>JASDDO010000031.1:522996910-523649969 GCA_030015575.1 Agapanthus africanus
AGTTGGCCAACCTCTCGGTGGCGAAGGCGGTGGAGGGCTACAAGAAGTCTAAGGACTTCTATGATGACCTGGCCATAGCCACAACCCTCATCTAGCACGAGGCCCTCGACGCCGTTAAGGCCCGGATGCCGGAGTTCGCCGACGAAGAGCTCCGGGCTGAATTCCCCCTCGCGGACACCGAGGAGCAGGGGAAAGAGATTCCTGATGAGGATGTCACCGAGGACCCTGCTCGTCCCATTATGGATGTCGAGGACCCCGAGGTCGTGCCCGGCCCCGAGGCCTAAAGCCCCCGTCTTCCTCCTTGTTTTATTTTGTTGCTTTCGGAATTTTTGTAAGCCTCCGGGCAGTTTGTAAGGCTGGGGAGCTTAAAATACCTTTTGTAAAGACCTTGCCTTTGGTAATAAAACTTTTTTCTTTGGTTTCATCGGTTTGCACTTTATCTTCTGTTCGTGAAGAATGCTCGTAAAATATCTCTGCTTGCACTGTTGGGCTTCCATGTCAGGTCGGCTATCTGTCTAGCGATCATTCGTTGAGTTGATTTCGATCACTTGCCATGTGTGCCAGGTGCTGCTGAGAAGGAGGTGTCTCCATGGCCCTAAAGTCGAGGAGGGATCGCTCAGACTTGGATAGACCTGGTGCCCCTTGTTGGGGCTTCGGATCCTCTGCATGTGATGGGCAGAGGGTTGTCCGCCATATTTGTGTCGAGCATGAATGGGAAGCTGCTCGGTTGCCCCTTGGAGAGGGCTTCTGATTTCTGGCGTTGCGAGCAACGACCACTAGCTGGGGGTGGTCGAGCGAGGGTCGGGTTCGACCGCCTCTAGAATGACTTTGGATCTTTAGCGTTGGAGGGGCTGTAAGAAGCCCACTAAGGATGACCGGGCAGTGAAGCTACGCGGTTGCCTCTTGGCGAGGGCTTTGATCCCTGGCGTTGTGGGTAGGCAACTATTTGCCTGGGATGACCGAGCAAGGTAGCCGCTCGGATGCCTCTTGTGAGGGCTTCGATCCCTGACGTCATGGGTAAGAAGCTACCAGCCGGAGATAGCCAAGCAGGGGAGCTGCTGAGCCGCCTCTAAGGAGGACTTTGATCCTTAGCGTTGGAGGGGCTGTAAGAAGCCCACTAAGGATGACCGGGCAGTGAAGCTGCGCGGTTGCCTCTTGGCGAGGGCTTTGATCTCTGGCGTCGTGGGTAGGCAACTACCAGCCTGGGATGACCGAGCGGGGTAGCCGCTCGGATGCCTCTTGCGAGGGCTTCGATCCTGGCGTCATGGGTAGGGAGCTACCGGCCGGAGATGACCGAGCAGGGCAGCCGCTCGGTTGCCTCTTGCGAGGGCTTTGATCCTTCAGGACGGGGACCGAGCAGGATTACTACCCAGTGCCTCTTGGCGAGGACTTTGATCCCTGTCGGTTGTGATAGGAAGTTACCAGCCGGGGATAGCCGAGCAAGGACTCGACTGCCTCTGGGAGGAGGGGCTGTAAGAAGCCTACCAAGAACCCTTGGCTCGGCAGGGTTTCTGCCAGGTGCCTCTTGGCGAGTGCTTTTGTCCTGAAGGATAGCCGAGCGAGGGAACCTCGTGCTCGACTGACTCTGGGAGGGCTTTTGATCCCTGTCGGTCATGGTAGGCGGCTACCGGCTGGGGATAGCCGAGCAGGGTAGCTGCTGAGCTGCCTCTAAGGAGGACTTTGATCCTTAGCGTTGGAGGGGTCGTATGAGGCCTACTAAGGATAACCGGGCAGTGAAGCAGCGCGGTTGCCTCTTGGCGAGGTCTTTGATCCCTGGCATTGCGAATAGGGAAGCTACCGGCCAGGGATAGCCGATCAGGGGAGCCGCTCGGCTGCCTCTACGGAGGACTTTGATCCTTAGCGTTGGAGGGGCCTTAGGAGGCCGGCTAAGGATAACCGGGTAGTGAAGCTGTGCGGTTGCCTCTTGGCGAAGGCTTTGATCCCTGGTGTTGCGAGTAGGGAAGCTACCGGCCAGGGATAGCCGAGCAGGGAATCCGCTCGGCTGCCTCTAAGGAGGACTTTGATCCTTAGCGTTGGAGGGGCTGTAAGAAGCCTGCTAAGGATAACCGGGCAGTGAAGCTGCGTGGTTGCCTCTTGACGAGGGCTTTGATCCCTGGCGTTGCGAGTAGGGAAGCTACTGGCCAGGGATAGCCGAGCAAGGAAGCCGCTCGGCTGCCTCTACGGAGGACTTGGACCATTAGCGTTGGAGGGGCCGTATGAGGCTTGCTAAGGATAGCCGAGTAATGAAGCTGCTCGGCTGATTCTTCATGAGGTTTCGCCCGCCCGTCCAGTTGCAGGTATGGGGAACAGGAACGGTCGCGGCGAACGTGCGCGTAGCATGCGCATTGAATATGGGAGGGAGGGGAAGCGCCAGGGTCGTGTCGTTCCGATTCCGCCAGAGAAGGCTCGATGATCGCCGCGTGGCAGCGACTTCCTTAGGCGAGAGCGGGCGACCGTTGAGTTCCGTTGGGGCGCAGTGGGCGATATAAGGCTGAAGGAGCACTGGTCCTTCCTTTCCTCGCAAACAGATTGTTGAGAATGCAGGACTTCCCCTTTACCATCCCCGAAATCATCCACTTCGAAGACATATACCTCTATGACCAGAACTGCACCGATGACACGGTGCAGTTGGTCTATGGGAGCATCGAAGACCACTTCGGCCGGTTGCTCCCTCGGCGCTCCTCCCTGCTGCAGCTACTGATGTACTCCATCTGGAGGGTGTCACCGGGGCTTTACAACCCCTTGTCCGAGCAGCTTTACGACGAGGCCGTGGGCAAGCTGCGGTCCCTTAGGCGCTTCGGCCTAATCTCCGCGAATCGGCTGGCTCGCTCAGTGGCGCTCGTCCGTGAGTGCTACGAACTGAGGCTCGGGGTCAACGTGCGCGGGGGGAATCGAGGGCTGAGGTTGGATCTCGCGAGGCCTCGGCTGGCGGAGATCTTCACCAAGTACCATGAGCAGTGCTCTCTGCACCCCTTCCCCCGCTGTTGTAATTTTCTTTCTCTTTTTGTACGTATAGCTGAGGAGCCCATAATACCTTTTTGGAATAAATGAGATCTTTCCTTCTTTTTCGCAATGTTCCATTGATCTTTATTAAATTAACAACAGACCCTAGGAAGAGTTTACATTGCCTTAAAAGAAAAGTACATGCTAATAGATGACCTTATTAGCGTGGCCCGAGCTCCCCGGAGGCTTGTTGGTCTCCGTACTCGGCGCCGGGCACGGGGCTCCCTGAGCACCGGACTGGTCATCTGCCGAAACGAGCATGATCTGGCTAATGGTCAGCTCGGCGGGAGAGGGACGCTGCTCCTGCTCGCGGTCGGCCTGCTGTTTGTCCCTCAAGTAGGCGGCGAGGTGCTCCGATCGGATGACCTCTTCGATGTAGTCCCGGAGTTGCTTACAATCCTCCGTGGCGTGGCCCAGTGTCCGGTGGAAGGCACAGTAAGGGCCCTGGGTCAGCTTCGAGGCCTGACACGGGATTGGAGGGAACTTGAAGAACCCCTCGCCCTGGGCCTCCTCTAGCAAGACTGCGAGGGAGACGTTGAGCGGGGTGTACTCCTGGAACTTCGGGTGATAGGGCTGCTGACGCACCGGCCTCTCTTCCCGAGCCCTCTTCTTCTGGTCGGACCGTTCTGCTCGGGGGAGGTTCGTGTTAACCTCGAACTCCAGCTGAACCTCGCGCTCGGTCCACGCCTTGACCTCGGCCATGGTCTTAGGCTGTGCCAACGCAAAGGAGCGCAACCACTCCTTGTGCCTAAGACCAGATCTGAGCGCCGTGATGACAGTCTCGTCCCGGTGCTCGGGGACCTCGAGGAGGGCGTTGTAGAAGCGAGTGATGTAAGCCTTGAACGTCTCCTTGTCCCCGCTCTTAATTGTGAAGAGGTAGTCGACCGTGCGCTTCTGCCGACGGTTCCCAACGAAGTGGCCGAGGAACTGAGTAGCCAGCTCGTCAAAGGTCGAGATTGAGCGAGGCTCGAGTCCTCGGAACCAGTCCCGACCAGAGCAGATGAGGGTGGCTGGGAAGGCCCTACACTAGGCGGCGGCGGAATGGTCCTGGAAGCTCATCCCAGCGGTGAAAGCATCTAAATGGTCTTTCGGGTCGGTTTTCCCGTCGAACAGGGAGACCTTCGGGGGCTTGTTGCGCAAGAATACGTGGACGACGAGTAGTCCCTCGGTAAACGGTTTGGTGAGCGAGTCGGCGGCATACTTAGCCCCGTCGCCCGAGAGGTGACCTTCCCGGCGCATGCCCTCGATCTTCTTTCTGAGGGCGTCGAGTCAGCCGTGGTACCCTGAGGATTCGGCGCCTTGTGATCCCTGGCCTCTGCTGTGGGAGACCTGCGTCTGGGCGCGACCCTGGTTCCTCTTGATAATGTTCCTCAGATCCCCGGGCGAGGTGGCCCTCGAGCCGTCGTGGAGAGCCCCTTCTGTGCGACCCCGTCGAGGGAGGGGGTGTCGATCATGCCGGTGGACAGGCAAGGTGACCGACATCTCCTCAGGGGGTAAGGGTCGCGAGGAGGCTCGAGGCGAGACGCTCTGGCGTCGGATCCCGGTGTGGAGCCGTGGGGCTCCCAGCGGGCCTCAGGGAGTATCGGCCCGTGAGATCTGTGGCCAGGGGTCGTAGCCTGCCGGTGGTCAGCCGTGCCGACAAGGGCAGAGCCTTCTGGAGGCGGAGGAGCGGCGATCTAGGGCCCTGGTCCGGCTGTTTGAACGTGGACGAGAGCCTCCACGAGGGACTATAACCGATCTATTCGGCTGGCGAGAGCGTTGATGATGGTTGCCGGAGGAGGTTCATCCGCGCCTCCGGTAAGGAGGAGGCGGCGGCTGGTACCAGGATCTTCAGGATGGTCGCTTGCCATGTGGATGGAGATCGGAAGGCCAACTTTGTTTTTTTTGTGGAGTTTCCTTTCCCACAGACGGCGCCAACTGATGGAGGTCCTTTTCGGGTCTCCTTCAGATGTTGTCTTCCGTCGATCTCCTGGTGGATTTTGGAGGTGATCTCCTGTTGCGTGGGGATCTCAATGGGTTTTGAGGAGATTGGCGATTTGAGAAGTTTAGCGCCGAGTACCTGCAAAGAAGTCCCGGGGTGGTTTGGTACCACCGAGGACCCTCCGACGATCAAGTTAGCACGAGATCCGAGCAGAGTAACGGCTAGGTGGAATAAAAAAATGGCTTACTTGACCCCTCTATGATGAGGGTTTATATAGTGGCGGTAGCACGTAGCAGCAGGCGCGAGAATCTCGCCGACAGTTACGCTCCCGACGTCACGCCCGCGTAAAGAGCGGATCACCCGTTAATGGGGATCGTGATGGCGTGGAACGTGGGATGTTGCTGGCGGAGAGTCTGCGCATGGCGAGATTTGCGGTGCGGCGGTTACGCCTGTGAGTGGTGGAGTTGGTCGGTCGGAGGACCGAGAAAGATGGCCTCGGCTGGGGAGCTCGGGGATGAGCGAGAGGGCTGAAGAGTCTTGGTCCTGTGGCAGCTCGGGGCGAGCTAAGAGGCCGAGGAGGCCAATTTTCAGGGGGCTCTGAGGAGAGCCAGCTTGTGCTCGCAGGTCGGGTACAGGGGTGGCCTGGTCGGTCCCTATGGGCCCTTTCTTCTGAGTTCTGGGACATGTCATCTGCCACGTGTCCTGATCTTGGAGATCGCCAATATTGAGCATCTTCAGGAGAGAAGTCGAAAGTAATTAGGGAGAGAACTTTGAAATAGGAAAAAAGATCGATTTTCGAATGAAGTCAAGGATAATTGATGAGGTATTAAAAAATTCCTAACGGCGACATTATGTTTGGATGAAAAACGGGGACTGAAAAGTAAGATTTTAAAGGTTTTGAGGAAGTAAATAGCAATTATTAAGCATCGGGGAAGCTTTTATTAATTAGCTAAGTTTTGAGGGACCATTTTATAAATATCCCTATGTGAAAAATAGATGTTTGAGGTTGTTTTTGGTTTGTAAATTGAAATCCACTATTTGATCATTTTATTCCCTTCAAATTTCAATTATGTTAAGTAATGACAGAAAAGGGTTTATCTTTTAGTTTCCGGCATTCCCATAATTTTTCCGCTTATACAGTAATAGCTCATTTGTTAGTTACAACTTAAAAGGGTACATCGATATATGTTCAGTTGCTTATTTACGAGTTTCTTTTATATATTTACAATTGTACATTTTTTTGTTTAATCTGCAAATATTGTTATCTGTTGATCTCGATATTCTTATTTCAGCTACATCATATATAGTTGATACATCTACAACATATCCCTAGAAAACAAACTACCAGACATGAAAAATAATAAAATTGGAGAAATGTGATTATCTGCTTGATGTTAATCAAATTAGTAACAAAATGTAGTTTAGAGCTTAATCAATTATTCTTGGCAGTAGGTGGATCGTGTTGTACAAGCAATTAATTAATTAATGATAATGAAAGTCTTGTAAATTAATAACTAAAGCATGTGAAACCAAAAAAACAACAGTGCACACAAAGCATCCTATGATTCCAAATGAAGTTAATTGCTTTGACTTAGGGGCTTATTATTATTCAATGAACTATGGAGTTTACCGCTGTATATTTTTTTAGTATTGTAATGTTCAAAATTTACTTAGATTGTCATCATAAAAAAATTGAAGAATTAAACCTAATATGTACTATCCTTAATTAGCTCTTGCCAATTAACACATTAGGATCCTTAGATAATTTTTGGAATGCAATATTTAAGAACAAAAAATTTAGCTGCTTTGATGGCCTTAAAGCAAAGGTTAATATTGTTTGAAAAAAGATCAATTGAATAATATATTATCAAATTATAATAACTAAAGATCAAAATTCTCAGAAACAATAGTTATTTGCAAATTCATATATGACTCTTTTATATATTTAGGATGTTAATTTTGTCTTTGTCAAGAATAATTCTACTGTACTGAGTGCTCGATGCCTTTTGATTTCCACGCATACAAACAGATTTTTGTCCCTGAAATAATATGGATCCTGATGATTCTTTTTGTGGAGCCAAAATGTTTGTGATCTAAAAAAGGAAGGACAAAATAATTTTCCCTTTTTGTCTAAGAGAATCCTAATTTTTTCCTTTTTGTCTCCCTTCATCATCAATCATCATCTTTCATCATTTATGATTGGTAAATTGTGAAGATCAATTAACATAAAGTTTTTTTTGGGTAGAGATCTCGGAAAAATGCTCATTACAATATTATTGTTGAGTGGAGAATTATAATAATAAAGTGATATCGGTGAAAAAAACACGAGTGTTCGAGGAGTTGACCTCACACTAAAAATGAGGCATAACTTATTAACTTAGCTCCCTTTTATTAGGTGTGCATCCAAACCAAATATATGAAATACCAAGTTGAAACACCAAAATACAATCCCTAAAGGGGTGATAGGATTTAATACAAATCCTTAAATCCTTGCTTAATTATCAATCCAATTAATCACACCTCACAACTTATTAATAAAGAACAAATATGAATACGGTAAAATAAATAAGAGGAGAGAGCAAACTCATACAAGTGGATGATATATAAAGTTTTGACATTCCTGACGTCTAGCCCTCACATGAAGACCCCTCTCCCGTCTTTAGGGTTTTCCAACCTTCACCGTTCTTGTTTATTTAACCGTATAAAAACAAAACCTTTAGAGTCTTACAATCCGCTCTTCTCAAAAGACTACAATTACACACTAATAACAATCTCTAAAATAGACGGGAGAGGGGTTGCCCCTCACATATTTTCTCACTTTTATAAAGACTAAAAGCTTAATTGAAAGAATGATATAGAAAGAATAAACATCAACAAGATTTAGCTTGAAGCTCTTGATAAATATACTCAAGAAGATAGCAACATACTGTATGAGTCTACATTATTGAGTAGTCCATATGTAGCAATTCTTAGAAAATAATTGCTACCAGGAAATAATTAAAATATCATTTACAACGTCTATAATCTATGTCTCTATCTCTATCTATACTATTATAATGCAAAGAGGAGGGACGCCATGTGGCACTCTTACCTTTATCTTAGATTAATTATTTATTCTTATATGGTCCACATCATCTTTTTTTGCACGTGTGACACACGTTGATACGTATTAGCATTAAACAGCCAAAATTTAAAAAGATTTTTTATTAACTTTTAGTTAAAAATAGCGAAAATATCCATCGATCTTTGAAGTAATAAATGAGTAAAAAATATTTTTAAAATTCTTATACTTTTTGAAAAAATATCCACATTGAATGGAAATATACACATCGTTCATGTTTTTATTTTAATAAAGACGTGCATTGCATCGCACATGCAAAACACTAGTAAGAATAAAATAAAGATAAAATAGTGAAAAGAGAGCTAAGCGCTTGGCTTTATGGAATAAAATAGAAAAATACTTTTACTGTCAGGATGGTAAAATCCATATAAGCTACGAGAATTCTTCGTTGGGTTAAAAGTTGGTATGATATCCAATACATAAGTAATTACATTCTCTATTTTATCTAGTAGCGAATAAACTTGGATGACGTGGATTCCACTTTCGTGATGGAAAACAAAATAACACATGGAATATGCATGCCCAGTGAGAGCACGCCATGTGGCGATAAAGCTCCCACCGGCAATATTGACGATAAGCCTGGGCCCACAACGTGATAAATGTGTTGTTGCATGTCATCATCATCACCTGGTCTAATATATCACAAATAGTAATATAATTCGCGAATTATTCTAGGGTTCGTGAATAATCCGTGCATTTTTTATCAGCAGAATAAATCTCCGATTTAATCGCCGTTGCCGAACGCGCCGAATAATTCGCGCATTATTCACGAATAATTCATGAATTATTCGAAAAAACAGCGAATAATTCACAAAATCAAAACCAAGTGTCTCATATATTAATTTCTTACTCAAAAATTTTCCCGAACATTTTCCGAACACTTGCCGAATCTTTTCCGAATACCTGCCGATTTTTTCCGAATAGTTTTCTGAATCCGAATTTTCGACATCGCATCCGAATCACAAATTTGTGACTACGCACACAACAACATTTGCATCCACAAAATAATGTATAGGCAAGCAGCTTAGAATTTTTTCATGTTCCGATGAAATGATTGGCTTAGAATCGTCTTATTTCATCAAAACCACAGTATACCATATAGCTTTTGTTTCCAAAACCATCAAGCTTGACTACGTTATACCTGACCCGTCCTACCTCTATCCGTCCTACCATTTATTTCTTCATGAAATGAATACCCTGCAATACGGTGGAATTTTAAAATGGGATGAAAGGACATTTTCGGAGAAAAAAATAAAATTTTAACTTATAAATTTAAATTTTAACAGCAAGGGGATCGAAGAGGGTCGCGTATAATGGAGAAAACTTCGAGGGTTTCTGTGTACAAAATCGACGCCATGATGGTTTTGGAAAAAAAAGATAATATGCTATATATAGCACACGGTGGTTTTTGTAAAATTTCCCTTAGAATAACAAGGTTAATCAAATGAATCCTAGAGTTTATGATACTAATTCTACCATAAAATAAAACAATAATTTTTTGACTCGTAAAATATATTTTTAAGTTTTAATAGATACGGAAAAATAAATTTAAAATTTGTAAAATTATATGAAATATATTTTTCTAGTTTAGAAAAATTCAATGTAAATGTATGTGTTTGTTTCTCAAATTCTCAAGCATCCTGATCCTCTTACATTTATTTCCTAGAGAAAATAAAATAAAAAACAAGACAAATACAAATAATTCATAAACCCAAAACCTTTGTCTTGATCTCATTTTCCTTCAAAATTGATCTTAACTTAGGTTTGAAGAAGTCTCAACTTGTTCCTCGTTTTTTCAATGAACTTGAAAATGAAGCTTTATGTATCCGACCTCCGTCAAATGTTCCATGATATATTAAACCTACAAAAATGGTAAGTATAAATATGAAACGATATATTTAACACATGTTTTATCAATCTTTCTCCCCTCACAAAATCAAAATGGGGGTATCAAGCACCATGTATCTGTGTGGTTTAATTCAGATTCTCAATTTAAAAGTACTAGGTTTTTGCATATGCTATCACAAGTTTGATTAGTAAATAACCAGACATACAAATAAAAACCTAGGATTATGAGGAAGCCTAAGTTAAAGAAAAAAACATCTATGATTTAGGTAAGCCATACATTATGAAAGGAAATATTAGACGGTAGTTATAATTCTAGTTCAAGAAAATAAATGCATGTATATATATTGATTTATAAATGACCCATCTTCCATCATATACCATATACTAAAGCTAGGAGCTACAATTCTTCAGCCGCTATTCTGGCTTTTATCGGAAAAATTATCCTCGTCTCCTCCCCCTCCCACTCCCACTCCTCGGATTCTACGGTAATTCGCATTTGGTACTTCCAACTTAGAATACGCTCGGAAAAATCCATGGAAATCTTGACTCTGTCGTCTGGATTCCATGTAAATCTGCATTTAGACCTTCCAACTTAGAATACAACGGGAAAAATCCCTGGAAATCTTGAATCCGCCTTTTGGATTCCATGTAAATTTGCATTTGACCCTTTCTTCACCTCTCTAATTTATGAGGAAAATTTTGCTTAACCCTTACATTTTCTAAAATAACGGTCGCCCCATGCATGTGCATGGGAACCTTGGTTGTTCATATGTAAATTAGATCCAAAAAAATGTCATTGCACTTGCCACCGCATGAGGACATTTGCATTTGAAAAAGATAATCATGTTCATGTTTATCTGTACAAATATTATTTAAAATATAAAGCCTTTTTCCTCCATTCACGTATGGGTTGAAACATGCATATGATACCTAGTTTTCTTAAAAAAGATCATAATGAATGAAAATTCGGAAATCAAGATGCATTGAATTGTAGTTTTATTACTTACAGAATTTGTTATCCTTTAAGACATGAGTTACCTCCGATCGGTGATCGGTATCTAGAACTAATTATACTTTCAATAAAAATCATGTCATAATTTTTATCGCAAAATATAACTTGGTGTCGGTACTTTGTGAAATAGTCTATAATATTCAAGTTGGGTCTAATACCCTCAATGATCTACACGTGATAATTTTTCACAAGTGCATAAACTTGCTTAAAAAACATAATATTTATTCTCAGCTTTTGATTTAAGAAATGGAGCTTTTCTTATTTAAGATAATGCGTGCCACTCTAAATGGAAATGAAATTAGATGACGGCCTCCAACGTAAATGCGACATCCTTCCATGCTTCCATGCCATCTATGGCAAACACTTTGTATTCTTCAAAAGGAAAAGGACACGTCATCTCCGGCTTCTTTGCACCGCCTATGAATCGGTTCAACCATGAAGTCGCGTTGGATGCTTTCAACGTAATTAGTATAATTGTGTTCCCATTTCTCACATTTGTTGTATCCATCTGCTCTCTAAATTAAATAAGAAATTGAAAATGTGAATTTTAGCCAATTATGGTAGCCTGAAGATAACAGGCCGGTTTACAACTAATCTTGGAACTGATTATTAGGCAGAAAACAAACACAAACTTGCAGCAAAAGTAGAGATAAAATGCACATCTCAACAATCCCCAATTAAATAGTTCGTTAATTGGATATCAAACCCATTAATTGGATATCAAACCCATATCATGTACCTTTTTAACCCTTCTTAATTAAACTACCTCTTGCATAATCTCCATATGCAAGGAGTAATTAAAATTTTTGAAATGATTGTTCGGATCGAAATTTACACCTCACTGTGGAAATCAAAATCAAAAATTCAAAATCAAAGTCAAAAAGTCAACGGCCAAACAAATGGACACAAATCCAAACAACTTGGTTCCAAGTCCAAGCAAGTGGGCAAACGCCCAAACCGCCTCAAGTCCGAGCAAAACCAGCCTGCCATCGAAGAAAAAAAATCGTAATAAATAAATTTCTGTATGCAAATAAGTGTGAAAATATAATACAAATGGGCAAAAAGCCAAATTGTTGTAAACCCATGACTCATATGCAAAAAGATGTGCACATGGGGTATCGGAAATACAAAAATCTAAATTTGTAATGCCCAAGAGACTGTGTAAAGTTGTAAACCAGGCAAACATATGAGAGAATCAATAAATTTCATTCACTCAATCTTTATTGGGTTTTGAGCCTCCACCTTTCTTGAGATGATCTTCTTCTTCCTTATCTTCTTCTTGTTCTTCTTCATTTCTTCGCTTACCATTCAGGGAATGAGAGAAAAAGAACCGCTTTCTTCAAAAACTCCACAAACTCATCATATCAAAACTCAAAATCTAAGAAAAGAAGACTCTTTTCCTCCAACCCAAGGAGGAGGACGGATCGACCCCCATGAGAGTGAAAGCCGATAACTTTCATCATGAATCGATCCCTCCAAGTATGTAGGATAGTCATGGACGAAGGGCCGTGATGAAACCTATTGGTTTCACCCTCGAAACTCGTAAAATCGACGACTTTGGAACGAAAGCTCAAAGATTTTACCTCATAAAACCTCTTCGCCGCCAGATCCTTCATAGGATCCGCGAGGAACATGGTCATGAGCCATGTTCCTTCCCTGAAACTCGAACACGGGATCCGCCTGTGTTCAACTTGGTAACCCCTAAACGGGGTTCCCGTTTTGGAATCCCCCAAAAAGGATTTCCTTTGGGGCCCCTCGTGGAGTCCCTGCCCTCGGAACCTCCGAAAGGGGAGGTTCCTGCTGTCAGGAGGTCCCCGCTTTCAGGACCGCCGAGGGGAGCTCCTGATATAAAGACCCCCTAAAGGAGCTCCCGACTTCATGACCCTCCCTCCCAGGGGTCCTACCACTTCAGGACCCTCCTAAGAAGGCCCATCGTTTTAACCATCTCCCTTTCTTTTCCTTCCGGCAACTTTCTGACACAACACTTCCTCCTTTCAAAAAAAATTCTAACGTAGTGCCGCCTCGCACCTCGTAAGGGGGCTACTAGCCTTCTTGACCTCCAGCCCGCTGATCGGGCAACGAGACCCCCGTAAACTCTGTGAGGCCCCCGAGATGTTCAAAAAGTTCTAAACATCGTTTTCATAACACACATTTCAAACTGAGTTCGCATGACATGTACGGCCCGTTAATCGGAGATTCTCTCGCCTCAAAATGAAGGGTAATTAACGGCGGCATTTTCCACGACCACCAGATATTAGAATCCCCGCAACCAATAAAGCTCTGCCTATCTTAAACTGAGGGAATCTGTATACACCTGACAAGCAAGCGTATTCTATCTCAATAGGGTGACGAAAAACATTGTACAATGATATTAAAAGATATATACGATGAATTATTTATTTATTTATTTATTATTTATTGCAATAATATCTAGCTAAATTTATCTTCATGTAGTTGCACCCTCTCATACCTAAATGTTCCCTGGTTTTTCCGTCTAATGGTTGAAAAATTAATATAGTTTTCTTACATAAGACACTTTACACTACTAAATCTGCAAAAAAGGAAAATGAAAATTAAAAAATCTCAGAGTATCTACATTGCAAGTGGAAAATGGACTTGTGGAAAAATAGACTTTTCGACCGCGGTAGGATTAACAATGTCACCTAAATCAGATGTTCCTCTAACTAATTGATGATCAATGTTGAGCCGCAGAGATAAATCATAAATTCTCAACTCTTTCTTAGGTTAATTGAAAATCAATCTTGTCATATAATTAAGTGTGTTTACACTTAAATAACACACGGATTCATTCAATGTAAAATATGTATATGTGCATGCAAAGATAAACAGCTGATGATGATAGTTTTTAGTAAAGCTCATATTGCATGCATGACCATTTTCAAGTAAAATCTAACCAAACTAAATAAATCAAGGACAAATATTATACCATTATCATCAACTTCTTCTTCAGATTCCAATCCAATGCATCTCATCGGTTCCCCAATTCATCCGACAACAAGTGTTAAGCACGACTGCGTACCGGCTTCTGACTCCAATTCCCCTTCAACCTCGGATTCAAATGCCAGATCCCTGGCGGATCCTCTCCATCCGCGGCCTTCAACCCCTGCAACTCAACCACAAACTGAAATGTTAGGAAAAAATAATAATATGTACATAAATAAACATATTAAAAACAGGGTAATATATTTCATATAAGAGAATAATGGAGAAAAGAGGCCATAGGAGGGGATTTCCTCCTATGGCGTGGAAAAAATACAACCTCCGCCATTTTTTCCGACGATCGGCCTCCATCATCTTCATCGTTATCATCTAAGATGTGGGTAAACCAAATTTCATGTGATTCTACAACTTTTTCACCGTTGATTTAGCAATGTAAAAAGTTCTATTGTCGGTAAACCGTTAATTTTGAACCCACGAAATCAACGGTGAAAAAGTTGTGGAATCACATGAAATTTGGTGTACGCACATCTTAGATGATAACGATGATGATGATGGGTGCCGATCGTCGGAAAAAATGGCGGAGATTGTATTTTTTCCACGCCATAGGAGGAAATCCCCTCCTATGGCCTCTTTCCTCCATTAATCTCTTCATATAAACACACATGAATTATCATATCAGAGCAGTTGACACAAAAATGAAAAATCAAAACACTTAGGTATCCTACGCTAAACAAACAATTTGTAGAAAAGATAGAGAAGATCATTGTGTAACATTTTGAAAATTTGTAAATATTATTTTATAATTTAAATATGGATATTACGAGTTTACGAAAATAATATCATGTGTGGATTTTGGGTTTTTGGATCGGTATCCGTAAAAATATAATTATTTTGGGAAAACGAAAAATACGAAATATTCTGAAGATGGCGTGTATTTTATTTTGAGAAAAGATATGTGATTTAATTGATTTGTATTTGTTTTATATGGTTTTGTGAGAGAGGAGGGATATATTAGCTTATATTATACCTTCATGTTCACCATACCACCTTACAAATATCCTAACATAATATCCTACTTATATGTCACCCACGATCTCTCTTCCTCTCATTATTCTCTACATAAATATCTTCATCTCTCAGATATTTTTAACTCTCTCAACCCTCATCCAAACCCTGCCCTCCCTTCAACAAATCATCTTGGATCTTTATGGTTGCTTCACACAAATTGATCAAGATATCAAGTTAGACCAATAACTCTTTGAAGATCTTCACCTAGTCACCTCTTATGCTTCGATCCTTCTTCCCTTCACTACAAGAGGTAAAAATCCCATTTTGTTCAAGTTTTTCTTGTTGTTGTGAGTCTAGTAGGGTTTAGTTGTTAATGACTACTTGTTAGAAAGAGGGGGGTGTTTTGACAC
This sequence comes from Agapanthus africanus, assembly GCA_030015575.1. NCBI lineage: Eukaryota > Viridiplantae > Streptophyta > Magnoliopsida > Asparagales > Amaryllidaceae > Agapanthus > Agapanthus africanus. The sequence continues at coordinate 523,012,195 of JASDDO010000031.1, forward strand.
TTGAAGAATTGGTTTTGAAAGAGTTTTAAGTTTTTAAGTATGATTTTCATGAAGTTTTTGATGTTAGATTTGAATCTGAAGCAAGTAGGGTTCTTTGAAAAATATTAGAGAGTACTGTGAGATACTTGGACCAGTAGAAGACCACCGTAGAAGCCCAAGCCCTTAACTCCATACTTTGGCCGCAATTTTATTCCCTATAACCGCAATTTGCGGCCTCATCGTCAAGTTAGGGTCTGGATTTTGTTCTGTAGCTCACTCACTTGATAACTAAGCCTATTTTATATGCATCCCATATCAATTGAGTAAAAATCTGAGAGCATTTTGACTTGGTTTTGGTGATATTTTGTAATACTTCAAACTTGGATTTCGTATTTTTATGTCTTTACTTGGTCGTTCAACGTTCGTACGTCGATGTCGGAAGTATTTGATTGTATTTAGCGTATGTTGGCCATAGGTTCTAACCTATGTGTGCTTCGCTCATTGTATCGTTTTCGATTTAAATATTTATGTCGTTGTGTTATGATTTCGACTGTAGGTACAATCGCGGGGATTTCCGAGACGGCGAGGACAGGCGAAGCGGTCGTGGGTTTCGACTAGCTCGAGACGTCGGTGAGTAGATTTATATCTACGGAGGAAGCCGGATGGATGGCGCATAGTACCCCCGTAACCAATTAATTAGGCTATCTATACTATATCTCTTGGCTTTAGTGTTATGTTATATAACTTAATTTATAACTAAGTTAGTATATAGTTTGTATCTAGTAGGATATATGTATGTGTGGGTATATAGTTATATACGGTTATTGTGATATGCATACACGATTATAGATCCGTACGATATCGATTGGGATATGATTATGATGAGGATAGATTACTGGATACGGCCGATATGTATTTGACTCGCAAAGTCTTGCTATATCTCGATTGGGATATTGTTATGTTTGCTGAGTTATACTCTTTTAAAAACGAACGATCCGTTTCTAACTTTTAAATGGTAATATCAAGGATGTATTATAAATTTCAAATGAATATCTACTTCAAAAACACTTTAGCCTCCTTATTTGTAAAACAACGTTTCGTTCTATTTTAAACTATAACGGTATAGCTCATAAAAATTAACTACGTTTAACGATTATTCACGTTACTGTTCCCCTCCGAAAGGCGGCGCACAGGACCGCGATGTCCTGACGCTGAGATTCGGGGCAGATGCTATTTGGTTTGATCCGTCCACCTCTCCGAAGATGCCAAGTTGATTTATGGCACCTTGTATCGGAGGTTTAGACGGATGCGGCCGATGTAGCAGACTTCGTCAGATTCCCCCTCAGGGTGAGGGGTTTTTGATTGTGGGGACGCTCTTCCCTGCAGGCGCAAGCCCCTGCAGTTAATTACGCTACCGCGTAGCGGTAACAACTTTCTCCTTCTCCAGAATTTCACTTCGTGTCGTGTGTGTTTGTTTTGTTTGTGATTGCCCGTGGATTGTATACGGAGACTGAGTAATGCCGTCGCCCGTAGGGCGTGGATTAGTCCAAATCCGCATTTACTTAGATTTGGGTTTGGTGTTTTTAGTTTAAGGATGCATTAGTTGCGTTGCGGCTAAGATCAACTTAAACGTTCGTCAAGGATACGTTAGTCCTGTTTTAGACTAAGATCGACCTGACGTAATGATTGATTTAATTATCCGGCCGTCGGGACTCGTCACCTCTCTGACGTCGTTGAGGGATTACAACGACAGGCGTCAGAGGAGTTCAGAGATGTACCCTTGCACCAAAATTGATTCGGAGTTTTATTGTTTATTTAAAGATCTAAGGACACATTAACCGTATTTGGGACTAAGATCAACTTAGACGGGACCGTTTAGATCCGGCAAAAGAGCGTTCGGGCTCGATTGCGTTAGTTTTAAGGACGTGGCGGTCCATCGCCAGTTTTAAGGACGTGGTGGTCCATTATTAGTTCAGGGACGTTTCGGTCCGTCGCCAGTTTAAGGACGTAGTGGTCCATATTCCAGTTTAGGGACGTGGTGGTCTGATATTAGTTTAGGGACGTTTCGGTCCGTCGCTAGTTTAAGGACGTAGTGGTCCAATATTAGTTTAGGGACGTTTCGGTCCGATATTAGTTTAGGGACGTTTCGGTCCGATATTGATGTGTGGTCGTTGGGACCCGTCACCTCTTTGACGTCGTTGAGGAATTACAACGAGGGATGTCAAAGGAGTTCGGAGATGTACCCTTGCACCAAAATTGATTCGGAGTTTTATTGTTTATTTAAAGATCTAAGGACACATTAACCGTATTTAGGGCTAAGATCAACTTAGACGGAACCGTTTAGATCCGGCAAAAGAGCGTTCGAGCTCGATTGCGCTAGTTTAAGGACGTGGCGGTCCATCGCCAGTTTTAAGGACGTGGTGGTCCATTATTAGTTTAGGGACGTTTCGGTCCGTCGCCAGTTTAAGGACGTAGTGGTCCATATTCCAGTTTAGGGACGTGGTGGTCTGATATTAGTTTAGGGACGTTTCGGTCCGTCGCCAGTTTAAGGACGTAGTGGTCCGATATTAGTTTAGGGACGTTTCGGTCCGATATTAGTTTAGGGACGTTTCGGTCCGATATTGATGTGTGGTCGTTGGGACCCATCACCTCATTGACATCGTTGAGGAATTACAACGAGGGATGTCAAAGGAGTTCGGAGATGTACCCTCGAACCGGTCGTGAATTGGTTTAGGAGAGCCATTTTGCTCAATCAATTTAATTTAAAGACTTACAGCCAGGATTGGGTTAAGTCCAATTTTTTTTTAATTTTTTTAGGCTCTGCCTGACTAAAAGAATCAGTCCAAACAGGGCTCTGCCCCTTTATTATTTTGCAATTTAATTTGGGCCAGGCCCTTTTAAATAATGAGTTGCATTTCTGCAGAAATTCAAGAATTTTCCAAACAGGGCTCTGCCCTTCTATTATTTTGCAATTTGATTTGGGCCAGGCCCTTTTAAATAATGGGTTGCATTTGTGCAAAACCCCAAGAATTTTCCAGGTTCAAGAACAAAAGTGCATAGCATTTTTGATCTGAATTTGGATCAAAGGAAAACAAGTTTTTCTTCTTGTTTTCCCTGATTTCACAGAACCAAGGGTTCATATCAAGTGCAAGGCACTATTTATTTCTTTTTATTGAATTATTCATTTTTTTATCCTCTGTTCTTCAGAGATTTTTCTCTTCTTCCAAGAGAAGTTTTTACCTTTTTTTTTGTGTTCTTGATTAATCTTCAAGAGTTCTTTCTCTTCTTTTTTTTTTGCCAGAAGTTGATTCTTCAAGTTGATGATTCTCGAATGAGGTCTGGGGTCCTATTTATAGTGCTCACCAATTTGTTGAATTTGTTAACAGGATCTTTCCTGAATAATTTTGGGAATTTTCCCACCATTGGATCTTTGATCCAAAGGCAGAAGAAAATCTTCTGTTTCAGAAAAGATTCATCAAATTTTCATTCTGTTTCTGCGCAACTCCCCAGTGAATGACACGTGTCGCGCAGTGGAAGGCTTGCGCAGCAGTGCTTGCGCAACTGCGCAGACACGTGTCGCGCAGCTGTGCACTTGCGCAAAAGTGCTTGCGCAACTGCGCAGACACGTGTCGCGCAGCGGTGCACTTGCGCAACAGTGCTTGCGCAACTGCGCAGACACGTGTCATGCAGCGGTGCGCTTGCGCAACTGCGCAGACACGTGTCGCACTGTGGACCGCTTGCGCACTGCGCAACGCACGGAATTTGAAGCGTTGCTTCAGAAAATTTTGAATTTTCAAAATTCAAATGAGCCTTGCTCAGATTGGGGGAACAAATGCCCCCCCACCGTTGTGCTTACGTGGCGCGACGTAAGCGCAACGGTGGCCAGGGTCAGTTGAAGGGGCGCAAGCGCCTATAAATAGAACTCTTGGTCCTCAACAGATGATCACCATCTTCAAGATTTCTCATTTTCAGAGCCTTGCTCTTGCCTTCAAGAACTTCAGAGCCTTGCTCTTGCTTCCAAAGTTAGAACTTTTTTTTTAGAAAAACTTTAGGTAAAAATTAATCTTAAATTAAATTAATTTTAATTAATAGAGCCTTGCTCTCATAGATCTTTTGATCTAAGGAAAACCCCTTTGCGGTTTCACCAACAGAGCCTTGCTCTCAAGAATCTGTTTCAGGGTTTCTTAACCCATGAACAGAGCTTTGCTCTTTGGCAAAATATAGATCTTTTGATCTAAAAATGAAGAACTCTTAAGAGTTTTCATGGATCTGTAAGATCCCAATTTTTTTTAATTTTTAATTTTTTAAAAATTAATTTTCCTTTGATGGATATTTCCATCATTATCACAGAGCCAAGCTCTTTTAAGGAATCTTGTTCCCCTGAGACCAGAGTTTGACATACTTCACTCTGTGACAGAGCTTTGCTCTAAAAGAGGAGATTTTCTCTTTGTCTCCACGGACTTCCCCACCAATGGGTGTATCCTATTAGGCCCTTTTTATGAATTGACAGTCCTATCTGATGATGGGATTGTCTTATTAAATGATGCATATCATCCAGATTTTGTGGGTCCCCCTTTGGTCCCCTACCCACTGCATCACAGTGTGGAACAAGATTTTTATTATTATTTATTTTTTATTATTATTTTTTTATAATGCTAAGCGTTAGGCCACTAATGATGTATATTTTTTTGTCTTTCCACAGAAAAGATGTCTGACGACTTGTCTTTCCCCTTCGTTCGCTCGGAAGGAGGGTTCCCCCATGCGCCAGTGGATCGGGTGGTATTCGCTCTTATTAAAGATCGCGATCCTGAGTGCAAAAAGCTCCATCTGTGGGGAAGGTGGTATAGCCAGATCATCCAAGGCCGTCGCAGTTTTAGTTCCGCCGCGCCCTCTGAGCCCATAGTCACGATCCCTTATGCGGACGAACCCCCGGTGAAGTATGCCGTGGAGGTTAAGAATTGGAATTCTGATGACCTCCTTCAACCTGCAATCGGCGCCATCCCCGTGCAGCCGCCGCCGGCGATAGATATTCTGGGGAGGCGAATCTGTCAGGGCGAAGCACGCCCTTGGGGACAGGCTTATAACATTGGAATGATCCCACGACCCCCCGCCGGATATTTGCAGTGGGCCCGGTACATTCTATCGGCGAAGAGGACCCACCTAACGAAGATTGGTCTATACTCGGCCGTCTTCGTCTCTCTCTTCGAGTACCCCTCTCCTCCAACGTGGTGGATAAAGGCCTTCGTTGAACAATGGAATATCCCCACCCATACCTTCCTGATGGCGGATAAGGAAGTTTCTATCTCTTTGGAGGAATTTGCCGAAATTTCAGGTCTGCCAATGAGGGGAGAGCACTACGAGGAGTTGCTTCCTCCTGATGAGTATGTCTTTGCCACCAAGCAGCTGGTATTTGACTTAACCCCGGAGAATGCCATTCAGCATCAGCATCCGGGTTTGGTGAAAGTGTTGGAGATCTATGAGGAACTCCATTTGGAATCGGGTGACAAGGGCGTCAGTTTCGCAGCTTTCATTGCTCGCTTTATCCGCCCGGAGTTCTTATCAGAGCAGGGCGAGAAGTTCGCTGAGCTTGACGACCCCTTTGGTTTCGGTTTGGATCGCCGACCCATATCGGAAAATAACCAGAGGGATTTCTATCTCCCCAATGCTGCCATCGTTGCCTTCTCGGAAATCGCCGTCCCCGACATGGATGAGGAAACCTTCTTTATTGGATTCTTGGGCTTGTGGTTATGCAACTTTGCGCTCCCCATGCACCCGCGCTTCATGCGGCCCTCTGTCTTTTACCCGGCGCATCGGATGGTGGCCGATCTGCAGTTGTCGGTAGGAATTGCTGGGTTAGCTTATCTTTATCATGGACTCAGCGTAGCGGCGGACGCCAATGATCCTGGGACACAGCCTGCTAACTTCCCGATGCATTACTTCGTTTCTTGGATGGAGATGCACGTGCGAGGGGTGTTTGGCGCCCACAAGACTCCCCCATTTTTCGAGAAGTACAGACTCCCGAGGGTCATACGGTTAGTCGGGGCTTCAATTGTGTTTGCATCCCCGCGGGATTCTAGGGGACTCCTCCTACGCCCACATTTGGTCGGAGCGACGACTTCTTTCGTGGATAAGGTTATCACCATAGGCTCGGAGACTACTAAGTCGGTGGTTCCCCTGCGTGACGAGTTTAAGGGCGGGGCTTCTGTACTGAAGGCTCGGGAAATCCTCCATCTCTACTCCATTCGGCCGGGCTACCTGGTGTTTCGGCAGAATGAGACGGCTTTGTTCATGAGGTATAATCCGCATCGATTCGCCCAGCAATCAAGCTACAACCAGGGGATCCCGATGGAAGCCTTCTTGGAAACGCCCGTGGTTGGCCCAGCAGGGGTAAAGAATGCGATGCATCACTTTATACGGCTTAACACGGGTTCCTATTTCTTCATTAGTGAACCCAGCTGTGTGCCTAAGATGCTTAATTCATATGTGGCCTGGTATGCGCACGCTATAGGCCCAATCATTTTACTGGAGAAACGCCTGCTGGTCGACCGTAGGGGTGCGCCTCCTGGCGGTGATCGCAAGGCCCCTTTGCAGCCAAGGCTCCCGGTCGTCCTTCCGCTAAAAGATGCTGGAGTCGATCGACCACGCGTGTTGAGTCCTCCGCGGGGATTGCCGTTGCCCGCTACGGTGGATGCACCATCGGCGCCTCGTGCTCCCACGAAGGCGGCTAAAGTAGTATCGCCAGAGTCAGGCGTAGGGGCAGATGTTGGGACTCGCCGCCCTAAAGTGGCTTCCAAGCGCAAATCCGCTCCAGGTGGATCTAAAGCTGGTGGACAGCAGAAAAAGAAAAAGTCCGCCCTTTCCCTCGATGCGATCCTCGGCTTAAAGCCTGCGGCTTCTCCTGCCAAGACCATATGCGAGTACGGCAGCAATGAGGGCTTTATGGTGGACCCTGCGGACACCAATTTGGCTGCCGCCATTGCAGCTTCGGAGCGATCGGCGAGGCTCGAAGCGATGCTAAGTAAACTCGCTGAGTCAGGTAATCATCAGCCCCTTTCTTCGTCATTTTATTGCACTTTTCATTATTATCTTTAGCTGATATTTGCTCCCTTTTCAACAGGTGTTTCTACCGAAGAGGCTATTGCTGCCTCCCTAAAAACCTTCTAAGAGGAGGAGGAGAAGCGTGCCCTAGCAAGCGTCGGTATGTTTTATCCCTTTCTCTTTTATACGGAAAGTTTGTTGTCTTTTTATGATAGTCAACCTGACCTTCTCTTGTTTCTTTACAGGGGTTGTATTAATCGGCGCAAGGATCCTTTCCGAGCCCGTCACCGAAGCCCCGGCTCCGTCGAAGCTGCCGCAAGAGCCTCGGCTTGACGCCACGACGAGGGATGCTCTGAAAAATCTGGAGGCATCCCTCTATACGGATGAGGATGCTTCACTCAAGGAAGCTCTGATAGTATCCGTCTCAACGGCTCGAGAAGAGCGAAAGCGGTTGAGACGTGAAGCAAAGGCGCGGAAAGCTGCTTTGGCCACGGGAGCGGGCCCTAGCACCATTCCTCACGCTAGTACTCCTTCCGAAGAGCCCCCTGTTGCCCTGTCTACTGCTCGTCGGCAAGTGGCGCGCGCGGTTCGGAGCGCCAATGATAAATCTGCTTCAGGTAATACTCCTTTCAGAACCTTGTTGTACAAATTGTAAAGCTATTGGCTCATACGTATCCCAACTTGCAGGGTCAAGTCCAACTGAGGGGGAGGCGGAGACGACCGTCGAACCCAGGGGAGCGGAGGAAGCGGTACTTGCTGAACCCGAACCGACAGTGAGCAACGTTGTCGGGGTCATGGGGTCTGGAGCCGAGATTGAGGGACCTGCCGCGGAGAGGGTCATTGATGTCGCACCCGAAGTGGCGGCAGATGAGATGATTGTCTCAACCGAGCCGAAGGCGGTAGAGGGCGAGGTGCTTGAGGCTGGGGACCTCGTGGTGCTGATGGACGAGGCAGCTGTGATCGCCGATCCTGAGGGAGCAGCGGGCGAGGCGGCCATGATTCCTGAAGACGGGCTAGGCGCTCCTTCTCAGGAATCTGGCAATGTTCCTATCATAGCCCTCCCTGCCTATGGTCCCCCGCCGTCTGTAGAGCTTGCGAGCATAACAACGGTTCCCCTCGAGTCGGGTGACGAGGCTACGGGTGGTGGCCCGATGTCAATGGAGGAAGGAATTGCCTCCGTCTCGGCTGGCAGTTCGTCGGGTAAGTTTCGGGTTACTACCGTTTCCCTTTTTTTTATATATCTTGCGATCTCTTCTAACAAGCTTGTCTTTGCAGGTGCGGCCAGTGCCGATGCTCCATTGCTTGAAGGAGCACCGTCAACTACTGCTTTGGCGGTTGTTCACTTCCCCGTCTTCCCTCGTGCCATCGCGGATGTTGGAAGGTATGGATCTACGACTCACAAGTTAATCTCTTAAACGTGTAGTTCATGGACTAACGCCATGCCATCGCATCTTTTCAGGAGTGCTCTTTGATCATCTATATCAAGTGTTGCTCCCACACTTCTCCTTCCCATCCGAGCTTACTTCTCCCTCTAGTGGCGCTGGTGAGTGTACGTTCAATACAATATCTCTGTTCATCCCCTTTTTCTAGTAATTGAATGATTTTTGACCTTTCCCTTTCTTTATTGCAGTGTCACAAATCGAAGGAGGGGATGCCAGACCTGCCGTGCTACCGGCCCTCCCGGGTCTGCCGTCCGTTGCTGCTGGTATAGCAAATACCCCTCCTTTTTTTTTGTAACCCTTAAATATCTCTTGAACCATCGTTTAACCATGTTTTGTTTTGCAGCTATTGTTCCGGCTCCGGTCCCTTTTGAGTCGCGCGTCCTTATACCGGTAGGCCCTTTCTCGAGACGCCCGTCTTCAAAGGGTGCTGTGATGAGTCTGGGCATGCTGAGCGGGTATATCGAAGAGCTCAGCATGGATGCTCTCCCTTCTGCCGTAGATTTCGCTGTGGATGTTAATCCAATGTTAGCGGCGCTCGTAACTTTTCACAACGAAGGCGTCGTTGAATCTTGGGTTAATCACTGCAGGGAGATCGAGGCCTGTCTATACCGGCTGGAGTTGACGCGCCCTTCTCCCGAAGTTTTAGCCCTGAGCACCCAACGCACAACCTGGCTCGAGCAAAGCACTTCGCACTCCCGCCACTTGGAGCAAGAAGCAGCTCAAAGAATAAGGGAATGCCAAAAGACCTCGAACGAAACGGCCCATCTGCGCGCTGAGGTTGAGGCAAATGCTGCCCAGGTGAAGACTATCTTTGAGGGTCTCTTGGAGCGCATCTCCCATGGGCTAAACTTAAAGCGGAAGCTTGACGTGGCTGAGCGCGATATCCCAAGTCGGGAGGCTGCCTATCAAGTCGTGAGGGAGCAGCTTGCGTCGGTCTTGCGGCAACGAGCCCAAGTGGAGGCAGAGCTGACGGTGGTAGCCGAGCAAGAGAAGGCATGGAAGGACATATACGAGCGATTGCTACATCTGTGCAAGACGCTTCCTTCCCAATAATTCTCCTTGTATCATTTGTCTTTGTAAAGTATATGTATATATTTTTTTATTCTTTAGCACAATGTATCCTGTACTCAATCAATATTTATGAATAAAAGATACACATTTTGTAATGTCTTGTGTCATTTCTCCGTCTTTCCTTTCTTTTATTATCAGTACGCCACCTTAATAACCATGATTGACGGACGATTGGGACGAGTATCCCGACCTTCTTAAGAAATAACGATGGCTTAGGCCGCAGGTTCAGATCTGCTGCCTAAGACTTTTCAACTCTATAAGCCGTGAGGGTCTCATAGAGACTTTTCTCCCTACGGATCGAGAGGATCTCGTAAGTGGATTTTCTCCTTAGGAATCGTGAGGATTCCCAAGTGTGGTTTTCTCTCATAAGTCGAAAGGATCCTATAAGAGAATTTCTCCCTCTTACGAGTCGAGAGGGCTCGTAAGCGGTTGTTTCCCTCTTCGTTGAGAATTGACTTCAGAGAGTGAGACCCGTGAATAGTATGCAAGAGACCATTTAGGATTGACTTGCAGGGTCCCATTGCCCTCTTACGAGTCGAGAGGGCTCGTAAGCGGTTGTTTCCCTCTTTGTCGAGAATCGACTTCAGAGAGTGAGACCCGTGAATAGTATGCAAGAGACCATTTAGGATTGACTTGCAGGGTCCCATTGTTCAGGAAGCAAGTTTTTGAATCCTTACTGCCCGAGATGTGAGTCAAAGAAGCTCTCGTCACGGAGTGTTTGTATCCGTGAGTTGAGAATTTTGCTAGGGATTATTTGTTTCCCGAGCGCCAAGGATTATTTGTGTCCTTGGGGTTTGAAACGAATCGATGGTTCCCACGGAGGCGCTGGTGGCTCTGCGAGTCGACGCGGATCAGAAAGCTCTCGTCAAGGAGTGTTTGTATCTGTGAGTCGAGGATTTTGCGAGGGATTATTTGTTTCCCAAGCGCCAAGGATTATTTGTGTCCTTGGGGTTTGAAACGAGTCGATGGTTCCCACGGAGGCGCTGGTGGCTCTGCGAGTCGACGCGGATCAGAAGGCTCTCGTCAAGGAGTGTTTGTATCCGTGAGTCGAGGATTTTGCGAGGGATTATTTGTTCCCAAGCGCTAAGGATTATTTGTGTCCTTGGGGTTTGAAACGAGTCGATGGTTCCCACGGAGGCGCTGGTGGCTCTGCGAGTCGACGCGGATAAGAAGGCTCTCGTCAAGGAGTGTTTGTATCCGTGAGTCGAGGAATTTGCTGGGATTATTTGTTTCCCAAGCGCCAAGGATTATTTGTGTCCTTGGGGTTTGAAACGAGTCGATGGTTCCCACGGAGGCGCTGGTGGCTCTGCGAGTCGACGCGGATCAGAAGGCTCTCGTCAAGGAGTGTTTGTATCCGTGAGTCGAGGAATTTGCTGGGATTATTTGTTTCCCAAGCGCCAAGGATTATTTGTGTCCTTGGGGTTTGAAACGAGTCGATGGTTCCCACGGAGGCGCTGGTGGCTCTGCGAGTCGACGCGGATCAGAAGGCTCTCGTCAAGGAGTGTTTGTATCCGTGAGTCGAGGAATTTACTGGGATTATTTGTTTCCCAAGCTCCAAGGATTATTTGTGTCCTTGGGGGTTTGAAACGAGTCGATGGTTCTCACGGAGGCGCTGCTGGCTCTGCGAGTCGACGCGGATCAGAAGGCTCTCGTTAAGGAGTGTTTGTATCCGTGAGTCGAGGAATTTACTGGGATTATTTGTTTCCCAAGCGCCAAGGATTATTTGTGTCCTTGGGGGTTTGAAACGAGTCGATGGTTCTCACGGAGGCGCTGCTGGCTCTGCGAGTCGACGCGGATAAGAAGGCTCTCGTCAAGGAGTGTTTGTATCCGTGAGTCGAGGAATTTTTTGCTGTTGAAGTCACTGGCTCCTTCGGTTGAAATGAACCGTTGAGGCTTGGCTTCGTCGTTTGACGGAATCCGCTGAAGAAGTATGGTTCCTTCTTTGTTTGCGCCCTTGGATTGTATACAGGGATCGATGTGATCTTAACTGTAGGGCCGAAGTTTTATCATTTCTTCTTTTTATTTTATTTTATTTCCGCGATGCTCTATCATTTTAGCTTTTATATCGCGAAGGTCGCGATTGCCCAAACATTTCGGCTATTTTTCGCGGTGCCCAATCATTTCGGCTTTTTATTTTATCTTTACTCGTTGCTTTTTATTACGAGTTGCCCGATCATTTCGGCTATTTTGCATGCATACATTTTACTTGCTGCTTTTTATTGCAAGTTGCCCTATCATTTCGGCTATTTCGTATGCATGAGCGGCTTACTGGCTTTCGCCGTCAACCTGAAATTGGACACCGATTTCGGTATCAGCACCGCTGCAACTGGGATATTACCAGGAGCGAATCATCATTTGCCTCTGTCGTTGTTGAACAAAGGAGGCTTAGCGACCAGGGTTAGGATCCCGTCGGCTAAGGCTTTTGACTTCATGAGCCGTAAGGGTCTCGTGAAGGTATTTCTCCCTACAAGTCGTGGGGATCTTGTAGGTGTATTTTCTCCTTAGGAACCGTGAGGGTTCCTAAGTGTTTTGTTCCCCTGTAAGTCGTAAGGATCCTACAGGAGGGCTTTCTCCTTGTGAGTCGAGAGGATTTACAAGGGTTGTTTACCATGCAAACATATCCCTAGTTTCAGATGGAACTTAGTTAGGGAAATGTTTATTCGCGCCCGTGGATTGTATACAAGGGTCAATATTGGACCACTTGTAGGGCAATGTCGAAAGTTGTGGGGGTTTGCTTAAGAACAGGTTAAGGTTTCTGTAACTTAAGACTTTCAAATCTTATGAGCCGTGAGGGTCCCATAAGAGGGTTCTCCTTACGAGTCGTGAGGATCTCGCAAGTGTATTTTCTCCTTAGGAATCGTGGGGATTCCTAAGTGTGTTGCTCCCTTATGAGTCGTAAGGATCTCACGCGGGTGGTTTCTCCTTATAAGGTCGAGAGGACCCTATAAGTGTCTTTTAACGAGGTTGCGCCCTTTCGGATTTTCACGAACACTCGCCGGTAGTTCCGCTGTTTTTACTCACGGAGCCCTTTCGGGTTTTCATCCGTGCCCATTTTGCTTATGGACATACCGTTTATTTTATTTTATTTTTATATATTTTTTTTATTTCGTCAGCCTAAGGATGCTGCGGTATTAGTTTAAAGACGTTTCGGTCTGTTGTTAGTTTAAGGACGTTTCGGTCCATCATGGAGAAGGCCAGCTACTGCTTATAAAGTTCGAGCTTAGGAAGATAGCGAGCGGACATAGTCGTCGTCATCTATCATTGACCTAGGCTGTGGCTCATTAAGCGTAATATTTCTTTAGGAAGCGACCGTTTATTGGCCTGAAAGGCCTTTCACCGTGCATGTCCATGAGTAGATAGGCTCCACCCTGGTAAACTTTATCTATGATGTACGGGCCTTCATAGTTTGGCTCGAATTTTCCCCGCTTGGCGCGATTGGGGATCATGGGCCTTTTGACCACTAACACGAGTTCGCCTTGGTGGAATGTCCTCGGCCGGCTCAATCTTTCATATGAGCGCGTCATCTTTGCTTTATAGGCTTCCAGATTTTGCTGTGCTATGAGCCGGGTTTCATCAAGGGCGTCAAGCTCCTCAAACCGGAGGTGAGCATTTTCTTCATCCGTCAGCTCGTAGTGGACTGCCACTCGTAGAGAGGGTAATTCTATCTCGAGAGGGAGTACTGCTTCCGTCCCAAATACCAACGCGTATGGCGTTGTGTTTGTGGCCGTTTTAAACGTAGTTCGATACGCCCAAAGAGCCTCTTGCAATCTTTCGTGCCAATCTCTCTTATTTCGTGACACTGTTTTCTTCATGATCTTCGTCAAGGTCTTGTTGAAGGCCTCAGCTAGACCGTTAGCTCGCGGATTATAAACTGAGGAATATCTCCAGTCTATATTGTGCTGCTGTGCGAAGCGGCTAATTTTATGACTTCGGTAGGCTGGCCCATTATCAGAGATGATCCTTCTTGGGGTTCCAAACCGGTATATGACATGCGTTTTGAAGAAATAGAGGATGTTCTTCGTCTTTACTTCCCTCAACGGTACCGCCTCTGCCCATTTGGAGAAGTAATCAGTCGTCGCCAAGATGAAACGGTGTCCCTTTGACGATGCTGGTTCGATGGGGCCGACTATGTCAGTCCCCCACATTTCGAATGGCCAACTAGCCACTGTTGGATGCAATGGATTGGGATGCTGATGGATGAAGTCCCCATGAATTTGGCATGAATGACATTGCTTCGCGTATTCCAGGCAATCCTGCATCATCGTGGGCCAGTAGTAGCCCATCCGTTTTATCTTCAACTTCATCTTAGGGCCTGCTTGGTGGGAACCACAGAGTCCGTCGTGAACTTCTTGGACGACCCTTCTCGCTTCGTCAGGTCCTAGGCATCTCAGCCACAGAGAATCGAATGTCCTCTTGTATAGAGTATCGTTAACGAAGGCGAAAGACAGAGCTCGTTTCACGAGCTGATGTCTTATGGACGCTTCTTCAGGCATTCGGTGGAACTTGAAGTAATTTATGAAGACTTCTCTCCAGTCTTCGGTCTTCTCATGGTCTTTTATTTGTAGGGTCACCTGCTCAGTTGCTCCCTTTTCTTTATATGATTCTGGAGGTATTTCTGCTGGGGCGAGCACTCGACGGCTTTGTACCACGATTCTAACGTCATCGAGGTTCTCGTCGGCCAATTCTTTAGCAAGCTTGGCCAGTGCGTCCGCTTTGCTGTTTTCCGCGCGCGGTATGCTTTCCAAAGTATAGGAGGGAATTTGGGTTAGCAGTTGCTGCACTTTTTCACCGTATTTTACCAATTCCGGTTTGCACGTTTGGTAGTTGCCGTTTACTTGACTAACGACCAGTTGAGAATCACCGTATATGAGGAGGTCTTCAATTCCCATGTCAATGGCGATCTCGAGGCCTGCTATCAGAGCTTCGTATTCGGCTTCATTGTTTGTTCTCGGCTCCGTCAGGGAAAACGCGTAGCGCATTATCCCTCCTTGTGGAGTTACAAAGATGAGTCCTACCCCTGATTTAATTATAGGGGTACTTTGTTTGCGTTTCTTTACGGAAGATGCTCCATCGAAATAAAGCTCCCATCGGATATTATCACCGTCGATCGCATCGAACGCATGTTCGTCTGGAAGATCGCAATTCAGAGGAGAATCGGCGGGTATCGGATGCTCAGCGAGGAAGTCGGCGATGGCCTGGCCTTTCACTGCCTTGAGAGGTTGATACGTTATCGAGAATTCCATCAAGAGCAGGGCCCATTTAGCGAGTCTTCCCGTCAATATGGCCTTTGACATCAAGTATTTGAGAGGGTCCACTTTTGAAATAAGACGGACCTCGTGCGCTAACGCATAATGCCTAAGCTTTGTTATTGCGAAGATCAACGCCAGGCAGTGTTTTTCAATGGGAGAGTAGTTGCTTTCTGCCCCCAGCAGAACTCGACTTAAGTAGTAGAGTGCTCTTTCTTTCCCTTGATCGTTCTCTTGTGCCCATAATGCGCCTAAAGAACCTTCGAGGGCGGTTGTATAAAGAATGAGAGGCTTCCCCATAACCGGAGCAGCCAACACCGGCGGGTTCTGCAGGTATTGCTTGATCTCATCCAGTGCGCCTTGGCATTTTTGATCCCAAACGAATGGGGTTCCCTTCTTCATCAGGTGACTATAAGGACGGCACTTTCCTGAAAGGTTGGCTATAAATCGCCGTATGTATGCGAGTTTCCCTTGGAGAGATCGCAGCTGTTTGAGAGTCCTCGGTGGAGGCATTTCCATGATCGCTTTAATCTTTGACGGATCTATTTCAATACCTCGGTGTCGGACAACGAATCCCAGGAATTTGCCCGAGGAAACTCCGAATGCACATTTAAGAGGATTCATCTTCAAGTTGTATTGCCGAAGGCGTTGAAATACGGTCTTCAGATGCTCGAGATGTTCCTCGTACGATTTGCTTTTAACCACGAGGTCGTCGATATAGCATTCAACGATTTCGTGTATAAGGTCGTCGAAGATCTTTGTCATGGCCCTCTGATAAGTAGCACCGGCGTTCTTTAAACCGAAGGGCATCACTTTATAACAAAATATACCAAGAGGAGTCCTGAAGGCTGTATGCTTCTGATCTTCAGGATGCATTTTTATTTGATTATACCCCGATGAGCCGTCCATGAAGGAGAAAACCTCATGAGTGGATGTGTTGTCTATCATTAGTTCAGTGACTGGCACTGGGAAGTCATCCTTCGGGCAAGCTTTATTGAGATCTCGAAAGTCCACGCATATGCGCACTGTCCCATTTTTCTTCATCACCGGGACGATGTTAGCGATCCATTCAGGATATTGAACTTCCTGGATGAAGCCAGAGTCGATCAGCTTCTTGACCTCAGCATTGATACTCATTTCAAGCTCGAGCCGCATTCTTCTCGGTGCCTGTTTGACTGGCTTGATGTTCGGGGATATCGCCAATTTGTGTACGGCAATTTCTGGATCTAGTCCCGGCATTTCGGAATAGTTCCACGCGAAGCAATCTCTATGCTGTAGAAGCACGTCTTTTAACGCAGCTACCCTTTCTTCAGATAGTAACTCGCTGATGAATGTCGGTCGTGGATCGTTTGCCGTCCCCAACTCAATTTTCTTGAGGTTATCTGCAGTGGTATGGATTCCATCTTCCAGCTCTTTTGGCGCTGGTGGGAATTCTGAGATTATCTCGTCGCTGCTGTTTTCGAAGCACCAAGGAAGGCTGTTCATATCTTCGGACCCTTCTTTTAATATTGTTATCACATGGCAGGTGCGAATTTTCTGCCAATCCCAATGCGGAGTTGGTTCTATCCTTGCGTTTTCGGGTTCGTGCTTTTGCGGCGGCGCTACCCTCCAACTATCAGAAAACGTGAATTTGCCTAGCTGATACTGATCTTCAACCCAATTCTTGAAGGTGAAGCAATCTTCAAGAGGGTGTCCCATTACTCGATGGTAAAAGCAATAATTTGGGTCGAACACCTCGCCTGCGTGCTCAGGATGATTAGACTCTGGCAACGTAAGCATTTGATGTTTTAGAGCGAGATCGAATATCTTCCTCGTTTTGTTCCGAGGAAATGAGTATGCTCGACCCATTTTCTTCCTGAGGGCTAGGTCAATAACGCTCGACTCTCGGATACGTGGCTTCTTAGCTCTGCTTTGTGGCTGTCGAGCGCCTCTCTTGCCTTTCGACTTGTTTTTGTTTTCGCGTCGAACCTTTTTTGTAGCAGGTTGACAAGGAGCGGCATTTTCTTCCTTCACCGCCTGTTGAAGGAGGCGCTGTGTCTTGGCTTTCTCATAAATTGCCATTTCACGATTGTGATCGTCTCGGGCTTTTTGACTCGCATCCCTTATAAGTTTGCTCATCTGGTCTTCAAATGATGGACTGGGCGGTTTTGTATCAGGAACTTTTGCTGGCTCAGGATTAGCGTCCTCCCATTGAGCGTCCGCCTCTTCGTCGAAGTCATACATAACATAACAGCTATTTACTAGCTCCCGTTTCTTTGACCGGATGTACCCAAGCCCTTTTGTTTCTACTCTCCCGTTAGGCAGTTTGCATTGAGTCCCGGGAATGTCCCAGACCTTGTCATAGAATTTGGCTTTTCTAATGGTCTGTGTGAAGGACATCCCCTGGCGTTTCAGCAGTTTCTTCAAACCTTCGGTATAAAATCTGGGAAGACGGATAGGCTGAAGCCTGTCGAGCGTGGGATCCGCGCCATGCCAAATTTCTTTTTCCACCTTGTTTTCTTCAGAACGGTAGAATAGGATTGCCTTCTCGCCCTTTCGTCCGGGAGGGATATAGAATGTCTGCAATTCTTCTACGCTGTTGATGTCGAGTGCATCCAGTTCTTTGTAATGTTCAAGCGGCACCATGGTTATCTGCAAACTTCGCTCTTCATCAGCGGAAACCCGTATTGAAGGCCGAGCAGGAAATACAGCATGAACTTCATCCTCCGAATCACTACCAAATATCAATGAAGGAATGGATGGTCCCGGCTTGGCGGATTGGGATGGACCCGCATAAATTATATCCTCTTCGTCCTCGGTGTCACTGCCGAAGATAGGGATGGTGGTGCTAGTCTTGTTCTCCGGCTTATGACACCTTTCCGTGTCCTCAAAGCTCGGCAAAAAGTATTTGGCATCTTCATACTTGCGAACTTCATTCACGGAAAACGGATTCAATTCTCCTGCCATAGTGTACTCGAGACCATCCTTACAATATTTCATACACTGATGTTGTGTAGAAGGGATGATATTGTACTCGTGCAACCATGGTCGACCGAGCAGAGCATTGTAGCACGTCTTGGCATCTATGACATGGAATTTAATATCTGTGACGAGTAGCCCGAAGCGTAACGTCAATATCACAGATCCGAGAGTTTTTGATGATTGGGAGTCGAAACCGGAGATGGTGATCTTGTCCCGGGCGAGGTGTTGGACGCTCATGCAAATCTCCTTTAACACTCGCACATTGAGTAAATTAACAGACGATCTGTTATCGACCAAGATTTTACCTATCTTTATGTCATGGCAGTATCCTGAGACATAAAGAGGGCGATTGTGTTCACACGTCCCGAGAAGAAGGTCTTCATCACCAAAAGCAACGTCGGCTGTGTGCACTTCTTCTAATTCGTCTTTCATCTTTTCTTCGGCTAAGAAGGCTTGGAACTGGTCCGGATCTTGTAGCGCCTTAATCAAAGAGTCTCTCGCCTCCTTTGATAGTAACAAGGCATCGAGAATGCTGAGTTGTGAGGGTAGCTTCCTCAGATGCGCCAAGACATTGTAATCCACTTTACTCCTCTTTGGCGGGTTTTTGGCGTTTAGCTCTTCCAGAACTTGGTCATCTAAAACGATGTCTTCAGAGACCTTTTCTTTTCCTTTATCTTTTCTATTCGAGGGTCCGAGGTTCTTTTCAGGCAGTGTTCGATTCCGCAGCCGGATATTTTCGCAAACCACTGGCTCCTCTTCTTTTCCCGAAGTTGACTCTTTAAAGAGAGGGGCAAGTTCTAGCTCCTCATCAGAGTCGCTCCCAAATGTAGGCACTTGTGACCCGGTAGTGTTAACCATGTGACAATTGCCGGCAGTTCTTTCAAGTTCTTTGGTCGTGTTTCTTTGCTCCCGACGAATCTTACGCTTTTCCCGTTTAAAGCGCTGTTGATTAGCGACATATCCTTGCCACCATCCATTGAAAGCTTTGCAATCTTGGGTGGAGTGCGAGACTTTCTGATGATATAAGTAATAAGAGGGGTGTATTTCTACCGCGCCAGTAACTTTTTCTTCAGAGAGTGGTAGCTTCATGCCCATCGATATGGCCTTAGCAAACTTCTTTTTTATCTTGGATTGGCTTTTGTCAGCGGTGGGGGCATTTTGCTCCAGCGGGATCATCTCAGCTCTTTCCTCAAGTCGCTGGCGCTTGGCCTTTTCGAATACAGCCGTCTCGCGCTCTCGATCAGCTTTGCTTTTCAATCGAGCTTCACTAAGAAACGCGTCAATCATTTCGATTGATAATTCCGGAACCCTTGACTCAGTATTTGCTCCCGGCGTTTTGGTGCCCGAAGTCCCTTCATCGTTCGAGGTCGAGTGGGAGATCATATGACAGCTCGCCACATATTCCTCGGATTCATCCGATGAAATTTCCCCCTCATCTTCTTTTTGAAAGACGTGATCAAGAAAATCTTGGAGCGTAATGGGAGTCCGCGCCTTTTGGTTGTATTCATCTAGTGCGTCGATTTGCTTTTGTAAGTCCGTGCGCTTGTCGCCAGGCTTCACGGGCTTCTTAGATTTCTTCTTCTTCTTTTTCGAAGATTTTGACGGCTGGTTATGAACGCTTGAACTACCACCATCGGTCTTCGGAGTCGGACGTGGCTTCAACATCCCCTCTATAACCTGCGGTTCCAAGGGGTTCTTCCACTTGACCGCTGGACAGGTCTGAAGATCATTTAGCATTCTCCTCGTTTTGGCCGATAATACAACTTCCCAGGGAGTTTCTTCAATGACGGAGCATGTTGCCCCCGGCGTATTCGTCCCTTTAGAGGTGTGGGGCTGCGGGGGATTCACCTTCCATTTGTCGGATAGCGCAAATTTGCCCTGGCGGTACTGGTTTTCAAGCCAATTTTTGAAAACGAAACAGTCTTCGATCGGATGTCCTAGCACTCGATGATAAGGGCAGTAATTAGGCTCGTTGACGTCACTTGGTTGCGACGGACGTTTTGGATCTGGCAGATTATGAGCCTGTTGCGCAATGCCAGCTCAAATAGCCTCCTCGTTTTATCACGGGGAAAGGAGTAAGCACGTCCCATCCTGTCCTCAAGGGGTACGTATGGGCGTGTATTGTTTGGACGAGCAACCGGCTTCGAGTCGCTTGGTTGTTGCTGGGCATCGGCGACAATGATCGCTTTTCCCTTCCCTTTATCGTTTCGGGAGTCCGGCTTCGGGAGAGGGGGTTTATGGCCCATCTGGTCCATCTGCGCCAATTTGTCGATCAAAGCCTGGAAGGAAGTCGGCTTGAAGAACATCATAAACTGTGAAATGGTTGCTTGTGGATCGAGGGTTCCAACAAACATTCCCACCGCAGGGGCTTCTTCTATGCGCTGTTCACACTTAGACCATAGATTACGCCACCGTATAGCGTACTGAACCCACGTCTCGCCGGGCTTTACCCTGGCGTTAATCAGCGCCGTCATCGGGGTACGCTCGCTGGCACTTGCAAAACGTTGGGTGAAGAGCAGCTCCATCTCCGTGAAGGTTTTAATAGAGTCATTGGGGAGCTCGGAATACCACTCGAACGCCGTATCTGATAGGCTTCCAACGAACTGGCGAAGCAGAAGCTTGTCGTCGCCGCCGGTGTTACCGCAAAGCGCCCTGAACTGGGCAACATGTTGATGGGGATTGCCGGTCCCTTTGTAGACATGAAACTTGGGAATTGTATAACCTGGCGGGTACTTGATTTGGTCATACCAGCCCGGATACGGTCGCCCTGTTTTTACGACGTGGCCGGCTGCTTCGGCCGCGTGATGAACCTTTATTTGCTGGGCTATGTATTCGTCCAGATCAGTCTTAGAGATTATATCCTCTTTAGCTATCGATAGAACGGGCTGAGGGTTTGATGTTTCTCCCCTATCATCCCCAAGGACGATCGGGGGTTCTTCAGTCGGGGGCTCTGGTTGTATCATCATCCCTATCATGTCCTGGAAGAGGAGGCCCATACGTTGTATATTGGCTGCTTGTTCAGCAGCCTCTTTGTCTCTCTTTTCCAGTACTCGGCGGAGGAACTCGGCGTCGGTCTCTTCCTCTTGGCGTTCGTCTAAGGACGTCCCAGGGTTCTCCTTTGGCTCCGTGAGTGCAGCCATTGTAGTCATCATCTCCTGGAGCTTTTGTTGCTGCTCCTGAGCCTTGGTCACTGATCGGGTAAGCGGTCGGTGACCCGTAGAAGTACGACTTTCTTCCTTTCCAGAAGCCATATAGACCGTATGAACTGTTATGCCCCCTGACTTGGGGCGTTTAGGTTCATCGCTTTTAAACTTTGTCAGTGTCACGGAGGCTTTCTCCGGCCTTTTTCTTTTGTGGACCATTGAGGCTAAAGGAGCCGTTGAAATGGGCATCCTAGCATTTGTTGCCCCCTGTTGTTTAATGGGGCGGTTTTTGTCCTTTTCCACCTTTGCCCTTTTCTGGCGACGGAAGTGGTCTGAGTCAATCACGGAGTCTTGAACCCTCCGCCAAACTTTATAAATCTTTGACGACAGCCGCTGAGGGGGCTGTTCTTGCTTTGTCTCCGGAGCTTTTTCCATCGGCGGAGGAGATCTTTTCAATGTAGCAATCGGAGAGTTCTTTCTCACCTTCCTCAGCAATTCAAAGCTGTTCCCCGTTGGAACAGCAGCATTGACCTCCACCACTGGAGCAGGTGGGGTTAGCCCTGAGGGGGAGTTGCCCCCTGCTTTCCTTACTCGCTGCCAATGGCGACGTCGCGCACGATGAGCTGTTGGGACTGGCTCGGAAATCGAGATGGTTTCTTGCTGTTCCCTGTTTGAGCGTGGGGTAACTGTTGATGTCAGCCTATCGAAGACTGATGCCTTCTGACCAGCTGGGGGAGGAGTAAGGACAGTCAATCTTGTGAAGACCGACTCTCTGATGGGAGAAGCCGCTTTAACGACTTCCAAAGCAGCGGCCGTTGCCCTCTTTGGGACAGCCACCTTATAGTTCTGACCTAGCCTGGTGAAAACGGAGGCTGTTGGTTCAGTAGCAGGCGACCCGTTGATAGGGGTCGTGGTAGTAGTGAGCCGGTCGAACACCGACTTCTTGTTCACTTCCGGTACAGGTGTCGGCATAGAGAAACTTGTAGGTGGGACCATGGTCCCGAAGAACAAGCCGGTGGTGGCTTGGGTCACCTGGTCTACCGGCAGAGTCAGGAAGGAAGCCGCTTGGGGCCCATATGTTACACCTCTCGGTGAGGTGGAGCGTCCGTTGCAGTGGCATTTCGAGCAGTTGGTGCAGTTGGTGGCCATTGAATGCTTGAGTTCTGTACCAGACAAAAGAACCAAATCTTAGCAACTTGAAATCCGAAGGCAACCATTTAACAAACCGCGATTGGTTCGCGAAGACGACACACGAAGTGTGGAGTGGAAAGAGGAAGAGGTCCCACCGGGCGTGCCAGAATCTGTTCCCCTCCGAAAGGCGGCGCACAGGACCGCGATGTCCTGACGCTGAGATTCGGGGCAGATGCTATTTGGTTTGATCCGTCCACCTCTCCGAAGATGCCAAGTTGATTTATGGCACCTTGTATCGGAGGTTTAGACGGATGCGGCCGATGTAGCAGACTTCGTCAGATTCCCCCTCAGGGTGAGGGGTTTTTGATTGTGGGGACGCTCTTCCCTGCAGGCGCAAGCCCCTGCAGTTAATTATGCTACCGCGTCGCGGTAACAACTTTCTCTTTCTCCAGAATTTCACTTCGTGTCGTGTGTGTTTGTTTTGTTTGTGATTGCCCGTGGATTGTATACGGACACTAAGTAATGTCGTCGCCCGTAGGGCATGGATTAGTCCAAATCCGCATTTACTTAGATTTGGGTTTGGTGTTTTTAGTTTAAGGATGCATTAGTCGCGTTGCGGCTAAGATCAACTTAAACGTTCGTCAAGGATACATTAGTCCTGTTTTAGACTAAGATCGACCTGACGTAGTGATTGATTTAATTATCCGGCCGTCGGGACTCGTCACCTCTCTGACGTCGTTGAGGGATTACAACGACAGGCGTCAGAGGAGTTCAGAGATGTACCCTTGCACCAAAATTGATTCGGAGTTTTATTGTTTATTTAAAGATCTAAGGACACATTAACCGTATTTGGGGCTAAGATCAACTTAGACGGGACCGTTTAGATCCGGCAAAAAAGCGTTCGGGCTCGATTGCGCTAGTTTAAGGACGTGGCGGTCCATCGCCAGTTTTAAGGACGTGGTGGTTCATTATTAGTTTAGGGACGTTTCGGTCCGTCGCCAGTTTAAGGACGTAGTGGTCCATATTCCAGTTTAGGGACGTGGTGGTCTGATATTAGTTTAGGGACGTTTCGGTCCGTCGCCAGTTTAAGGACGTAGTGGTCCGATATTAGTTTAGGGACGTTTCGGTCCGATATTAGTTTAGGGACGTTTCGGTCCGATATTGATGTGTGGTCGTTGGGACCCGTCACCTCTTTGACGTCGTTGAGGAATTACAACGAGGGATGTCAAAGGAGTTCGGAGATGTACCCTTGCACCAAAATTGATTCGGAGTTTTATTGTTTATTTAAAGATCTAAGGACACATTAACCGTATTTGGGGCTAAGATCAACTTAGACGGGACCGTTTAGATCCGGCAAAAGAGCGTTCGGGCTCGATTGCGCTAGTTTAAGGACGTGGCGGTCCATCGCCAGTTTTAAGGACGTGGTGGTCCATTATTAGTTTAGGGACGTTTCGGTCCGTCGCCAGTTTAAGGACGTAGTGGTCCATATTCCAGTTTAGGGACGTGGTGGTCTGATATTAGTTTAGGGACGTTTCGGTCCGTCGCCAGTTTAAGGACGTAGTGGTCCAATATTAGTTTAGGGACGTTTCGGTCCGATATTAGTTTAGGGACGTTTCGGTCCGATATTGATGTGTGGTCGTTGGGACCCATCACCTCTTTGACGTCATTGAGGAATTACAACGAGGGATGTCAAAGGAGTTCGGAGATGTACCCTCGAACCGGTCGTGAATTGGTTTAGGAGAGCCATTTTGCTCAATCAATTTAATTTAAGGACTTACAGCCAGGATTGGGTTAAGTCCAATTTTTTTTAATTTTTTTAGGCTCTGCCTGACTAAAAGAATCAGTCCAAACAGGGTTCTGCCCCTTTATTATTTTGCAATTTGATTTGGGCCAGGCCCTTTTAAATAATGAGTTGCATTTCTGCAGAAATTCAAGAATTTTCCAAACAGGGCTCTGCCCTTCTATTATTTTGCAATTTGATTTGGGCCAGGCCCTTTTAAATAATGGGTTGCATTTGTGCAAAACCCCAAGAATTTTCCAGGTTCAAGAACAAAAGTGCATAGCACTTTTGATCTGAATTTGGATCAAAGGAAAACAAGTTTTTCTTCTTGTTTTCCCTGATTTCACAGAACCAAGGGTTCATATCAAGTGCAAGGCACTATTTATTTCTTTTTATTGAATTATTCATTTTTTTATCCTCTGTTCTTCAGAGATTTTTCTCTTCTTCCAAAAGAAGTTTTTACCTCTTTTTTTGTGTTCTTGATTAATCTTCAAGAGTTCTTTCTCTTCTTTTTTTTTTGCCAGAAGTTGATTCTTCAAGTTGATGATTCTCGAATGAGGTCTGGGGTCCTATTTATAGTGCTCACCAATTTGTTGAATTTGTTAACAGGATCTTTCCTGAATAATTTTGGGAATTTTCCCACCATTGGATCTTTGATCCAAAGGCAGAAGAAAATCTTCTGTTTCAGAAAAGATTCATCAAATTTTCATTCTGTTTCTGCGCAACTCCCCAGTGAATGACACGTGTCGCGCAGTGGAAGGCTTGCGCAGCAGTGCTTGCGCAACTGCGCAGACACGTGTCGCGCAGCAACTGCGCAGACACGTGTCGCGCAAGGGTGCACTTGCGCAACAGTGCTTGCGCAACTGCGCAGACACGTGTCATGCAGCGGTGCGCTTGCGCAACTGCGCAGACACGTGTCGCACTGTGGACCGCTTGCGCACTGCGCAACGCACGGAATTTGAAGCGTTGCTTCAGAAAATTTTGAATTTTCAAAATTCAAATGAGCCTTGCTCAGATTGGGGGAATTACGATTAGGTTAACCTTTTTATATGCTCATATTTCGATTACCTATTATATATACTAGTTGCGTTATTATTCTCATACGAATACACTGATAAAACACTGCATAACTACCAATGATTGCTATTTTGCATAAATCACAGACGTGCATATTACACTACATCTTATTGGTACTGTCATGACACTGTAGGATTTTCATACTTGATAGCGTTAATGTTATTATATGAATGCGATGATTGACATATACATGTGATAGCGAGGTTCGAACACCTTTAATAGAACACTTGCACAAATACTAATAATCGTAATATGACACAACCACAGACATATATGCTATACTACACATTATTAGTATTGCCATGACACAGTAGGACTGCCATATTTACTTGTGTTCTATATATCCATGATAGATGTGATGATACTTATAATGATTTTGATATACGAATACCCTTGTTATGGATATTCGTATATGATTGTTTCCAATGTGGCAAAGATGATATATGCGTTATATTTTTATGAACTCAAGACAGATTATATATGTGTTCTTCGGAACTTGTTGTTTTCCGTGGATTTAAGAATCCGCGGTGGGATTTATAAAACTTGTGAATATTTTTAAATGCGGTTTTCTCATGATATGATGATTTGGCGTCCATCATGGGTTTTGGTTTTTATGATGAGATATCTGAATCGAGAGAGGGGTTAACCGATTACGGGTACATGGTGGACCTGGTACGACACCGAGGGACAGGAAGTTCATAGGGAGGTACGGGTAGCCCAGCGAGATAGATCGATACCGGAGAGAGTATTAGAGCGCGGCGGATATCTGGGAGATACCGACCGAGACAATTGATATCGGGAGAGGACCGGTCTGACGAGACGGTGCCTACGATATCTGGATTTACGTGTCATTAATAGACATGAGATTTATGATGACTTTGAGTGCCGATGATGGACTCTCGTGAGATTTAGAGTGTCGATACTGGACAATCGTATGTTGATATTTGCGCGATCCGTCGAGATGCGCTGTTATAGATTATGTCATATAGTAGCCGAACAGAACTGATCTATGGGAAGTACCTGAATACTATTTCACATATAGATGCACATAAAGAGATTTCTAAATAAACTATAGTCTCACTATTTTGACGTGTCTTGGACGACACAAGAAACTTTTAAACGGAAACCCTCTTAAAACTCATTTCTAAAAAGCAAGAAGTATACTTTAAACAACGCATATAATACTTCATAAAACTACGTCTGCTCCTTGTGCCATGATATACGTATCATATGGCTATTTTGAAAGGGTTTTACATACAACTTTCTGCTAGTTTATAGGCTTATACATGGATGCATGCTCTCTCTCTCTCTCTATCTCTCTCTCTCTCTCTATATATATATATATATATATATATATATATATCCATGTTTACGTGATCAATATTGATATGTTTATAGTACTTGTGCATGATACATATTTTAGTATATGATATGATGGTACTATACTTTATGACCTAGGTAGATCGTTATGCATTTCGATTTCTATCTTGCGATATACTTTTATTTACTGAGTTGGAAACTCATCCCCGTTGTGCCCCAGTTTCTTACAGGATTGACCGTTCGGATCAGTAGCGGCTAGCTGGCACATATCTTACTTCGGTGATCGCTTTGGTAGATGGTTTACATATTGGATCGTAACCATCCATTGTATATGTATATTCTTTTGGATCTAGTTAAAAACTCTATCAACCAAAACTTGTATATTAGTGGATTAAAAAGCGAGACATAGATATTGTGTGTTTTGGGCGTCGTACTCTCTTGGAGTCGACTTTATATTGTTGTTGGTTATATTTCGCTTTCTATTTCTTTGCCTTAGGCGTCGTATATTATTTGCGTGGTTACTCCGCCGTTTAGGTGTGGAATCTAGCTCCCGTTGGGGATGCTTTATATATATATATTATGTTATGTATGTGATTTTACTCAAAATTTACAATAGAGGTGCTGTCCGATTTTCAAACGACATAGGCGTTTTCAAAGAAACTTACTTATACTTTAAAAAGAAACTTGATTCTATTTAGTAACTCTTTTTAAAACTTCACCTCCACTATTTCTTTAAAAAGATTTAGATTCTGGGGTTTAGATTACTTGGGTTACGGTGGGGTCTTATAGATTTTACGTGATTCAGGTGCCGGTTACGTGCTTTTTCCGGGTCGTGACTGTTCACCGCCGAAAGACGCGACCGGGACGTTAGGACGTCTGGCGTGAATTTGGGGTCAGATGCTATTTGGATTTATCTGTCCATCTCTCCAAAGATACCAAGCTAATTTATGGCATTGTGCATCGGAGGTTTGGATGGATGCGGCCGTTGTAGTAGACTTCGTCAGATTCCCCCTCATTTGCGAGGGGGTTTTTGATTGTGGGGATGCTCTTCCCTGCAGGCGCAATCCCCTGCAGTTAATTACGTTACCGCATCGCGGTAATCACTTTCTCCTGCTCCAGAAGGTCACTTTGTGTCGCGTGTGTTTGTTTTATTTTTGGTTGCCCGTGGATTGTATACGGAGACTAATTTATGTTGTCGCCCGTAGGGCGTGGATTAGTCCAAATCCGTATATTCTTAGATTCGGGTTTGGGTTGATTTAAGGATCGTTAGTCTCGTTTGAGATTAAAATCAACTTAAATGTTTGTTGAGAATACGTTAGTCTAATTTTAGACTAAGATCCACTTAACAGGATTTTGGGATCACTCAGACCCAACAAAAGAGTATTTGAGCTGCATTGTGTTAGTTTAAGGACGTTGTGGTCCATAGCTGGTTTAAGGACGTTGTGGTCCGTTGCTAGTTTAAGGACGTTTCGGTCCATATTGGGATGTGCCCGTCAATTAGGGAGTGTACAAAAGAGTCATTGGTTATCGGGACCCACCACCTCTCTGAAGACGCTGAAAAATTACAACGACATGTATCAGAGGTGTGAGGAGATGTACCTTTGAACCAATGTCCATTGGAAGATCAGTAGTCATGTTCGGGAATAAGATCAAATTAAAAAAAAATGATGAGCACATGGGCTCGGTTGATCTAAATTAGGGATTTGGTCAACTTAGACTCAACCCACTCGGTCTTTGAATAAAATGTTAAACACTTGCTTGGGCTTAACCCCTTTTCTGTATGAATAATGCTGAGCATTCATATGAGTTCTGACACTCATACTTTGCTTTACTTTCCCCTCTTTCTTTTTTTCTTTTATTTTTATGGAGTGTTAAAACACTCTTTATGGCGTCCATGTGCGGAGCACGTGAGACGCTTGGCGTTGAGCGCCAAACATTGAGTGTTAAGCACTCTTTATTGAGCAGCGCCCACATAAGGGACACGTGAGGCGCTTGGCGCTGAGCGCCAACCATTGAATGCTAAGCACTCTTTATTGAGCAGCGCCCATGTGAGGGGCACATGAGACGCTTGGCGCTGAGCGTCAACCATTGAGTGCTAAGCACTCTTTATTGAGCAGCGCCCACGTGAGGGACCCGTGAGGTGCTTGGCGCTAGGTTTTCTTTGTATATTCTGTTCTGAAGAGTTCAATTCTCTATTCTTTTCTAGATCTTTGATCCCAAAAAACAAGTTCATCCTCATGAGAATTAAATTCTCATCATGCGAGACTTGTGAAAGAACTAAGTTCTTTTATGAGGTTAACCCTTGGATATGCAGATGAGATGCTCTGATCTCTATTATTATTTTTATTTATCTCGAGAAGAGGTATTCTTCTTTCTTCCCTCTTAAAACTTCATCCTGCTTGCTATAAAGCTTATGGATTTTTTTTAAGACTTGAAGTCTTAGGTCTATTATATAGTAGAGGCACATCTGTTGATTTAGTTAAAGAAATCTCTCATTGAGAGATCCTGATTGATTTGGGGATTTTATTCACCGTTGGATCTTTGATCCAAGAATTTCTGTTTTACAGAAAATATTTTTCTTGTTTTTAACAAGATTAGGGAAATATTTCCCCATACAGAATCTTTCTGTATATAGGTGATTTTTAATCACCATTGGATTTTTTAATCAAACGGTACTCTGTTTTATAGAGAGAAATCTTTTTTGTTTAGAAAGATTTGAGGAATATTTGCTCGACAGAATTTAATTCTGTATTTTGATGATTTATCATCTCCGTTGGATCTTTGATCCAACGACTCTGTCTAATCAGAGAGCTTTTAGTTCTGGCGCCGGTGCCCTCGTGCGAGGCACGTGAGGTGCTGCCTCAGAGTTTTTAACTCTTGGCGTTGGCGCCCAGGTGCAAGGCACGTGAGGCGCTGCCTCAGAGTTTTTAATTCTTAGCGTTGCCTTTCAAATTTTGAACAGAGCTTTGCTCTTTTATTGGAGAAACAAATGCCCCCCACTGTTGCGCTCACGTGGCTCACACGTGAGTGCAGCGGTGGCAGCTTTTCCACCGTTGGATTTTCTTGAAAGTTGAATCCACTTCATGTGCCTATAAGTAGGGCCTTTGGCCCTTGAAATGACTGTTGTTCATCTTCTGTTGTTCTTCTTTTTTCTGAGAATTTAATTCTCCTTTCAGAGCTTAGATCTCTGCCCAAAGAAATCCCTTCTAAAGTTAGAACTCTGCCCAAAAATTTGGTAAGGATCATCATCGAACCCCTTAACAGAGCTTTGCTCTTCTTAGATCGTAGGTCTTAAGATATATTTTAGGGTTGCTTAACCCATTAATTAGAACACTGTTCATCTTCCATGAAGAACTCTTAGAGTTTGTTTTGCAGATCTTAAAGATCTTAGGGTTTTACCCTGTTAAAAAGCTTTGCTTTTGAGGGTTCTGATAGATTATCCCATTGTGTTTTACAGAGCATAGCTCTTAGAAATTTTTGGGGGAATTTTATTCCCTCTTAATTAGAGTTGATAGATGTGAAATATGTTTGCAGAGGAAAGCTCTTGAGGGAGTTTAACTCCTTAGCCCGATGAGGTTTCTTATTAAATGAGAATCCTCTTAGGATTTCATCCTTAATGAGTGACTGTCCCATCAATGATGGGACGTCACCTTAATATTGTGGGTCCCTCTTTTGTCCCTTTATTCTGCATTGCAGTGCGATACAATTTTTTAAGTACCAAGTGTCAGAGTTCAGAACATAGCGTTGATAACTAACCCTCGTCTCTCTTTGTGTAGGTACTATGGCTTTTGACTTTTCTTTCCTTTTTGTACGTTCAGAGAGCCCCTTTGCCGACACACCCGTAGATCGGGAAGTCTTCGCGCTTATTAAAGATCATGACCCGGAGCAGAAATCTCTTCACCTATGGGGGTCATGGTACAATCAGATTATCCAAGATCGGCGCAGTTTTTCTTGTGCAGTGCCCTCAGAGCCCATTTCAGCAATTCATTACGCCGATTCACCTCAAGTGAATTATGCTATAGAAGAGGTCAACTGGACTTCGGAGGGTCGCCTTCAGCTTTCTATGGCATCAATACCCGTACAACCACCGATGGCTTTGGATATTTTGGGACGACGCATATGTCAAGGCGAGTCGTGCCCTTGGTGACAAGTCTATATGATAGGGTTAACTCCTCACCAATCAGCCGGCTACCTGCAGTGGGCCCGATATATCTTGTCGGCCAAGAAGTCGCTGCGGCTAAAGCTTGGGCTATATCCTTCCATATATGCTTCCCTCTTCCAATATACCGTGCCTCATATGTGGTGGGTTAAGGCTTTTCCGGAACAATGGAACATCCCAACCCACACATTTCTTCTGTCGGACCGGGAAGTCTCTATTTTCTTGGAGGAGTTTGCGGAAAATTCAGGCCTACCCGTCGGAGGGGAACATTACGAGGAGATACTTTCCCCGGATGAGTACATCTTTGCCGCCAAATCAGTGGTAATAGGCCTCACTCCGGAGAATGCCATTCAACACCAGTTCCCGAGCCTAATCAAAGTGTTGAACATTTATGAGAGTCTGTTTTTAGAGTCTGGAGGGCACGGAGTCGGCTTCGCAGATTTCATCACCCGCTTTCTTCGCCCTGAAGTCTTGTCAAAACAAGCCGCAAAATTCGCCAAGCTTGACGACCCATTTGGTTTCGGTTTGGATAACCAGCCAACGGCGGAAGCGGACCTAAAAAATTTCTTTATTCCAGACACTCCAGTCGTCCCTTTTACAGAACTTGCTGCTTCAGACGTCGATGAAGAGACATTCTTTCTGGGGTCCATCAATCTGTGGTTGAGCTAGTTTGTGCTTCCGATGCACCCTCGCTACATAAGGCTGTCCGTTTTTTATCCGGCCCACCGCATTGTCATAGGGACGCGTGTAGCCGTTGGGATTGCAGGGCTAGCTCATCTATATCACGGCCTGAGCTTAGCGGTAGATACCACTCAGCCAGGGGTAAAACCTGTACATCTTCCGTTGCACTACTTCACGTCCTGGGTCGAGATGCACGTGCTGGGTGCTTTCGGTATTCACAAACGACCCCACTTCTATGACAGCTACAACTTTCCCCGTGTCATGTTTCTAGTTGACGCTTCTGCGTTAGATCCGTCCCAGCGAGAGACTCGACGTTTGGTCTTTCGCCCGCGTATAGTCTGGGACAGTATGACTTTTATCGATAGAGTCTTAACTATTGGAAAGGAATGTACCAAGGCAGTGCAACCGCTGCGTGATACTTTCAAAGACGGGGCTCCTACGTTAAAGGCTCGGGAAATCCTGCACTTGTATTCTATTAGGCCGGGCATTTTAGTGTTCAGGCAAAACGCCTCGGTACTGTTTATGAGATATAACCTGCACCGTTACGCTCAACAGTCGGGTTACAATCAGGGTGTTCCCCTCGAGGCATTCTTAGCCGAATCGGTTGCTACTGAAGAAGGCATTCGCAGCGCGCTGCACCACTTTATGCGACTAAATATGGGGTCCAACTTTCTCATCAGCGAACCGAGCTATGGGCCAAAAGCTTCGAACGCCGACGTGGCGTGGTACCAGCATGCGACGGGTGATGTTATCAGGGAAAAGAGATGGCTATTACTTGATCATAAGGATGTTGTCCCAGCTGGTAACCCAGCAGTCCCTCTGAAACGACGGACCGCCGTTCGTCCCTCCTTAAGAGAAGTCACTACGGTCGTGGTCCCGTGCACCTTCCTTGAGAAGTCTCATCCTAATGTTTCCGTAACTGCGGTAGCCGTGGCAATCCCAGAACCTAGTGCTGGTACGGAAATCGAAACCCGCCGCCCGAAAATACTTGTCAAGCGCAAAATCTTATCATCGGCCGCCGGTGTCCGCTCGCAGAAAAAGAAGAAGTCGCTATTTTCTGCCGATGTCATATTTGGCCAAGAGCTACATGCTCCCTACAGTGAGGGCTTGTGCAAATACGGTACCAACGAAGGTTTGTTCGACACGCCTGCGACCGACACTGATCTTCAGGCTGCTCTCGCAGCTTCCGAGCGACTGGCTCGTAAGGAAGCAGCGTTGCTCACTATCGCGAAGTTAGGTATACTTCATTCGTATTCTTCTGCGTCTATCCCTTTCTTGTTATTATGCTTTTACTAACGCTCTCTTCTTCAACAGGTATTTCTGTCAAAGAGGCTCTCGCGGCTTCCCTCAGGACGTTCAAGGAGGAAGAGAGACTCCGCGATTCTTTGGGTCTTGGTATAAGTTGCTTCATTACACCTTTATTCTTTTTATTCGTGCTCTGACCCTCCCTTTTACTTTATTGCAGGCAATACCTCAACTCAGGTTATTCCAAGTGCAGTGCCGATCCCAAGTGGCAATGCGGCAAAACTTCTAGAGCCAGCTACTATGGCCACGGCCATCCCAAAGTCACCGCAGGAAGCTTTGTTGAAGCAGCCGGTGACGGACACTGTAGCGGCTCCGGAGGCAGAGCTTGGTTCGGACGACGACGTCCCTTTGTCGGAAGTCTTGAGGAGGTCATTTCTCACGGCTCAGACCGAAAGGAAGCACAGGAAGCACGCAACAAGGGAGCACGATGCTGTTTTGGCTGTAGATGCAGGCTCAAGCAGTATTCCGCTTGCTGATACTGCTCCGGCGGATGTTCCCTCTGCCCTGTCAACCGACCATAGACAGGTTGCACGTGCGGCTCGGGAAGAAACTGAAAAGATACTTTAAGGTAACATAACGCCCAATTTTTTATTAGAACTCGATCCTTAAATTCTGACATACGCATTTTCTGCAGGGCCAAGTCCCGGCGATAGGATGGCAGGTGAAACGCTGGCGATTACAGAGCCCAAAGTGGCTACTCTTTCTCGGGAAACTGGGACTGTCCAGACCGCTGCTCTTTCTCCCTATGGCTCCTTGGTATCGGCGGGCGTCGTAGGCATTACGACAGCCCTCGTCGAGTCAGGGGATGAGGCTATGGGCGCAGAATCTATTCCTCCGAGAGAGAATGAAGAAGCCGTTACACCTGGTGAAGCCTCCATCACGGTTTTGGTCCATGATATATCAGGTAGTTCTTAGGTCACCGTTTTCGAGTTTTTCAATCCTGTTCAGCCTTTCTGATGATATTTTGTTTTTCTTGAGCATAGGCGTGGTGAACCCTGAGGCTATGCTATCTGAAGAAGTGTCGCCAGTAGCTGCTCTGACGGTCGCTGTCCCCTCACCTTCTTCTGTACCCTCTCAAATATTGGAAGGTATGGGTTTGTGACTTATTTGTTTCCCTGTGGGTACATTCCTCCTTGTATTGACAGTATATTGTCGCAACCTTGCAGGAGTCATTTTCGACCATTTATATCAGGTGTTGAACCCGTATTTTCCCTTTCAATAGGAAATCGTTCCACCTTCTGGTATTGATTAGTATATTCTTCAGCTAATATCTCCCCCTGTTTACCGCCGAAAACAGAGACGGAACCGCGTAGGTCGTCTTGCCTGAATTTAGGGGCAGATGCTATTTGGTTTTATCCATCCACCTCTCCGAAGATGCCAAGTTGATTTATGGCACCGTGTGTCGGAAGTTTAGACGGATGCGGCCGTTGTAGCAGACTTCGTCGGATTCCCCCTCGTTGTGAGGGTTTTTTTATTGTGGGGACGCTTTTCCCTGTAGGCGCAAGCCCCTGCAGTTAATTATGTTACCGTATCGCGGTAACCACTCTCCTGCTTCAGAAGGTCACTTCGTGTCGTGTGTGTTTGTTTTATTTTTTGGTTGCCCGTGGATTGTATATGGAAACTAATTTGTGTTGTCGCCCGTAAGGTGTGGATTAGTCCAAATCCATATGTTCTTAGATTTAGGTTTGGGTTGATTCAAGGATCGTTAACCTTGTTTAAGATTAAGATCAACTTAAATATTCGTTAAGGATACGTTAATCGGATATTGGACTAAGATCTACTTAACGGGGGTTCGGGATCATTTTTGATCCAATGAGAGAGCATTTGTGCTTTATCGTTTTAGTTTAGGGACGTTACGGTCCATAGATCACCATTTTTGGTATGAGGGTTTAGTTTAAGGACGTTGCGGTCCACAGCTAGTTTAAATACGTTACGGTCTATGGCTAGTTTAAGGACATTGCGGTCCATATCTAGTTTAAGGACATTACATTCCATGGTAGTTTAAGGATATTACGGTCCATAGAATTATTGGTTGTCGGGACCCGCCACCTCTCTGAAGACGTTGAAGAATTACAACGATATGTATCAGAGGTGTGGGGAGATGTACCCTTGAACCTATGTCAGTTGGGAGATCCGCAGTTGGGTTTGGGACTAAGACCAATTTAGAAAATTTGTGAGCACATGGGCTCGGTTGATATGAATTAGGGACTTTTGGTCAACTTGGACTCAGCCCACTCATTTTTTCAATAAAGTGTTAAACACTTGTTTGGGCTCGGTCCTTTTTTCTGCAACGATGCTGAGCATCGATATGGGCTCTGACGCTCACCCTATTTCTTTGTTTTTTATGGAGTGTTAAACACTCTTTACGGCGCTGGGCTCTGTTTGCAGAGGAACTTTATGTTAAACAGCGCTCACGTAAGGGGCATGTGAGGCTCTTGGCCCTGGGCGCCAACCAATGAGTGCATAGCACTCTTTATTTCAGCAGTGCCCACGTGAGGGGTACGTGGGGCGCTTGGCGCTGAGCGCCAACCAATGAGTGCAGAGCACTCTTTATTTCAGCACTACCCACGTGAGGGGCACGTGGGGCGCTTGGCACTGGGCGCCAACCACGGAGTACTAAACACTCTTTATTTAAGCGGCGCCCACGTGAGGGTCACGTGAGGCGCTCGGCATTGTTTCCTTCTTTATGCATTTTTCTGAAGAGTTCAATTCTTTGTTCTCTCCTGGATCTTCAATCCCCAAGAACAAATTCATCCCTACGAGAATTAAATTTTCATTTGTGGGAGACTTGTCTCATGGATCTCAGATCCAGGGAAAGAACTATGTTCTTTTATAAGGGTTAAACCCTTAGGTACGCAGATGAGATACTATGATCTCTATTTACCTTGAAGAAAGTTCTTCTTCTTTCTTCTCTCCTCAAGCTCTTTTTGCTTGCTCTTCTTTTTGAACTTAAAGTTTATGGGAGGGGGGTTCCTCTCTACAAGACTTGAACTCTTGGGGCCTTTGTATAGTTGTAATACCCTAGTTCATTTATACCAGTTCTAGTTAATTTATTTCTTTATTTATGGTATTTTCCTGATTTATTTTTTTTTGGGTGCGAATAGTGTATTTGACATTTGTATTTGCATCCGACCCGACCCGCATGCTTGAAACCAGTCTTGATTCATGTTTATGATTTATCCTGACCTGTTACATGGACTCGTGCACTTTCATTTTAATTTATACATCTTGAATACTGACATTTTATCTGGCATTTGCATTTTTACAATATAACATTTTAAGTCACATAAAATATTTTTAAAATACATTGCATGGCCTGCATGATACCCCTAGCCCCGTGGTAGCATCCGCGCATCTTGTTCTCATCCCGTTCAGTGAAATGGACTTGTTTGGATGGTTACGCACACGTGCGTGCATCCGTTCTTGGGGGTATGCATTTTTCGTTATCCGGACATTCATTTTTTATTTTGGTCGACATGTATATTTTCGTATTTTAAAACTGAATTTTAGACCCGACCCGGACATGTTTTGGACTATGTTTGTATTTGCCAGAATATCAAATTTTATTTATATTATATTAATTTTATAAATTGATACAAATTAAAATATAGTTAACTAATAAAAGATTTTTAAAATTTAAATCTAAACTAATTTCCTAACAAACTAATAATCCCTTTCTCTCTCTCTCTCTCCTCTGCATATATATATTTATATATATATATATATTATTTATTTAATTTTTCTTTTCTTATTTAATACACAGCCTCTTCTTCTTACTTCTTCTTCTTCTTTCTTTTTCTTGATCTTGTTTCTTGATTCCGATGATCACCGCCGGAGCCGTGCTCGTCGCTGACGATCCGAGTGATCCAGTGAACGTACCTGACTTGCGGGATCACCCTCGTGCGTTGTTGGAACCGTTCTGTGTACCGTGCGCGCGTCGCGACATTTCGCCGACGAAGGACGTTCCGTACACATCCGTTCTTGTTCCGTCTAGGCAAGTTAATCTTGCTACATACTATATAACTCATTATATACCTATTTAAATAAATATCACACCTGTATTTTAAATCAAGCATCACATGTTTCATATTACAGCCTTTCGACGTTCCGTTTACATTTGTATAGTGCATTTCAGATCTAGGGTATGCAATCCAATCTTAATTACATGCTACATTACTTTAGACGCATCTATTTTAACAAATGGAATACCTGTATTTAAAATCATGCACCCCATGTTTAGTTTTATAACTTTTCGATGTTCCGTTTGCATCCATTCATATCATTTCAAATCTAGGTCGTGAAAACTTATCTTGTTACATACTATACTATCATATACTGCATCAAATTGAATAGTTACATTTCATATTGCTTAGTTATATGTTCCGCACTTGTTAGTTTATCATTTTACGATTATGTGATACCCGTTTGCATCCATATCATTTAAAATATATATTGTCATAATATTTCTTATTATTATCTTTAATTAGTTTATAATCTGTAATTTATAATGTTATACATTTGAAAATATTATAGTTTACACATGAAACGTCGTTGTAAAGCGGATACGACAAATCTGAAATTTACTGTACACCTTACCTTATAAAATTCATTATAAATCATAGAAAAATCATTAGTATACGTTCTTTAGTTCATTACGAATCTAACTCAGAATACTATAAATCTATGAAATATTTACTTGCAAAATAAATTGTTTAAATAACTTAGAATGCAAATAAAAATATCTCTAAACTGCTGTCCAGGGAAATTCCAGCAGCACACTTTCAATTTCGAATGTTCATAGCTTTTTGTAGGAACAACCTGAGATACTTCAACTTATAAAAATGAAAACCTTATTGAATTATCTTTGTTTTGGTATAAGACACGTCCCTTTTGAAGAACGTTTGTTATTTTTAATCTATTTTACAAATCAAGGTGACGCTGAATTTCTGAATGGAACTTTCTTGTGCATGGTTAATCAATACCACTTTTATAGTTATTAATCGATTTGAATATGTTATCCATGTTAATATTATTATATCAATATCTATTTAATAAATAATAGTGTTTGTGTTTTAGTATTCAGCAAATTTTACCGATTTACAGTTTTATAGTATCCGTCTGTATCCGTACGATTTATTACATATCTAGTTGCACACCGGGACCATATTATTTCATGTTACTGTTGTATTAGTGCACCATGCTTGATAATTGTGCATCCTACATAGTCATGATGTAACCCCTGACAAAATATTTGTGCATCCATGCTTTACCGTGCATCCGTACTTGCTACAGTTTTAGTATGAACATCCGCTTGACACATGTGCACTACCTGTCATGACCTGATATACCACTGCTTGACTTGATTCTTGATACACCACTACTTGACATGACTTGATACATGTACACTACCTGACATGACCTGATATATCACTACTTGACATGTTACCGATCCTGTTTCTAATGCCGACAATCCTGACATGTTGTCCCGATGGACATATCCTGTTGTCTGTACAGACAAACATATTCTTGCTTGATCCTGTGTTGGCATTAGTCTCAGATTTATAAATACCTGACTTACACATATAAGTTGGGGGTATGGGAAAATCAAGAATGTAGCTGAACGTAACTCAAAGGGCTATTATATCATTTTACCGTGGTCCCGTGGGGAATGAACGGGACATAGACTCACAGTCTATTACATCATTTTACCGTGGTCCCGTGGGGAATGAACGGGGCATAAACCGATGGGTTACGATGAGGATTACATTCATTGATTTCGAAATAAATTTAGAGTAGATCACCCTATAGCACAGTTTAGACTACTCACTGCACTTTACCTGTTTATATCCTGTTCACTGATTTATATTCATGTTACGGTTACTTGTTATTGATGACTTGTTACTGTTCATACTCATGCCTGCATGACTTATTAACCCCTGATTATATTATTGTTGATATTATGACGCACTAACGTCTGGGTTTTGCGTGGCCCAGATCCTCTATCTTTGTCGCAGGCTGATCAAGAGTATTTTCGCCATCAGGCCGAGCAGTGAGGATCCTGTTAGTATTCAGTTAGTTATTTCCTTACTTTCCAAATGTTATTGTTACTTGGATTTATTGCTTCCGCATATTATTTCTTGACTCGTTTATTCTGGCTCATGGACATGTACTGGATAATTTATTTACTTTCCTGTTCTTGATATCTCTACAGCCGTAATGTGACTGTGGAGGGATTTTTCCTATCCACGGGTAGCATGGTTGGCTCTGTCACGTGCCTATCTTAGCGCACTCTGCGAAGCGGGGCGTGACAATAGTAAAGGAAGATTTGTTGATTCAGTTAAGAAAATCTCTCATTGAGAGATTTCTTAAATTATTTGGGGATTTTATCCACCATTGGATCTTTCATCCAAGGGCTTCTGTTTTACAGAAGACATTCTTCTTATTTTTAACAAGATTGGGAAAATATTTTTCCATACATAGCTTATTCTGTAATTTGGTGATTTTTAATCACCATTGGATTTTTAATCCAACGGTGCACTGTTTTACAGAGCGTAATCTTTCTTGTTTAGAAAAATTGGGGAAAATATTTTCCCCTACAAAGCTTATTTTATAACTTAGTGATTTTTAATCACCATTGGATCTTTAATCCAACGGTGCTCTGTTTTACAAAGCATAATCTTCTTGCTTAGAAAGATCGGGAAAATATTTTCCCCTACAGAGCTTATTCTGTACCTTGGTGATTTTTAATCAATATTGGATCTTTAATCCAACGATACTCTATTTTACAGAGTATAATATTTCTTGCTTAGAAAGATTGGGAAAATATTTTCCCCTACAGAGTTTTTTCTGTAGCTTGGTGAGTTTTAATCACCATTGGATCTTTAATCCAACGATGCTCTGTTTTACAGAGCATAATCTTTCTTGCTTAGAAAGATTGGGAAAATATTTTCCCCTACAGAGCTTATTCTGTAGCTTGGCGATTTTTAATCACCATTGGATCTTTGATCCAACCGTGCTCTGTTTTACTGACCATAATCTTTCTTGTTTGAAAAGATTTGAGGAGGATTTCCTCAATCAGAATTTAATTCTGTGCTTTGATGATTTATCATTTTCGTTGGATCTTTGATCCAACGGCAGAGAACTTTTAGTTCTGGCGCCAGCGCCCTCGTGTGGGGCACGTGAGGCACTGCCTCAGAGTTTTTTAACTTTTGGCGTTGGCGCCCTCATGTAAGGCATGTGAGGCGCTGCCTCAGAGTTTTTAACTCTTAGCGCTGGCACCCTCGTGCAAGACACGTGAGGCGCTGCCTCTTTCAAATTTTGAACAGAGTTTTGCTCTTTTATTGGGGGGAACCAAATGCCCCCCTGTTGCGCTCACGTGGCTTACACGTGAGTGCAGCGGTGGCAGCTTTTTCACCGTTGGATCTTTTTGGAAGTTGGATCGTCTTCCCATGCCTATAAGTAGGGCATTTGGCCCTTGAGATGACCATTATTCATCTTCCATTTTTCTTCTTTCTGAGAATTTAATTCTCTTTCCAGAGCTTAGATCTCTGCCTAAGGAAACTCTTCAGAGTTATAACTTTGCCCAAATTTTTTGGTAAGGGTCATAATCGAACCCATTAAACAGAGCTTTGCTCTTCTTATATCACCGATCTTTCAAGATGTATTTTAGGGTTTCTTTAAACCGTTAATTAGAACAGAGCTTTGCTCTTCTTAGATCATAGATCTAAAGAAATCTTTTTTAGGGTTTCTTAATCCATTAACGAAGAACTCTTAGAGTTTCTAGGATTTCTACTTCAGATCTTTAAGGGTTTTACAGAGCATAGCTCTTTAGAAATTTTTGGGGAATTTTATTCCCTACTTAATTGACAGATGTAAATTCTGTCTGCAGAGCACTGCTCCCGAGGGAGTTCAACTCCTTGGGCCAATGAGTCTCTCATTAAATTAGAATTCTTTTAGGATTTCCTCCTTAATGAGTGACTGTTTCATCAATGATGAACCGTCATTTTGATTTTGTGAGTCCCCCTTTGGTCCATTTCTCTTGCATTGCAGTGTGGTACAATTTGAAAGTACCAAGTGTCAGAATAGCGTTGGCAACTAACTCTTGCCTTTTTTTCGTGTAGGTACCATGACTTTCGATTCTACCTTTCCTTTTGTTCGTTTAAAGAGCGCCTTCTCTGACGCGCCCGTGGATAGGGAAGTCTTCGTGCTCGTTAAAGATCACGACCCGGAGCAGAAATCTCTTCATTTATGGGGGTCATGGTACAATCAAATCATCCAGGGTCCGTGTAGTTTTTCTGGCGCAGTACCCTCAGAGCCCATTTCAGCGATTCACTACGCCGACACGGCTCAGGTGAATTACGCCGCATAGGAGGTCAACTGGATCTTAGAAGGTCTCCTTCAGCCTTCTATGGCCTCAATACCTGTACAGCCATCGATGGCTTTGGACATTTTGGGGCGGCGCATATGTCAAGGCGAGTTGCGCCCTTGGGGACAAGTGTACATGATTGGCTTGACTCCTCACCATTCAGCCGGATATCTGCAGTGAGCTCGATACATCATGTCGGCCAAGAAATCGCTCCTGCTGAAGCTCGGGTTGTATCCCGCGATTTATGCATCTCTCTTCCAGTATTCCACACTCCCTGTATGGTGGGTCAAAGCTTTCTTAGAACAATGGAATATCCCGACTCACACCTTTCTTCTATCATATCGGGAAGTTTCAATCTCCTTGGAGGAGTTCGCGGAGATCTCCGTCTTACCCGTCAGAGGGGAACATTATGAGGAGATAATTCCCCCCGACGAGTACATCTTCGCCACCAAATCAGTGGTGATGGGCCTCACCTCGGTGAATGCCATTCAACATCGATTCTCGAGTCTGATCAAGGTGTTGGATATTTACGAGAGCCTATTTCTAGAGTCTGGAGGGCATGGAGTCAGCTTCACAGACTTCATCGCTCGCTTTCTTCGCCCAGAAATCTTATCAAAACAAGAAGCAAAATTCGTCAAGCTTGACGACCCGTTTGGTTTTGGTTTGGATAACTAGCTGACAGCGGAAGCAGATTTAAAAAGGTTCTTTATTCCGAACACCCCGATTGTTCCTTTCGCAGAGCTTGCTGCTTCAGACGTTGATGAAGAGACGTTCTTCCTGGGATTTATTGGCTTATGGTTGAACTGGTTCGTGCTTCCGATGCACCCTCGCTATATGAGGCCGTCGGTCTTTTACCCAGCCCACCGCATGGTTGCAGGGACGCGTGTGGCCGTTAGGATTGCGAGGCTGGCTCATCTATACCACGGCCTGAGCTTAGCAGCGGATACCACTCAACCTGGAGTAAAGCATGTGCATCTTCCATTGCACTACTTTACGTCTTGGGTCGAAATGCACGTGCTTGGTGCTTTCGGAGTGCATAAACGTCCCCGCTTCTACGACAGCTATAACTTTCCCCGGGTTATGTTTCTAGTTGACGCTTCTGTATTAGATCCGTCGCAACGAGAGGCTCGACGTCTGGTCCTTCACCCGCGTATGGTCAAGGATAGTATGACTTTTGTTGACAGAGTCTTAACTATCGGCAAGGAATCCACCAAAGCAGTGCAACCGCTGCGCGATACTTTCAAAGACGGGGCTCTCACGTTGAAGGCCCGGGAGATCCTTCACTTATATTCGATCAGGCCAGGCTTTCTAGTATTCAGGCAGGGCGTCTCGGCATTGTTCATGAGGTATAACCCGTACCATTTTGCTCAACAGTCGGGTTACGATCAGGGTGTCTCGCTCAAGGCTTTCTTAACCGAGCCGATTGCTACGGAAGAGGGTATCCACGGCGCGCTGCACCACTTTATGCGGCTAAATACGGAGTCTAGCTTTCTCATCAGCGAGCTAAGCTACATGCCGAAAGCTTCGAATGCTTATGTGGCGTGGTATCAGCATGTGACAGGTGCTGTTATCAGGGAAGAGAGGTGGCCATTGCTTGATCACAAGGATGCTGTCCCAGCTGGTAATCCAGCAGTTCGTTTGAAGCGACGGACCACCGTTCGTCCTTCCTTAAGAGAAGCTGCTGCGGTTGTGGTCCTACGCACCTTCCCTGAGAAGCCTCTACCCCATGTTCCTGCAGAAACGGTAGCCGTAGCGACCCCTGAGTCTGGCGTTGGCGTGGAAATCGGGACCCGCCGCCCAAAGATGCCCGTTAAGCACAAGCTCTTGTCATCGGCTGCTGGCGCTCGCTCACAAAAGAAGAAGAAGTCGATGTTTTCTTCCGACGTTATATTTGGCCAGGAGCCGCATGCTCCTTACAGCGAGGGTTTATGCGAGTATGGGACCATTAGGGTTTATTCATCACGCCTGCGGATGATACTGATCTCCAGGCTGCCCTTGTGGCTTCCGAGCGACTAGCTCGCGCAAAAGCGGCGCTGATTACTATCGTGAAGTCAGGTATATTTCAGTTACATTCTTCCGTGGCTATCTTCTTTTATTATGCTTCTACTGACGCTTTCTTTTTCAACAGGTATTTCTGCCGAAGAGGCCCTCGCGGCTTCCCTCAAGACATTCGAAGAGGAAGAGAGGCTTCGCGCTTCTTTGAGCCTTGGTAAAATTTAGTTCATTATGCCTTTATTCATTTTTTTTATTCGTACACTTACCCTCTCTTTCATCTTGTTGCAGGGAATACCCTGACTCGGGTTATTCCAAGTGCAGTGCCGATCCCGAGCAGCGATGCGGCAAAACTTCCAAAGCCAGCTATTGTGGCCCCAGCTCGCCCAACGTTACCGCAGGAGGCTTTGCTAAAGCAGCCGATGACGGATGCTGTAACGGCTCCAGAGGCAGAGCTTGGTTCGGACGATGACGTCCCTTTGTCAGAGGTCTTGAGGAGATCATTTCTCACTGCTCAGACCGAAA
The DNA here is from genome assembly GCA_030015575.1 of Agapanthus africanus. Taxonomy (NCBI): domain Eukaryota; kingdom Viridiplantae; phylum Streptophyta; class Magnoliopsida; order Asparagales; family Amaryllidaceae; genus Agapanthus; species Agapanthus africanus. The sequence continues at coordinate 523,055,410 of JASDDO010000031.1, forward strand.
GAAAGCGTAGGAGGCATGCGGCGAGGGATCGCGATGCCAGTTTGGCCGTGGGTGCAGGCTCAAGCAGCATTCCGCTTGCTGATACTCCTTCGGCGGATGTTCCCTCTGCGTTGTCTACCGCCCGTAGACAGGTTGCACGCGTGGCTCGGGAAGAAACCGAAAACCTGCTCCAAGGTAACGTAACGCTGAGTCTTTTACTAGAACTTGATCTTCGAATTTTGACATATGCATTTTCTTCAGGGCCAAGTCTTGGCGATGGGATAACGAGTGAAACCATAGCGGTTACCGTGCCCGAAATTGCTACCCTCTCTCTGGAATCTGGGACTGTCCAGACCGCTGCCCTTTCTCCCGGTGGCTCCTTGGTGTCGACGGGCGTCGCAAGCGTCACGATGGCCCTCGTCGAGTCAGGGGATGAAGCTATAGGCGCGGAATCTACTCCTCTGAGAGAGAGCGAAGAAGCCGTCACACCCGATAACGCCTCCACCATGGTTTCGGTCCCTGATTTATCAGGTAATCACTGAGTCGCTATTTTCAAGCTTTTCAATCTTGTTCGGCACTTCTAATGATATTTTGTTTGCCTTGAGTACAGGCGTGGTGAATCCCGAGGCTGTGCCATCTGAAGAAGCGTCACCAGTCGCTGCTCTGACGGTCGCTGTCCCTTCGCCTTCTCCCGTGTCCTCTCAAATATTGGAAGGTATGGGTTTGCGACTTATTTAGTTTAACTGTGGATACCATCTTTCTTGTATTGACAGTATATTGTCGCAACTCTGTAGGAGTCCTTTTCGACCATCTATACCAGGTGTTGAACCCGCATTTCTCCTTCCAGTCGGAACTCATTCCGCCTGCTGGTATTGGTTAGTATATTTTTCAGCTAATGTCTCCTTCTTTCTTTTATGAATAGTTGTATTGTTGCTAAGTCTTCTTTATATCGATCGCAGCGTCACAAATCGGAGGATGAGACGAGAGGATAGCCAGGCCTCCGGTACTCCCCATTCTGCCACTTGCCACAGCCGGTACAGTAGACTCCATCCCTCGTGTATTTTCCCGAGTCGACATTTGACCATAATTTGCTTTGTAGCAATTGCACCGGCTCCAGCTCCCTTTGAATCTCGCATCCCAATGCCGGCAGGGCCCTTTGCTAAACGCACATCTTCTAGGGACGCTGCGAATAGCCGACGAATATTGAGCGAATTCATCGAAGATCTCGATGCCGAGGACTTCAGTTCTGCTACGGATTTTGTTGTTGAAGTCAATCCAATGCTGGTGACACTTGTGAACTTCCGTGATGAAGATCTCATCGGCTCTTGGGTTGATTACTGCAGAAAGATCGAGACTTGCCTGCACGAGATTGAGCTCAAGCGTCTCGCTCTCGAAGTTTTAGCTTCGAACTCCCAGCGGGCTGCGTGGGTCGAGAGTAGTATTCTTTTCATCCGCCATTTTGAATAAGAGACGACCCTGAGGCGAAAAGAACATGAAGTGGCTTCAAGCGACTCTGCCCGGTTACGCGTCCAGGTTGAAGAGAATGCTGCGCAGTTAAAAGCTTTCTTCGACAATCTCCAGTGATGCATTTCGGATGGGTTGACGCTGCAGCGGACGCTTGACTCTGCCGAGCGGGTCGTGCATGACTGCGAAGCTGCCATACTAGGAACCGATGAAAAGCTTTCGTCATGTTTGCGACAACGGGCCCAATTTGAAACGGAGTTGGCCGCGGCGGCCGATCACGAGAAAGGATTAAGAGGAGCGCGCGAGCGGCTAGCTGATTTTTTAAAGACGCCTCCTCCTCAATAACCATCTTTGTACCCCCCTTTTTTTACTGTAAACTTGCAGTTTATGAATAACATGTATTCATTTTGATTCCTTTGTGAAATGCATCTTGGATTCACTTGAATTTATGAATAAAAGACATATTTCATTTTTTATGGGCGTGTCCCTTTAGCAAATCCGTCTTGCAGATAGTCTATTTTGATCTCCTTATAGGGCAATGATGGCTTAGAAGACAGGTTCAGATCTGCCGCCTAAGACTTTTCAACTTTACGAGCCGTGAGGGTCTCATTAAGACTTTTCTCCCTACGAGTCGAGAGGATCCCGTAGGTGTATTTTCTCTTTAGGAGTCGTGAGAACTCCTAAGTGCGTTTTCTCTTGAGAGTCGTAAGGATCTCACAAGAGAATTTTTCCCACTTACAAGTCGAGAGGACTCGTAAGTGGTTGTTTCCCTCCTTGTCGAGATTCAACTTTGGAGAGTGTAGCCCGTGGATAGTATGCAATAGTCTATCTTTGACCGACTTGCAGGGCCCCAGTGCTTAGGAAACAGGTCCTTATCCCTATTGCCTAAGGCTTTTCCCTACGAGTCGAGACGAATCGAGAAGTTCTCGCAAGGACATTAATTTCCTCACGAGTAGAGACGAATCGAGAAGTTCTCGCAAGGATGTCCTAACGTCACAGTTAACTCCTGCTAATAGAAGTCCGTTAGGGTCTGTGGTACTAGGGTTTTTTTACCCGTCGCACCGTCACGTTGGCCGATATATTCCCCGATATGCAATCTTGCTGTTCGGGTATCCCCGCGACTGTCGTGTCTCTGATCCCTTCGGGGGCTGGACAAGACGTCTTCAAGTAATCTTCCAGGTAATATTATCGTCGAAACAGCAAGCATTAGGGATATTCCATGTCGCTTTTTACTTGAGATTAGGCTCAATTTGGGAACCCCAATGAGTCATGACCACTCCACGCTGGAGTGGGATGGTCTCCGATGGTCTTTCAGGTCTCATTTGAGTTGCCGTCAAGACCCTGAAGCTGGGGATCTTCCTTTGCTTCGTTGGTTGACATTGTGTCTGCAATATTGCGACGAATGTCGAGGTTGTCTCTGGGTTGTCTATGAACGTCGAGATTTGGAACTAGGGGACTTTGTCATGGCTCCATTTGTTGATATCGCGCTTGTATCCTGCTGGAGGGAGGAAGAACGATGTTGGTTGATCTCTAGGCTGTGGATGCTGCCGTCGAGACTTAGAACTAGGGACTTTGCCATGGTTCCGAGGTAGTCTCTAGGTTTTCTGTGAACCATCGAGATTTGGAACTAGGGGACTTCACCGTGGCTCCGTTTGTTGACGTCACATCTGCTTTTGGTTGGAATGAGAAGGAACGATGTTGTTGATTTTCTGGGATGCAGATGTTGCCATCAAGATCTGACTCTCCCTTTGACAGAGTCTGTTGGGAAATGTGGTTCCCTTTTCGTTTATGCCCATGGATTGTATACAGGGGTCAGTATGGACTCTCCTGTAGGGCAAAAGTTTCATTCTTTCATTTTTTTTATTTCTTTCCGCGATGCTCTAACATTTTAGCTTTTTATATCGCGAAAGTTGAGATTGCCCAATCATTTCAGCTATTTTTCGCGGTGCCCAATCATTTCGGCTATTTTTCTTTTTACTCGCTGCTTTTTATTGCGAATTGCCCAACCATTTCAGCTATTTTTGTATGCATATATTTTATTTGCTGATTTTTGTTGCAAGCTACCCTATCATTTCGGCTATTTCATATGTATTTTTGGCTCACTGATTTTTTGCTGTGAGTATAGAACTCAAGACCTGATACCAATCTTAGCATCAACATCGCTACGACTGGGATATTGCCAGGAGCGAATCATCATTTGCCATGAAAGAACATGGCATTTGATGCCGATTTAGGCATCAACATCGCTACCACTGGGACATTGCCTGGAGCGAACCATCATTTTGCCTTTATCGGTTCGAACAAAGGTGGCTTAGCAAACAGGGTTAGGATCCCGTCGACTAAGGCTTTTGACTTCATGAGCCGTAAGGGTCTCATGAAGATGTTTCTCCCTACAAGTCGTGAGGATCTCATAGGTGCGTTTTTCTTCTTAGGAATCGTGAAGATTCCTAAGTGTATGTTCTCTTATAAGTCGTAAGGATCTTACAAGAGTATTTTCTCCTTATAGGTCGAGAGGACTTATAAGGGTCGTTCACCACATGAGGACATTCCTCGTCGTTGGTGGGACTTGGTGATGGAAACATTTATTTGTGCCCGTGGATTGTAAACAAGGGTCAATATTGAACCGCTTGTAGGGCAAACTGGGGGATGTGATGGCTTAAGAATAGGTTCAGAGCCATGTAGCTTAAGGCTTTTAAATCCTATGAGCCTTGAGGGTCTCATAAAGGGATTCTCCTTACAAGTTATGAGGATCTCGTAAGTGTAATTTCTCCTTAGGAATCGAGGGGATCCCTAAGTGTGTTGCTCCCTTGTGAGTCGTAAGGATCTCACGCAGGTATTTTCTCCTTACAAGGTCGAGAGGACCTTACATGTGTCTTTATTTTAACGAGATTGCGCCCTTTCAGGTTTTCACAAACTCGCCGGTAGTCCTGCTGTTTTTACTCACGGCGCCGTTCCGGATTTTCATCCGTGCCCATTTCGCTTATGGACATACCCTTTTTTGGTGAGGAAACTCTCGAGAATAGTTTCGCCGCATGTGGCCTGTTTGTTCGCCGGTAGGATTTGAGTTGCAGTCCTCACCGCTGGGACTTGTGGACTTGCATTCTACTATCGCCATGTTTGAGGCAACGTTGTTAGTTTAGGGATATCTCGGTCTGTTGTTAGTTTAAGGACATCTCGGTCCAATGTTAGTTTAAGAACATCTCGGTCCATTGTTAGTTTAAGGACATCTCGGTCCAATGTTAGTTTAAGAACATCTCGGTCCGTAGCTAGTTTAAGGACGTTGCAGTCTATTGTTAGTTTTAAGGACATTACGGTCCATAGCTCTCCATGTTTGAGACGGTGTACTGTTGGGTACTACTCTTAGAGTCTTGACTCAAGAAGATAGTGAGCGGACATAGGCGTCGTCATCTATCATTGATCTGGGCCGTGACTCGTCCGGCATACTATTTTTTCAGGAATTGACTGTTTATTGGCCGAAAGGGTTTTTCGCCATGCATATCCACGAGCAAGTAGGCTCCACCTTAGTAGACCTTGTCTATGATGTACGAGCCATCATAGTTCGGTTCGAATTTCCCCCGTTTGGCACGGTTGGGGATCATAGGTCTTTTTACGACTAACACGAGTTCGCCTTGGCGGAATGTCTTTGGCTTAGTCAATCTTTCGTATGAGCGCTCATCCTTGCTTTGTAAGCTTCTTGGTTTTGATGCGCCATGAGATGAGTTTCATCGAAGGCATCGAGCTCCTCAAGTCGAAGATGGGCATTCTCTTCGTCTGTTAGCTCGTATCGAACTGCTACTCGTAGAGATCGTTGCTCTATCTCTAAGGGAAGTACCGCTTCCGTGCCGAATACTAACGCAAATGGCGTTGTGTTCGTGGTCGTCTTGAACTTGGTCTGATAGGCCCGGAGAGCTTCATGCAATCTCTCGTGCCAGTCCTTTTTATTTCGGGACACCGTTTTCTTTATGATCTTTGTTAAGGTCTTGTTGAAAGCCTCAGCTAGACCATTAGCTCGGGGATTATAAACTGAAGAATATCTCCAATCTATTTTATGCTGCTATGCAAAGCGGCTGATCTTATGGTTTCTGTAGGCTGGCCCGTTATCAGAGATAATCCATCGCGGAGTGCCGAATCAGTAGAGGACGTGTGTCTTGAAGAAATGGAGGATGTTCTCCATCTTCACCTCTCTTAGCGGTATTACTTCTGCCCACTTAGAGAAGTAATCGGTCATTGCCAATATGAACCGATGTCCTTTAGATGACGCTGGCTCAATGGGGCCAATTATGTCAGTTCCCCACATTTCGAACGGCCAACTAGCCAATGTCGGGTGTAGAGGATTCGGATGCTGGTGGATGAAGTCCCCGTGAATTTGGCACGAGTGATACTGCTTCGTATATTCGAGGCAGTCCTGAACCATTGTGGGCCAATAGTAGCCCATTCTTTTGATCCTCAGCTTCATCTCTGGCCCAACTTGATGGAAACCGCAAAGTCCGTCATGAGTTTCTTGGACGACCCTTTTTGCTTCTTCTGGTCCCAGGCATCTCAGCTATAGACAATCGAATGATCTCTTATAAAGAGTACCATAGACGAAGGCAAAAGACAGGGCTCGCTTCATGAGTTGTTGTCTTGATGACGCGTCCTCGGGCGTTCGATAGGATTTGAAGTAGTCTACAAAGACTTCTCTCCAATCCTTCGCCCTTTCTCCATCTATTTGGAAGACCGCTTGTTCATTCGCTCCCTTTCTTTCAAACGACTTCGGAGATATTTCTGCTGGCGTGAGAATCCGGCGGCTTTGCACAATGATCCTTACACCATCGAGGTATTCGTCGGCCAGTTTTTTAGCAAGCTTGGCTAACGCATCCGCCTTGCTATTTTCCACTCGTGGTATGCTTTCCAAGACGTAAAAGGGGATTTGAGATAGTAGTTGCTGCACTCTTTCGCCATATTTTACCAATTCTGGCTTACACGTCTGAAAGTTGCCCTTTACTGGGCTAACGACCAACTGGGAGTCTCCATATATGAGGAGGTTCTTGATTCCAATGTCAATGGCGATCTCAAGACCTGCTATGAAAGCTTCATATTCCGCTTCGTTGTTTGTTCTTGGCTCTGTTAAGGAAAGGGCAAATCGCATTATCCCTCCTTGTGAAGTCACAAAAATAAGGCCTACTCCGGTTTTGATTATGGGGGTGCTTTGCTTCCGCCTTTTCATAGACGATGCCCCATTGAAGTAGAGTTCCCATCGGGTATCACTCCCTTCTTTCTCCTCGTCGATTGCGTCAAATGCTTGTCCGTCCGGCAGCTCACAATTTAAAGGAAAGTCGGCGGGTATCGGATGCTCTGCTAGAAAGTCGACGATGGCCTGGCCTTTCACTGCATTGAGAGGTCGATAGATTATCGAGAATTCCATCAGAAGGAGGGTCCATTTGGCAAGCCTTCCTATTAGTAGGGTTCTTGACATCAAGTACTTGAGAGGATCCACCTTTGATATGAGATGGACCTCATGTGCCAAGGCATAGTGCCTGAGCTTCGTTATCGCGAAGATCAGTGCCATGCAATGTTTTTCAATGGGGGAGTAGTTGTTTTCTGCCCCCAGAAGGACTCGACTCAAATAATAGAGAGCTCCCTCCTTCCCCTGATCGTTCTCCTATGCCCATAGCGCGCCTAGAGAACTTTCAAGGGCCGTTGTGTACAGGATGAGGGGTTTTCCCTTGACCGGAGCGGCCAGTACTGGTGGGTTCTGCAGATATTGCTTGATTTCGTCCAGTGCATTTTGGCATTTACGATCCCAAACGAACGGGGTCCCCTTCTTCATTAGATGGTTGTAGAGACGGCACTTGCCGGAGAGGTTGACTCGGAGTTTGATACCTGTTTAGGCATCAGTATCGCTACAACTGGGATAGTGCCAGGAGCGAATCATTATTTCCCCTGTCGATTTGGACAAAGGTGGCTTAGTAGACAAGATTAGGATCCTGTCGACTAAGACTTTTGACTTTATGAGACGTAAGGGTCTCATAAAGGGTTTTCTCCCTACGAGTTGTGAGGATCTCGTAGGCGTATTTTCTCTTTAAGAATCATGGGGATTCCAATGTGATGTCTTCTCTTGTAAGTCATAAGGATCTTGCAATAGTGTTTTCTCCTTATAAGTCGAGAGGACCTACAAGTGTTATTCACCATATGGGGACATTTCTTACTATTTGTAGAACTTGGCAAAGAAATATTTCTTCGTGCCCATAGATTGTATACAAGGGTCAATATAGACCGCCTGTAGGGCAATTTGAGAGATATGACGGCTTAAGAACAGGTCTAAATCCCTGTAACTTAAGACTTTTGAATCCTATGAGCCGTGAGGGTCTCACAGAGGGGATTTTCCTCACGGGTCGTAAGAATCTCGTAAGTGTATTTATTTCAACGAGGTTGCGCCCTTCCGGGTTTTCACAAGCTTGCCGGTAGTCCTGTTGTTTTTACTCACGGCGCCCTTTCGGGTTTTCATCCGTGCCTATTTTGCTTGTGGACGTACCGTTTTTTTGTTAACGAGATTGCGCCCTTCCGGATTTTCACAAGCTCACCGGCAGTCCTGCTGTTTTTACTCACGGCGCCCTTTCGGGTTTTCATCCGTGCTCATTTTGCTTGTGGACGTACCGTTTTTTTAGCAGGGCATTCCACTAGATTGTAGGACCTGTTTGTAGGCCTCTTAATATCCTTCCTGTCTTTTGAGAAGAAAGGACCATTCTACATAGAAATTCTTCCGCTAGTGAGGAATATGCCCTATGTGTATATCTCAGGGAAGACGAGTACCCACGTCGTCGCTATTTTGGCGACGGATTGCTTCAGAGCCGCTTATTTTGTTGAGCATAGGCGACAAACGCCATCTTGCCTCCGTTTTTCACTCGTCATCATCGGATGAGAAAGAGTCTTGACTCATTTGATCCAATCGAGCCATTTTATCCATGAGTTCTTGGAAGGTCGTCAGCTTGAAGAGGGTCATATACGGAAACGCATTTGAATTTGGGTCAAGGGTGGCTATGAGCATTCCCATGGCTGCAACTTCAACGATACGTTGCTCGTATTTGACCAGAGATTTCTCCATCGGGTAACATATTGAACCCAAGTCTCATTCGTCTAATCCTTTCGTTGACCAGCGCTGTCACGGTAGTATATTCGTTCTCATTAGCGAATCCCTAACAGAAGAGCATGTCCATTTCGTCGAAGCTCTTCACGAAATCATTTGGGAGTTCCGCATACCATTCGAAGGCGATGCCCACCAGACCGCTGACGAATTGTCGGAGGAGTAGCATGTCATTTCCTCCGGAATTGCCGCACATGGATTTAAATCACGCAATGTGCTGGCGAGGATTCCCAGTTCCTTTGTACATGTGGAACGTTGGAAGTGTGTACTCTGGCGGGTTCTGTATTTGATCGTACCATGCCGGATACGGTCGACCAGTCTTGATTGATCTATTTGCGGCTTTACTGGCGTAGTGAGCTTTGATTTGCTGAGCGATATATTTGTCCAGCTTTTCTTTAGGAATCATTTCCTCCTCAGCCGTTGATGAGGTTTGTAAAGGATTTGAAATGTTACCCTTGTCTTTAAGACCGACTACCGGCGGTTCATCTGCCAGTGGTTCCGATTGAACCATCATTCCAACCATATTTTGAATCAGAAGGGCCTTCTGGTTCATTTGAATGGACATTTCTGCCGCTTCTGCATCTCTCTTTTTCAGAGCGCGCTTTATGAAATCAATATCCGACACCTTCTCTACTCTTTCTTCGGGTGTGTCCTCAGGATTTTCCTTAGGCAATGGATTAGCGTTTTGTCACGCCCCGCTTCCCGGTATACGGCGAAGGGGACGCGACTGGTCCGCTATGTATTTACTCTGAAGTAAATACGCTAAGCGTATCTAAGCAATATAAAAGTAAAATCACAAGAGACGAGATATAAGATAACAACAACTTTATTTATTCACATTCTTTTGTACAATGCATGAAAAGTAAATACAACTGAATAAAAAACAATGCCTAAACAATGGCATAACAGAAATGAAAGTACTGAATGGAAAGGGTACAATGACTAGAGCTCGGGGTCTTCATTGAACTGGTCCAAGTCTTCAGTAGTGGGCTCGATCTCTGACGGGTCCAAATCACCTGACGACATTCAAAGAAGAAAGAAAGAGAATGTCGTCAGCGAACAGATCGCTCGGTAAGTCCCAAAGATAAAAGGAGAAATAGAATAGACAGAGAGTAAGAGAGAGAGAGAGAGAGTAGCTTTTACAGTTGTATTATATTGTTATATTGTTGTATTTAGTGTTAACGCTGTTGTTTGTAGCTTGGTACAGAAGGATGCCAGTGTATACGAGAGGAGTCTCACTTGTCCCGGAGACTAAGGTATTAGGAACTCAAGGAACCATTAGGCCACGGTACAACAGCAACGGAATATAGGTTAGGTGTCTTAATCTTACCGTCTCGTGCCACTTTTAACACCTTCCGTACCAATCTACCCCTCAAACCCCGTAGTGTTTTGATTGTATTGTTGTATTGTGTTGGATAGATTGTATAGTTGAATGACTGACCAAAACCATGATATCAGTAAACGGATGTAACTGTATAATCATGTAAATGGAATATCTGGAGAATCAGGTAAATGGATGTATATCCATGTTCGGTTCAGTCAATATAGATTGAATGTATTGAATAGATTGAATATAGGGATTCATGTTGAATCAGAATATTGTATATTGTAAATTGTAGATTATAGATTGTAGATTGTACTTGAATCATATTCAAACCAGATTATAATGAAACTCAAAGTAAATTGAAGTCCTGATTGTTTTGACGTTATCGGTAACCGCTGCACATGGACGGCAGGATTTGTGTCTTTTTCCAAGACGATTACCGTATTGATAACACCATTATTAAGTTGTCTACCTTAAATTGGCAAGCACCCACTTCTCCGGCTCCCTGAGACTCAAGAGATTGGTCCCGTTAAATCTATGTTTACTAGGGTCCTTAGGGTAATTTATAGAACTTGAGGGGTTTTATGTAAAAAATACTTTTATATACTTTTCAAAATACACCCGAAGTATTTATTATTCGTCTTTAGAGTTGTAATGAATGTAGATTTTATATTGTGATATTTCTAGTGAAAATATCCTAATTTCATAAATAAAGGTATTTATTTGTAATATTGATTTGTATGGAATTCATGGTATTTTAGTGAAAAATGATTCTTGTGACATTTTTAGAAAAAGTGGAATATTTGTAATAATTAAAAATAGATATTTTTTTATGTTACATATACATATATTTATATGAAAATAATTTTAGTATATATATAATATTCTAGAAATCCCGTTTTCTTAAGATGTCGTATTTTAAATCTTTCGAGACCGAATGCTCCTTGCGGAGGTCTGCATCTCGCACTACTAAGCCCGAGGATGTGCGATAATCCGCACCATCCCGAACGGGTTCCCCAAATAGGTTGTAGCGGCGCTTTGCAAAGATTTGTATAAATACTAATCATTAAGGAAAACGGTTTTATTAATTATGGTATTTAAATGAAAAAGTGTCGTTTTCCCGTATTCTATGTTCTGGGGTCTCCTAAGTCAACTAGACTGCTCCTAACAGGTCCAAAGAGACAAGTTGTGAGATATCTCTCAAATCGCCTTTTCACCGCCAATTGTGGCCAGGTAAGTACAAGTGAAGAAAGGAGGGATCCGTTCACGAATCACCGTGAGACGGGCCTTTTAAAATTACATTTCTCACTTGTCTAGCCTAAACACCACAAAGTCAGATTTAGATAAACGACTGAATGCCCACAACCTTCCTCTGTCCTAATAAGCGCGACAGTCCTTAATTGGCCGAGTCTAGATATTTTTTTATTATTAGCTCAAAGGTTATTTATTTGTAAAGATGTATCAATACTAAATCTTTTAGAAATGGTTTTATTAAGTAAAGGGTATTTAAATGAAAATGTTTGTTTTCCCGTATTCTAAGTTCTCTAGAGTATCGTGTTATGTTGCATATGAGTGTGTGAGGAGATAGGTCATTACCTCGTGGTTTACTTAAAGTTATAACAAGTTTAATGAAGTTAAATGTAGAATTGAAACAATATGGTATTTAAGTGAAAAATACAATAAATTGAAATAGCTATCATTTTATGAACTGAAACTTGATCAATTTGGTTGATTGGTGTTTAATAGTCAACATGAGAGAGTTTAAGCATAATTGTATTAACGAGAAGTGAAGTTTTATAAGAAACCGAATCGGAAATCGGATTTGTTCCGATTCTATCGGGTTTTGTAAATCCGTATTTTTAGAATAAAAAAGAGAGATAGAAAATGGGACTTATGGGTTTTGGACAACTAGAAAAGGGAGATTGAACGGGAGGAGTCGCCAATGCGTCGTTTCGTCGCCGGGAGCTCCTAGGATGATCGTCGGAAGTTCGCCGGAAAATTCGCCGTAGCTTCGCTTCGTGTTCGATTTCAAAGTACACAAGATTTCTTGAGAATTTTTTAGAGTTAGCTCAAAGTTTGGGGTGAGAGGGTAGAGGGTAGGGGGTATTTATAGGGTTAGGTTAGGGTTAGGGTAGATGAAGGGTTTTACTTTAAAAAAATGTAAAAATGTGTGGAAAATATATTAAAAATAAAGTAAATGAGTGTTAATGGGCTCTCTGGAAACGATCTCCAGATTTAAAGTATGCAAGGGGATTGAGAATTTCAAAATGCACATTTCCCATGTTGGGGACTCAGCCGTCCGGCCGAGTCCGGCCGGCGGCGCCGGCCGACTCGGGGCATGGAAAGGTGGGGGGTCACCTGATGTAGTCACTGGTACATTTAGTTTTGTAGGTGTAGTGGGTAAATCTGGAGTTATCACGTGTTGACTGTTGGGCTTCTATAAAATTTAAAACAAAATAAATATTAAAAATAATATGGGGCATGGGATTTGAACTCTGGTGACTTGGTTCAGCAATGCAATGTATTACCAATGAGCTACAAGCTCCTTCTTGTAATTATGGAGTTATTTAATTGCTTAAAATAGTTACAGAAAATGTAAATATCCCAAGTATACATTAATTTTAAAGCAAATTTTTGTACACTAAAAATGGAGTTGTTACATTATTTTAACTTTTAATTAAAAAGCAAAATAATTACTTATAACTTGTGCTCAGGCTAAAATACCCCTTTATGGATTTTGAAAAAAAAATTTGAAAAAAAATTTATATAGGAAAATTAGGGTTGTTACACGTTTGCTGCCACCTGAGCGAGCATCTCCTGCAGCTTTTCACGTTACAGTTGAACTTTTGTCAGGGACCGAGTTTGAGGTCGGTGACTAGTAGAAGCTCGAACTTCGTCTTTAGAATTCACCACATAGACTATGTGAACTACCATGCCCCCAGGCTTGGGGTGTTTGGAATTTTGGCCTTTGGAGTTTGCTACAGACACTTGAGCTTTATTAGGCCTCTCTTTTTGTGAAAAGCCGCTTTAGTTCTGGAAGGAACCGCTGTATCAGGATCCGTCTTTGGATGAATCCCCTTGTATTTGAAAGGGGATTTGTCAGAATTTGGCTGACGTCTAGGGAAAGAGTCGCGGTTGACGACAGAGACCTTCATCTGCTTCCACACTTTATATATAGATGAGGAAAGTTATTTTAGGGAGCGAACTGGTTTCTGCTCTCGTGGGATCTCCATGGGCTGCGGAGATTTCTTCAATATTGCGGTAGAAGAATTTTGTCTGACCCTTCGCAACAGTTTGAAGCTGTTCCCGGTTGGAACAATATTCACCACTGGGGTTGAAACAGGACCATACGGAGAACTTCCCCCAACTCATTTTGTATGATGCCGATATCGACGTCGACCATTTCTTACGGCCGGGATTTGATTAACCTCAGGATTTTGCCGAGCCTGCCCCCTGTTTCCTTTAAGAGCTTGAATACTCTGCCCCCTGCGTCGACCTTGGTCCTTGGCAGGTGCCAGTTGTTTGAGGACTGATTCTGTCGGCAAAGCTGCAGCTTGAGGAACCAGCCTATGGAAGACAGACTTCCTCTGGGCTTCCTCCATCGGCGTTGAGGCACCGAGGGTGAGAGGTGGGAGTATCGACCCAAAGAGAAGCCCGTTGATTTCTTGAAAAGCCGGATTGCAGAGAATTGAGGCTGCAAGTGGCCCGTACTTGACTCCACCAGATATGACAGAGCCTGAGTTGTTAGGGTGGAAGCAAATGTCATTCTTCATAGAGACGAAACGCCGGCTTCAGTATCCCATCACCCAAGGGCAACCACAAACATATATACCACGATTATTTGATCGCGGAAAAACACGACACACGAAGTGTAGAGTAGAAAGAGGAAAAAATCCCAACGGGCGTGCCAGAATCTGTTTACCGCTGAAACAGAGACGGGACCGCGTAGGTCATCTTGCCTGGGGCAGATGCTATTTGGTTTTATCCATCCACCTCTCCGAAAATGCCAAGTTGATTTATGCCACCGTGTGTCGGAGGTTTAGACGGATGCGGCAGTTGTAACAGACTTCGTCAGATTCCCCCTCGTTGTGAGGGGTTTTTGATTGTAGGGACGCTTTTCCCTGCAGACGCAAGCCCCTGCAGTTAATTATGTTACCGTATCACGGCAACCACTTTCTCCTGCTCCAGAAGATCACTTCGTGTCGTGTGTGTTTGTTTTATTTTTTGGTTGCCCGTGGATTGTATACGGAGACTAATTTGTGCTGTCTCCCATAGGGTGTGGAGTAGTCCAAATCCGTATTTTCTTAGATTTGGATTTGGGTTGATTCAAGGATCGTTAACCTTGTTTAAGATTAAGATCAACTTAAATACTCGTTAAGGATACATGAATCCGATATTGGACTAAGATCTACTTAACGGGAGTTCGGGATCATTTTTGATCTAATGAAAGAGCATTTGGGCTTTATCGTTTTAGTTTAGGGACGTTACGATCCATAGATCACCATTTTTTGTATGGGGGTTTAGTTTAAGGACATTGCGGTCCATAGCTAGTACGTTACGGTCTATGGCTAGTTTAAGGACATTGCGGTCCATATCTAGTTTAAGGACATTATGGTCCATAGTAGTTTAAGAACATTACGGTCCATAAAATTATTGGTTGTCGGGACCCGCGACCTCTCTGAAGACGTTGAAGAATTACAACGACATGTATCAAAGGTATGGGGAGATGTACCCTTGAACCTATGACAGTTGGGAGATCCGCGGTTGGGTTTGAGACTAGGACCAATTTAGAGAATTTGTGAGCACACGGGCTCGGTTGATCTGAATTAGGGACTTTTGGTCAACTTGGACTCAGCCCACTCAGTTTTTCAATAAAATGTTAAACACTTGTTTGGGCTCGGTCCTTTTTTCTGCAACGATGCTGAGCATCGATATGGGCTCTGACGCTCACCTTATTTCTTTGTTTTTTATAAACTGTTAAACACTCTTTATGGCACTGAGCTCTGTTTGCAGAGGAACTTTATGTTAAACAGCGCCCACGTGAGGCGCTTGGCGCTGGACGCCAACCAATGAGTGCAGAGCACTCTTTATTTCAGCAGCGTCCACGTGAGGGACACGTGGGGTGCTTAGCGCTGGGCGTCAACCAATGAGTGCAGAGCACTCTTTATTTCAGCAGCGACTATGTGAGGGGCACGTGGGACGCTTGGCACTGGGCACCAACCACTGAGTACGAAACACTCTTTATTTAAGCGGCGCCCATGTGAGGGGCACGTGAGGCGCTCGGCGTTGTTTCCTTCTTTATGCATTTTTCTGAAGAGTTCAATTCTTTGTTCTCTCCTGGATCTTCAATCCCTAAGAATAAATTCATCCCTACGAGAATTAAATTCTCATTTGTGGGAGACTTGTCTCATGAATCTCAGATCCAGGGAAAAACTATGTTCTTTTATAATGGTTAAACCCTTGGGTACGCAGATGAGATGCTATGATCTCTATTTACCTTGAAGAAAGTTCTTCTTCATTCTTCACTCCTCAAGCTCTTTTTGCTTGCTCTTCTTTTTGAACTTAAAGTTTATGGGGGAGTCCTCTCTACAAAACTTGAAGTCTTGGGGCCTTTATATAGTAAATACAGATTTGTTTCTTCAGTTAAGGAAATCTCTCAATGAGAGATTTCTTAATTGATTTGGGGGTTTTATCCATCATTGGATCTTTGATCCAAGGGCTTCTGTTTTACAAAACACATTCTTCTTGTTTTTAACAAAATTGGGAAAATATTTTCCCATACAGAGCTTATTCTGTAATTTGGTGATTTTTAATCACCATTGGATCTTTAATCCAATGGTGCTCTATTTTACAAAGCGTAATCTTTCTTGTTTAGAAAGATTGGGGAAAATATTTTCCCTTGCAGAGCTTATTCTGTAGCTTGGTGATTTTTAATCACCATTGGATTTTTAATCCAACGGTGCGCTGTTTTACAGAGCATAATCTTTCTTGCTTAGAAAGATTGGGAAAATATTTTCCCATACAGAGCTTATTCTGTAGCTTGGTGATTTTTAATCACCATTAGATCTTTAATCCAACGGTGCTCTGTTTTACAGAGCATAATTTTTCTTGCTTAGAAAGATTGAGAAAATATTTTCCCCTATAGAGCTTATTCTGTAGCTTGGTATTTTTAATCACCATTGGATCTTTAATCCAACGATACTCTGCTTTACAGAGTATAATCTTTCTTGCTTAGAAAGATTGGGAAAATATTTTCCCCTGCAGAGCTTATTCTGTAGCTTGGCAATTTTTAATCACCCTTGGATCTTTGATCCAACGGTGCTCTGTTTTACAGAGCATAATATTTCTTGTTTAGAAAGATTTGAAGAGGATTTCCTTAATCAGAATTTAATTCTGTGCTTTGATGATTTATCATCTCTATTGGATCTTTGATCCAACGGCAGAGAACTTTTAGTTCTGGCGACAGCGCTCTCGTGCGGGGCACGTGAGGCGCTGCCTCAGTGTTTTAACTCTTGGCGCTGACGCCTTCGTGCAAGGCACATGAGGCGCTGCCTCAGAGTTTTTTAACTCTTGGCGCCCTCGTGCAAGGCACGTGAGGCGCTGGCGCCCTCGTGCAAGGCACGTGAGGCGCCTCAGAGTTTTTAACTCTTGGCGCTGGCGCCCTCGTACAAGACACGTGAGGCGCTGCCTCATTCAAATTTTGAACAGAGCTTTGCTCTTTTATTGGGGGGAAACACCCCCTTTCTTTTATGGATAGACGTATTGTTGCTAAGTCTTCTTCATAATGATCATAGTGTCACGAGTTAAAGGAGGAGACGAGAGAATGGCCATGCCTCCGATACTCCCCATCATGCCGCCTATCACAGCTGGTATAATAAACTACATCCCTCATGTATTTTATTTATCTCCCGAGTCGACATTTGACCATAATTTATTTTGCAACAATTGCACCGGCTCCAGCTTCTTTTGAGTCTCGCATTCCAATGCCCGCAGGGCCCTTCGCTAAACGCATTTCTTCCAGAGGGGCCGCAAATAGCCGACGAATGTTGAGCGAATTTATCGAAGATATCAATGCCGAGGCCCTTAGTTCTGCTACAGATTTTGCTGTTGAAGTCAATCCAATGCAGGCGATACTCGTGAACTTCTATGGTGAAGATCTCATCGGCTCATGGGTTGATTACTGCAGAAAGATCGAGGCTTGCCTGCACGAGATTGAGCTCAAGCATATCGCTCCTCAGGTGTTGGCTTCGAACTCCCAGCGGGCTGCGTGGGTCGAGCATAGTTGTTTCCTGATTTAAAATCAGGAAAGCTTCTGGGAAAAGCTTCAGAAGAGGGTCACGTGCTTACACGTGACCAGCGGTCACATGTTGATACGTGACACCTAAACGCATCATCAAGGCAAGTTCAGTTTCCTGACTACATTAAAGAAAAGGGGCTTCAGAAAGAGTCACGTGCTCCCACGTGACCAGGGTCACGTGTCGACACGTGACATTTAAATGCAAGCGTCAAAGGCACACCGGATCCCTGATCAAATCAAGGAAAAAGCTTCAAAAGAGGTCACGTGCTTCCACGTGACCAGGGGTCACGTGTTGGCACGTGACGCTCAAAACATCAGAATTGTTCTCCAGTTAAACCAAGAAAAAGAATCCAAACAAGGGTCACGTGCTCACACGTGACCAGGGGTCACGTGGTGGCACGTGACGGTTAAGCAACAACCAGAAGACAAAGCGCAGAACGAAAGAAAAAGGCTCGTTCCAAGGAGGGTCACATGGTCACACGTGACCGGCTTTCAAAGCCCATTTTGTCAACAGAATTAAATTCTGAAAGAGATTCAAATCTTTCCAAAGGAAAGTGATTATCTGAAGCCGATCGGATTAAAGATTTAGAGGTGATTAAATATCGTCTATCTATGGGAAAATCTCGGGTTTGGAAAGATTTCCCCTTTAAATCTAACCGAAATAACAAGGGAGAATCCCCGGATTTGAAATCCAATGATGAATAAAATTCACCTAATAATACAAAGGTCCAGAATGAATGATGGATGCAAATCAAATATCTCAAGGAAGATTCGTCAAAAAACTAATTATTCGGCTGCTTCTCCTATAAATAGGAGCCAAGAGATACAAAAAAAAGAATATATACACAGAGGGAGAAAAAAGGAGAGAGCCTTGATTACTTTGAAGAATTTGGAGCTTCTGCAAAGGAAAACCCTAGGTAAGAAAGGGAAGGCTTTTTGAAGGAGGGAGAATTGAATTCTCAACAGAGTTTAACTCTGATAATATAAAACAGAAGAACATATTTCTTCTCTCTTTGATAGAGGATCTGCAAAGTGCACATCTCCTCTTTAGGTTGAGAATTTAATTCTCAATGGGTTGAGATCCTGCCATGCAGATCTAAAACATAAAGAGGGAATGGAAACATGAGAATTTAATTCTCACAGAACTATAGGAATTTAATTCCTTTAAAACAAAACTAAGGTTTAACCCTGTGTTATGGGAATTTAATTCCTTCAGAACAAAAAGAAACAGGGTTTAACCCTAATTAAGAACCTAGTTCTGTTGGAACAGCGGGGATTTAATTCCCTTGATCATAATTTAACAGAGAATGAGAATTTAATTCCTTAAAAGCCTTTTTTAGGGTTTAACCCTATTTAGTTCTTCATATTTATGAGGAATTTAATTCCTACAGAAAATTCAGAGTCTGACTCTATTCAGAATATAAATCTTCAAAAGGAAGTAGGAATTTAATTCCTCTGAAATTACTGTCAGGGTTTAACCCTACGAGGAATTTAATTCCTGGAAAAGATTAACAGGTCCTCTAAACAGCATACATAGAGGCAGGGTCACGTGTCACCACGTGACCTCCCCAAGAGATCTACAGAAAGCCCCTTCGAGGCAGCACCCCACGTGACCCACGTGACCCTCGGCAGAAGCTTTAGCATACAAGCATTTAAAAGCCCGTCACGTGAGGGCACGCGATGCTCAGAAGGATGCGATAATCTCAGCAAAATAAATGAAGGGAGGGCGCTCTCACGTGTTGCCACGTGACCCCTCTTGCCTTAGTGTTTAACACTAAATTGGAACTCTCGAATATAGTATTTAAACACTGTCGGGCCTTAGTGTTCGACACTAATCAAAGAATTTTATTCGCAGTGTTCAACACTGATTACCTTAATATTTAACACTAATCTGAGATCTCCATTGCCAGTGTTCAACACTGATCTGTTTTAGTGTTTATGATCATTTGAAAGCCTTGTTGCTGGTGTTTAACACCAATTATCTTTTAGTGTTAAACACTAACTTGTCAACCTCATTCCCAGTGTTCAACACCGATTGCTCTGTAGTGTTTAACACTAGGCTTTGGCCCAACTGGCTAAATGGATAGAGGCAAAGCCTCTCCTTCAAGAGACCAACAGGAAGCCAATATTCCAGACCTGACTGGACTTAGCCCAAGCTGGCCATAAGTCCTCAATTCGTAATTAACTGGGCTAATGGGCTCATAACATAATTAATCGGTCTTGACCCCAAATCGGGCCAAGGACTACTTAAGCCATTCCGGTTCTAGGGTACATCTCTTCACTCCTTTGATACTTGGCATTGTAATCCCTCAATGTCTTCAAAGAGGTGACGGGTCCCGACGACCACCCATGATATGGACTGTGGGGTCCTTAAACCCATGTCTAATGCAAAATTCCTGGTTACGTGGAACGCGGATAACGTCGCTCTTTGACCCCGTGGAAAACGTCCAGAGCGGAGCCTGGTCCTCGCCTAGCACGGCAGTGAACTCGTGTGAAGCATCCAGAGCACATACCGGACTGTGGAGTCCTTAAACCCATGGACTATGACGTCCTTAACCTTGACCGAGATGTCTTAAAACTAACAATGGACCGCAATGTCCTTAAACTACCCATGGACCGCAATGTCCTTAAACTACCCATGGACCGCGATGTCCTTAAACTACCCGTGGACCGCGATGTCCTTAAACTAGAACAATAGAGCCCCGTATGCTCTTTTGTCGGATCTAAACGGTCCCGTTTAAGTTGATCTTAGCCTTAAAGATGGCTAACGTATCCTTAAACCTTCAAACAGACTGGACTATGAATCCCCCCAATTAACTCTGGCTCGAGGGTACATCTCTGAACTCCTCTGACATCCGTCGTTGTAACCCTTCAACGTCGTTAGAGAGGTGACGGGTCCCGACGGCCACACATACGATGGACCGCTATGTCCCTAAACTGGAACAATAGAGCCCAAATGCTCCTTTGTCGGATCTAAACGATCCCGTTAAGTTGATCTTAGTCTCAAACTAGACTGACGTATCCTTAACAAATGTTTGAGTTGATCTTAGCCTCAAGTATGGCTAACGTATCCTCAAACCAAACCCCCAAACCCAAATCTAAGATAAACGCGGATTTGGACTAGTCCACGCCCTACGGGCGACGACATAACTCAGTCTCCGTAAACAATCCACGGGCAATAAAACACGAAAGAAATACCCACGACACGAAGTGACCATCTGGAGAAGGAGAAAGTTGTTACCGCGATGCGGTAGCGTAATTAACTGCAGGGGCTTGCGCCTGCAGGGAAGAGCGTCCCCACAATCAAAAACCCCTCAAACGAGGGGGAATCTGACGAAGTCTGCTACATCGGCCGCATCCGTTTAAACCTTCGATACACGGTGCCATAGATCGACTCGGCATCTTCGGAGAGGTGGACGGATAGCACCAATTAGCATCTGCCCCGAACCTCAGGCACGGACGCCACGCGTCCAGGCCGCCGTTCGGAGGGGAACAATAGTGTTCCTCTCATTCGCCATTTTGAACAAGACGCGACCCTGAAATGAAAGGAGCATGAGGTGGTTTCGAGCGAATCTGTCCGATTGCGCGCCCAGATTGAAGCGAATGCTGCCCAGTTAAAAGATGTTTTCGACAACCTCCAGCGATGTATTTCGGATGGGTTGACACTGAGGCGGACGCTTGACTTCACTAAGCGGGTCATGCAGGACTGCGAAGATGCCATGCTAGAAACCGATGAAAAGCTTTCGTCCTGTTTGCGGTAACGGACTCAAGTTGAAGCGGAGTTGGCCGCGGTTGCCGACTACGAGAAAGGATTGAGAGGAGCGAGCGAGCGGCTTGCTGACTTGTTGAAGCCGCCTCCTCCTTAATAACCGTCTTTGTACCTTTTTTGTACCGACTGTAAACTTGTGATTCATGAATAACATGTATTCATTTTGATTCATTTATGAAATGTATCTTGTATTCATTTGAATTCATGAATAAAAGACATATTTTATTTCGTATTGGCATCTAACTCTGGCAAATGTGGCATGTAGATAGTCCATCTTGACTTCCTTCTAGTGCAGCGATGGCTTAGGAAACAGGTTCAGATCTGCTACCTAAGACTTTTCAACTTTATAAGCCGTGAGGGTCTCATAAAGACTTTTCTCCCTACGAGTCGTGAGGATCTCGTAGGTGTATTTTCTCCTTAGGAGTCGTGAGGACTCCTAAGTGCGTTTTCTCTTGAGAGTCGTAAGGATCTCACAAGAGAATTTTCCCCCTTTACAAGTCGAGAGGGCTCGTAAGTGGTTTTTTCCCTCCTTATCGATATTCGACTTTGGAGAGTGTGGCCCGTGAATAGTATACAATAGTCCATCTTGGACCTACTTGCAGGGCCCCAGTGCTTAGAAAACAGGTTGATATCCCCATTGCCTAAGGCTTTTCACCTTCATGAAGGTTTCGTAAAGATGTTTTTCCCTACGAGTCGAGACGAATCAAGATTCTCTCGCAGGAACATTGTTTTCCCTACGATTCAAGACGAATCGAGAAGTTCTCGCAAAAATGTCCTAACGTCACGGTTAACCTCTGCTGATAGAAGTCCGTTAGGGTCTGTGGTACTAAGGTTTTTGTCCGTCGTACCGTCGCATTGGCTGATGCATTCCCCGATACGCAATCTTGCTGTTCGAGTAGCCTCGCGACTGTCGTGTCTCTGATCCCTTCGGGGGCTGGACAAGACGTCTTCAATTAATCTCCCAAGTCATATTACCATCGGAAGAGTAAGCGTTAGGGATTTTCCATGCCGCTTTTTACTTAAGGTTAGGCTCAATTTGGGAGCCCCGATGAGTCATAACCACTCCGCGCTGGTGTGGGATGATCTCCGATAGTCTTTCAGGTTTTATTTGAGTTGCCATCAAGACCCTGAAGCTAGGGATCTTTCTTTGCTTCGTTTGCTGACATTGTGTCTGCAATATTGCGATGAATGTCGAGGTTGTCTCTAGGTTGTCTGTGAACCGTCGAGGCTCGGAACTAAGGACTTTGCCATGGCTCCGTTGTTTTGACCCTAGGGTCGGTTGTTGACATCGCGTCCGCATCCTATTGGAGTGAGAAGGAACGCCGTAGTGATCTTTAGGATGTAGATGTTGCCATCGAGACTGGGAACTAGGGACTTTGCCATGGCTCCGAGATAATTTCTAGGTTGTTGGTGAACCGTCGAGATTTGGAACTAGGGACTTTGCCATGGCTCCGTTGTTTTGACCCTGGGGTCGGTTGTTGACGTTGCATCTGTATCTTGCTGGAGTGAGAAGGAACGTCGTGGTGATCTCTAGGCTGTAGATGTTGCTGTCAAGACCTGGCTCTCTTTGTGATGGAGCCTGGTAGGAAAATGTGGTTCCCTTTTCGTTTATGCCCATGAATTGTATACATGGGTCGATGTGGACTCACCTGCAGGACAGAAGTTTCATCATTTTTTTATTTCTTTCCGCGATACTCTATCATTTCAGCTTTTATATCGCGAAAGTCACGATTGCTCAATCATTTCGGCTTTTTATCGCGGTTCCCAATCATTTCGGCTGTTTTTTCTTTTTACTCGCTGCTTTTTATTGCGAGTTGCCCAAACATTTCGGCTATTTTTATATGCATATATTTTGCTCGCTGATTTTTATTGCGAGTTGCCCCATCATTTCGGCTATTTCATATGCTTTTTCGCTCGCTGATTTTTGTTGCGCGCATGGAACTTGAGATCTGATACCAATCTTAGCATTAGCATCGCTGAGACTGGAATATTACCAAGAGCAAATCATCACTTGTCGTGAAATGACTTGGAATTTGACACCGATTTAGGCATCAGCATCGCTACAACTGGGATATTACCAGGAGCGAATCATCATTTGCCTTTGTCGATTTGAACAAAGGTGGCTTAGCAAACAGGGTTAGGATCCTATTGACTAAGTTTTTTCGACTTTACGAGCCATAAGGGTCTCATAAAGGTGTTTCACCCTACGAATCGTGAGGAACTCGTAGGTGTATTTTCTTCCTAGAAGTCGTGAGGACTCCTAAGTGATATTTTCTCTTGCAAGCCGTAAGGATCTTACAATAGTGTTTTCTTCTTACAAGTCGAGAGGAATTATAAGTGCCATTCACCACATGAGAACATTCCGCGTCTTTGGTGGGATTTGGTGAGGGAACGTTTGTTTATGCCCATAGATTGTATACACGGGCCAATATTGGACTGCTTACAGGGTAACTTGAGGAGTGTGATGGCTTAAGAACAGGTTCAGGTCCCTGTATCTTAAGGCTTTTGAATCCTATGAGCCGTGAGAGTCTCATAGGGGGATTCTCCCTACGAGTCGTGAGGATCTCATAAGTGTAATTTCTCCTTCGGAATCGTTGGGATCCCTAAGTGTGCTGCTCCCTTGTGAGTCGTAAGGATCTCACGCAGGTGTTTTCTCCTCACAAGCTCGAGAGGACCTTACAGGTGTTTTTATTTTAACGAGATTGCGCCCTTTCGGGTTTTCACAAACTCGCTGGTAGCCTTGCTATTTTTACTCACGGAGCCCTTTCGGGTTTTCATCCGTGCCCATTCGCTTGTGGACATACCCTTTTTTTACCACGAGATTGCGCCCTTTCAGGTTTTCACAAGATCGCCGGTAGCCCTGCTGTTTTTACTCACGGCGCCCTTTCGGGTTTTAATCCGTGCCCATTTCGTTTGTGGACGTACCGTTTTTTTTACCCCTCTGTTCGCCAATAGAACTTATGGGGGACTTCGCCATCGGGGCAGCTGTGCAGCCAGCGGGACTTGAATTGCAATTCTCGCCGCTGGGACTTATAGACTTGAATTCCACTGTCGCCGTGTTTGAGGCGACGTATTTAGTTTAAGGACATATCGGTCCATTGTTAGTTTAGGGACATCTCGGTCTATTGTTACTTTAGGGACATCTCGGTCCATTGCCAGTTTAAGGACGTAGTGGTCCATTATCACCATTTTGGTGGCAACGGTTAGTTTAGGGTCATCTCGGTCCATTGTTAGTTTAGGGATATCTCGGTCCATTATTAGTTTAGGGATATCTCGGTTCATTGTCAGCTTCAGGGCAAAGTTTTACCGGATACTACTTATAGAGTTTGGACTCAGGAAGACAGCGAGCGGACACGAGCGTCATCATCTATCATTAACCTGAGCCATGACTTGTCGAGCATAGTATTTCTTAAGAAACCGGCCTTTTATTTGCCGGAAGGGTCTTTCGCCATGCATATTCCTGAGCAAGTAGGCCCCACCTTGGTAGACCTTGTCTATGATATATGGACCTTCATAGTTTGGCTCGAATTTCCCCCATTTTGCACGGTTAGGGATCATAGGTCTTTCTACGACTAACACGAGTTCACCTTGGCGGAATGTTCTCGGCCTGGTTAGTCTTTCATGTGAGCGTGTTATCCTTGCTTTGTAAGCTTCCAGGTTTTGTTGCGCCATGAGACGAGTTTCGTCGAGGGCATCGAGCTCCTCAAGCTGAAGATAGGCATTTTCTTCATCCGTCAGCACGTATCGAACTGCTACTCATAGAGAGGGTAACTCTATCTCTAAGGGAAGTACTGCTTCCGCGCCGAATACCAACGCGAATGGCGTAGTATTCGTGGCCGTTTTGAACGTGGTTCGATACGCCCAGAGAGCTTCATGCAGTCTCTCGTGCCAGTCCTTTTTATTTCTGGACACTATTTTCTTTATAATCTTCGTCAAGGTCTTGTTGAAAGCCTCAGCTAGACCGTTAGCTCGGGGATTATAGACCGAAAAGTATCTCCAATCTATTTTATGCTGCTGTGCGAAGCGACTGATTTTATGGCTTCTGTAGGCTGGCCCATTATCGGAGATAATCCGTCGCGGAGTGCCGAACCGATAAATGACATGAGTTCTGAAGAAATGGAGGATGTTCTCCGTCTTCACTTCCTTTTGCGGTACTGCCTCTGCCCACTTAGAGAAGTAATCGGTTGTTGCCAATATGAACCGATGTCCCTTGGACGATGCTGGTTCGATGGGCCCGATTATATCGGTTCCCCACATTTCGAACAGCCAGCTATCCAATGTTGGGAGTAACGTATTTGGATGCTGGTGGATGAAGTCCCTGTGAATTTGGCACGAGTGACACTGCTTCGCATATTCGAGGCAGTCCTGAATCATCGTGGGCCAATAGTAACCCATTCTCTTGAACTTCAGCATCATCTTCGTTCCGGCTTGATGGGAACCGCAGAGTCCGCCATGAGTCTCTTGGACGACTCTGCTTGCTTCTTCCAGTCCCAGGCACCTTAGCCACAAACTGTCGAACGATCTCTTATATAGAGTATTATTGACGAAGGCGAAAGATAGGGCTCGCTTCATGAGCTGATGTCTTGACGATGCGTTTTCAGGCATTCGATGGGATTTGAAGTAGTCTATGAAGACTTCTCTCCAATCCTCAGCCTTTTCTTCGTCCTCTATTTGGAAGGCCGCTTGTTCGGTCGCTTCCTTTTCTACAGACGACTCCGGAGATATTTCTGCGGGTGCGAGAATCCGACGGCTTTGCACAATGATCCTTACGTCATGGAGGTTTTCGCCAGCCAGATCCTTAGCAAGCTTGGCTAATGCATCTGCCTTGCTATTTTCTGCACGCGGTATGCTTTCCAGGACGCAGGACAAAATTTGAGTCGGCGGTTGCTGCACCCTTTCGCCATATTTTACCAACTCTGGCTTGCACGTCTAATAGTCGCCATTTATTTGACTAACGACCAGCTGGGAGTCTCCATATATGAGGAGGTTTTCGATTCCCATGTCAATAGCGAACTCAAGACCCGCTATCAAAGCTTCATATTCCGCTTCGTTGTTTGTTCTCGGCTCTGTTAATGAAATGGCGAAACGCATTATCCCTCCTTGCGGAATGACGAAGATAAGGCCCACCCCGGCTTTAATCATGGGGGTGTTTTGCTTTCACTTTTTCAAGGAAGATGCTCCATCGATGTAGAGTTCCCATCGGGCATTATTTCCTTCTTCCTCCCTGTCGATTGCATCGAACGCGTGTTCATCTGACAATTCGCAATTTAAGGGAGAATCGGCTGGTATCGGATGCTCAGAGAGAAATTCGACGATTGCCTGGCCTTTTACTGCCATGAGGGGTCGATATATTATCGAGAACTCCATCAAGAGGAGGGCCCATTTGGCAAGCCTTCCTGTTAATATGGCTCTTGACATCAAATATTTAAGAGGATCCACCTTTAATATGAGATGGATCTCATGTGCTAAGGCATAATGTCGAAGCTTCCTTACCGCGAAGATCAGTGCCAGGTAATACTTTTCGATGGGGGAGTAGTTGTTCTGTGCCCCCAGGAGAACTCGACTCAAATAATAGAGAGCTCTCTCCTTTCCCTGGTCGTTCTCCTATGCCCATAGTGCGCCTAAAGAACCTTCAAGGGCTGTTGTATACAGAATGAGAGGCTTTCCCTTGACCGGAGCGGTCAGTACCGGCGGGTTCTGCAGGTATTGCTTGATTTCATCCAATGCACTCTAGCATTTACGATCCCAAACGAACGGGGTCCCCTTCTTCGTTAGATGGCTGTAGGGGCGGCATTTGCCGGAGAGGTTAGCTATGAACCGACGAATATACGCGAGCTTCCCTTGGAGAGACCTCAGTTGCTTGAGATTTCTTGGCGAGGAATTTCCATAATCGCCTTGATCTTTAATGGATCTATTTCGATGCCTCGGTGTCGTACGATGAATCCTAGGAATTTGCTTGAGGAGACTCCAAACGCGCATTTCAGAGGGTTCATCTTCAGATTATATTTCCGAAGACGTTGGAACACTATTTTCAAATGCTCCCAGTGTTCCTCGTATGACTTGCTTTTCACCACCAGGTCATCAATGTAGCATTCAACAATCTCATGTATGAGGTCATCGAAATTTTTTTTCATAGCCCTTTGATAGGTAGCGCCTGCATTCTTCAAGCCGAAGGGCATCACCTTATAGCAGAATATGCCTAGCGGAGTTCGGAAGGCGGTGTGCTTTTGATCTTCAGGATGCATTTTTATTTGATTGTAGCCTGAAGATCCATCCATGAAGGAAAGACCTCATGAGTGGACGTGTTATCGATCATCAGCTCGGTAACAGGTACTGGGAAGTCATCCTTCGGGCAAGCTTTGTTGAGGTCCCAAAAATCTACGCAGATGCGTACTGTCCCATTTTTCTTCATTACCGGAACGATATTAGCGATCCAGTCAGGGTATTGAACTTCTTGGATAAAGCCGGAGTCGATTAGTTTCTTGACTTCGGCATTGATACTCATCTCGAGTTCGAGCCGCGTTCTTCTTGGCGCCTGCTTGACTGGCTTGACATCCGACGAAATAGCCAGTTTATGCACAGCTATTTCTGGATCTAGTCCCGGCATCTTGGAATAGTTCCACGCGAAGCAGTCTTTATACTGCATAAGCACGTCTTTTAGTGTAGTCACCTGCTCTTCGGACAGCAGCTCGCTGATGAACGTTGGCCTCAGATCGTTTGTCGTCCCCAATTCAATTTTCTTCGGATTGTCCGCCGTGGTATGTATCCCATCATCCAGCTCTTTTGGCGTCGGTAGAAATTCCGAGATCACCTCGTCCTCATTTTCATTTGCGAGGCAACGGGTGAGGTTGTCCACATTCTTATACTCTCCCTCTTTCGACAGTGTTATCATGTGGCAGGTACGATCTCGTTTCCAAGCTCGATGTTGATCTGGACTTACCCTCGCAATGTAGGTCGCTTTTGACTCATGCTTTCGTGGTGGGGCTACCCTCCAACTGTCGGATAGAGCAAACATGCCTTATTGATACTGGTCTTCAACCCAGTCTTTGAAGGTGAAGCAGTCTTCAAGAGGATGTCCTATTGCAGTGGTAGGAACAATAATCTGGGTGATGGACCTCGTTTATCTATTCAGGGTATCGAGACTCCGAGAGCATCATCATTTGATACTTCATGAAAAAGTCGAATATTTTCCTAGTCTTGTTTTAGGGGAACGAGTACACTCGATCTATCTTCTTCATAAAAAACGAATTCCAACTGACTTTTTCTCAATCGCGTGTCTTCTTGAATCTGCTTCGCTGTTTTCGAGCGTCATTCTCATTCTTCACCTTGTTGTTTCTTCCGCGTCGGGCTTTTTCCTTGCCCCGAAAGCACACAGCGGGCTGAGGGTGAAGGACATCGTCATCTTCCGTGGCCTGCTGAATGAGACGTTGCGTACTGGATTTCTCGTAAATGGCCATTTCGCAGTTGTAGTCATCTCGAACCTTTTGACCCGCTTCCCTTATTAGCTTGTCAATTTGTTCTTCGAATGACGGACTTGGCATTTTTACGGCGGAATCCCGCTTTAGCTCGATATCGGCGCTATTTGGAAAAGCATTCCCTTCTCCTCCGGAGTCATTTATAACGTGGCAGCCATGGAATCGCTCCCGTTTCTTGGACTGAACGTACCCAAGCCCAATCGTCTCCATTCTCCCGTTGGGCATCTTTCGCTAAGTCCTGGGAACGTCCCAAATCTTGTTGTAGAACTGGGCTTGTCGAGCAGTTTGTTTGAAGGGCACACCCTGGCATTTAATAGCCTTTTCAATCCCTCTGCGTAGTATCTGGGCAGACGGATTGCTTGAAGCCTGTATAGCGTAAGATCGGCACCATGCCAGATTTCTTTCTCCACTTTGGTCTTCATGGATTGATAGAAGAGGATCACCTTTTCACCTCTTCTCCTGGGAGGGACGTAGAAGGCCTGCGGCTCTTGTACGCTGTATGTATCAAGCGCATCGAGTTCCCTGTAATGCCGTTGCGGAACCATGGTAATTTGTAAACTCTGATCAGTTCTAACGAAGGTTCGTGATGATGGGCGAATGGAGAACACGGCGTTGACCTCGTCTTCATAGTCACTACTAAAGACCAATATAGGAGTAGCTGGCCCTGGCCTGTTGCCTTGGGGTTGCCCCAAGAAGACTATCTCTTCCTCCTTTTCGGCATCGCTCCCAAAGATTGGGATAGTGGCGACGGCATTTTGTTTATTCTCCGGTTTACGACATCTTTCCGTGTCTTCGAAGTCTGGTAAGACGTACTTAGCGTCTTCATATTTGCGAACTTCATTTACGGAGAATGGGTTTATCTCCCCTGTAACTATGTACTCGAGGCCGTCTTTGAAGTACTTCATACACTGATGTTGTGTAGAAGGGATGTTGTTGTATTCGTGTAACCAAGGTCGGTCGAGCAGAGGGTTATAGCAAGTCTTGGTGTTAATGACATGAAATTTGATGTCAGTGACAAGCATCCCAAAGCGTAATGTCAGTATCACAGACCCAAGCGTCCGTGATGACTGCGAGTCGAACCCGGAGATGGTAATTTTGTCCCGAACCAGGTGTTAAACGTTAATGCAAATATCCTTTAGCACCCTCATATTGAGAAGGTTGACGGAGGACCCATTTTCAACCAGGATCTTCCCTATCTTGATATCGTGGCACTACCCGTTACATACAACGAACGGTTGCGCTCACACGTTCCGAGGAGGAGATCTTCATCGCCGAATGTGATGTCAGCTGTATGAACCTCTGCCAGTTCGTCCTTCATCTTTTCTTCCGCAAGGAAAGCTTAGAACTAATCAGGCTCTTGCAGTGCCTTGATTAGAGAATCTTGTACCTCTTTTGACAGGAAAAGGGCATCCAAAATGCTCAATTATGAGGGTATCTTCGTCGGGTGTTCCAGGATATTGTAATCCACCTTGTTCTTCTTTGACGGGTCCTTGGCTGTGAGCTTTTCGACAACTCTATCATCAAGGGCAATTTCCTCAGGAACTTTTTCCTTCCCCTTATCTCTCTTACCCGAACCTTTGTTTGAGGGTCCAAGATTCTTTTCAGGCAACGTACGGTTACGCAGCTCAATGTTCTCATGGTTCTTCACCTCTTCTTCTTTTCCAGAGGTGGATTCCTTGAAGAGAGGGCCGAGGGCTATTTCTTCTTCAGAATCGCTCCCGAAGGTAAGAACTTGAGATTACCCTTTTGTCGAAATGGCATCAATCATATGACAGTTACCGGCTGTTCCTTTACGCTCATCTGTCGTGCTTCTCTGTTCCCGACGGGCTTTGCGCTTCATTCGCTTGAAGTGTTGTCGGTGGGCAACGTATCCCTGCCACCACTTCTTGAAGGCATTGCACTCTTCGGTAGGGTGTATGACCCTCCGATGGTATAAGCAGTATTTTGGATGTACATCCGCTTCGTTAAGGCACGTACTCTTAGGAGTATTTCCTTCGAAAGGTGGCTGCTTTATTCCCATTGACAGGGCTTTAGCGAACTGTTTCTCCGTCTTAAACTTGCTTTTGTCTGCTGTGGGTGTACTTCGATCCAGTTGGAGTAATTTGTGACTCCTCCTTGCCGTAGCTTTCTCATCCTGACACTGACGCTTGGCCTTTTCGTATATGGCCGTTTCACGTTCTCAATCATCTTTGCTCTTTTGAAGGGCTTCGTTTAGCAGAATGTCAATCAAGTCTTCTGACGGCTCCAGGGATTTTGACGCCGGTCTTACCCCCAGTTCCTCTTCGTTGCTTTCCGACGCCGAGGGAGCTTCTTCATCTTTTAACGACAGGTGAGAGATCATGTGGCAACTCGCTACATAATCCTCGGGTCCTTCTGACGAGCCGTTTCCTTCATCAATGTCACTGTCTCCGTTCTCAAGAATATGCTTGAGAAACTCTTCAAGTGTGACTGAGGTCCGCGCCTTTTGGTTATATTCCTCCAGTGCGTCGATGTGTTTCTGCAGATCCGTACGATTGTCGTCGAGATGTATAGGCTTCTTGATCTTCTTCTTTTTCTTCGAAGACTTTGAAGGCCCGACCTGGGTGTTTTGCCCAACGCTGCCAACTTTCGGTGTTGGGCGCGGTTTCAGCATCCCGTCAATGATCTCGGGCTCCAGCGGGCTTTTCCACCTGATTGCCGGGTATGCTTGAAGATCCTTCAGCATTCTTTTAGTTTTAGCCGAAAGGACAACTTCCCATGGAGCTTCCTCTACAAATGTGCACAATGCCCCCGGCGTATCCATCTTTTTAGGAGCGTGCTGCTGTGACGGGTTTACCTTCCAGTTTTCGGACAGCACGAATTTGCCTAGTTGGTACTGGTCCTCAACCCAGTTTTTGAAGACCTAGCAATCTTCAATTGGGTGGCCCATTACTCTGTGGTAGGGGCAGTAGTTAGGACTGTTGACGTCACCAGGATGCAATGGGCGTCTCGGATCCGGTAGAGTGATGAGCCTGTTGCGCACCGCCAGTTCGAACAGTCTCCTTATTTTATCTCGGGAAAACGAGTAAGGACGTCTCAACTTCTCTTCGAGGGATCGTGGTTTGTTACTTTGGCGAGCAACCGGTTTCAGGTCACTCGGTTGTTGTTGAGCGTTGGCAACGAAGGTCGCTTTCCCTTTCCTCTTTTCATTCCAGGGATCAGTTTTCGACAAGGACGGCCTATGGCCCATCTGGTCCATTTGGGCCAGCTTGTCGATCAAGACCTGGAAGGTGGTCGGCTTGAAGAACATCATAAACTGGGATATAGTTGCCTAAGGATCAAGGGTCCCTACGAACATGCCCACGGCAGGAGCTTCTTTTATGCGTTGTTCGTATTTTGACCATAGGTTCCACCACCGGATTGCGTATTGAACCCAGGTTTCTCCCGGCTTCACCCTGGCATTGATTAATGCCGTAATCGGGATGCGTTCGCTTGCGCTTGAGAAACGTTGCGTGACCAGTAACTCCATTTTTGTAAATGTTTTGATGGAGTCATTCGGATGCTCCGAGTACTATTCAAATGTTGTCTCCGCCAAGCTGCCGACGAAATGGCGAAGCAGCATTTTGTCGTTGCCTCCGGTATTGCCGCATAGAGCTCTGAACTGAGCGACGTGCTGATGGGGATTGTATATCCCCTTATACACGTGGAATTTAGGGATCGTATATCCTGGCAGATACTTGATCTGATCGTACCAGCCTGGATAAGGTTGCCCAGTTCTGACGACTTGGCCAGCTGCTTCACTCGCTTGATGAGCTCGTATTTGTTGAGCTATGTATTCGTCAAGGGCGGCCTTGGAAATTGTCTCTTCCTGGGCCGTCGAGCCGTTCGGAGGAGGGTTTGGCGTTTCTCCTCTGCCGTCTTCGATGATTATTGGAGAGTCTTCGGCTGGAGGTTCCGGCTAGATCATCATCCTAACCATGTCTTGGAACAGAAGTGCCATCTATTTTATATTAGCAGCCTATTCTGCAGCCTCCTTATCCTTCCTTTCCAGCACCCTTCGCAAGAACTCGGTATCAGTTTCCTGCTCCCGGCGTTGTTCAGACGATACTTCCGGGCTTTCTTTTTGCCCAGTGAATGATGACATCCTCATTATCAATTCTTGGAGCTTTTGCTGCTGCTCTTGAGCTTTTGTCACAGACCGTGTGAGTGGTCGATGACCCGTGGATGTACGGCTTTCCTCTTTCCCGGAAGCCATGTACACCGTATATACTACCATGCCCCCAGATTTGGGGCGTTTAGGTCCACTGCTTTTGAAATTTACCACAGGCATGGGGATCTTCTCCGGCCTTCTCCTCTTATGGGAGGTCGAAGTTAAAGGGGCCATTCCAGCAGGAACCCATGTGGACGAGGCCTTCCGTTGTATGGCGGAGGGGTGGTCCTCCTCCTGCCGAGTCTTCTTTTTCTCTAGTCGACGAGAGTAACTTTTGTCAATTATAGAGACTTGGACTTTCCGCCAGACTCTGTGGATTTTGGAGGACAGCTGCTGAGGGGGCTGCTCTGGCTTTACCTGTATCATGTTTTAATATAGCGGTTGGAGAGTTCTTTCGCACCCTCCTAAGCGGATCGAAGCTGTTCCCAGTTAGAACAGCAGCATCAATTTCCACCATTGTAGCTGGTGGGGTAAGCCCAGAAGAGGAGTTGCCTCCAGCTCTTCTCACCCGGCGCCAGTGGCGACGTCGAGCATGTCTTGCAGGTGGGATCACCTCAGTTGTGTAAGTGGCTTCGTCATGCCCCCTGCTTTGGTGAAGGGCTACTGCTGGTGCCGGCCGGTCGAAGACTGACATTCGTCGAAAGGGAACGGCCAATCTTTCGAAGGCCGACGTTTGGGTAGGGGAAGCAGTCTTGATGACTTCACCGGAAGCAGGAGTTGGAACGGCCAATCTTGCGAAAACCGATCCTTTAGCGGGAGAAGCCCCTTTGACGACTTCATCTTCCAGAATTGGAATGGCTATCCGTTTCGGGACAACCCCTTCAGGTATTGCGAGCCTCTTTGCAGGCCTACTGGAGCTTTGGCTCAGTCTGTCAAAGACTGAGGTGGCAGACTTAGACGACCCGTTGAGAGGGGCCGTAGTGGTTGTAAGTCGATCAAAAACCGATCTTCGGAGCTTCTTGTGATGGCACTGGGGCACTGAAGCTTGCTAGCGGGATCATGGTCCCAAAAAACAGTCCAGTGGTGACCTGAGTCACCTGTTCCATCGGCATTGCAAAGATGGAGGCCGCTTGGGGCCCATAAGTCACTCCTCCGGCGGGGACAGAGTGGAAGTTGCTGCTGTAGTTGTTGCAGCTAGAGGACATCGATGTTATCTCCTTTTCTGCATGGAGCAAGACACCAAATCTTAGTACCTCGAATCCAGTGGCAACCATATCAAACCGCGATTTGTTCGCGAACACGACATACGAAGTGTGGAGTGGAAAGAGAAAAAGGTCCCACCAAGCGTGCTAAAATCTGTTCGCCGCCGAAAGACGCAACCGGGACGTTAGGACGTCTGGCCTGAATTTGGGGGCAGATGCTATTTGGATTTATCCGTGCACCTCTCCGAAGATGACAAGCTAATTTATGGCACCGTGCATCGAAGGTTTTGACGGATGCGGACGTTGTAGCAGACTTCGTCAGATTCCCCCTCATTTGCGAGGGGGTTTTTGATTGTGGGGACGCTCTTCCCTGCAGGCGCAATCCCCTGCAGTTAATTACGTTACTGCATCGCGGTAACCACTTTCTTCTACTCCAGAAGGTCACTTCATGTCGTGTGTGTTTGTTTTATTTTTGGTTGACCGTGAATTGTATACGGAGACTAATTTATGTTGTCGCTCATAGGGCGTGGATTAGTTCAAATCCGTATATTCTTAGATTTTGGTTTGGGTTGATTTAAGGATCGCTAATCTCGTTTGAGATTAAGATCGACTTAAATATTTGTTGAGGATACGTTAGTCTAATTTTAGACTAAGATACACACAACAGGATTTTGGGATCACTCAGACCCAACAAAAGAGCATTTGGGCTCCATTGTGTTAGTTTAAGGACGTTGTGGTCCATAGCTGCTTTAAGGACGTTGCGATCCGTTGCTAGTTTAAGGACGTTGCGGTCCGTATTGGAATGTGCCCGTCAATTTTGGAGTGTACTAAAGAGTCGTTGGTTATCGGGACCTACCGCCTCTCTGAAGACGCTGAAGAATTACAACATGTATCAGAGGTGTGAGGAGATGTATCATTGAACCAATGTCCGTTGGAAGATTAGTAGTCGTGTTCGGGACTAAGATCAATTTTAAAAAAATGATGAGCACTCTTTATTGAGCAGCGTCCACGTAAGAGACATGTGAGACGCTTGGCGCTGAGCGCCAACCATTGAATGCTAAGCACTCTTTATTGAGCAGCGCCTATGTGAGGGACCCGTGAGGCGCTTGGCGCTAGATTTTCTTTGTGTATTCTGTTCTGAAGAGTTCAATTCTCTGTTCTTTTCAGGATCTTTGATCCCCAAGAACAAGTTCATCCCCATGAGAATTAAATTATCATCTGTGGGAGACTTGTCTCATGGATCTCAGGTCCAGTGAAAGAACTAAGTTCTTTTATGAGAGTTAAACCCTTGGATATGCAGATGAGATGCTCTGATCTCTATTATTATTTTTATTTACCTCGAGGAGAGGTATTCTTCTTTCTTCCCTCTTAAAACTTTCTTCTTGCTTGCTCTAAAGCTTATGGGTTTTTTTTAAGACTTGAAGTCTTGGGTCCTTTATATAATAGAGGCACATCTGTTGATTCAGTTAAAGAAATCTCTCATTGAGAGATCCTGATTGATTTAGGGATTTTATCCGCCGTTGGATCTTTGATCCAAGAACTTCTGTTTTACAGAAGATATTTTTCTTGTTTTTAACAAGATTAGGGAAATATTTCCCCATACAGAATCTTTCTGTATATAGGTGATTTTTAATCACCATTGGATTTTTTAATCCAACGGTACTCTGTTTTACAGAGAGTAATCTTTCTTGTTTAGAAAGATTTGAGGAATATTTCCTTGACAGAATTTAATTCTGTATTTTGATGATTTATCATCTCCGTTGGATTTTTGATCCAACGGCTGTCTAATCAGAGAGCTTTTAGTTCTGGAGTTGGAGCTCTCGTGCGAGGCACGTGAGGTGCTGCCTCAGAGTTTTTAACTCTTGGTGCTGGCGCCCTCGTGCAATGCACGTGAGGTGCTGTCTCAGAGTTTTTAACTCTTAGCGCTGGCGCCCTCGTGCAAGGCACGTGAGGCGCTGCTTTAGAGTTTTTAACTCTTGGCGCTGCCTTTCAAATTTTGAACAAATCTTTGCTCTTTTATTGGGGAAACAGTGACAAAGTTGGTATCAAAACATTAGGTTTAACCTTTGTTCGAGTCTAGGCTTGACTATGTGGAGTTTAAGGTGTATATTTTCGTTATCTAGGCTTAACCTTACGGAACTTAGACTTGACTTTGCGGGTTTTATATCCGAACTTCGTAAGTTGACCTTGGTATGGAGTAGGTACTAGGTAGAGTGATGTACCGCACGTATGTTCCGCGGTATATTTACGATACAAAACTCCTCCTAAGCAACCTTAGGATATATATCTTGTGATCCTTTCTTCTATTTCATTCAGTTGATCTATTCTCATCGATACTTGTTGGTTGTTCTGGTCACCATGTCTACACAAACCGAGAGGGTTGCAGCTAGAGACAAGGTCAGGGTAGGCTCGTCTGAGACGAGGACTGACCAAGGTTATATCCTGGTGATATAGGAACATGTTATTTATCTTTTTATGATAGGATTTATCATTTGGAGGCGAGTTTTCTTTGGATCCATACCAGATGGTCGGGTCATTGCTTGTGACCAGCCGGACTTGGAGGCCTAATGTTGATCATCCTACTCCGGAGATCGTTGTGCTGCCTACTGTTTAGACAGTTGTACCAGTCATTGCTGAGATTATTGAGGTGTCGCTTCTAGGGTTCATGAATCTGAAGCCACCGGTGTTTACGGCTTAGATGTGACAGAGAATCCTTAGTCATTCCACGATAGGATGGCTAGGATATTTCGTTCGTTGTGATGCTCCGATGCGAGATCAGTGAAGTTGGCTGGTTTTCGTATGAAGGGTCTTTCTCAGACCAAGTGTGAGTCGATCGAGAGAGACTGAGCAGTGGGTCTTCCTCCGATGACTTGGGACAAGTTCTCGAGGGTGTACTCAGCCAGATTTCTTCCACAAAGTGTCTGAGATGCTGAATTCATAGTTTCAAGTCTTTGCGTAAGACTCCGGGCATGATCGCAGTCGAGTATGACTTGCAGTTCGCACAGCTATCTCGATACGCTCCCTACTTGATCGATACTAAAGAGAAGTGGATTATGATATTCGCGCGAGGTCTCGATACACAGTTGTTCTCCTCCGTTAGTGCCAGAGATTTGATATGTATGCAGAGACGTTGTATACGACCACACTTTCAAAGGAAAGTCTTGATAAGATTGCAACTGTTCCGCAACAGAAGCGGATTTATTAAGGAGTGTTAGTTTCCGGGCAGTTCGGTAGAGATGATATCGATAGAAGCCGTCGTGGGTTCTTTCCGGGATGCTATAGTGATAGAGAGTAGACCCAGGTCCAGTTGTATGGTGCGTACTCAGAGGGCTAAAGGCCGCCGTCTTTGACGTGTTATATTGCGAGAGACCAGGTTACTTGGCCAGGAAGTGTTCAGAGAAGCGTTAGAATGAGACTGTTTTCGTCGCTACTCCTCGCCAGGCGATTGTATCGAGAGACCGTGGTTTTTTAGGTCCGCAGAGAGAACATGACCCAGAGACAGAGAATGCCAGACCATGGGTAGAAAGCAAGTGGGAATCCTTGCTCTGCCAGCTCCGGGTATACAGACACCTTTCGACATTGAAGAAGGTGTACTTCAATGTCATTTGTTTTTCGATTTGTGTTTTTGTGATCTGAGTATCACATTTTCGACGTTGAAGAAGGGATACTTCGACGTCTATTATTTTGACTTATGTATTTTGATGATTTGAGGGTCACACATATTGTTTTTAGTGCACAGTAACTGCACTTGATTGATGATTTGTGCACACCAGATGCACTTGATTAAGATTTTTCATGCACAGTAGATGCATTAGATTGATGATTTCATCCACATCATTTGTATTTGGTATTGATTTGTGCACCCCGATGCACTTGATGTTGATTTGTGCACCCCAATGCATTTGATGTTGACTTTGTGCACCCCGATACACTTGATGTTGCTTTCGTGCACTCTAAATGCACTTGATGTTGGTTCCATGCGCATTCGATGCAGTGGGTGTTGTTTTCATGCACACCCGTTGCACTTGACATTGTTTTGTTTTCATGCACATCTATGGCATGTGTTTTGGTTTTCGTGTCACCAATTTGAGAGGGTTTATGTAAAATGTTTTAATTTTTAAAATAAACCTTGAGAGTGTTTTGATAAAAATGTTAATTAAAAATGTTGAGAGTGATTAATAAAAATATACTTTATATTTTATGGTACTTTAGTGACAAAACCTAACCTTTTGAATTTTAGGGTATTTTAGTAAAATAATCTATATTTTGAAAACTTAAGGGTATTTTAACGATACTTTAACTTTCGAAAAGTTAAAGGTACGCAACATGTATCTAATTGAATATGCTTATAAAATTACAAGTGTATGAATAACCTATTCATAAACATTATATAAACAACTACTAAACTTGAGTACAGTAGATAATAATAGTTGTTTCCATAAACAATTACCACAATTTTATTTCTATTTAATAACACTAAAATTGTAGAGTTGTCCCATGTCCAAAATTTGCTTAAACCATATACATGTTTTACCACATATAACGTTAACTCATAAAATAAAACACATACTACTAATGAATTATAGTCTAAAAAAAGAGTTGGTATTTATTTATAAAAATATTGAGTTAATACGGTGGTTTATAAGAAAACTAACTTCTGAAAATATTGTGGTATTTAATTGTAACTATTCTTTTGAACCCTTAATGGTGGTTTATCATTTCACAAACGGTACCATAACAACACATTATAGCATGATCATGAATGAGTGGGGTAGGTCGTTCTCCCGTGCTTAACTATTTATCCGTGTTAGGTTATACTAATTAAACATTCGGTGTCAACAGTTCCGTATTTCGGAAGTTCATATAGGTTATTAGATGAGGCAAGTAAACTAATATCTTTAGAATTTAAGATTTATAATAATATGTAATTTGAAGCTATGATAACTCTGACAAACATATAAATGTTTATTTTTCTTTGACAGGCAACACATAATTTAATTTATTTAATCTAAACTTTTTAGTAACACATGAAATAATATTATAAGCATACTGGAATTAACTGTGACATCCATTGAGAAGAAAAAATAATTTGGTAGACTTTTATGATTATTTTTATCATTAAATTCGTAAGACGAATCGAGGAAGAAGGCGATGAGAGATTAGGACTCAGATAGGGACTTACCCGTGTTTAGATCACGGAAATGATGAAATTTTCATTAAGGCATTTCGTCGAACACCTTCGAACTCAAATTCAAAACAACTATGGAATGAAGATCCAGAGGCGGCGAAACGATCGTGGCATTCACGTGGTCTTGGGACTACCCTTGGAGCCTTAATTCTCAGCTCGGAAAGCATCAAAAAGGCGAACGAAGGTCAAGATTTGATTGAATGTTCTCGGTTTTGGTGTTGCGGCTGTTGTTGCGGTTAATGAAGGCAATGGGATGCTGTAGATGGTTGAGGGGGAGCTAGGGTTGTTCGGCCAAGAGAGACAGCTCGCAATAGAGGGGTCTTGGTTGACTTTGGTGGAAAAGAGAGTGTGATTGTGTATGTGTGTATGAACATATATATGTATATGTAAAGAGAGAGGGGGGGGAGGGAGGGAGAGTTGAGGGAACATAGAGAGTCACGAGAGAGAGATAAATATATAGGCAGGGGAAGAGAGGGGGTGAGGGGTTATGGGGAGGTGAAAAGGGTGGGTGTGGGTTTACCAAGGGGAGAGATGGAGGGGGGAAATGAATGAAGGGTGTTTTAAAAAAGAGGTGGGGTTACAGGTGAGAGTGTGGAGATTTGAAAGGATAGTGGTTTTAGTTGGTTATGAAATTTTAATTAAATGTGTTGGGATGGAGTTAAGGGGTTTGATAAAAATGTGGGGGTTAATGCATGAAATGGGTGTGATAACAGCTTTTGGGCTTTAAGTTGGGCTATGAAAAAAGTAGAATAAAATGGAAATTGTTTTGGGTGGGAGGAATTGGGTTATAGGTTGAGTTTTATAAAATAAAAGATTTAGATATAAGGGAATAATTGGCTAAGTGATTAACTAATAGAACAAACTTTTGGGCTCAGGAAATAATATATTTAATAGAGAACAAAATATAAAATAATATATTTAATAGAAAATATAATATATGAAAAATACCAAAACAAAATAAATACAGTATTTTATCGATAAAGGATAATAAGAAGGTATATGAAATTTATGGTCGTTACACTTGGCTACCGTACACTACACCTTTACTGAAAATCAACATAATGGAGCACGAATACTAAGCACTACTAATTTGAAATGACAGAGGACTACGACTGGTTTTGAAGAAAACCTTTAACGTAATGAACTTGATCTCATTGAAGGAATCGAGTAGTTTTGCAAAGTTATAATTACATAGACTTTTACTTAAGTGCAGATTCCCCGTTAAGGGATCATGGATCTTACTTCATCGATTGAGTTGTAGGATATTCCTTACCGAACATCTCAATACAAAACAAAAGAATACGGCTATAAGTTTTTTAAAAAAAGTTGGTTTCTACAACGTATTTTAGGTTTATTTTCTTTACATTAATCTGAATTAATGCAATCCCATCATTTAGATAATCTCATATTATCTTACATATTCTCATACAATCACAAAAAAAGCGTCAAAAGAAAATAGAATGATGTATATGCCATCCGCATTCGACACGGGGTCTTGGGCCTTCACCGTAAGATTAATTAACTTATGGCAGGGCGGAGGCAGGGCTAGCGCGGATGCAAAACGTATATCGGTATTTATTTATATATTACATATATCACTATATATATCATCGCAAGCAAATAATCAACATTACAGGCAAGCGATAAACATCAACACGGGAAGGTAATCACATTACAGGCATGCAATGAACAACACAGAATATGGAAGAGCGGATATACTAGGAATAACGCACTTCGTTTGAGCTGATTACGAAACAAAAAATTCCACGGTCGTATGAATACCCCATACATCATCGATCCACGATCCTTACGAGCACAACAAGCCACCTCCCAATCCTAGTAGTGAGACAACCCGCGCTCAATATCATGAATAGGCCACCTAGCGTTATCTAGAACCCGGTAACTTAGTCACTCCTCCGTGGGTCATATCTAACCCCATATAAGCGCGGCGAGCCATCCGCCAATTCTAGAATAAGGCGATTCGGGTCTCAACTCCTTGAGATGGCCACCCGCTGTATCCTAGAATCCGATGACTCGAGCGTTTCACCATGGCATATCCTAGTACAAGAATCGAAAAAATATACAACGGTAATATCGACTGCAACCAGGTCGTGTCCCAATGAAATAATATATAAC
This sequence comes from Agapanthus africanus, assembly GCA_030015575.1. Lineage (NCBI taxonomy): Eukaryota > Viridiplantae > Streptophyta > Magnoliopsida > Asparagales > Amaryllidaceae > Agapanthus > Agapanthus africanus. The sequence goes on from JASDDO010000031.1 coordinate 523,096,475, forward strand.
AAGTGGCAACGACAACCACAATTCGGCCGCCCGTCCCGAATAAATGAAACACATATGTAACAATTATACAAGCATCACACACGAAGGGCTATCCGTTACGACGATCCGACTTAACCATCACAATAATAAACAATCGCAATATCACAATATCACAACATTGCAACTAACTAATGTGTAACCCCATCAAATTGATCACATCGATTTGGGGACATTTCCCAACACATATCTTTAATTGAAAAACAAAAACGACGCTACAGTTTCGATTGCAAAACTTTCCGAACAAAACAATAATCTTATAAAAAACTGGGACAAAAAGAAGTGCCCTAAAAATCCCATTTCTAAGCTTTTAAGCAGCTGCAAGAAGCAGGACACCAAGAAACATTCCCAGGCAGCCCCAAACACCAAACACCAAGCAGGATGCCTAGCTTGTCTAGTAGCGATTTAAAACGCAGCGAAACGTATAATTTTAAAATTCCAGAGAGCTAAAGCATCGCAACCCTAGAATCAACCCAAAAGATTAACTAAAAAACAAAAAAAGCTCTAAACTAAGAGGTTTCACGAACTACAACTTTTGTAACGTGTTGTCCACCTCTTCTTGGACTCCGTTTAGCGTCCACATGATCCGGATCGAGCTTGCACGATCTCCTCATTAAAGATGATCCACCATGAGATAGCCCAACACAAGCTTTAGGCTCACTTGATCATATCTTTGTGAGGTAACTTACTAATTAAATTTGCTAGGAATGATTAGTAAGAGATGCAGAGAAATTAGATTACTAATTTTTCTCTCAAGTGCTTTCCTTTTTCCTCTCATGAAAAATCAAGAGAGAGTTAGCCTCAAAATTGAGAAGAAGAAGAAGATAAATGATAAGAAAAGAAAAAGGAAGAGAAGAGATAAGAAGTTTCTTATCTCATCTTTCCTTTTTATTTTCTTTTCTTTTCTTTTCTTCTCACATATATATAGAGAATATATGTATTACATATATAAAGGGAATAATAAAATGAGTATAATATATATATATATATATATATATCAACACTTGATTTAATAATCCGGGTTCAACAAAAGTCGGCCAGTATTATTAAAACGTCTGATTAACGTACGTGTATCAAATAGACCATTTTAATCAAACTTCTGTGTGTATCGCCATACACACCCTACATCGTTTCGCTTAAGCCGGAAAACCTCTGTGTGGGACTCTAAAAACTCGACAATATGCTGGCAGTAAGTTTAGGATCATATCCATAACCCACAAGCAAGTCAGCAGTATTAGCTGCATGTAACGGCTACCCAGGTATTGATCGAAAGAAGATCGACAAGCAAGCTTATCCAAGCTCTACAAAGTCTATCAGTGAAAATCTCCGTACAATCCGGTATCTTAGTTTAAGAGTGTTGTATACCGGATCTAGGAGTTAGAAATATTCAAACTCCTGATAACCCGATAAGTCGTGCTGATGTCAAGCTCATAACCACCTGAGAAACTACTGATAACACTTATCAGTAAATCTCGTCTGCCTTGGCCAAGCACTTATGGTTATAGCCAATCACTAACGGTGAGACATCAACTCCCTATATCGGGAGAGACGAATCCTTTCAATCGCTTACTGCCTCCATGTGCCTCAAGACTGTACCCAACTAAAACATGTTTGCACAACTCTTTAAAGTTGTGGTAGGGTAGTAATCATAGTACAGTAGGAACACACATAAGACACTATAAAGATCTCAGGTCTACATTGTAATACCCAGTTTATTTTGTACTCTATTATCCGTATTAATTATGTTTTTTTCTATTTAATTTAATTCCAAATATTTTCCACATAATTTTCCCTATATTTTCTAAACCCTAATTCCTAATTCTAAAATTTTTCTAAACAATCAAAACCAATCCCTAATTAATTTCCTAACTATTTTTCCAAATAACTTTCCTATTTTTTTAAATTCTTTTCTTCTTTAAAACCTAAACTAAACCCTAACCTTTTTCCTACCTGACCCGACCCGCTCCCCCACTCCCACTTCTTCTTCTCCCTCTCTGTTTCCCGATACAACCCAACGGCTCCCCTCTTCTCGTGCTCGCTCATGACCCAGCCCTCGTCGAAGCCGCCCCCGCTCGCCAACTACCCCCGAGATCCCTGCCCTTGCCGTAACCGCTCCACGATCCCCTCACCTGCCTCACCTCCCTCTTAACAACCGACCCCATCTCTTCATCCCTCTCTACCTCCATCCTCTTCGTCTCCTCTCTTCACCTCTCACCTCCCTCCTCCTCCGACCGCGAGGACCCTTACCGCTACCCCAACACACCCACTGACCTCCTATATCTTCGAGCCCGAGCACCACACCCTACCCCTAACTCCTTAACATCTCGCATCCTCGACCTCGTGACCCCCTTTCGCCTAGCGCCAGCCAACGAGCTTGAGCATCCACTACACCCCATGCTCCACTTCGTCGCCTCCAAACCAACGCCCACCACTGTCTCCTTCCACCACCAAGTAGCCGCCGACGAATCCACCTCCGACGAGCCCTAGCTCCTAACACCATCACCAGTTTCCCTTTCCCACCTACACTTTCAGCACCATTGCTTCCTTCACTGCGTGCCTCCTCAAACCCAACATCAAACCAGAGCCTCGCTACCACCCTTCGCCGGAGCTGCTCTGGATCGTTGCCGACCATCCTTGACTGTCGCCTCAGCCCCTTGTCGTCATCGCCACTACACTCGCATCAAGCCCCCCACTGCACAGAGCCAGACTCGAGCCTTCGCCACCTCCTTGCACGCCCGGGATTGTCGTTGCTGTTGCTGTGACCGTGTCGCTATCTCTGTCATGCCATCCATCGCCATCGTCAAGCTATCATCGCCAGTCAAGTTAAACACTTACTTTACATGCTATCTATACTAATATATATATATATATACAATCGAAACTTAATTATATTTCTTGGAGTCTGATAAATGTGGCAACCTGTATTCATGTGTTGCACGACAAACTGAACAAATAATGAGCCTAATATCCCGTGGTTGATGTATATAGTTCACAGGGATTGAATCCCGTTCATGTCCGTGAGATAAACCAAATCCGCTATAGTTTCGAAATGATTTGCAAAGTGCTCGATGCAAACCGTATGTGAAAACATAATCAAAATGGCGGGGTCCATGATATTTAAATGACATATTTGTAAATTAAATATGCATATCATATCAAATATTTCTAATCAATATTCTTAAGATATTATATCATTTAAATAGTTAGAATAATACCTCAAAAATACCAAATGCTACTAATACTTTGATTTGAGATATTAAGCAGATATTAGCTCAGGTCTGGAATCCAAGCAAGAGATCCAAGTCAAATCGAGATATCGGAACCGAATCTGCCAAAATTTAGAAGCAAATCGAGAGATCTAGCAACGGCGGAGACTCAGAGTATTATTTTCATAATCTATACATTAAAAGGATCTCCACATGTCAACACAAGAAGCCAGAAAAAATCCTAAGTCATGATCCTACCAAAGCGCGGCGTAAGGGCGGCCAAACGCGGCATTTTGCGGTTGTTCGGCGGTCAAATCTAGGCCGTTGGATGTGAGATTTTGGGATCATGATCTTAACTTCATATGTTCCTATATGGAAGCTGGAGTTTCTTGTTTCAAATACTATATAAATGACCAAGAGCTCTACATTCAAAATCATCATCGAAGAGATCAAGAGATCTATGTATCCGAGTGATCTTCATCTATTCATCTACTTCTAACAAGAGAGAAATATAGAGCAAATTAGGGTTCTTGTAATCTACATTTTAAGGAGAAAAGTTGAATGCCATAGTTGATTAATAAAGGCAGTTCTTAGTTTTAATTTTTTTTTTTTTGCATTTAATTTCTGCACTTACTTTTACGCATTACTTTTCTGTATCTTCATTATGTTTTCATTCTTCTTCAACCTCTCTTCTAAGTTAACCATGAGCGAGTAATTCCTAACTTGCTAGGGTTCGTCGGATAGGGTAGAACAATAGATGAGAAAATGTTTTAACTTCTTTTATACATTTTAAAGTTTATAAACTATAACAAAATAAATGTTAACTTCCTTATCGGGAGCGCTACCAATTTATTGATAGTCACGATCACGATTTGAGATTGGTTTAACACTTGTTTTGTTAAGGGCTATACATGAATAGAGATCAATGAAAGGACAAGGGTTAGTAGTGAGGAAACCTTAGTTTCTTCTAAGAACCCCGATCTACATTCATCACTATCGATCTAGTTTTAAACTATCAAAAGATAAAAGAGTCATTTTTAATTATTCATCCATTATTACTAAGTCCTATGAACACTACAAGCCTTTTCATTATAAATTTTATATCCATTTTAAAATATAACGACAAACAATCACACATCTTTCATCAACTCGTCTAAACTAAGAAAAGAGTTCATGTTTCCCTGCGGACGACCCGTACTCATCGCGGCTAGCTACTTGCGAAACCATCTTGATTGCGGTTATTTACAAAAACAATTCTTTCGCATACGATCAATCAGTAGTCGATATCAATCTCCTGCCCCGTTCTTTCTTCGGGAGTGTTGTCAGGGTTTGCATTAGGCGGTGAACTCATGAGTTCCGCCGCTTGAGCCAATATCTCCTGCAGCTTTTGTTGGACTTTCATTATAGACCGAGTAATTGGTCTATGGGAAACAGAAGCTCGGCTATCATCTTTGGAGCACATCATATATACCGTGTGAACTGTGCGTTTGGAATATCGGTCCTTGGAGTTTGACTCGGGCACCACAACTCTATCGGGCCTCTCTCTTTTGTGAGAAGCCGCTTTGGAAGGAACCATTATAGCCAAAACCTTCTGAGCATGAGCATCCTTGAATTTGAGAGGGGATTTGTTATCATCTTGTTGACTTTTGAGCTTCTTCAGTTGTCGAGAATAGCTGTCATCAATGATAAAGTTTTGAACTTCTTTCCAAACTCTGTAAATGATTGAGGAGAGTCGTTTGACCGAGCGTACCGTCTTTGGCTCATCATATATCTCCACAGGAAGTGGAGACTTTTTCAGCACTACGGTAGGAGAGTTACGTTTGACCATTCATAGCAGTTTAAAACTGTTCCCAGTTGGAACAGCAGCTTGGATCATCGAAGCAGGCGAAGTCAGCCCGCATGGGGAATTTCACCATGCCTGTCTTATTCGACGCCAATAATGACGTCGAGCATGTCTGGCGGTTGGAGCTTCTTCAGTCTTAGGAGCCTCATGAATCTACCCCCTGTGTCATTATCGACGTTCGGCAGGTGCCAGTCGCTCAAAGACCAATGCCTTAGGCGGAGCAGAAATATGAGCTGTGGGCGCCAATCTTTTAAAGACCAACTGGCATGGGGGTAAAGCATTCTTCGATGCATCGGGAGCAGTTGGCGTCTCAAAGAACAATCGCATGAAGACCACCTTCTTTAGAATCATGGGCTTTTTAGAAAAGCCCATGGAGCTAGTTCCCAATCTTTTTAAGATGGAGCCTTCAGGCTTTTCAGCAGAGCTCAAAATAGTAGCCAGCCGATCAAAGACCGACTTCTTCTGGGTATCCTCCTTTGGCGTTTGGATGCCAAGGGAAGGAGGCGGAAGCATCGTTCCAAAGAAGAACCCGTTCAGTTGTTGAGCCACCTAAGCCATAGGGACGAAAAGCACAGGGGCCATGGCCTACCTTGACTAAGTTACTCCAGCTAGAGTGGTTTTGGAGCTAGCATTGCAGTTGGAGTTGCTATGTGAGGCCATTGATCTGCACTGAAGCGAAACACCGGCTTTAGTAAACCAAACATCCTAGGGCAACATAAACATATATACCGCGATTTTGTTCGCGGAAAACATGACACACGAAATGTGGAGTGGAAAGAGAAAAAAGTCACACCGGGCGTGCCAGAATCTGTTTACCACCGGAAACTGGACCGAGGCGCGGGGAGCGCGTCCAGCCTGAATACGGGAGCAAATGCTATATAGAACATATTTGTTTACCGCCGAAAACAGAGACGGACTAGGATAGAATGTCTTGCCTAAATTTAGGGGCAGATGCTATATGGAACATATCCATCCACATCTCCAAAGATACCAAGTTGATTTATGGTACCGTATATTGAAGGTTTGGATAGATGCGACCGTTATAGCAGACTTAACAGATTCCCTCTCTATGATAAAGGATTTTTGATTGTGGGGATGCTTTTCCTGCAGGCGCAAGCCCCTGCAATTAATTATATTATCGCTATGTGATAACAACTTTCTCTACTCCAGAAATCTTCATGTATCATGTTATGGTTTGTTTATTATGGGGTTGCCCTTGGATTGTATACAGGGACTAATATATGTCGTCGCCTGTAGGACACGGATTATTCCAAATCCGTACATTAGATTTGGGGTTGAACTTAGGTAGCCTCTTAAATATGAATGAGGTACATCAGTTAAAAGAATACTTGTGTTTGATCTAAGGATCGTTAGTTATATATGGGAGTAAGATCAACTTAAATATGAAGCATAAGCTTCTATACTTTATGTATATTAGATAAATATCCATGTTATGGCTTGTTGGTCAGGTGCGCATGTGTGTCGTATGGATCATTCATGCTTTCCGTTTCAGGGGGTATACATGAATATAGGATGCGCATGCATGTGGTGCACATATATGTTAGATGCGCAACTGTATAGGATGTGACTAAAATGGATGCACACTTATATAGGGTGTCCATGAATATGGGATACACACGCACATATCACGTGATGCGCACGTGATGAAGTTTTAGTTATACACATATGCATGATGCACAAGTTGATGTGGACAATATCCTCCACATGCATGTTTCCCCCGATCAGAGTAAAGCTCTGTTCAAATTTTCAAAATTTGAAATGAAGCAGCGCTTCATAGCAGCGCAGCGCTGAGAGTCAAAGACTCTGAGGCAGCGCACACGTGCAAAGCACATGAGCGCTGAACTCTAAGCAGCGCACCACGTGCAAAGCACGTAAGCACTAGCGCAAAGTGCGCTGCACTCTAAGCAGCGCACTACGTGCAAAGCGCTAGCGCTGGAACTAAATGTTCCCAACCGTTGGATCAAAGATCCAACGAACATAATTAAAAATCATCAGTTAACCAGAGTAAAATTCTGTAAAGAAAACATTCTTCAGAATCTTTCCAAACAAAAAGATTTTGCTCTGTAAATCAGAGCACCGTCGGATCAATGATCCAATGGTAATTAAAAATCACTAAAATACAGAATAAATTCTGCGTGAGGGAAAGATTTCCCAATCTTGTTAAAAACAAGAAGAGTGCCTTCTGTAAAACTTTACAGACTATGATGTCTCTAAACTGCTATGGACTGTGAGGTCCTTAAACTCATAGACTATGATGTCTTCAAACTTTACAGACTATGATGTCTTTAAACTGGACCGCAAAGTCCCTAAACTAAAACAATTAAGCCCAAATGCTCTTTTGTTGGATCTAAATGATCCCGTTAAGTTGATCTTAGTCTAAAATTAGACTAACGTGTCCTTAACAAACGTTAAGTTGATCTTAGTCTAAAAATTAGACTAACGTACCCTTAATAAGCGTTTAAGTTGATCTTAGTCTCAAATGAGACTAACTTATCCTTAAACACAAACCAAAACCCAAATCTAAGAAAATACGGATTTGGACTAATCCACGCCCTACGGGCGACAACATAAATTAGTCTCCGTATACAATCCACGGGCAACCAAAAATAAAACAAACACACACGACATGAAGTGACCATCTGGAGAAGTAGAAAGTGGTTACCGCGATGTGGTAGCGTAATTAACTGCAGGGGCTTGCGCCTGCAGGGAAGAGCGTCCCCACAATCAAAACCCCCTCAAACGAGGGAGAATCTGACGAAGTCTACTACAACGGCCGCATCCGTCTAAACCTCCGATATACGGTGCCATAAATAAACTTGGCATCTTCGGAGAGGTGGACGGATAAAACCAAATAGCATATGCCCCCAAATTCAGGCAAGACGAACCTACGCGGTAGCGTCTCTGTATTCGGAGGAGAACAGATTCTGGCACGCCCGGTGAGACCTTTTCCTCTTTCCACTTCACACTTCGTGTGTCGTGTTTCGTGAACGAATCGCGGTTTGCTATGGTTACCCCTGGATTCGAGATACTAAGATTTGGTGTCTTGCTCCATGCAGAAAATAGAAGATCAATGGCTTCAAATTGCACTAACTGCAATAACTCCCACTCCATCCTCGCTGGAGGAGTAACCTACGGGCCCCAAGCGGCCTCCCTTTTTACAATGCCGGTGGAACAAGTGACCCAAGCCACCACTGGGCTATTCTTCGGGACTATGATCCCACCAACAAGCTTCAACGTTCAGATGCCATCACAGGAAGCTGCGAAGAAGTCGGTCTTTGATCGGCTTACAACCACCACGGCCCCTCTCAACGGATCGTCCAACTCCACTGCCTCAGTCTTCGAAAGGCTGGGTCAAAGCTCAAGTGGGCCAGCAAAGAGGCTCGCAATACCAGAGAAGGACACTCCAACTCCTGCTACAGTTGAGGTCGTCCAAACTGCTCTCCCTACTCGAAGGTCGGCTTTTGACAGGTTGACCGTTCCCTCTCAACGGACGTCTGTCTTTGACAGGCTGGCGCCAACAACAGACTCTCATCAGAATAGGGGGCATGGAAAAGCAGATTCAACAATGGAGGTGGTCCCGACCGCTCTCAATACTCGACGTCGCCACTAGCGCCGAGTGTGGAAGGCTGGGGGCAGCTCTCCTTCCGGACTGACTCCACCAGATGTTGCTGTTCTAACTGGGAACAACTTTGAACTACTTAACAGGGTGCGCAGAAATTCGCCAACTGCTATGCTAAAAAAGTCTCCTCCGCCTGTTGAAAAGATCACAAAGGCAAGGTTGGAGCAGCCCCTTCAGCGTCTGTCCTCCAAAATTCACAAGGTCTGGCGACAGGTCCAAGACTCCGTGATTGATCAAGACTACCCCCGCCGACAGAAAAAGATGAAAGTTTGTTGAGAAGGGGATCACCCTGTCGAGCCACAGAAGGTGTCATCTGTTTGGGTGCCCGCTGCAACGGCTCTCTTAACTTCAACCGCCCACAAAAGAAGGAGGCTGGAGAAGATCCCTTTGTCTTTGTCAAATCACAAGGACACTGAATTTAAACGCCCCAAGTCTGGGGGCATGGTGGTGCATACCTTTTATATGTCTTCCGGAAAAAAGGATAGCCGTATCTCTATGGGTCACCGACCACTTACACGGTCTTTGACTAAGGCTCAGGAGCAACAACAACAAAAGCTCCAAAAAATACTGACAGCTATGGCTGCACTCACTGGACCAAAAGCAGGCCCGGAGACATCTTCGGAGCAGCGTCATGAGCAGCAAACGGATGCCGAATTCCTGCGGAGAATGCTTGAGAAGAAGGACAAAGAGGCTGCGGAACAAGCGGCCAATATAAAACAAATGGCCCTTTTATTCCAAGATATGGTGGGCCTGATGATCCAGCCGGACCCTCCAATCGAAAATCCTCCAGTAATAATTGAAGATGATAGAGGAGAGACATCAAATCCTCTGCCAGTTCTGTCAGCAGCCAAGGAGGATACCATCTCCAAAGCCATGCTCGATGATTATATAGCTCAGCAAATACGAGCTGATCAAGCGAATGAAACAACAGGCCAAGTCGTCAGAACTGGGCGACCATATCCAGGATGGTACGATCAGATAAAGTACCTGCCAGGATACACAATTCCAAAATTCCATGTGTATAAGGGGACATGCAATCCCCATCATCATGTCGCTCAGTTCAGGGCTCTCTGCGGCAACACTGGAGGGGATGATAAGCTATTGCTTCACCAATTCGTCAGCAGCTTGGCGGAGACGGCATTCGAATGGTACTCAGAGCTTCCCAACAACTCTGTTAAAACTTTTACGGAGATGGAATTGCTGTTCACCCAACATTTCTCCAGCGCTAGCGAGCGCACCCCGATCACCGCGTTAATTAACGCCAGAGTGAAGCCAGGAGAAACATGGGTGCAGTATGCAATACGGTGGCAGAATCTATGGTCGAAGTGCGAGCAGCGCATCGAAGAAGCGCCTGCGGTAGGCATGTTCGTAGGGACCCTCGACCCTCAGACGGCCATTTCATAATTCATGATGTTCTTCAAGCCAACTACTTTCCAGGCCTTGATTGACAAACTGGCCCAAATGGATCAGATGAGTCATAGACCGTCTTCTTCGAAGTTGGAATCTCGAAATGAAAATGGCAAAGGGAAAGCCACCTTTGTCGCCAATACTCAACAACAGTCGAGTGACTTAAAACCTGTTGTTCGCCAAAGCAACGTACGCCCACGCCAATCCCTCGAGGAGAAACTGGGACGTCCTTACTCATTTCCCCGGGATAAAACAAGGAGACTGTTCGAGCTGGCGGTGCGCAATAGACTCTGCCAGAGCCAAGACGTTCGCTGTAGCGAGGCGATGCCAACAGTCCTAATTACTGCCCCTACCACCGAGCAGTAAGCCATCCAATCGAAGATTGTTTTGTTTTCAAAGGCTGGATTGAGGACCAATACCAACAAGGCAAATCCGCACTGTCCGAGAATTGGAAAGTAAGCCCGCCCCAGCCACACGCTCTTAAAAAGGTGGACACACCGGAGGTATCGTGCTCTTTTATAGAAGAAGCTCCATGGGAGGTCACTCTTTCAGCTAAGACGAAAAGAATGCTGAAAGATCGTCACACATGCCTGGTGCTCAGGTGGAAAAGTCCACTAGAACCTGAGGTCATTGAAGGAATGCCGAAGCCGCGCCCAATGCCAAGAACCGGTAGCGATAATCAAAACGCTCAGGCCCAGCCGTTGAAGTCTTCGAAAAAGAAGAAGAAGACCAAAAAGCTCGTCGAACCCGAAGATAGCCGTACAGGTATGTAGAAATACATCGATGCGCTGGAAGAATATAACCAGAAGGCACGGACCCAAATCACGTAGGAAGAATTCTTTAAACATGTTCTTGAGAATGAAGACGATGACGCTGATGAAGGAGACAATTCTTCAGAAGGGCCTGAAGACTCTGTAGCGAGTTGCCACATGATCTCTCACTCGATAAATGGCAAAGAAGCTTCTGATGCAGAGAGACCGGGGGCAGATCCAGAACCGGAACCAAAATCCTTGGAGTCATCAGACGAATTGATTGATAGGCTGCTGAACGAAGCATGTCAAAAGAGCAAAGCTGATCGAGAGCGCGAAATGGCCATATTTGAAAAAGCTAAATGTCAGCGGCTCGACAAAGGGGTTGAAGCACTCCAACCAGACCGAAGCATGCCTACGGCCGATAAAAGAAGGTTTAAGGCGAGGAAACGGTTCGCTAAAACCCTGTCAATGGGAATGAAGCTGCCACCCTTCAAAAGAAACACTCCTGGCGGGATACGCCTTGACGAAGCGGATGTACATCCTAGCTACTGCTTATACCATCAAAGGATCACGCACCCCACCGAAGAGTGCAATGCCTTTCAAAAATGGTGGCAGGGATATGTGGCCCACCGACAACACGTCAGGCGATTAAAGCATAACACTCGTCAAGAGCAAAGAAGAGCAACTAATGAGCATAAAAGAACTGCTGGCAATTGTCACATAGTTGACACCAAGGGATCGCAAGTTATCACATTTGGAAGCGAATCTGAAGAAGAAATAGCCCCAAGCCCTCTCTTCAAGGAATCCCCCTTCGACACAAAAGATACGAAGACTTGCGAGGACATCTCGCTGCGTAATCGTACGTTGCCCGGAGAAAATCCCGGACCCAGGAGCAACGGACCGAAACGTCCCTAAACTAACGATGGACTGCAATTTCCTAAAACTTGGAACTGACCGAGACGTCTATAAACTACTACGGACCGCGGCATCCCAAGGCTGACGCCAAAAAAAATGGTACGTCCATAAGCGAGATGGGTACGGATGAAAACCCGAAAGGGCTCCGTGAGTAAAAACAGCAGGACTACCGGCGAGTTTGTGAGAACCCGAAAGGGCGCAATCTTGTTAAAAGACACTTTCAAGGTCCTCTCGACCCTGTAAGGAGAAAATACCTGCGTGAGATCCTTACGACTCACATGGGAGCAACACACTTAGGAATCCCCACGATTCCTAAGGAGAAAACACACTTACGAGATCCTCACGACTCGTAAGGAGAATTCCTCTATGAGACCCTCACGGCTCATAGGATTCAAAATCCTTAAGCTACAGCGATCTGAACCTGTTCTTAAGCCGTCATACATCCCGATTTTGCCCTACAAGCATTTCAGTATTGACCCTTATATACAATCCACGGGCATGAATAAACCCTTCCCTAACAAAGTCCCACCAGCGACTAGGGATATGTTCACACGGTGAACGACCCTTCTAAGTCCTCTCGACTTATAAGGAGAAAACACTCTTGTAAGATCCTTATGACTTATAAGAGACCATACACTTAAGAATCCTCACGATTCTTAAGGAGAAAACACACCTAAGAGATCCTCACGACTCGTAGGGAGAAATATCTTTATGAGACCCTTACGGCTCATGAAGTCAAAAGCCTTAGTTGGAAGGATCTTAACCCTATTTGCTAAGCCACCTTTGTTCGACATCGACAACGGCAAATGATGATTCGCTCCTGGCAATATTCTAGTCGCAGTGATACTGATGCAAAATTGGTATCAAACCTTGAGTTCCATACTCAAAAAAAATGCATATGAAATAGTCGAAATGATGGGGCAACTTGCAACAAAATCAACAAGTAAAAAAAATAATATGCATACAAAATAGCCGAAATGGTTGGGCAGCTCATAATAAAAAGCAGCGAGTAAAAAGAAAAATAGCCGAAATGATTGGGCACCGCGAAAAATAGCCGAAATGATTGGGCAATCGCAACTTTCGCGATATAAAATGCTGAAATGATAGAGCATCGCGAAAAGAAATAAAAAAAATGAAATGAAACTTTTTGTCCTACAGGTGAGTCCATACTAACCCCTGTATACAATCCATGGGTATAAACAAAAAGGGGACCACATTTCCCTACCAGACCTTGTCAAAAGGAGAGTCAAGTCTCGACGGCCACATCTACAGCCTGGAGACCCACAACAGCGTTCCTCCTCATTCCAGCAGGATTCGGACGCGACAATCAATCTCAGAGCCACGGCAGAATCCCTAGTTCCAAGTCTCGACGGCCACATCTACAGCCTGGAGACCCACAACAGCGTTCCTCCTCATTCCAGCAGGATTCGGACGCGACAATCAATCTCGGAGCCACGGCAGAGTCCCTAGTTCCAAGTCTCGACAGCCACATCTACAGCCTGGAGACCCACAACAGCGTTCCTCCTCATTCCAGTAGGAATTCGGATGCGACAATCAAGCGGAGTCAAAGCAAAGTCCCTAGTTCTAAATCTCAACGGTTCACAGACAACCTAGAGACCACCTTGACATTCGTCTCGTTACAGCAGATGCAACGTCACCAAAGCGGAGCCACGGCAAAGTCCCCAGTTCCAAATCTCGACGGTTCACAGATAACCTAGAGACCACCTTGACATTTGTCTCGTCACAGCAGACGCAACGTCACCAAAGCGGAGCTACGGCAAAGTCCCTAGATCCAAATCTTGACGGTTCACAGACAACCTAGAGACCTCCTTGACATTCGTCTCGTTACAGCAGACGCAATGTCACCAAAGCGGAGCCACGACAAAGTCCCTAGTTCCAAATCTCGACGGTTCACAGACAGCCTAGAGACTACCTCGACATTCATCTCGTTACAGCAGACGCAACGCCGGCAAAGCAGAGCCATGGCAAAGTCCCTAGTTCCAAATCTCGACGGTCCACAGACAACCTAGAGACCAGCTCGACATTCGTCTCGTTACAGCAGATACAGTGTCAACAGCGGCGTTTCTTCTCAACTCCAGCAGGATGTAGATACAACGTCAACAACTGACCCCAAGGTCAAAACAATGGAGCCACGGCAAAATCCCTAGTTCCAAGTCTCAACGGTTCACGGACAACCTAGAGACCACCTTGACATTCGTCTCGTAACAGTAGACGCAGTGTCAACAATGGCGTTTCTTCTCAACTCCAGCTGGATGCAGATACAACGTCAACAACTGACTCCAAGGTCAAAACAATGGAGTCATGGCAAAATCCCTAGTTCCAAGTCTCAACGGTTCACGGAAAACCTAGAGACCAGCTCGACATTCGTCTCGTTACAGCAGACGCAGTGTCAACAGCGGCGTTTCTTCTCAACTCCAGTAAGATGCAGATACAACATCAACAACTGACCCTAATGTCAAAACAACGGAGACATGGAAAAATCCCTAGTTCCAAGGCTCGACGTTTCACAGACAACCTAGAGACAACCGCAACATTCGTCTAGATACAGTAGACGCAATGCCAGAAAACGAAGAAAAAGCCAAATTCCTAGCTTCAGGATCTTGACAGTAACTCATATAAAACCTGAAAGACTATCGGAGATTATCCCACACCAGCGCGGAGTGGTTATGACTCATCGGGGCTCCCTAAACCGAGCCTAACCTCAAGTAAAAAGCGGCATGGCAAAATTCCTAACGCTTGCTCTTCCGACGGTCAAATCGCCTAGGAAGATTGCTTGAAGACGTCTTGTCCAACCCCTGAAGGGATCAGAGACACGACAGTCGCAAGGCTGCTCGAACAGCAAAATTGCCTATCGAGGAATACATCAGCCAACACGACGGTACGACGGGCAAAACCCTAGTACCACAGACCCTAACGGACCTTTGTCGTAAAGAGCAGAGGTTAACTATGACGTTAGGACATTCTTGCGAGAACTTCTCGATTCGTCTCGACTCATGAGGAAATTAGTGTTTTTGCGAGAACTTCTCAATTTGTCTCGACTCGTAGGGAAAAGCCTTAGCCAATGGGGATAAGGACATGTTTCCTAAGAACTGGGGCCTTGCAAATCGGTTCAAGATGGACTATTGCATACTATTCATAGGCCACACTCTCCAAAATCGAATCTCGACAAGAGGGAAACAACCACTTACATGTCCTCTCGACTTGCAAGCGGGAAAAATTCTCTTGTAAGATCTTTACAACTCTCAAGAGAAAACACACACTTAGGAGTCCTCACGACTCCTAGGGAGAAAATACATCTACGGGATCCTCTTGACTCGTAGGGGGAAAAGTCTTTATGAGACCCTCACGACTCGTAAAGTTGGAAAGCCTTAGGCGACAGATCTGAACCTGTCTCCTAAGCCATCGCTACCTTGCAAAGAGTCCAAGATGGACAGCTACCTACTATCTACAGGCCACACTTGCTAAAATCATACGGCAACAACATAGCAAAGAGAAGAAAGCAACAATGGGAGAAAGAAATGTGTATCTTTTATTCATAAATTCAATGGAGTACAAGATGAATCATATAAAAGAATAAAAAATGGATACATGTTATTCCAAAAATTACAAATGGTATAAAAGGAGCTACCGAGAAAGAGGCGTTTTCAATAAATCGGACAATTGCTCGCGCACTCCTCTCAACTCCTTTTCGCGACCAGCAGCCCCGGCAAGATCTACTTCGACTTGGGCCGTTGTTGCAGATAGGATGAAAATTTCTCATCAATCTCCTGCTGGGCAGCCTCCTGACTCTGCGCAACCTGCTCAGTAAGATCAAGCTTCTTTCTCAGCATCATCCCGTCAGAAATACATCGTTGAAGGTTTTCAAAGATAGAGTTCAGCTGTACAGCATTCGCTGCGACCTCGGCGCGGAGTTGGACAGATTCAGTGGAAGTCGCCTCACGTTCCTTTCGCTTAAGGGTCGCCTCTCGTTCGAAATGGAGAAGGAACGGAACGCTCTGCTCAACCCATGCAGCTCGCTAGGAGTTCAAAGCCAACACCTCCGGAGCAGGACGCCTAAGCTCAATCCCATACAGACATGCCTCAATCTTCCTGCAATAGTTAACCCAAGATTCAACGACGCCCTCGCTATGAAAGTTCACGAGCATCGCCAACATGAGATTAACTTCAGCGGCAAAATCTGCAGCAGATGCAAAGGCCTCGGCGTCAAGGTCCTCAACGAACTCGCTTAACATCCGCAGGCTATTTACAGCATCCCTGGAAGAAGGGCTGTCACGCCCCGCTTCCCGGTATACGGTGAAGGGAACGCGACTGGTCCGCTACGTATATACTCAGAAGTACATACGCTAAGCGTATCTAAGCAATATAAAAGTATATACACAAGAGACAAGGTATAATAAAAACAGCAACTTTTATTTATTAACATTCTTTTGTACAATGCATGAAAAAGAAATACAACTTAAATAAAACGATGCCTAAACAATGGCATAACAGGAAATGAAAAGTACTGAATGGAAAATGTACAATGTCTAGAGCTCGGGGTCTTCACAGAACTGGTCCAAGTCTTCAGCAGTGGGCTTGTTCTCTGACGGGTCCAAACCACCTGACGACATTCAAAGAAGAAAGAATAGAATGTCGTCAGCGAACATGTCGCTCGGTAAGTCCCAAAAATAAGGGAGAAATAGACAGAGAGTAGGGGAGAGAGAGTAGCTTTTAATGTTATATTATATTGTTGTAATGTTTTATTAACGCTGTTGTTGTAGCTTGGTACAGAAGGATACTAGTGTATACGAGAGGGGTCTCTATATGCTAGAGACCAGGGCAAACGGAATATAAAGTACAAGGCTCCGTTAGAAGGCCCGGAACAACGGCAATTGGATATGGTTAGATGTCTTAAATCTTATCGTGTCGTGCCACTTTTAACACCATCCGTACCAGTCTACCCCTTAAACCCCGTAATGTTTTAATTGTATTGTATTGTAAACTGTATAGATTGTATAATTGGATGACTGACCGAAACCATGATATCAGTAAACGGATGTAACCGTAGAATCATGTAAATGGAATAACTGGAGAACCATGTAAATGGAATGTATATCCATGGTTCGGTTCGGTCAAGTTGTATAAATTGATAATTGAATTCATGGATTCATGTTGAATTGTAATATTGAAAATTGTAGATTATAGATTGTAGATTTGTACTTCAATAATATTCAAGTCAGATATAATCAGACTCAAACCCGAGTCAGACAATTAGAAATGTAAATCGAAGTCTTGATTATTTCTTAAACCTATGTTTACTAGGATCCTTAGGGTAATTTATAGAACTTGAGGGGTTTTTCTGTAAAAATACTTTTATATACTTTTCAAAATACACCTCGAGTATTTATTATTCGTCTTTAAAGTTGTAATGAATGTGGATTTTATATTGTGATATTTCTAGTGAAAATATCCTAGTTTCATAAATAAAGGTATTTATTTGTAATATTGATTTATGTGGAATTTATGGTATTTTAGTGTAAAATTGGTTCTTGTGATTTTTAGAAAAAAATGGAATATTTATATCATAACAAAATAGATATTTTAATGATAAATATACATATATTTATACAAAAAATAATTTTAATAAATATTTTATATTCTAAAAATCTCATTTTCTTAAGATGTCGTATTTTAAATCTTTCGAGACCGAATGCTCCTTACGGAGGTCTGAATCTCGCACTACTAAGCCCGAGGATGTTCGATAAACCGCACCATCCCGAACGGGTTCCCCAAAATGGGTTGTAGCGGCGCTTTGCAAAGATTGTAAATACTAAATCCTTTAGAAAACGGTTTTATGAAGTAAATGGTATTTATTTGTAAAAATGTCAATTTTCCGTATTCTATGTTCTAGGGTCTCCTAAGTCAATTAGACTATTCTTAACTGGTCTAAACGACAAGTTGTGAGATACCTCAAATCGCCTCTTCACCGCCAATTGTGGCCAGGTAAGTACAAGTGAAGAAAGGAGGGATCCGCTCACGAATCACCGTGAGACGGGCCTTTTAAAGTTACCTTTCTCACTTGCTTAGCCTAGACACCACAAAGTCATGTTTAGATAAACGACTGATGTTCATAACTTATTCTATTCTCATAATAAGTGGATTTATTTAAAAAATGTATCAATACTAAACCTTTTATAAATGGTTTTAATTAGTATAGGGTATTTTAATGAAAATATTTGTTTTCTCGTATTCTAAATTTTCGATGGTATCGTGTTAGGTTGTATATGAGTGTGTGAGGAGGTAGGTCGTTACCCCGTGCTCTACTTTAAATGTATAGCAAGTTTGATGGAGTTAAATGAAGGATTGAAACAATGTGGTATTTAAGTGAAAAATACGATAAATTGAAATAACTATCATTTCATGTGATGAAACTTGTTCAAATTGTTTGATTAGTGTTTAATAGTCAACATGAGCAAATTTAAGTATGATTGTATTAGTGAGAAGTGGAATTTTATAGAAAACCGAATTGGAAATCGGATTTGTTCCGATTCCGTCGGGTTTTGTAATTTCGTATTTTTAGAATAGGAAAGAGAGATAGAAAAGGGACTTACGGGTTTTAGATTATACTAAAGAGTGAGAGGGAATTAGAGGAATCGCCAATGTGGTGCGTCGTCGCCGGTAGTTCCTAAAACAATCGCCGGAAGTTCCGCCGGGAATTCGTCGGAGCTTTGCCTCGAGCTCGTTTTCAAAGTGCACAAGTTCTCTTGAGAATTTTAGAGAGTTGGCTCAGAAATGTGAGTGAGAGGGTAGAGGGTCGGGGGTGTATTTATAGAGGTAGGCTAGGGTTAGGATAAATGAAGAGTTTAGATAAAAAAAATGTAAAAATATATTAAAATGTATTAAAAATTGTAGTAAATGAGGCTTTCTGAATTCTCTGGAACCGATCTGGGAATTTGAAGTATACAGGGGGTTATAGAATTCCAAGAGCCAAATTTTTCGTGTTGACGACTCGGCCGTCCGCCGAGTCCGGCCGGCGGCGCCGGCCCGAGTCGGGGTGCCAAGGGGTTGGGGGTCGTCAGGTGTGGCTTCTGGTATTTGTAGATTTTCAGGTTCAGTAGGAATTTTGGGAGTTATGGTGCGTGGACTGTTGGGCTTCTAAAAATTTTAAAACAAAATAAATATTAAAAATAATGTGGGGCATGGGATTTGAACTCTGGTGGCTTGGTTCAACAGTGCAAGGTATTACCAATGAGCTACAAGCTCCTTCTTGTAATTAAATTGCTAATTAATTACTTAAGTCTTGTGCTCAGGCAATAAATACCCCTTTAAGGATTTTGAAAAATAAACAATTTAAAAATTTGTATGGAAAAACTGTATAAGAAAATTAGGGTTGTTACATTCTACCCTCCTTATAAAAATTTCGTCCTCGAAATTTGTAAAAGGAAAGTGTAACAGTTCAAGGAAGTTTGGTGACTGGAGTATAGATAACAAAGCGATACAAGGTTGAAAAAAGCTTACCAGTTTTACCTTGACCTACAGTCTCGGCTTCTGCGGCTTCTGATGTGAATGTCTGTCGCCGTGGTACATTCCTTCTAGTTGGAAGCACATTCTGCCTTTGGGGCATGTTTCTCTGCCCTCTAGGCATGTCCCTCATTGCCTGTTGGAATTGGCGAGTAGGTTGTGCAGGAGTTCTATGTGGAGGTGGTGCTGGGAGTGTAGGACGAGTTGCAGGAGCCTGGATAGCTGGCCACTGCGGGTAGTTGGTAGGTGTGTGAGCTGAGTTGCTATTATAAGGACAATTCCCAATTCCGTGGTTGGATGCGCCACAAATTAGACACAGGCCTTTTTCGCGCCTACAGTCCTTCCACAAGTGTCCTTTTCTTCTGCAGTAGTAGCAGAAATCTGGACTTGACTGGTTATTGGTTTCTTTTGGTCTCCTGGGTTCAAACGATGGCCTGAGGCTCCTCCTGCTATTTGAGTGGCATGGCGTTTCAAACCGGCAAATTGGGGTCTACCCCTCGCCTTTATTACTGCCTCATAACTGCGGGCAGCTTCCAGAGTATCTTCATGTGTCAGAAATTTCCCTGTGGCTGGTGCAGCCTGAATTTCTATGTCAAAACCTTGTTGAAATCGACGGGTTCTGATCTCATCCGTCGGTATCAGGTGTGCCGCAAATCTGTTACGGGCTTGTGTTATCTGTGTCGTATGTGATATTAAATATTTGAAATATTGTGATATATCTTACCGACTTAGCATGGTGAATTCAGCATCATACTCATCTACTGACTTGTCCCACATCGAACCTTGTTGTAGATGAATGAACTGCTGTTCCATGGCAAACCTGGCAGTCACAGGGAAGTACTTCGCGTCGAACTTATCGTGAAAAGTCTTCTATTCAATGGGCTGATCAAGACGACTTTCTTCCGCCTTCCACCAGTTCCGTGCATTGTCCGTGTGTTGCAGCTTCGCAACTCGGACCCAAACTATTTCTGGCACTTGTGCTGCTGCCAGATTATTCTCGATACTTTGAGCCCATTCCTCAGCTTCCAGTGGGCTTCCCTTTCCTGGGAACTGTTTGGGATGTAAATCCCTGAATTGCTTTACCCCAGGTGCGTCGGTCTCGGGACGGTTCAGGAGTTGTTGTTGTCCCTCTAGGAGGCTGTGGATTGTCTCAAGCAGAACCGTTTGCTCATTGAGTGGAGCAGGAACGGCATGTGTGAGTGGTAGTGGTGGAGGTGTGTTGTTTACATTGGTGCTGGTGTTGTTCGGGGAATCCATAACCTTGAAGAAAAATTTGTGTTAGGACAGATTCAAAGTATATGATTCAAAGAATATGAAAGATAAGATTCAAGGAACATGATTGTAAAGAATGTTTTAGTTGCCGGTTCTTGTGTTATATTGCTTAGGTTGTTCACGCAGAACAGAACTGCATGATAGAGTTTCATACATCTCTGACCTGCATGGGCCACCAACAAAACCTGTCACGCCCCGCTTCCCGGTATACGGCGAAGGGAACGCGACTGGTCCGCTACGTATATACTCAGAAGTATATACGCTAAGCGTATCTAAGCAATATAAAAGTATATACACAAGAGACAAGGTATAATAAAAACATCAACTTTTATTTATTAACATTCTTTTGTACAATGCATGAAAAGGAAATACAACTGAAATAAAATGATGCCTAAACAATGGCATAACAGGAAATGAAAAGTACTGAATGGAAAATGTACAATGTCTAGAGTTTGGGGTCTTCACAGAACTGGTCCAAGTCTTCAGCAGTGGGCATGTTCTCTGACTGGTCTAAACCACCTGACGACATTCAAAGAAGAAAGAATAGAATATCGTCAGCGAACATGTCGCTCGGTAAGTCCCAAAAATAAAGGAGAAATAGACAGAGAGTAGAAGCGAGAGAGTAGCTTTTAATGTTGTATTATATTGTTGTAATGTTGTATTAACGCTGTTGTTTGTAGCTTGGTATAGAAGGATACCAGTGTATACGAGAGGGGTCTCTACATGCTAGAGACCAGGGCAAACGGAATATAGAGTACAAGGCTCCGTTAGAAGGCCCGGAACAACAACAATTGGATACGGTTAGGCGTCTTAAATCTTACCGACTCGTGCCACTTTTAACACCTTTCGTACCAGTCTACCCCTTAAACCCCGTAGTGTTTTAATTGTATTATATTGTAAACTGTATAGATTGTATAATTGGATAACTGACCGAAACCATGATATCAGTAAACGGATATAACCGTAGAATCATGTAAATGGAATAACTGGAGAACCATGTAAATGGAATGTATATCCATGGTTTGGTTCAGTCAAATTGTATAAATTGATAATTGGATTCATGGATTCATGTTGAATTGTAATATTGAAGATTATAGATTATAGATTGTAGATTTGTACTTCAATCATATTCAAGTCAGATATAATCAGACTCAAACCTGAGTCAGACAATTAGAAATGTAAATCGAAGTCTTGATTATTTCTTAAACCTATGTTTACTAGGATCCTTAGGGTAATTTATAGAACTTGAGGGGGGTTTCTGTAAAAATACTTTTATATACTTTTCAAAATAAAGCTCAAGTATTTATTATTCGTCTTTAAAGTTGTAATGAATGCGGATTTTATATTATGATATTTCTAGTGAAAATATCCTAGTTTCATAAATAAAGGTATTTATTTTTAATATTGATTTATTTGGAATTTATGGTATTTTAGTGTAAAATTGGTTCTTGTGATTTTTAAAAAAAGGTGGAATATTTATATCATAACAAAATAGATATTTTAATGATAAATATACATATATTTATACAAAAATAATTTTAATAAATATTTTATATTCTAAAAATCTCATTTTCTTAAGATGTCTTATTTTAAATATTTTGAGACCGAATGGTCATTACGGCGGTCTGAATCTCGCACTACTAAGCCCGAGGATGTGCGATAAACCGCACTATCCTGAACGGGTTCCCCAAAATGGGTTGTAGCGGCGCTTTGCAAAGATTGTAAATACTAAATCCTTTAGAAAACGGTTTTATGAAGTAAATGGTATTTATTTGTAAAAATGTCAATTTTCCGTATTCTATGTTCTAGGGTCTCCTAAGTCAATTAGACTATTCCTAACTGGTCTAAACGACAAGTTGTGAGATACCTCAAATCGCCTCTTCACCGCCAATTGTGGCCAGGTAAGTACAAGTGAAGAAAGGAGGGATCCGCTCACGAATCACCGTGAGACGGGCCTTTTAAAGTTACCTTTCTCACTTGCCTAGCCTAGACACCACAAAGTCAGGTTTAGATAAACGACTGATGTCCACAACTTATCATATTCTAATAATAAGTGGATTTATTTAAAAAATGTATCAATACTAAACCTTTTATAAATGGTTTTAATTAGTATAAGGTATTTTAATGAAAATATTTGTTTTCTCGTATTCTAAATTTTCGATGGTATCGTGTTAGGTTTTATATGAGTGTGTGAGGAGGTAGGTCGTTAGCGCGTGCTCTACTTTAAATGTATAGCAAGTTTGATGGAGTTAAATGAAGGATTGTAACAATGTGGTATTTAAGTGAAAAATACGATAAATTGAAATGGCTATCATTTCATGTGATGAAACTTGTTCAAATTATTTGATTAGTATTTAATAGTCAACATGAGGAAGTTTAAGTATGATTATATTAGTGAGAAGTGGAATTTTATAGAAAACCGAATCGGAAATCGGATTTGTTCTGATTCCGTCGGGTTTTGTAATTTCGTATTTTTAGAATAGGAAAGAGAGATAGAAAAGGGACTTACGGGTTTTAGATTACACTAGAGAGTGAGAGGGAACTAGAGAGATCGCCGATGTGTTGCGTCGTCGCCGGTAGTTCCTAAAACGATCGCCGGAAGTTCCGCCGGGAATTTGTCGGAGCTTCGCCTCGAGCTCGTTTTCAAAGTGCACAAGTTTTCTTGAGAATTTTAGAGAGTTGGCTCAGAAATGTGAGTGAGAGGGTAGAGGGTAGGGGGTGTATTTATAGGGATAGGTTAGGGTTAGGGTAGATGAAGAGTTTAGATTAAAAAATGTAAAAATATATTAAAATGTATTTAAAATTGTAGTAAATGAGGCTTTCTGAATTCTCTGGAACCGATCTGGGAATTTGAAGTATACAGGGGGTTATAGAATGCCAAGAGCCAAATTTTTCGTGTTGACGACTCGGCCGTCCGGCCGAGTCCGGCCGGCGGTGCCGGCCCGAGTCGGGGTGCCAGGGGGTGGGGGGTCGTCAGGTGTGGCTTCTGGTATTTTTAGATTTTCAGGTTCAATAGGAATTTTGGGAGTTATGGTGCGTGGATGTTTACCGCCGGAAACCGGGAAAGACTGACGTCTTGCCTGAATCTGGGCGCAGATGCTATTTTGTTTTATCCGTCCACCTCTCCGTAAATGCCAAATTGATTTATGGCACCGTGTATCGGAGATTTAGACAGATGCGACCGATGTAGCAGACTTCGTCAGATTCCCCCTCGTTTGAGGGGTTTTTGATTGTGGAGACGCTTTTCCCTGCAGGCGCAAGCCCCTGCAGTTAATTACTTTATCGCATCGCGGTAACAACTTTCTCCTTCTTCAGATGGTCACTTCGTGTCGTGGGTGTTTGTTTTGTTTGTGGTTGCCCGTGGATCGTATACGGAGACTAATTTATGTTGTCGCCCGTAGGACGTGGATTAGTCCAAATCCGTATTTACTTAGATTTGGGTTTGGTGTTTTAGTTTAAGGATACGTTAGCCATATTGAGGCTAAGATCAACTTAAACGTTCTTTAACGATACGTTAGCCAAATCTCCAGACTAAGATCAACTTAACGGGATTGTTTGGATCCGACAAGAGAGCAATTGGCTCTATTGTTTAGTTTAATGACGTTGCGGTCAATTTCCAGTTTAGAAACATAGTGGTCCATCATTCCCATTTGGGGACGAGCATAAGTTTAAGGACATTTCGGTCCAACATTCCCATTTTGAGACGAATATTAGTTTAAGTACGTTTCGGTCCACGAGTTTAAGGACCCCGCAGTCCGTATTGATGTGTGGTTGTCGGGACCCATCACCTATCTGACGTCGTTGAAGGATTACAACGATAGGTGTCAGAGGAGTTCGGAGATGTACCCTTGAACCGGATGTAAATTGATTTAGGAGAGCAGTCTTGCTCAGTCAATTTAATTTGAGGACTTACGGCCATGATTGGGCTAAGTCCAGTTGAGAAATGTTCAACGTTTTTATTTATCTTTGGCCTATTAGGCCTGTGCTAGGGCTTTGCCCCTTTTTAATAATGCACTGCATTTTATTCTCGCCTGCTAGGCCTTTTTCATTTGGGCTCAGTCCCTTTGTAAATGATGCAGAGCATCTGTTTTGGTTTGGGCTCTGCCCTTTTTTAAAATAATGCATTGCATTTTATTTGGCCTGTTAGGCCTTTTTTAATTGGGCTTGGCCCATCTGTAAATAATGCAGTGCGTTAATCAAACTGACAGTGGCCATGTGGCATGTCAGGCACTTTGCGCCAATTATTGAGCGCAAGCGCATGTGGAGGTGACATGTGTCACGCTCTGGTGAGCGCGCAAGCGCAGTGCGCTGCGCCAGTGTGCTGCGCTGTTGCGCTGCTGACACGTGGCGCGCTCTGGTGAGTTGCGTCAATTTCATAGAGCAATGCTCTATCTTAAAAGTGCATAGTACAACTGGTTCTGGAGCTGACACGTGGCGCTCTCTGGTGGCTTGCGCCAACCCAGGAGCGCAACAGTGCAGTTTTTGCAAGTGCAAGGCACTGTTTCAATAACTTGAGAATCTTTAAGATTCCAGAACCAATGGCTCATAAAAAAGTGCAAGGCACTGTTATTATTTATTTTTTATTGAAGATCATTGATCTTGTTCTTAGATCAATAATCTATTCAGAAGAAGTTCTTCTCTTTTTTTTGTAAAGGTTTTACCTTCTTTCCCTTCTTGATTTCGTCTCAAAATTCTTCAGAGTTCTCTCTGTTTTGTTGTTTTTGAAGTTCTTCTTCTGAATTGGGGTCTAGGGGCCTTTATATAGTGCCCATTAATTTGTTAAATTTGTTAAAGAGATCATTCTCTGAGTGATTTGGGGAATTTTCCCCACCGTTGGATCTTGATCCAAGGGCTTCTGTTTTACAGAAGACAATCTTCTTGTTTTAACAAGAACAGAAAGATCTTACTGGAATTTTAATTTTGTTTGGCGCAGATGCACCAGTGCTTGACACGTGTCGCACAGCGCAGCGCAAATGCGCTGCCACGTGTCGCGCAGCGCACAGCGCAACTGCGCTGCCACGTGTCGCGCAACGCACAGCGCAGCGCAACTGCGCTGCCACTGAAACATTGCTTCCTTTAATTTTGTTTTAAATAGAGCCTTGCTCTAATTGGGCGCGCTACCTTAGGCGCTGCGCTGACGTATCAGCTTTTGACACGCAGCGCAAGGGATTTGAAGCGTTGCTTCAATTTTTGAATTTTGAAATTCAAACAGAGCTTTACTCTGATTGGGGGAAACAAATGCCCCCCCACCGTTGCGCTCACGTGGCGCACACATGAGTGCAGCGGTGGCAAGATCTTGGTCGTTGGATCAACGGGTGAGTTGAAGGGGCGCAGGCGCCTATAAATAGGACCCTTGGTCCTTAGTAAATGTTTTACCATTTCAAGACTCTTGATTTTCAGAGCCTTGCTCTTGCTTACGAATTTTAAAGCCTTGCTCTCGTTTCTTCCCAAGAACTTCAGAGTTCAAAATTTAGAATCATCTTAGGAAAAATTTAAATTAAATTAAATTAAACTTAATTAACAGAGCCTTGCTCTAATAGATCTTTGATCTAAAGAAAACCCCTTTGGGGTTTCATCAACAGAGCCTTGCTCTCAAAAATCTATAGATCTACAGAGATCTTGTTTCATGGGTTTTAACCCATGAACAGAGCTTTGCTCATGGATCAAAATGTAGATCTTTTTGATCTGAAAATGAAGAACTCCTAAGAGTTTTCATGGATCTTTAAGATCCCAAAAATTTTAATCTTTAGGAGTTTAAAGAAAAAATTTCTTTTAATAGATTTTCTCATCATTATCACAGAGCTAGGCTCTTTTAAGGAATTTTATTTCCTTGAGACCAGAGTTTGACAAGTGTCACTCTGTGACAGAGCTTTGCTCTGAAAGAGGAGATTTTCTCCTTGTCTCTAGGGATTTTTATTAATGAGAATATTCTCTTGGGGATTAATTGACAGTCTCATCCAATGATGGGGTTGTCTTATTAACTGATGCAATGTCATCCAGATTTTGTGGGTCTCCATTTAGTCCCCTACCCACTGCATTGCAGTGTGGTGTAAGTTTTTAAAATGCCAAGCGTTGGAATTACAACACTGACGGCTAATTTTTGTCCCTCCACAGGAAACATGCATGCTGACCTATCATTCCCGTTTGTTCGCTCGGAGGGAGGTTTTCCCCAGGCACCAGTGGACCGAAACGTGCTCACTCTCATCAAGGATCATGACTCCGAGCACAAGAACCTTCACCTGTGGGGTAGGTGGTATAACGATATCATCCAGGCTCGCCGAAGTTTCGGTTTCGCCACGCCGTCCGAGTCCATATTTTCGATCCCTTATACGGATGAACCCCCAGTGAAGTATGCCGTGGAGGTCAAAAATTGGAATTCAGATGACCTCCTCCAGCCTGCAATTGGGGCTATTCTCGTGCAGCCTCCGCCGGCAATAGACATTTTGGGGATGCGAATCTGTCAGGGTGAAGCACGCCCTTGGGGACAGGCCTATAACATTGGATTGATCCCGCGACCACCCGCTGGATATTTGCAGTGGGCCCGGTACATCTTATCAGCGAAGAGGACTCATCTGATGAAGATTGGTTTGTATTCGGCCATCTATGTCTCGCTCTTTGAGTATCCCTCTCCTCCAACGTGGTGGGTTAAGGCTTTTATTGAACAATAGAATATCCCCACCCACACCTTCCTGATGATGGACAGGGAAGTCTCTATCTCCTTGGAGGAGTTTGCTGAAATCTCGGGTCTGCCGATGAGGGGGGAGCATTACGAGGAGTTGCTTCCTCCTGACGAATACGTCTTTGCCACCAAGCCGCTAGTGTTTGATCTGACGCCGGAAAACGCTATTCAGCACCAGTTTATGGGCTTGGTGAAGGTGCTAGATATATATGAAGGGCTCTATCTGGAATAAGGCGTCCGAGAAGTCAGTTTTGCAGATTTTGTCGCCCGCTTCATCCGACCAGAGTTTCTATCGGAGCGGAGCGAGAAGTTCGCCCAGCTTGATGACCCTTTTGGCTTCGGCTTGGACCGTCGACCCACATCGGAGGATGATCAAAAGGACTTTTATCTCCCCGGCGCCACCGTCATGCCCTTGTCAGAAATCGTCGTCCCGGGCATGGATGAGGAGACCTTTTTTGTGGGGTTCCTGGGATTGTGGCTGTGCAGCTTTGCGCTCCCCATGCACCCGCGCCACATGCGGCCATCTGTTTTCTACCCAGCGCATCGGATGGTGGCTGGTCTGCAGTTGACAGTAGGAATCACCGGGCTAGCTCATCTCTATAATGGACTTAGCGTAGCGGCGGACGCTAATGAGCCTGGGGTGCAGCCTGCTAACTTCCCGATGCACTACTTCACCTCTTGGATGGAAATGCATGTGCACGGGGTGTTCGGCGCCCATAAGATCCCTCCGTTTTTTGAGAAGTGCAGACTCCCAAGAGTCATGCGGTTGGTCGGCGCTTCGATCGTGGTTGCGTCTCCGCGGGAGGCTAGGGGGCTTCTCCTTCGTCCACACCTGGTCGGAGCGAAAGTTTTTTTTTTGGATAAAGTCATAACCATAGGCTCAGAGACCACCAAGTCGGTAGTGCCGCTGCGCGATGATTTTAAGGACGGGGCTTCCATATTGGAAGCTCGGGAGATCCTCCACCTCTACTCCATTCGGCCGGGCTACTTGGTGTTTAGGCAGAATGAGACGGCGCTCTTCATGAGGTATAACCCTCACCGCTTCGCTCAGAAATCGAGCTATCACCAGGGGATCCCGATGGAAGCGTTCTTGGAAGAGCCCGTGGCCAGCCGAGAGGGGATAAGGAGTGCGATGCACCATTTCATGCGACTTAACACGGGCTCCTATTTCTTCATCAGCGAGCCGAGCTGCGTCCCCAAGGTCCTCAACGCGTACGTGGCTTGGTATGCGCATGCAATGGGTCCAGTTATCCTTATGGAGAAACGCATGCTGGTTGACCGCAAGGGTGCGCCTCCCGGCGGCGATCGCAAAGCTCCTTTGAAGCCAAGGACTCCGGTCATTCCTCCGCTGAAAGATGCCGGAACCGTGCCACCGCGCGTGTTGAGCCTTCTGGGCGGATTGCCGCTCCGTGACACTGTGGATGCGCCACTAGCGCCCCGTGCTCCAGTGGAGATGGTAGATGTGGTTTCGCCGGAGTCCGGCATAGGCGCAGATATCGAGACCCGCCGCCCTAAGGTGCCTGCAAAGCGCAAGTCGATCTCGAGTGCACCCAGGGCTGGTGGGCAGAAGAGGAAGAAGAAGTCTCTCCTCTCTCTCGATGTTATCCTCGGTTTAGAGCCTCAGGCCCCTCTTACCGAAAGTATAAGCGAGTACGGCAGCAATAAGGGCTTCTCGGTAGATCACACCGATCTCGCGGCCGCCATTGCGGCTTCTGAGCGATCAGCCGGACTCGAAGCGTGGTTGGATAAACTCGCTCGAGCAGGTAATCATTAGCTGCACTCTTTGTTATTTCATCGCATTTTTATCATTATCTTTGACTAATGCTTTTCCCCTTTTTAACAGGTATCACTACTGAAGAAGCCATCGCTGCCTCTCTAAAAACCTTCCAGGAGGAGGAAAAGAAGCGCGCTCTGTCAGGCGTTGGTATGTCTCGACTCACCGAGTTTTTTTTTATTCTACTTTTTGTGGCCAATCTAATCTTTTCTTTGTCTCTTTGCAGGGGCCGTGCAAGCCGATGCGGGAACTCTCCCCGGGTCCGCTGCTGAAGTCCCAGTCTCTTCGGGGCTGCCGCGAGAGCCTCAACTCGACAAGTCAACGAGGGATGCCTTGAAGAATTTGGAGGCATCTCTGTTCACGGACGATGACGTCTCAATGAAGGAGGCTTTGAAGAGGTCTGTCTCAACGGTCCAGAAGGAGAGAAAGCGGCTAAGGCGCAAGGCGAAGCCACGCAGGGCTGCTTTGGCTGTGGGAGCGGGCCCAAGCATCGTCCCTCGTGCTGATACTTCCTCGGAAGAGCCTCCGGTCGCCTTGTCCACAGCTCGCCGGCAGGTGGCACGTGCAGTTCGGGGTGCTAATGATAAGTCGACCTCAGGTAACGTATCTTTCAAGATTTTGTTATAAGAATTGTAAATTTGTCGGTTTTTATATATCTTGTCTTGCAGGGCCAAGTCCAACGAAGGGGAGGCGGAAATCGTCGAACCTAAGGGGACAGAGGAAGAGGCACCGGCCGAACCCGAGCCGACGGTGGGCAACGTCGCCGGGGTTGCTGAATCTGAGCTGGGGGCTCAGGGAGCTGCACCAGAGAAGGTCGTTGATGCCGAGCCTGAGGTGGCGGCAACTGAGCCTGGGGCAGCGGCGGGCGGAGCATCTGAAACTGGTGACCCCATGGTAATGGCGGACGAGACAATGGAGACCGCCGAGCCCGAAGAAGTAGCGGGTGAGATGGGCGTGACTCCCGGGGACGAGCCAGCCGCTCTTTCTCAAGAGTCTGGCAATGCTCCAATCATTGCTCTCCCCGTCTGCGATTCTCCGCCGTCTCCTAGTCGTGCGAGCACGACGACAGCCCCTGTTGAGTCCGGTGATGAGGCCACGGGAGGTGGACTCGTATCGATGGAGGAGGGAGACGCCTCTGTTTCGGCCGGCGGCTCATCAGGTAAATCTCGAGTTACTGTCCCTTTTTATCTTGCAATCCTTTCTGACAAGTTTATCTTTGTTTTTAACGCAGGTGCGCGCAGTGCTGATGCTCCATTGCTCGAGGGAGCGCCGTCAACTACTACCTTGGCGGTGGTCACCTGTCAGCCTTCCCTTGTACCATCGCAGATGTTGGAAGGTATGGATTTGCAACCCATTAGTTTTATCTTTCAGCCGCATAATTTATGTACTAATGTCGTGCTATTGCGTCTTTTCAGGAGTGCTTTTTGATCATCTCTATCAGGTGTTGCACCCGCACTTCTCCTTCCCATCTGAACTCACTTCTTCCTCCAGTGGCGCTGGTGAGTATCGTTTCCAATTGATGCTTTTCTTTTTTCAATAATGGAATTATTTCTGACTCTTCCTTGTCCTAATTGCAGTGCTACAAATCGAAGGAGGAGATGAAAGATCGGTCGCGCCACCGGCCCTCCCGTCCTTGCCGCCTGCTGCAGCTGGTATAATAAACTATCGCATCGATGAATTTTTTTGTATTTCTTGAACCGTCATCTAATCGTATTTTGTTCTTTCAGCTGTCGTTCCGATCCTGGCGCCCTTTGAGTCTCGCGTTATAATGCCGGCAGGCCCTTTCCTGAAACGTCCGTCTTCAAAGGGTGCTGTAATGAGCTTGGGCATGCTGAGCGGATACGTCGAGGAGCTTGACGCAGACGCTCTCCTATCTGCTGCGGATTTCGCTGCGGAGGTTAACCCGATGTTGGCGGCGCTTGTGACTTTTCATGATGGAAGCGTCGTCGAGCTTTGGGTTAATCACTGCAGGGAAATCGAGGTCCGCCTGCATCAATCGGAGCTTATGCGCCCTGCTCCCGAGACCTTAGCCGCAAGCAATCAAAGAGCAGTATGGATTGAGCAAAGCGCTTCTTACTTCCATCACCTGGAACAAGAAGCGACTTTAAGGCTGAGGGAATGCCAAGAGACCTCAAACGAGAAGGCTCGTCTGCGCGCTGAGGTTGAGGCGAACGCTGCCCAGGTGAAGGTTATCTTCGAGGGCCTTCTGGAACATATCTCTAACGGGCTAAACTTGAAGCGGGAGCTTGATGCCGCCGAGCGTGACGCCCAAGGCCGCGAAGCAGCACAGCAGGCCGTCGGGGAGTAGCTTGCATCCTTCTTGCAACAGCGGGCTCAAGTGGAGGCGGAACTGGCGGTGACGGCCGACTAGGAAAAGGCGTGGAAGGAAGTGCGCGAACAACTGATAGGGCTATTTAAGACGCTTCCTTCCCAGTAGTTGCCTTTGTATCAATATACTTGTAAAAATTTTCTTTTTCGAATAAGATGTATCCATTCTTTATTCTTTTGTACGATTCACCTTGTACTTGATTGAATTAATAAATAAAGATACACATTTTTTCTTTGCAATGTCTTGTACTATTTCTATGCTTTCTCCCTTCTCTTATTATCGGCATGCTGTCTTGATAAACATGGTTGACAGATAGTAGAGTAAGCATCTTGGTTTCTTCAAGAGATAGCGATGGCTTAGGCCGCAGGTTCAGATCTGCCGCCTAAGACTTTTCAACTCTATAAGCCGTGAGGGTCTCATATAGACTTTTCTCCCTACGAATCGAGAGGATCTCGTAGGTGGATTTTCTCCTTAGGAATCGTGAGGATTCCTAAATGCGTTTTCTCTTATAAGTCGTAAGGATCTTATAAGAGAATTTTCCCTCTTACGAGTCGAGAGGACTTGTAAGCGGTTGTTTCCCTCCTTGTCGAGATTCGACTTTGGGGAGTGAGACCCGTGGATAGTATGCAAGAAATCATTTTAGACCGACTTGCAGGGTCCCAGTGCTTAGGAAACAAGTTTTTTAATTCCTGCTGCTTAAGGCTTCATCTTGTAAGTCGAGACGAATCGGGAAGTCCTCGCGAAGACACTAATTTCCCCACGAGTCGAGACGAATCGAGCAGCTCTCGTCAAGGACACTAATTTCCCTGAGTTGAAGTATTTTGCTGAGGACGCTGGTTTCCTCGAAGTTGAAACGAATCGGAGTATTCCTGCGGAGAAACTGGTTTCTCTAAGGGCCGACGCGAATCAGGAGGCTCTCATCAAGGACGCTAGTTTTCCTGAATTGAGGTATTTACCAGGGACACTGGTTTCCCTGGGGTTGAAACGAATCGATGTATTCCTGCAAAGACGCTAGTTTCTCTGGGGGTCGACGCGAATCAGGATGTTCTCGTCAAGGACACTGGTTTCCCTGAGTCGAAGGATTTTTCCGAAGACACTGGTTTCTTCGGGGTTGAAACGGATCGGAGTATTCCTGCGGAGAAACTGGTTTCTCTGCGGGCCGACGCGAATCAGGAGGCTCTCATCAAGGACGCTAGTTTCCATGAATTAAGGTATTTGCCAGGGACACTGGTTTCCCTGGGGTTGAAACGAATCGATGTATTCCTGCAAAGACGCTAGTTTCTCTGCGGGTCGACGCGAATCAGGATGTTCTCGTCAAGGACACTGGTTTCCCTGAGTCGAAGGATTTTGCCGAAGACACTGGTTTTTTCGGGGTTGAAACGAATCGGAGTATTCCTGCGGAGACACAGGTTTCTCTGCGGGCCGACACGAATCAGGAGGCTCTCATCAAGGACGCTAGTTTCCCTGAATTGAGGTATTTGCCAGGGACACTGGTTTCCCTGGGGTTGAAACGAATCGATGTATTCCTGCAAAGACGCTAGTTTCTCTGCGGGTCGACGCGAATCAGGATGTTCTCGTCAAGGACACTGGTTTCCCTGAATCGAAGGATTTTGCTGAAGACACTGGTTTCTTCGGGGTTGAAACGAATCGGAGTATTCCTGCGGAGACACTGGTTTCTCTGCGAGATGACGCGAATCAGGAGGCTCTCATCAAGGATGCTAGTTTCCCTGAATTGAGGTATTTGCCAGGGACACTGGTTTTCCTAGGGTTGAAACGAATCGATGTATTCCTGCAAAGACGCTAGTTTCTCTGCGGGTCGACGCGAATCAGGAGGCTCTCATCAAGGATGCTAGTTTCCCTGACTTGAGCTATTTGCCAGGGACGCTGGTTTCCCTGGGGTTGAAACGAATCCATGTATTCCTGCAAAGACGCTGGTTTCTCTACGGGTCGACGCGAATCAAGAATTTCTCGTCAAGGACACTGGTTTCCCTGAGTCGAAGGATTTGCCAGGGACACTGATTTCCCTGAGGTTTGAAATGATCTCTGGTGGTCTTTCAGGTTCCATATGAGTTACCGTCAAAACCGTGAAGCTAGGAATTTGATCTTCGCTTCGTTTGCTGGCACTGCGTCTATTGCATCAAGACGAATGTCGCGGTTGTCTCTAGGTTGCTGGTGAACCGTTGAGACTTAGCTTTGCTTTCTGAAGGAGCCTGTTGGGAAGGTATGGTTCCGTCTTTGTTTGTGCCCTTGGATTGTATACAGGGATTGATGTGATCCCAACTTTAGGGCAAAAGTTTTATCATTTTTTTATTGCTTTATTTCCGCGATGCTCTATCATTTCAGCTTTTATATCGCGAAGGTCGCGATTGCCCAATCATTTCGGCTATTTTTCGCGGTGCCCAATTATTTCGGCTGTTTATTTTTATTTTTACTCGCTGCTTTTTATTGCGAGTTGCCCAATCATTTCGGCTATTTTGTGCGCATACGTTTTTACTTGCTGCTCTTTTTTTTATTGCAAGTTGTCCCATTATTTCGGCTGTTTTGTATGCATGTGCGGCCTACTGGCTTTTCGCCGTAAACCTGAAATTAGACACCGATTTCGGCATCAGCACTGCTACAACTGGGATGTTGCCAGGAGCGAATCATCATTTGCCTCTGTCGATGTCGAACAAAGGTGGCTTAGCGAACAGGGTTAAGGTCCTGTCGACTAAGGCTTTTGACTTCATGAGCCGTAAGGGTCTCACAAAGGTATTTCTCCCTACAAGTCGTGAGGATCTTGTAGGTGTATTTTCTCCTTAGGAATCGTGAGGATTCCTAAGTGTATGTTCCTCTGTAAGTCGTAAGGATCCTATAAGAGGGTTTTCTCCTTGTTAGTCGAGAGGACTTATAAGGGTTGTTCATCATGCGTACATATCCCCAGTCACGGATGGGACTTGGTTAGGGAAATGTTTAGTCGCGCCCGTGGATTGTATACAAGGGTCAATATTGAACCACTTGTAAGGCAATATCGAAGGTTGTGGGGGTTGCTTAAGCACAGGTTTAGGTCTCTGTAAGTTAAGACTTTCAAATCTTATGAGCCGTGAGGGTCCCATAAGAGAGTTCTCCTTACGAGTCGTGAGGATCTCGCAAGTGTATTTTCTCCTTAGGAATCGTGGGGATCCCTAAGTGTGCTGCTCCCTTGTGAGTCATAAGGATCTCACACGGGTGGTTTCTCCTTACAAGGTCGAGAGGACCCTGTAAGTGTCCTTTAACGAGGTTGCGCCCTTTCGGGTTTTCACAAACACTCGCCGGTAGCCCTGCTGTTTTTACTCACGGAGCCCTTTCGGGTTTTCATCCGTGCCCATTTTGCTTATGGACATACCGTTTATTTTTATTTCTTTTTTATTATTATTATTATTTTTTATATCGGCTTTGTGATGTTTCAATCCACCGTAGTTTATCGACATCTCGGTTAACAACTAGTTTTAGGACATAGTGGTTCGTCATTAGTTTAAGGACGTTTCGGTCCATCATTAGTTTAAGGACGTTTCGGTCCGTCATTAGTTTAAGGACGTTTCGGTCCGTGGTGAAGAAAGTCAGCTACTACTTATAGAGTTCGAGCTTAGGAAGATAGCGAGCGGACTTAGTCGTTGTCATCTATCATTGACCTAGGCTGTGGCTCATTAAGCGTAGTATTTCTTTAGGAAGCGGCCGTTAATTGGCCTGAAAGGCCTTTCACCGTGCATATCCATGAGTAAATAGGCTCCACCCTGGTAGACCTTGTCTATGATGTACGGGCCTTCATATTTCGGCTCAAATTTTCCCCGCTTGGCGCGATTGGGGATCATAGGTCTTTTGACCACTAGCACAAGTTCGCCTTGGCGAAATGTCCTCGGCCGGGTCAATCTTTCGTATGAGCGCGTCATCTTTGCTTTATAAGCCTCCAGATTTTGTTGCGCTATAAGTCGTGTTTCATCAAGGGCATCAAGCTCCTCAAGCCGAAGGTGAGCATTTTCTTCGTCCGTCGGGTCGTAGTGGACTGCCACTCGTAGAGAGGGTATCTCTATCTCGAGGGGGAGTACTGCTTCTGTACCAAATACCAACGCGTACGGCGTTGTGTACGTGGCCGTCTTGAACGTAGTTCGATATGCCCAGAGAGCTTCTTGCAGTCTCTCATTCCAGTCCTTCTTATTTCGGGACACCGTATTCTTCTTGATCTTTGTCAAGGTCTTGTTGAAGGCCTCGGCTAGACCATTAGCTCGCGGATTATAAACCGAGGAATATCTCCAGTCTATATTATGCTGCTGCGCGAAGCAACTGATCTTGTGGCTTCTGTAGGCTGGCCCGTTATCGGAGATGATCCGTCGCGGAGTTCCAAACCGGTAAATGACGTGCGTCTTGAAGAAATGGAGGATATTCTCCGTCTTCACTTCCCTCAGCGGTATTGCTTCTGCCCATTTGGAGAAGTAGTCGTCGTTGCCAGGATGAAACGATGTCCTCTAGACGATGCTGGTTCGATAAGGCCGACTATGTCAGTTCCCCACATTTCGAATTGCCAGCTAGCCACTGTCGGGTGTAGAGGATTTGGGTGTTGATGGATGAAGTCCCCATGAGTTTGGCATGAGTGGCATTGCTTCGCATACTCGAGGCAGTCCTGAATCATCGTTGGCCAATAATAGCCCATCCGTTTAATCTTCAACTTCATCTTTGGGCCTGCTTGGTGAGAACCGCAGAGTCCGTCGTAAACTTCCTGAACGACTCTTTTTGCCTCTTCAGGTCCCAGACATCTCAACCACAGAGAATCAAACGACCTCTTATACAGAGTATCATTGACGAAGGCGAAAGACAGAGCTTGCTTCATAAGCTGATGTCTTGAGAACGCATCTTCGGGCGTTCGACGGTATTTGAAGTAGTCTATAAGGACTTCCCTCCAATCCTCATCCTTTCCTCGGTTATTTATTTGCATAGCCATTTACTCAGTCGCTCCCTTTTCTTCGGATGATTCCGGAGATATTTCTGCTGGGGCAAGCACCCGACGGCTTTGTACCACGATTCTGACGTCATCGAGGTTCTCGTCAGCCAATTCTTTAGCGAACTTGGCTAATGCTTCCGCTTTGCTGTTTTCCGCGCGCGATATGTTTTCCAAGGTGTAGGAAGGAATTTGGGTCAAGAGTTATTGCACCTTTTCGCCGTACTTCACCAATTCTGGTTTGCTCGTTTGGTAGTCGCCATTTACTTGGCTGACGACCAGTTGGGAGTCTCCGTATATGAGGAGGTTTTCAATTCCCATGTCGATGGCTATCTCGAGGCCTGCTATCGAAGCTTCATATTCGGCTTCATTGTTTTTCCTCGGTTTTGTTAAGGAGAAAGCAAAACGCATTATCCCTCCTTGTGGAGTCACGAAGATAAGGCCTACCCCCGATTTGATTATGGGCGTACTTTGTTTGTGCTTCTTCATGGAAGATGCTCCATCGAAATAAAGCTCCCATCGGGTATCACCACCGTCGATCGCATCAATCGCATGTTCGTCTGGAAGATCGCAATTCAGAGGAGAATCGGCGGGTATCGGATGTTCAGCGAGGAAGTCGGCAATGGCTTGGCCTTTCACTGCCTTGAGAGGCTGATAGGTTATCGAGAACTCCATCAAGAGTAGGGCCCATTTAGCGTGTCTCCCCGTCAATATTGCCTTCGACATTAAATATTTAAGGGGGTCCACCTTCGAAATGAGACGGACTTCATGCGCCAACGCATAGTGCCTGAGTTTCGTTATCGCAAAGATCAACGCCAGGCAGTGTTTTTCAATGGGGGGTAATTGCTTTCTGCCCCCAGTAGAACTCGACTTAAGTAGTAGAGTGCTCTTTCTTTTCCTTGGTCGTTCTCTTGCGCCCATAATGCGCCTAAGGAACCTTCGAGGGAGATTGTATAAAGAATGAGGGGCTTTCCCTAGACCGGAGCAGCCAACACTGGCGGATTCTGGAGGTACTGCTTGATTTCGTCTAGCGCGTGTTGGCATTTATGATCCCAGACGAACGGGGTTCCCTTCTTCATCAGGTGGCTGTAAGGACGGCACTTGCCTGAAAGGTTGGCTATAAATCGTCGTATATACACGAACTTCCCTTGGAGAGACCGCAGCTGTTTGAGAGTTCTTGGCGGGGGCATTTCCATGATCGCCTTAATCTTTGATGGATCTATCTCAATACCTCGGTGTCGGACGATGAATCCCAGGAATTTACCCGAGGAAACTCCGAATGCACACTTGAGAGGGTTCATCTTCAAGCTGTATTGTCGAAGGCGTTGAAATACGGTCTTCAGATGCTCGAGATGTTCCTCGTATGATTTGCTTTTAACCACGAGGTCGTCGATATAGCACTCGACGATTTCATGTATGAGGTCATCGAAGATCTTCGTCATGGCCCTCTGATAGGTGGCTCCGGCGTTCTTTAGACCGAAGGGCATCACCTTGTAGCAGAATATACCTAGCGGAGTCCTGAAGGCGGTGTGCTTCTGGTCTTTGGGATGCATCTTTATCTGATTATACCCTGATGAGCCATCCATGAAGGAGAAAACTTCATGAGTGGACGTATTGTCTATCATCAGTTCGGTGACTGGCACTGGGAAATCGTCCTTCGGGCAAGCTTTATTGAGATCCCGAAAGTTCACGCATATGCGCACCGTCCCATTTTTCTTCATTGCTGGGACGATGTTGGGGGTCCACTCGGGATACTGAACCTCCTGGATGAAGCCAGAGTCGATTAGCTTCTTGACCTCAGCATTGATACTCATCTCAAGCTCGAGCCGCATTCTTCTTGGCGCCTGTTTGACCGGCTTGACGTCCGGAGATATCGCCAATTTGTGCACAGCAATTTCTGGATCTAGTCCCGGCATTTCGGAATAGTTCCATGCGAAGCAATCTCCATGCTGCACAAGCACATCTTTTAACGCAGCCACCCTTTCTTCAGATAGCAGCTCGCTGACGAATGTCGGTCGCGGGTCATTCGCCGTCCCCAACTCAATTTTCTTGAGGTTATCTGCAGTAGTATGTATTCCATCCTCCAGCTCTTTCGGTGCTGGTGGAAATTCTGAGATCACCTCATCGTTGCTGTTTTCGAAGCACCAGGGAAGGTTATCCATATTATCGGGCTCTTCTTTTGATATTGTTATCATATGACAAGTACGAGCTCGCTTCGAAGACCGATGTGGGTCTGGCTCTGCTTTCGTGGCTTTGGGTTCGTGCTTATGTGGCGGCGTTACCCTCGAACTGTCAGATAAAGCGAACTTGCCGAGCCGATACTGATCTTCCACCCAGTTCTTGAAGGTGAAGCAGTCTTCGAGAGGATGCCCTATTCCTCGGTGATAAGAGCAATAGTTTGGGTGTGAGACTTCGCCTGCTTGTTCGGGGTGTTTAGACTCCGGTAGTGTAAGCATCTGATATTTTATAGCTCGGTCAAGTATCTTCTTCGTCGTGTCCCGAGGAAAAGAGTATGCTCGACTCATCTTCTTCACAAGGGATAGATCTGGACCGCTCGATTCCCGCTTGCGTGGCTTCTTAGACCCGCTTTGTTGCTGTCGAGCGCCTCTTTCGCTTTTTAACTTGTTTCTGCCTCTGCGTCGAGCCTTTTTTATAACAGGTTGACAGGGAGCGGCACTTTCATCTTTCACGGCATGTTGGAGGAGGTGTTGCGTTTTGGCTTTCTCGTAGGTGGCCATTTCGCGGTTGTGGCCGTCTCGGACTTTTTGGCCAGCTTCCCTTATAAGCTTGTCCATTTGTTCTTCGAACGACGGACTGGGCACTTTTGCATCAGGAACTTTTACTGGCTCAGGATTAGCGTCCTCCCATTGAGCATCCGCTTCTTCATTGAAGTCATGCACGACGTAGCAGTCACGGAGCAGCTCTCGTTTCTTGGACCGAATGTATCCAAGCCCGATTGTTTCCATTATCCCATTAGGCAACTTGTGCTGAGTCCCGGGGATGTTCCAGACCCTGTCATAGAATTTGGCTTTTCGAGCGGTCTGTTTGAAGGATATCCCCTGGCGCTTCAGCAACCTCTTCAAGCCTTCTGTATAATATCTGGACAGACGGATGGGCTGAAGCCTGTCAAGCGTAGGATCCATACCATGCCAGATTTCTTTCTCCACTTTGGTTTCTTCAGAGCGGTAGAATAGAATTGTCTTTTCGCCTTTTCGTCTGGGAGGGACATAGAACGTCCGCGGCTCCTCTACACTGTAGATATCAAGTGCATCAAGTTCTTTATGGTGTTTAAGTGGAACCATGGCGACTTGTAGACTTTGCTCTTCGTTAGCAGACGTTTGTATTGAAGGCCGAGCAGAGAATACAGCATGGACCTCATCTTCCGAGTCACCACCAAAGATCAACGTAGGAGTGGATGGTCCCGTCTTATTGTATTGGGGCGGACCCGAATAAACTATCTCCTCTTCCTCCTCGGTATCATTCTCGAAGACAGGGATGGTGGCGTTAGCTTTGTTCTCCGGCTTGTGACACCTTTCTGTGTCTTCGAAATCCGGTAAGAAGTACTTGGCATCTTCATATTTGCGGACTTCATTCACGGAAAACGGATTTAGTTCTCCCGTCACGGTATACTCGAGACCATTCTTAAAATATTTCATACACTGATGCTGTGTAGAAGGGATGATATTATACTCGTGTAACCATGGTCGGCCGAGCAGAGCATTGTAGCATGTCTTGGCGTCCATGACGTGAAATTTAATATCTGTGACGAACAGCCCAAAGCGTAGCGTTAGTATCACAGATCCAAGAGTTCGTGATGATTGAGAATCGAACCCGGAGATGGTGATCTTATCCCGAGCTAGGTGCTGGATGCTCATGCAGATTTCCTTCAACACCCGCACGTTAAGGAGATTAACGGAAGATCCATTGTCGACCAGGATTTTGCCTATCTT
Organism: Agapanthus africanus; assembly: GCA_030015575.1. NCBI lineage: Eukaryota > Viridiplantae > Streptophyta > Magnoliopsida > Asparagales > Amaryllidaceae > Agapanthus > Agapanthus africanus. Next base: position 523,136,747 of record JASDDO010000031.1, read on the forward strand.
TATATCCTGGCAATATCCGGAGACATAGAGGGGGCGATTGTGTTCGCAAGTCCCAGGGAGAAGGTCTTCATCGCCAAAAGTGACATCGGCCGTGTGCACTTCCTCCAATTCATCCTTCATCTTTTCTTCGGCCAGGAAAGCTTGGAATTGCTCCGGCTCCTATAGTGCCTTGATTAACGAATCTCTCGCCTCTTTTGATAGTAAAAGGGCATCAAGAACACTGAGCTGCGAGGGTAGCTTCCTTAGATGCGCTAGAACGTTATAATCCACCTTATTTTTCTTCGGCGGGTCCTTGGCAATTAGCTCTTCTACAACTTGGTCATCCAGGGCGATATCCTCAGAGACCTTTTCTTTCCCTTTATCTTTCTTGTTTGAGGGTCCGAGATTCTTTTCGGGTAGCGTCCGATTACGCAGCCGGATATTTTCGCAGACCTTCGGCTCTTCTTCTTTTCCCGAGGTGGACTCTTTGAAGAGGGGGCTAAGAGCCATTTCTTCGTCAGAGTCGCTCCCGAATGTGAGAACTCGCGATCCCCCGGCGTTAACCATGCGACAATCGCCGGTAGTTCTGTTAAGCCGCTCGATCGTACCTTTCTACTCCCGGCGAGTTTTGCGCTTCTCCCGCTTAAAATGTTGTCGGTGAGCAACATATCCTTGCCACCATCTATTGAAAGCTTTGCACTCTTCGGTGGGGTGCGAAATCTTCCGATGATACAAGCAGTAGGAGGGGTGCATTTCCGCTTCACCAGTAATGTTTCCTTCAGAGGATGGTAGCTTCATGCCCATTGATATGGCCTTAGCAAACCTTTTCCTCATCTTGAATTTATTTTTATCCGCGGTGGGTGTATTTTGCTCCAGCGGGAGTGTCTCAACTCTTTCGTCAAGTCGCTGGCGCTTGGCCCTTTCACATATGGCCGTCTCGCGTTCCCGATCAGCTTTACTTTTCAACAGAGCTTCATTGAAGAATGCGTCAATTGTTTCATCCGATGGCCCCAGAATTTCCGGTTTAGGATCTGCCCCCAGCTTTTCAGCGCAAGGAATTTCCTTATCGTCTGTAAACGAATGGGAAATCATATGATAGCTCGCCACGTATTCCTCGGATTCATCCGACGAGCTCTCCCCCTCATCTTCTTCTTGAAAGACGTGGTTGAGGAACTCTTGGAGTGTGATGGGAGTTCATGCTTTCTAGTTGTACTCCCCCAGTGCGTCAATCTGTTTTTGTAAGTCTGTGCGCTTGTCGCCAGGCTTCACGGGCTTCTTGTATTTCTTCTTTTTCTTCTCTGAAGATTTTGACGGCTGGCTGAGAGTGTTTGGGCCACCACTATCGCTTTTTGGAGTTGGGCGCGGCTTCAACGTCCCTTCAATGATCTGAGGTTCCAACGGGTTCTTCCACCTGATCGTTGGGCATGTTTGAAGATCGTTCAGCATCCTCTTTGTCTTGGCTGATAGCACGACCTCCCATGGAGCTTCTTCAACGAGAGAGCACGTTGCCCCCGGCGTATTCATCCTTTTAGAGGTGTGAGGTTGCGGCGGATTCACCTTCCATCTGTCGGACAACGCGAACTTGCCCTGTTGTTACTGGTCTTCAATCCAATTTTTGAAGACGTAGCAATCTTCGATCGGATGACCCAGTACTCGGTGATAGGGACAGTAATTGGGATCATGGACGTCGTTTGGCTGCGACGGACGTCTTGGATCCGGTAGGTTATGAGTCGGTTGCGCAACGCCAGCATGAATAATCTTCTCGTTTTATCTCGGGGAAACGAGTAAGGACGTCCTAGACTCTCCTCAGGGGGTACGTGCAGACGCATATTATTTTGACGGACAGCCGGTTTCAAGTTGCCCGGCTGTTGTTGAGCATTAGCGACAACAATTGCTTTTCCCTTCCCCATCTCATTTCGAGAGTCCGGCTTTGGAGGGGGAGGTCTATGGCCCATCTGGTCCATTTGAGCTAGCTTATCGATCAGGGCTTGGAAGGTAGTCGGCTTGAAGAACATCATAAATTGGGATATGGTCGCCTGCGGATCGAGGGTTCCCACAAACATACCCACTGCTGGCGCTTCTTCAATGCGTTGCTCGCATTTTGACCATAAGTTCCGCCACCGTATAGCATATTGGACCCATGTCTCGCCCGGCTTCACCCTAGCATTAATCAATGCCGTCATCGGGGTGCGTTCGCTGGCGCTTGCGAAACGCTGGGTAAACAGCAGTTCCATCTTCGCAAATGTCTTGATAGAGTCGTTTGGGAGCTCAGAGTACCACTCGAATGCTGTATCTGACAAGCTGCCGACGAACTGGCGAAGCAACAATTTATCATCACCGCCGGTGTTGCCGCAAAATGCCCTGAACTGGGCAACATGCTGGTGGGGATTGCCCGTCCCCTTATAGACATGGAATTTGGGTATTGTATAGCCCGGCGGGTATTTTATCTGATCGTACCAGCTCAGATATGGTCGTCCTGTTTTTACGACCTGACCGGCTGCCTCAGTCGCATGATGAACCTGTATCTGTTGGGCTATATATTCATCCAAGTCAGCTTTGGAGATTGTCTCTTCCTTGGTTGTTGATAGAGCCCGTTGAGGATTTGACGTTTCTCCCCTGTCGTCTTCAAGGACGATCGGAGGATCTTCTTCAGAAGGAGGATCTTGTTGAATTGTCATACCCACCATATCCTGGAACAGGAGGGCCATTCGCTTTATGTTGGCTGCTTGTTCTGTAGCCTCTTTATCCTTCTTCTCCAATATCCTGCGAAGGAATTTAGCGTCAGTTTCTTGCTCCTGGCATTGATCCGAGGACGCTTCGGGACTTTCTTTTGGCCCAGTGAGTGCGGCCATCGCATTCATCATTTCTTGGAGCTTCTGCTGTTGCTCCTGAGCTTTGGTCACTGACCGTGTAAGCGGTCTATGACCTGTAGATGCACGGCTGTCCTCCTTTCCCGACGCCATGTATACAGTATGGACTACAATACCCCCGGATTTAGGGAATTTAGGATCGCTGCCTTTGACATTTGCCGTGGGCGTGGGAATTTTCTCCGGCCTCCTCTTATGGGCCATTGAAGTTGAGGGGGCCGTTGCAGCGGGCACCCTGGTGGTGGTCGTCCTTTGCTGTTTGTCCGGACGGTTCTTTTCTTCTTGCACTTTTGCCCTTTTCTGTTGGCGAGAGTGATCTTGGTCGATTACCGAGTCTTGAACCCTCCTCCAGACTTTATAAATCTTGTAGAACAGCGTTGAGGGGGCTGCTCCAGCTTAGTTTCTGTAACTCTCTCCGCAGGTGGAGGAGATCTTTTTAGCATAGCAGTTGGAGAGTTCTTACGTACCCTCCTAAGTGGTTCAAAGCTGTTCCCAGTCGGAACAGCAGCATTAACTTCCGTCATCGAAGCCGGTGGAATTAACCCAGAGGGGGAGTTGCCCCCGGCCTTCCTTACTCGGTGCCAGTGACGACGTCGAGCACGTCGAGCTGTTGGGACTGGCTCGGCGATAGGGACAGCTTCGTCTTGCCCCCTGTCCGAATGAGGCGCTGCTGGTGCCAGCCTCTTAAAGACTGATGTTGCCTTTTGAGTGGCGATGTTCAGTCTGTCAAAGACAGACCCTCGAGCAGGAGCAGGAGCCGGAATAGTCAGCTTTGAAAAGACTGACTCTTTAACAGGAGAAGCCGCCTTGACGACTTCTGGAGCAGGGGTGGCTGTCTTCCTCGGGATGGCCACTTCAAGGTTCATGGGCTTCTTGGCGGGACCACTGGAGTTCTGGTTCAGCCTGGTAAAGACAGAAGTTGCCGGCTTGATATTGGACGACCCGTTGAAAGGGGCCGTGGTAGTAGTAAGCCGATCGAAGACCGACTTCTTTTGCGTTTCTGGTGCGGGCACTAGAATAGTGAAGCTTGCAGGCGGGAGCATGGTCCCGAAAAACAGATCGGTGGTGGCCTGGGTCACCTGGTCCACCGGCATGGCAACGATGGAGGCCGCTTGAGGCCCATAGGCTACACCTCTAGGTGAGGCGGAGCGTTGGTTGCACTGGCACTTTGAGCAGCTCGAGCAGTTGGAGGCCATTGATGCTTGTTTTCTGCGCCAGGCAAAAGACCAAATCTTAGTAACTTGAAATCCAAAGGCAACCATTAACAAACCGCGATTCGTTCGCGAAGAAGACACACGAAGTGTGGAGTGGAAAGAGGAAAAGGTCCCACCGGGCGTGCCAGAATCTGTTTACCGCCGGAAACCGGGAAAGACTGGCGTCTTTCCTGAATCTGGGGGCAGATGCAATTTGATTTTATCCGTCCACCTCTCCGAAGATGCCAAGTTGATTTATGGCACCGTGTATCGGAGGTTTAGATGGATGCGGCCGATGTAGAAAACTTCGTCAGATTCCCCCTCGTTTGAGGGGTTTTTGATTGTAAGGACGCTCTTCCCTGCAGGCACAAGCCCCTGCAGTTAATTACGTTATCGCATCGCAGTAACAACTTTCTCCTTCTCCAGATGGCCACTTCGTGTCGTGGGTGTTTGTTTTGTTTGTGGTTGCCCGTGGATCGTATACGGAGACTAATTTATGTTGTCGCCCGTAGAACGTGGATTAGTCCAAATCCGTATTTACTTAGATTTGGGTTTGGTGTTTTAGTTTAAGGATACGTTAGCCATATTGAGGCTAAGATCAACTTAAACTTTCGTTAAGGATACGTTAGCCTAATCTCCAGACTAAGATCAACTTAACGGGATCGTTTGGATCCGACAAGAGAGCAATTGGCTCTATTGTTTAGTTTAATGACGTTGCGGTCGATTTCCGGTTTAGGGACATGGTGGTCCATCATTCCCATTTCGGGACGAGCATTAGTTTAAGGACATTCCGGTCCAACATTCCCATTTTGAGACGAATATTAGTTTAAGGACGTTTCGGTCCACGAGTTTAAGGACCCCGCAGTCCGTATCGATGTGTGGTTGTCGGGACCCGTCACCTCTCTGACGTCGTTGAAGGATTACAACGATAGGTGTCAGAGGAGTTCGGAGATGTACCCTTGAACCGGATGTAAATTGATTTAGGAGAGCAGTCTTGCTCAGTCAATTTAATTTGAGGACTTACGGCCATGATTGGGCTAAGTCCAGTTGAGAAATGTTCAACGTTTTTATTTATCTTTGGCCTATTAGGCCTGTGCTAGGGTTTTGCCCCTTTTTAATAATGCACTGAATTTTATTCTCGCCTGCTAGGCCTTTTTTATTTGGGCTCAGTCCCTTTGTAAATGATGCAGAGCATCTGTTTTGGTTTGGGCTCTGCCCTTTTTTAAAATAATGCATTGCATTTTATTTGGCCTGTTAGGCCTTTTTTAATTAGGCTTGGCCCTTCTGTAAATAATGCAGTGCATTAATCAAACTGACAGTGGCCATGTGGCCTGTCAGGCGCTTTGCGCCAATTATTGAGCGCAAGCGCATGTGGAGGTGACACGTGTCACGCTCTGGTGAGCGCAAGCGCAGTGCGCTGCGCCAGTGTGCTGCGCTGTTGCGCTGCTGACACGTGGCGCGCTCTGGTGAGTTGCGCCAATTTCAGAGAGCAATGCTCTATCTTAAAAGCGCATAGCGCAAGCGGTTCTGGAGTTGACACGTAGCGCTCTCTGGTGGCTTGCGCCAACCCAGGAGCGCAACAGTGCAGTTTTTGCAAGTGCAAGGCACTGTTTCAATAACTTGAGAATTTTTAAGATTCCAGAACCAATGACTCATAAAAAAGTGCAAGGCACTATTATTATTTATTTTTTATTGAAGACCATTGATCTTGTTCTTAGATCAATGATCTATTCAGAAGAAGTTCTTCTCTTTTTTTGTAAAGGTTTTTACCTTCTTTCCCTTCTTGAGTTCTTCTCAAAATTCTTCAGAGTTCTCTCTGTTTTGTTGTTTTTGAAGTTCTTCTTCTGAATTGGGGTCTAGGGGCCTTTATATAGTGCCCATTAATTTGTTAAATTTGTTAAAGAGATCATTCTCTGAGTGATTTGGGGAATTTTCCCCACCGTTGGATTTTTGATCCAAGAGCTTCTGTTTTACAGAAGACAGTCTTCTTGTTTTAACAAGAACAGAAAGATATTACTGGAATTTTAATTTTGTTTGGCGCAGATGCACCAGCGCTTGACACATGTCGCACAGCGCAGAGCGCAGCGCAACTGCGCTGCCACGTATCGCGCAGCGCACAGCGCAGCGCAACTGCGCTAGAGCAACTGCGCTGCCACGTGTCGCGCAGCGCAGTGCTTGCGCAACTGAAGCGTTGCTTTCTTTAATTTTGTTTTAAATAGAGCATTGCTTTGATTGGGGGCGCTGCCTTGGGCGCTGCGCTGACGTATCAGTTTTTGACACGTGGATTTGAAGCGTTCCTTCAATTTTTGAATTTTGAAATTCAAACAGAGCTTTGCTCTGATTGCGGAAAACAGTGGACTGTTGGGCTTCTAAAAATTTTAAAACAAAATAAATATTAAAAATAATGTGGGGCATGGGATTTGAACTCTGGTGGCTTGGTTCAACAGTGCAAGATATTACCAATGAGCTACAAGCTCCTTCTTGTAATTAAATTGCTAATTAATTACTTAAGTCTTGTGCTCATTTGAAAAATAAACAATTTAAAAATTTGTATGGAAAAAGTGTAAAAGAAAATTAGGGTTATTACAAGGGCGTTTAGCAAAAGGCCCTGCTGGCATGGGAATCTGAAACTCGAAGGGAGCTGGAGTCGGTGTGATTGCTGCAAAACAAATCATAGTCAGACATCGGTTTAAGATACAAAGAAGATGCAAGGGCGGTGGAGGCTACTATACCGACTACGACAGGTGGCAGAGCTGGGAGTACTGGTGACGCGACAATTCTCTCGTCCCCTCCTTCAATTTGCAGTGCTGTAATCAGTTTACAGTTAGCAACGGCAGGGTCATCCGTTAAAGAAAAGAAAAGACGTGGGTTAGAAAAGACACTCACGGGTGCCAGCAGGCAGACTAATTTCCGACTGGTAGGAGAAGTGCGGGTTCAGCACTTGAAACAAATGATCAAAGAGAACTCCTGCAAGGTTACGATGATACATGGTCAGTACACGAAAGACGCTATCCCCGATCTAAATTAATCGCAAACCGATACATTCCAGCATTTGAGAGGATATTAGAGGAGACGAAGGGGCAGCGACCGTCAGAGCGGAAGCTGGTGATGCTTCTTCAGGTGGCACAACCTCAGTGCTCACCACACCTACATTCGAAAGAAACAAAATGTCATCAAAAGGGACCCAAAGGGATTGCAAAACGAAAAGAATGCAGCAACCCAAGACCTACCAGACAGGTCATCAGCCAAAACTGCGACGGAAGCATCACCAAGCGTCGCGGCTTCTTTGATCTCATTCGGGGGGATGGTATCGCCGCCGATGGCTTCGTCCCCTGATTCCACGAGAGCCGTCGTGACACTCGCAATGCCAGGCGATGGCAGGGAACCGCAGGTGGAAAGAGCGGCAATTGGAGCAGTCCCAGACTCCTGGAAGAGAGTAGCCACTTCAGGCTCGGCGGTTGCCATCATCTCACCTACCACCTCCTCATCAGGACTTGGCCCTGCAGGGTATGATATATGAGAATCTAAAGATCAAACTCTGACAAAAGGACCCAGTGTTACGTTATCTTGGGACGGCTTTTCAATTGCTTCCCGAGCCACGCGTACCGCCTGTCTATGAGTGGTAGACAGGGCAGCTGGAGCACCCTCAGGAGAAATAGGGATAGGGAAAGCAGTGCTCGAGTCTGCGCCTATAGCTAAGGCGGCATCACGTTCTTTCGCTGCACGCCTCTTGCGCTTCATTTCAGCCTGAGCCACGAGAGCTGACCTCCTCAAGACCTCCGTCAAGGAGACGTCATCGTCCGAACTAAGTTCTGCCTCTGGAACCTCTACGGCGTCCGTCATCGGCTGTTTAAGCGAAACTTCTTTCAGCGATATTGAGGGAGCTAGGACTTCGGCAGCTGGCCCTGGAAGCGTTACAGCGCCACCTTGCAGGATCGGCACTGTACTTGGGATAACCTGAGTCGAGATAGTCCCTGCAATAAGATAAAAAAAAAAAGAAGGGTCAGACTATCCATGAAAAAAAGGGAATGAGGGCACAATGAGCCAAAATGTACCAATGCCTAAGGAAGCGCGAAGCCTTTCCTCCTCTTCAAAAGTCTTGAGAGAAGTCGTGAGAGCTTCTTCAGCGGAGATGCCTGTTGAAGAAGAAGTGTCAGTCAAAGCATGATAATAAAAACGTAACAGCGAAAAGATACGACTGAAGTCTACCTGACTGTGCAAGGGTGACCAGTCCTGCTTTGTGGCTAACTAATCGCTCGGAAGCTGCAATAGCAGCCTCTAGATCACTATCATCTGGCACCATGAATAAGCCTTCATTGGTCCTGTATTCACTTACGCCCTCGCTGTAAGGAGCATGAGGCTCCTGGCCGAATACAACGTCTGCAGAGAGTATTGATTTCTTTCTCTTCTGCGAGCGAGTGCCGGTAGCCGCTAGCACAAGCTTACGCTTGGTGGGCACCTTTGGACGATGAGTCCCGATCTCCGAATCCATGCCAGACTTGGGAGATGCCACTGCCACCGCTTTCACGGGAGCACGAGGAAGGGGAAGCTCAGATATGGCGTGCGGGACCACAATCGCAGCAGCCTCTCTCAAGGGAGGATGAACGATGGTCCGCTGCTTTAGGGGAACGGTCGGATTACCAGCCGGGGCTGCACCTTTGCGATCAAGCAACAGTCACTTCTCCTCCTTGATAACAGCACCCATCGCGTGTTGATACCACGCCACATATACATTCAGGACTTTCGGAACACAACTCGGCTCACTGATGTAGAAATTGGACCCCGTGTTTAGGCGTATGAAGTGGTGCAAAGCGCTCCGGATGCCCTCTTCAGTATTAACTGGTTCTGCCAAGAATGACTCGAGCGGGACGCCCTGATTATAACTTGATTACTGGGCAAAACGGTGGGGGTTATATCTCATGAGCAAAGCCGAGTCGTTCTGCGTGAACACCAAGTAGCCCGGCCTGATCGAGTACAAATGGAGAATCTCCCGAGCTTTCAAGGTAGAAGCTCCGTCCTTAAAGGTGTCCCACAGTGGCTGCACCGTCTTAGCGGATTCCTTACCAATGGTCATGACCTTATCAACAAAGGTCATGCCGTCCCCGACTGTACGCGGGCAAAGAATCATACCCCGAGCATCTCTCTGACTTACCTCCACAGTGGAAGCATCGACCAGCCGCATGATCTATGGAAAATTGCAAGTTTCATAGAAATGGGGCCGCTTGTGCATTCCAAAAGCACCAAGCACATGCAGCTCGAGCCATGAAGTAAAATAATGCATCGGGAAGTTCACGGGCTGCACCCCCGGTTGAGTAGTGTCGGCCGCCAAGCTAAGGCCGTGATACAAATGAGCCAGCCCGGCAATCCCAACAGCAACCTGTCCCCCTTCAACCATCCGATGAGCTGGGTAGAAGACAGACGGCCTCATGTAGTGAGGGTGAATGGGAAGCACAAACCAGCTTAACCACAAACCAAGTAACCCTAGAAAGAATGCTTCTTCATCGATGTCCTGAGAGGCGATTTCTAAAAAGGGGACGACCGCGATATTTGGAAGGAAGAAACTCTTTCGATCGGCTTTCGTGATCGGCTGGCTATCCAAGCCAAAACCGAAAGGATCATCAAGTTTGGCAAACCTTTCACCTTGTTGCGATAAAGCTTCTGGGCGGAGAAAACGGGCGATGAAGTCCGCAAAGCTAACCCCATGGCTTTCAGATTCAAGAAATAGGCCCTCGTAGATGTTTAGCACCTTGATCAAGCTCGGGAATCGGTGCTGATGTAACGTTTTGAAAATCGTTTCGGTGAAATTTCGAAAAAACGGTAAAATAAGGGGGTTTTCTGTAAAAAGTCAAAATACAAATATCTTTATTATAAAATTTAATATACATATTCTAGCTATGAAATTGCTAGTATTTGTTGTTTATTGACCCACTGGTGAAATTTCAAATTTTCTGAAAATTTTTCCGAAATTAATTATTTTAATATTATTTTAAGCCGTCACTAATATATTTAATTAGGGAAAATTACAAATTGGAATGAGTTGAAACAAATTTTGTGCATCATAAAACATTAAACAAAATTTTATCATGTGGTTTTTGAAACGAAATCGGTTGCCAAAACGGTTTAGAAATTATTGAAGAAAAAAGGCTTTTTTTAGTGTAAATGGATGTTTGGGGTGTTATATTTATCATTTTTCATCACCCCACACCCATACCCACACTCACACACCCCCATTTACCTCTCCCCTTGGCTGAATTCAGCAGCCCCCACCCTTTCCCCACTTGAATTTGAAGAGAAAAGCAAAAGAAAAGATAAGGGAATTAATAAAGAATGGAGCATGACTTTGTTGACTTGGACCTTTCTACTTGCACCCACACATTCTCTCTCCTTCACCCCTCTCCATTTCAGCCAAGCCTCTTCCCTAAATCCAGCAGCAACCCTCCTCAAAATCTTCATTTTTCATGAAGAAACCTCACTCAAAAATGCAATAAAAACCATACAAACTCACACCAACTCCAAATTCAAGCTTTACCCATTTCTCCTTGGCCTATTCTAACTTGGATCTTGGAGGAAAGTTGATGTTTTGGAGGCTAATTTCCAAGCTAGATCTCTAGAATTGGGAGGTAAAAATCTTAACCTATGTCTTCATGGTTGATTAATTACTCCAATTTAGTTAAATTTGGTGTTTAATTTTGGTTCTAGTTGCTAACTTGAAAATTTAAGTTTAGGGTTGGATCTAGTTAGGGTTTTGATCATTTATTTGTGGTGGTGAGTTGTAGTTTAACATGTTAAATCATGTAAAAGATAAGCTAGTTGCTAGGTTGCTAATTGTTAAATTAAAATTTTGCTAAATATGCTATTTTTTTGCTAACTAGGTTTTTGAAATTAAATTACAATGTGGGATTAAAATCTAAATTAAGGTTTTATGTCATAATTAATATTATAATGAGCGGTTTAATGACTTTGGTTCATGCAAAACCAAGCTTAATTGATGAATTGTGAATTTTGCTTTAAAAGGTGTTAAAAATTGATATTTTTGCAAACTAGGATTTTGGAAATTATGCAAATTTATGATATTAAATTATAGAAATGGTTTTTATGACTTATTTAAGATATTTAGTGAATATTGTGGCCGCTAGATTCGTTTATACATCGAGTTTTGTACTAAAACGGTGATTTGTGCTTGCTAGATTTTCGGAAAAATGACTTTTTAAGTGAAATTGGGGTTTTTGTGAATTTTAAGCTATTCTATATTATAATTAGTGCTTGTAATTGTACAAATGAGTGCGTTGGGAGCTTTCTCGATGGTTTGGCGTTTGTACGCCGACGTCGAGGGTTTTTGGGTCGATTTGTGAAAGCAACCTTAGGTTTTGACCTATGTGGGATTCGTGCGTCGTTTTGGTCATGAGTCGGATTTTAATGCGATATGGTGCGTTATGATATGTAGGTACCCCATGTGGACTTCGAGACGACAAGCAAGCACGTGGCGACGTCGGCACCGGCGAGCGAGGACCAGGTGAGTAGATTTATATCTACGGGGAGAAGTCGGGTGGATGGCGTATAGCACCCCCGCAGTTCGTGGTGATGTATACGAATACGTGTACACACATATATATTGTTTATATATTGTTTGAGTTATTGATGATAAATATGGATATTTGGTGTTCTTGGATGATTGAGTGTCGCGAAACCCTAGAGTAGCGGTCGCACACACTTGCACACACCCACCCATACTTGCATACTTTCTTCTTACTTTTGTGCTCATACGGGAATATTTAGTTATGTGTTCACATAGGTATGGGACTATGTGTTCACATACGGATTTGGGGATGATACTTAGGATTGAGATGAGTCGATGAGATTTGTGTTGAGATTGTGATATCGGTGATATGGCAGGATTCGTACTTGAGGTACGTCCTGGTGTTATAGCGGATCTTGGGGCGACGATAAGGGTGAATAGTGTTATAAATAGGTGGTCGACATGTGATCGTGATATGAGATATGATATGCTAGGATATTGATCCTAGGCTGTATTGGGCGATGTATACCCCTTGATGATGATATGTGCTGATGATATCGGTTTGTACGAGACTGTCGATCAGTAGTCAGATCATGACTATATTGATGATATTAGTATTGTACTAGACATAGGTCCGTACCTTAGACTATGATCTTTGATAAAGAGGATACCGGACGAATAGTGTGATGAATATGATTTTGACCTGTACCCAGATTTGGGATGTCGTACGACGGATTTACGTACGAGCTATATATTGATGATTGATCCGCACTCTTGACTTGGGATGTCTGATTATAGATATGGTATCGGATATGATATTATTGAGGCGGGATCGCCGACTATACATATACAGGTATGTATATGTATCGACTCAGATGATAGGCGGTTTCCTTACCTGTAGTTCAGTCGTATAGTTTAGTGTAGTTGTTAGGTTAGATTTGACTCCTACCTATTTCAAAACTAGCGGATCGTGGGTATTTTAAAAGACAGGTCAAGGGATCTACGGATATTTCAAAAGACGTATCCTTTCTTAAAACTACCGTAGCCCTATTTTCAAAACCCCACGATTCGTGTTATTTCAAATGGCACCATTGTTCAATATTTAGCTCCCGCTCATTTTGGTTGCTCGCTCCGCATCGCATACTTACATTATTTTTTTCCTATTGCATTGTTGACATTATGCTGTTAGGACACCAGCACCATTACCGATGATGCGTATGTACCACATACACTTACTTGCCGGCTCACACACATCTTCATCGGTAATTGCCATGTCACGTACACCTTAGAAAATATTATTGCTTAACTTAGCTTGATAGCCAGTGGTTTGACATAATATTAGTGTACATACTTTATATGCCAGCTTAGATATTGTAGTTATTACTTGTCGCTTCATGCATACCGTTATTCATTGATATGCCGCATTCATGGATTCTCATGCATATATTCACTATTTTACGTGTTATTGAGGTTTTCGATTCGGATTTCCATGAGATTTTCTGGATTTGGAGGAAAACCGCAAAAACATAAATAAACCTTTTCTCTCTTTTAAAAATACAAAGTGCGGTTTTTCCCATGATGTATGAGTCGTCCACCATGAGTTTGCTGATGGATTTCGAGACCCGATTTGAGGAGACGGATGAACCGTTTCGGGTACATGGTGGACCCGGTAAGGTACCCCGGGGCAAGAAGCGCGTGATGATGACGATGTGAGCCTGGCAGGGGAGCACTACCTACCGGTGATTTTACCCGACGCGTCGGATATCCGGAGGATACCGTCGTGGTCTTGAGATGGATGGTAGGGGCCGGTCTGGACTGACGGCGCCCTAGATATTGTGATTGAGACATTGAGATTTCGAGATATTGAGGTACAGAGACTGTGATACAGAGATATCGAGATATTGAGATTTTGTTTTGTGCCGATGCTAGGCACTGTTTTATGTTGATTTCATTATGATACCTCATTTTAAAAATACAAAGGAAATCTTACTAAATTATGAAAACAGTTCTTCATTTACATGTATTCTCTTTTCCTGCATTCATACCTCATTCATATGATATATTGCTACCTGAGGCACTGACACGGGCACATGAGATTACACTCGGGTTAGATATTTACCCTAGCCTTGTTATAGGTTGCATGTTTTATATATAATTGAGGATATATTATGATCATTGACCTAGGAGTGCGTTATTTATGCGATTTCCTTTCGTAGATGTTTTTCTATTCACGAGTTGGCAACTCACCCCCGTTGTGCCCCAGTTTCTTGCAGGTTTGCCGTACAGGTTTCATTACGGCTTTGCGGGCATAGTTTCCTTCGGGTGATTTGCTAGTAGGTGGGCTTACTTGTATCGTACCCCCATTATATATCTTGTATATCATTATTCTGTTGTATCTAGAAGTTCCATCAACCAAACATGTATTTATTTTGAGATAGAGACCAGTGATGTTATTCCTTCGACCTTAGAGTCGCGCGTTTTATTTCTGTGGTTTTCTTGTGGTTTTGAGTTTCCTTTTGAATTTTGATCCTCGCCGTTGGCGTTGTATATTATATTGCTTGTGTGGTTGTGACCGTCGATTGACGAAGTGCTAGCTCTCTCTTGGGGATGCCTTTTATTGATTTCGTATACTATTCATGTTGTATCCCGTTTGGAGGCCAGTTTTTACAAAGGTGACTCTGCCGAAATTTTCAGGAAATTTTTGATGTTTTTAGAAACCCGCATAATTCGGCTTATGCTATTAAAACTACTTATTTAAATTGGTTTTCCTTCACTCTACTATTTTTCTTGGTTTGCATTTCTGGGTTTTCGGTTTACTTAGATTACGTACGCCTCGAGACGTTCGTAGTTTGAGTGCCGATCATGTTCCGTACTTTCGGGTCGTGACAGCTGAATGGCATTCTCTGGGGTTAAACCCGTCATCACTAGTCGGGTAGCGAAAATATACTCTTCATGGGGCAAGATCTCCTCATAATGCTCCCCTCTGACAGGCAAGCCGAAGATATCCGCAAACTCCTCCAAAGAAATGGAAACTTCCCGATCTAGCATAAGGAAGGTGTGAGTTGGAACGTTCCATTGTTCCAAAAAGGGTTTGACCCACCATGCTGGAGGTGTGTGTTACAACTCCAAATTTCCAATACAAGTTTTTACAAAAAAAATTCAAAAAATCCATAAAGGGGTATTTTAGCCTGAGCACAAGTTATAAGTAATTATTTTGCTCTTTAATTACAGGTTAAAAGAATGTAACAACTCCATTTTTAGAGTACAAAAATTTGCTTTAAAATTAATGTATACTTTGGGTATTTACATTTGCTGTTATTACTTTAAGTAATTAATTAGCTCCATAATTACAAGAAGGAGCTTGTAGCTCATTGGTAATACCTTGCACTACTGAACCAAGCCACCAGAGTTCAAATCTCATACCCCACATTATTTTTAATATTGAATTTTCTTAAAACCTTTAGAATACCAAGAGTTTACACGTGCATATCTCACAAAAACCCCACTACACCCAAAGATGTAACATTTCCAGGAGTTAGATGAACCGTCGGGGGGGATCCCGGCCGCCTGACTCGGCCGGGAATCGGCCAAATCGGCCTTGACTCGGTCTGACTCCGTCCTCAGACCGAGTCATGGCCGAGTCGGCCGATTCCAGCGACGGCCCCAACATGAAAGTTGTGTCTTTTCATATTCCCTATGCACCTGCAAAATTTCAGCCTTAGACCATATCCAGAGATCTTTAAAAAACCCCAATTACTACACCTTTAATACATTTTTATTACATTTTATCACATTTTTATTTTAAACTTTTCATCTACCCTAACCCTAGCCTAACCCTATAAATACCAACTCTACCCTCTACCCTATCACCCCTAACTCTGAGCCAACTCTCTAAAATTCTCAAGAGAACTTGTGCACTTTGAAAACGAGCTCGAGGCGAAGCTCCGACGAATTCCCGGTGGAACTTCCGGCGATCGTTCTAAGAACTTCCGGCGACGACGCAACACACCGACGATCCCTCTAGTTCCCTCTCACTCTCTTGAGTAATCTAAAACCCGTAAGTCCCTTTTTCTATCTCTCTTTTCCATTCTCAAAATACGATATTACAAAACCCGACGGAATCGGAACAAATCCGATTTCCGATTCGGTTTTCTATAAAATTCCACTTCTCACTAATACAATCATACCTAAACTTCCTCATGTTGACTATTAAACACTAATCAAACAATTTGATCAAGTTTCGTCACATGAAATGATAGCTTTTTCAATTTATCGTATTTTTCACTTAAATACCATATTGTTTCAATCATTCATTTAACCCCATCAAACTTGCTATACATTTAAAGTAGATCACGAGGTAACGACCTACCTCCTCACACGCTCATATGCAACACCCCCAAGAACCTAGAATACGAGAAAAAAAACATTTTTATTTAAATACCATATATTTAATAAAACCATTTCTAAAAGATTTAGTTTTGATACACTTTTTAAAAAAAAGTACCACTTATTATGAACATACGATAAGTTGTGGACATCGGTCGTTTATCTAAACCTGACTTTGTGGTGTCTAGGCTAGGCAAGTGAGAAAGGTAACTTTAAAAGGCCGGTCTCACGATGATTCGTGAGCGGATCCCTCCTTTCTTTACTTGTACTTACCTGGACACAATTGGCGGTGAAGAGGCGATTTGAGACATCTCACAACTTGTCGTCTGGACCGGTTACGAATAGACTGGTTGACTTAGGAGAATCTAGAACATACAATACGGAAAATATACACCTTTACAAATAAATACCATTTACTTCATAAAACCGTTTTCTAAAGAATTTAGTATTTTATAATCTTTGCAAAGCGCCTCTACAACCCATTTTGGGAAACCCGTTCGGGATGGTGCGGTTTATCGCACATCCTCGGGCTTAGTAGTACGAGATTCAGAGCTGCGCAAGGAGCATTCGGTCTCGAAAAATTTAAAATACGATATCTTAAGAAAATGAGATTTTTTTAAGAATATAAAATATTTATTAAAATTATTTTTGTATAAATATATGTATATTTATCATTAAAATACCTATTTTATTATGATATAAATATTCCACCTTTTTCTAAAAATCACAAGAATAAATTTTACACTAAAATACTATGAATTCCAAATAAATCAACTTTACAAATAAATACCTTTATTTATGAAATTAGGATATTTTCATTAGAAATATCACAATATAAAATCCACCTTCATTACAACTCTAAAGACGAATAACGAATACTTAAAGTGTATTTTGAAAAGTATATAAAAGTATTTTTACATAAAACCCCCTCAAGTTTTTATAAATTTCCCTAAGGACCCTAGCAAATTATAGGTAAGAATTAATCAAGACTTCGATTTACATTTCTAATTGTCTGACTCGAATTTGAGTCTCCGTATAATCTGACTTGAATATGATCCAAGTACAATTTACAGTCTACAATTTACAATTTACAATCTTCAATATTACAATTCAACATGAATCCATGAATCCAATTATCAATCTATACAACTTGACTGAACCGAACCATGGATATACATTCCATTTACATGGTTCTCCAGTAATTCCATTTACATGATTCTACGGTTACATCTGTTTACTGATATCATGGTTTCGGTCAGTCTTTCAATTATACATTCAATACAATTTACAGTACAAAATAATACAAATAAAACACTACGGAGTTTAAGGGGTAGATTGGTAAGGAAGGTGTTAAAGGTGGCACGAGACGGTAAGATTAAGACACCTAACATGAATCTAATTGCCGTTGTTCCGGGCTGTATAACGGAGCCTTGTACTTCCATTTGCCCTGGTCTCTAGTATACTGAGACCCCTTTCGTATACACTGGCATTCTTCTGTACCAAGCTACAAACAACAGCGTTAACACTAAATACAACAATATAACAATATAATACAACTGTAAAAGATACTCTCTCTCTCTCTCTTACTCTCTGTCTATTCTATTTCTCCTCTTATCTTTTGGACTTACCGAACGACCTGTTCGCCGACGCCATTCTATTTCTTTCTTCTTTGAATGTCGACAGGTGGTTTGGACCCGACAGAGATCAAGCCATCTGCAGAAGACTTGGATCAGCTTGCTGAAGAACCAAAACTCTAGTTTCATTGTACATTTTCCATTCAGTACTTTTCATTTCCTGGCATGCCATTGTTTAGGCATCATTTTTATTTCAGTTGTATTTCCTTTTCATGCATTGTACAAAAGAATGTTAATAAATAAAAGTTGATGTTTTTATTATACCTTGCCTCTTGTGTATTTTCTTTTATATTGCTTAGTTACGCTTAGCGTATTTGCTTCTGAGTAAATACGTAGCGGGCCAGTCGCGTCCCCTTCGCCGTAGAATGGGAAGCGGGGCGTGACAGGTTTTGTTGGTGGCCGATGCAGGTTAGAGCTGTATGAAACCCCTATTATGCAATTCTGTTCTGCATGAACAAACCTAAGAAATATAACACAAGAACCAGCAACTAAAACATTCTTTACAATTCATGTTCCTTGAATCTTACAATTTCATATTCCTTGAATCATATCATTTCATATATTTTGAATCTGTCCTAACCTAAATTTTTCATTCAAAGTTATGGATTCACCAAACAACACCAGCCCCAATGTCAACAACACACCTCCACCACTACCTCTCACACCTGCTGTTCCTGCGCCACTCAACGAGCAAACGGTTCTGCTTGAGACAGTCCGCAGCCTCCTAGAGGGACAACAGCAGCTCTTGAACCGTTCCGAGGCTGAAGCATCGGGGGTGAAGCAATTCAGAGCTTTACATCCCAAACAGTTCTCAGGAAAGGGGAGCCCACTGGAAGCTGAGGAATGGGCTCAAAGTATCGAGGATTATCTGGCAGCAGCACAAGTACCAGAAATAGCTTGGGTCCGTGTGGCGAAACTGCAGCTCACGGACGATACTCGCAACTGGTGGAAGGTGGAAGAAAGCCGTCTTGTACAGCCTATTGAATGGAAGACTTTTCGCGAGAAGTTCGACGCGAAATACTTCCCTGTGACTGCCAAGTTTGCCATGGAGCAGCAGTTCATTCATCCACAACAAGGTTCGATGTGGGACAAGTCAGTAGATAAGTATAACGCTGAATTCACCATGCTCAGTCAGTAAAATATGTCACGGTATTTCAAATTTTTAATATCACATACTACACGGCTAACACAAGACCGTAACAGATTTGCGACACACCTGATACCGACCGATGAGATCAGAGCCCGTCAATTTCAACAAGGTTTGGACACAGAAATTCAGGCAGCACTAGCCACAGGGAAATTTCTGACTCATGTGGATGCTTTGAAAGCTGCCCTCAGTTATGAGGCAGTAATAAAGGCGAGGGGCAGACCTCAATCTGCCGGTTTGAAACGCCCTGCTGATCAAATGGAAGGAGGAGCCTCTTCCAGGCCATCGTTTGAACCCAGGAGATCAGAAGAAACTAATAACTAGTCAAGTCCATATTTCTGCTACTACTGCAGAAGAAAGGGACACTTGTGGAAGGACTGTAGACACGCAGAAGGCCTGTGTCTAATTTGTGGCGCATCCAATCACAGAATTGAGACCTGTCCATATAGATACAACTCAACTCACACACCTACCAACTACCCACAGCGGCCAGCTATCCAGGCTCCTGCAACTCGTCCTGCACTACCTGCTCCACCACCTGCACAGCCTACTCGCCAATTCCAACAAGCAATGAGGCACATGCCTAGAGGGCAGAGAAACAGACCCCAAAGGAAGAATGTGCCTCCAGCTAGAAGGAATGTACCACGGCGACAGACATTCACATTAAAAGCCGTAAAAGCCGAGACTGTAGGTCAAGGTAACACCAGTAAGCCTTTTTCACCCTTGTATCACTTTGTTATTTTTATACACTATCTATACTCCAGTCACCAGACTTTCCTTGAAACTGTTACACTTTCCTTTTACAAATTTCGAGGACGAAATTTTTATAAGGAGGGTAGAATGTAAATACCCCAAATTTGCAATACAAGTTTTTACAAAAAAAATTCAAAAAATCCATAAAAGGGGTATTTTAGCCTGAGCACAAGTTATAAGTAACTATTTTGCTTTTTAATTACAAGTTAAAAGAATGTAATAACTCCATTTTTAGTGTACAAAAATTTGCTTTAAAATTAATGTATACTTGGGGTATTTACATTTACTGTTATTACTTTAAGTAATTAATTAGCTCCATAATTACAATAAGGAGCTTGTAGCTCATTGGTAATACCTCGCACTGCTGAACCAAGCCACCAGAGTTCAAATCCCATACCCCATATTATTTTTAATATTGATTTTTTTTAAAAACCTTTAGAATACCAAGAGTTTACACGTGCATATCTCACAAAAACCCCACTACACCCAAAGATGTAACATTTCCAGGAGTTAGATGAACCGTCGGGGGGAATCCCGCCTGCCTGACTCGGCCGAGAATCGGCCTTGACTTGGTCTGACTCAGTCCTCAGACCGAGTCACGGCCGAGTCGACCGATTCCGGCGACGGCCCCAACATGAAAGTTGTGTCTTTTCATATTCCCTATGCACCTGCAAAATTTCAGCCTCAGACCATTTTCAGAGATCTTTAAAAACCCCAATTACTCCACTTTTAATACATTTTTATTACATTTTATCACATTTTTATTTTAAACTTTTCATCTACCCTAATCCTAGCCTAACCCTATAAATACCAACCCTACCCTCTACCCTCTCACCCCTAACTCTGAGCCAACTCTCTAAAATTCTCAAGAGATCTTGTGCACTTTGAAAATGAGCTCGAGGCGAAGCTCCGACGAATTCCCGGCGGAACTTCCGGCGATCGTTCTAAGAACTTCCGGCGACGACGCAACACGCCGACGATCCCTCTAGTTCCCTCTTACTCTCTTGAGTAATCTAAAACCCGTAAGTCCCTTTTTCTATCTCTCTTTTCCATTCTCAAAATACGAAATTACAAAACCCGACGGAATCGGAACAAATCCGATTTCCGATTCGTTTTTCTATAAAATTCCACTTCTCACTAATACAATCATACCTAAACTTCCTCATGTTGACTATTAAACACTAATCAAACAATTTGATCAAGTTTCGTCACATGAAATGATAGCTTTTTCAATTTATCGTATTTTTCACTTAAATACCATATTGTTTCAATCATTCATTTAGCCCCATCAAACTTGCTATACGTTTAAAGTAGATCACGAGGTAACGACCTACCTCCTCACACGCTCATATGCAACACCCCCAAGAACCTAGAATACGAGAAAAAAAACATTTTTATTTAAATACCATATATTTAATAAAACCATTTCTAAAAGATTTAGTTTTGATACACTTTTTTAAAAAAAGTACCACTTATTATGAAAATACGATAAGTTGTGGACATCGGTCGTTTATCTAAACCTGACTTTGTGGTGTCTAGGCTAGGCAAGTGAGAAAGGTAACTTTAAAAGGCCGGTCTCACGATGATTCGTGAGCGGATCCCTCCTTTCTTCACTTGTACTTACCTGGACACAATTGACGGTGAAGAGGCGATTTGAGACATCTCACAACTTGTCGTCTGGACCGGTTACGAATAGACTGGTTGACTTAGGAGAATCTAGAACATACAATACGGAAAATATACACCTTTACAAATAAATACCATTTACTTCATAAAACCGTTTTCTAAAGAATTTAGTATTTTATAATCTTTGCAAAGCGCCTCTACAACCCATTTTGGGAAACCCGTTCGGGATGGTGCGATTTATCGCACATCCTCGGGCTTAGTAGTACGAGATTCAGAGCTGCGCAAGGAGCATTCGGTCTCGAAAAATTTAAAATACGACATCTTAAGAAAATGAATTTTTTTTTAGAATATAAAATATTTATTAAAATTATTTTTGTATAAATATATGTATATTTATCATTAAAATACCTATTTTATTATGATATAAATATTCCACCTTTTTCTAAAAATCACAAGAATAAATTTTACACTAAAATATTATGAATTCCAAATAAATCAACTTTACAAATAAATACCTTTATTTATGAAATTAGGATATTTTCACTAGAAATATCACAATATAAAATCCACCTTCATTACAACTCTAAAGACGAATAACGAATACTTGAGGTGTATTTTGAAAAGTATATAAAAGTATTTTTACATAAAAACCCTTAAGTTTTTATAAATTTCCCTAAGGACCCTAGCAAATTATAGGTAAGAATTAATCAAGACTTCGATTTACATTTCTAATTGTCTGACTCGAGTTTGAGTCTCCGTATAATCTGACTTGAATATGATCCAAGTACAATCTACAGTCTACAATTTACAATCTACAATCTTCAATATTACAATTCAACATGAATCCATGAATCCAATTATCAATCTATACAACTTGACCGAACCGAACCATGGATATACATTCCATTTACATGGTTCTCCAGTTATTCCATTTACATGATTCTACGGTACATCCGTTTACTGATATCATGGTTTCGGTCATTCTTTCAATTATACATTCAATACAATTTACAGTACAAAACAATACAAATAAAACACTACGGGGTTTAAGGGGTAGATTGGTAAGGAAGGTGTTAAAGGTGGCACGAGACGGTAAGATTAAGACACCTAACATGAATCCGATTGTCGTTGTTCCGAGTTGTATAACGGAGCCTTGTACTTCCATTTTCCCTGGTCTCTAGCATACAGAGACCCCTTTCGTATACACTGGCATTCTTCTGTACCAAGCTATAAACAACAGCGTTAACACTAAATACAACAATATAACAATATAATACAACTGTAAAAGCTACTCTCTCTCTTACTCTCTGTCTATTCTATTTCTCCTCTTATCTTTGGGACTTACCGAGCGACCTGTTCGCCGACGCCATTCTATTTCTTTCTTCTTTGAATGTCGTCAGGTGGTTTGGACCCGACAGAGATCGAGCCATCTGCAGAAGACTTGGATCAGCTTGCTGAAGAACCAGAGCTCTAGTTTCATTGTATATTTTTCATTCAGTACTTTTCATTTCCTGGCATGCCATTGTTTAGGCATCATTTTTATTTCAGTTGTATTTCCTTTTCATGCATTGTACAAAAGAATGTTAATAAATAAAAGTTGCTGTTTTTATTATACCTTGCCTCTTGTATATTTTCTTTTATATTACTTAGTTACGCTTAGCGTATTTGCTTCTGAGTAAATACGTAGCGGGCCAGTCGCGTCCTCTTCACCGTAGAATGGGAAGCGAGGCGTGTAACAACTCCAATTTTGTATACCAAAAATTTGCTTTAAAAATAGTGTACAATTGGAGTATTGTTGTTGCTGGAAACAACTTAAATATTTAATTCCTTACAATAATTACAAGAAAGAGCATGTAGCTCATTGGTAATACCTTGCATTACTGAACCAAGCCACCAGAGTTCGAATCCCATACCCCACATTATTTTTAATATGGATTTTTTAAAAAACCTTTAGAATACCAAGAGTTTACACGTGCATATCTCACAAAAACCCCACTACACCCAAAGATGTAACACTTGCAGAGGGTAGATGAACCGTTGGGGGAGATCCAGGTCACCGGAATCGGTCGGGAATCGGCCAACTCGGCCTTGACTCGGCCGACTCAGTGATCCGACCGAATCACGGCCGAGTCACCCCCGATTCGGCCGATTCCGGCGAGTGTCACAACATGAAAGTTGTGTCTTTTGGTATTCCCTACGCACCTGCAAAGTTTCAGCCTCATACCACTTCCAGAGCTCTTTAAAACCCCCAATTACTCCACTTTTAATACATTTTTATTACATTTTATCATATTTTTATTTTTAACTTTTCATCTACCCTAACCCTAGCCTAACCCTATAAATACCAACCCTACACACTACCCTCTCACCCCCCAAAATCTTGAGTCACTCTCTCAAAAGTTTCCACAAGAAGTGTGCTTCGAAATCGAGTTCCCGGCGAAGCTCTGACGGAATTCCGACGACGCGTTTTGGAGCAACCGGCGACGTAATCACCCCTCGGCCTTCCTCCCTTGTTCTCTTTACTCTTTAGAAGAGTTTAAACCTGTAAGTCCCACCTCTTCTACCTTCTTTTTCTTTAATGTAAAAATACGAATTTCTGGAACCCGACGGAAATCGGACAAACCGATTTCCGATTCGATTTTTCTTTAAAATTCCACTTGTCACCTAATACATATTATCTACCCATATGCATGTTGACTATTAATCACCCTTAAACCAATTTAATCACACTTTTCCACATGAAATGATAAGTTCTTTACAAAACCGTATTTCTTTCATTAAAATACCATGAAGTTCATTTTTCTTAATGTAATCAAGTACCTCACTCCTAAACATGTTTATTGTGATAACTAAACTTGTTTCAATCAATTTGAATGAAATTTCACACATGAAATGATAACGTTTACGAATACCGTATTCTTGCACTTTAATACCTTTAGGTTTAACATAGCTTATTTCACCTTTAAACTTCACCAAAACCTAATATAAGTCACGGGGTAATGACCTACCCTTACACACACTCAATATAACCCTAAATGATAAATATCAAAAATACAGAATACGAAATTACAGGACTTTTCACTAAAATACCATAACCGTTATAACCTTTAGTTAAATCTTTAAATTGTAAACTTTTCTAAATAAAATCTTATATAAAATGAAAGCACGATTGGTCATGGACATCGATCGTTTATCTAAACTGTCTTGTGGGTCTAGGCAAGTGTGTCTAAGGCTAGTGGTTTTTAATTAGGCCCACGACTGTGGTTCCTTCCCACTTACCTGGCACTTATCTGGCCGCAATTGACGGTGAAGAGGCGATTTGAGACTTCTAATGACTCATCGTTTAGACCATAGAAATAGGCTAGTTGGCTTAGGAAACCCTAATAACTAAAATACGGAAACTATACTCTTTTGCAAATAAACACCCTATATTTATAAAACCGTTTTTCCTAAATGAAAAGTATTTATAAAACCTAAGCAAAGTGCCGCTACAACCCATCTTTGGGGAACCTGTTAGGGATAGTACGGTTCATCGTGCACCCGCAGGCTAGTAGTGCGAGATTCAGACCTCCGCAAGGAGCATTCGGTCTCGAAAGGTTTAAAATACGATATTTAAGGAACGTGAGACTTTTTGTAAATAAAATATTCATATAAAAGAAAATTATTTATGTGTTTAATTATATATAATTATCATTTAAACACCTATTTTGTTATAATATAAAGTTTCCACTTTTTCCTAAAATTCAAGAATAAGTTACATTAAAATACCACGAATTTCAAATAAACAATTAATTCTTCTATTATGATATATTCACTAGAATAACACAAATAAAATTCACATTCATTATAATAATAAAGATGATTATTAAATACTTGAGGTATATTTTGAAAACTATACAAAAGTACTTTTTACATAAAACCCCCTCAAGTTTCACAAATTACAATAAGGCCCCTAACTAATATTGAACTTCAAATTATCTTTCTTTTATTCTGACTCGGGTTGGAGTCTGACTAATTCTGACTTGAATATAATTCAAGTCAACCTATATTCAATCATATTCCAATACAAATTTGAATACAAGAATCCCTGAATCCAGTTAACAATATATTCATTTTGACTGAATCAAACCATGGATATTCATCCATTATCCTGATATTCCATTTTCCTGATTATACAGTTACAACATGTTTACTGATATCATGGTTTTGGTCAGTCATCCAGTTTACATATTCCAATACTACAACACTGTTAAAACACTACGGGGTTTAAAGGGGTAGATTGGTACGGAAGGTGTTAAAGGTGGCACGAGGTGGTCAGATTAAGACACCTAACATGAATACTGTTGTTGTTGTACCGTGGCATAACGGTTCCTTGTACTCTCCATTTGCCCTGATCTCTAGCATATAGAGATCCCCCTCGTATACACTGGCATCCTTCTGTACCAAGCTACAAACAACGGCGTTAAACAATATTCCATAATATTCAACAACATAATACTTTAGAAAATACTGCTACTCTGCCATTCTCATTCTTCTTTTCTTTGGGACTTACCGAGCGACCTGTTCGCTGACGACATTCTATTTCTTTCTTCTTTGAATGTCGTCAGGTGCGTTGGACCAAGTTGAGACCGAGCCCACAAGTGAAGATTTGGAGCAGTTCCAAGAAGACCCAGAGCTCTAGATAATTGTACTTTGTTCTTTCCAGTATTTCCTTTTATTATTATGCCACTGTTTAGGCATTGCTTTTCCATTCCAGTTGCATTTTCATTTCATGCATTGTACAAAGAATGATATTAATAAAAGTTGCTGTTATTTCAATATCATTTGTCTCTTGTAATTATTTTATATTGCTTAGTTACGCTTAGCGTATGTACTTCTGAGTACATACGTAGCGGGCCTCGTCACGTCCACTTCGCCGTACACTGGGAAGCGGGGCGTGACAGGGCGTGACAGTGTGGAATACTGGAACAGAGAAGCATAGATCGCGGGGTACTACCCGAGCCTCAGAAGCTCTGAATTCTTTGTCGATAAGATGTATCGTGCCCACTGCAGATATCCAGCTGAGTGACGGGGAGTCAAGCCTATGTTGTATGGCTGTCCCCAAGGGAGTGACTCTCCCTGGCATATACACCTCCCTAGAATGTCCAAAACCATCGGCGGTTGTACAGGTATTGCAGCCATAGAGGGCTGAAGGCAACCCTCTGAAGTCTAATTAACCACCTCCACGGCATAGTTCGTCGGGGGTACGTCAGCATAACGAATCGCCGAAATGGGCTCGGAAGGTGTTGCGCAAGAGATGCTGTGCCGACCCATGATGATCTGGTTGTACCATGTTCCCCATAAATGGAGATTCTTCCGCTCTGGGTCATGATCCTTGATCAGTGTGAAAACTTCTCGGTCTACTGGAGCTGCAGGGAACCCGCTTTCTGAACGGACAAAGGGAAACGAAGTATCGAAAGACATGGTACCTGCGCGAAATAGAACAAAGTTAGCCGTCAATGCTACAAGTCAAGTTCTGGCGCTGTGTACTTTAAATTCGTACCGCACTGCAATGCAGTGGAAAGGAACCCGGGGGGACCCACATAATCTAAATGTAACTCATCATTAATAAAACAGTTTCATCATTTGATGAGACTGTCATTAAATGAGGAAATCCTCAAAGGATTCTCATTTAATGAGGGCCTCTCGGGCCAAGGAGTAAATCTCCCATTGAGAGCAGCGCTCTACAATAGAGTGACATCTGTCAGCTCTGATGATGAAAGGAATAAAATTCCTCAAGAAAAATTCTTAAGATCCATGCTCTGTGAAATGATGGAATAACCCATCAGAAAACTTAAAGCAAGGCTTTTAAAGAATCAAAAATTCCGAGATCTTCAAGATCTATGAACAAACTCTAAGAGTTTTCATGAAAGATTAACAAATCTATATGATTTGAAAAGAGCAAAGCTCTGTTAATGGGTTAAGAAACCCTAAGAAAGATCTCTTGAGATCTATGAAGAGCAAAGCTCTATTGAGAAACCCTAAAAATCTATATGATTTGAAAAGAGCAAAGCTCTGTTAATGGGTGAAACCTTAGAAAGATTTAATCTTTACCTAAATTTTTGACAGAGTTCTGTCTCTAAGAAAATTCTTAAGACGAAGAGCTAAGCTCTGAAGGAGAAATAATTCTCAGGAAAAAAAGGTAAGAAGATGAACAGAGTTCATCTCAAGGGCCAAGGGTCCTATTTATAGGCACTGAGAGCCGTTTCAACTTCTAAGTTGATCTAAAGGTGCAGATGCTGTCATCGCTGCACTCACGTGTAAGCCATGTGAGCGCAACGGTGAGGGGGAATTTGTTTCCCCCAATCAGAGCAAAACTCTGTTCAAATTTTCAAAATTTGAAATGAAGCAGCGCTTCATAGCAGCACCAGCGCTGAGAGTCAAATACTCTGAGGCAGCGCTCACGTGCAAAGCACATGAGCGCTAGTGCTAAGAGCGCTGAACTCTAAGCAGCGCACCACGTGCAAAGCACGTAAGCGCTAGTGCTAAGTGCGTTGCACTGTAAGTTGCACACCACGTGCAAAGTACGAGAGCGCTAGCGCTGGAACTAAATGTTCCCAACCGTTGGATCAAAGATCCAACGAACATGATTAAAAATCATCAATTAACCAGAGTAAAATTCTGTTAAGAAAACATTCTTCAGAATCTTTCCAAACAAAAAGATTTTGCTTTGTAAATCAGAGCACCGTCGGATCAATGATCCAATGGTGATTAAAAATCACTAAAATACAGAATAAATTCTATGTGGGGGAAAGATTTCCCAATCTTGTTAAAAACAAGAAGATTGCCTTCTGTAAAACAGAAGCCCTAGGATCAAAAGATCCAACGGTGGGGAAATCCCCAAATCAATTAGAGAAAAGATCTCCTTAACTGATTGAACAAATCGGCCTTCACTATATAAAGGCCCCAAAACTTCAAGTCTCATAGAGAGGAACCCCCCCTAAACTTTGAAAAAGTTCAAAGAGAAGAACAAACTCTCTGCAGAAGAAGAATTTCTTCAAGGTAAAACAAAGAGATCAAAGTATCTCATCAGAAAAAGAACTTAGTTCTTATGCTAGATCATAGATCTTTAAGACAAATTGTCTTTCACAAAAGAGATTATAACATCTCATAATAAAAAGGGGGAGAATAATTCAATTCTCTTAGGATCACAGATCCATAAAGGCAAAGCCTTTCACCAAGAACATAAGAAATTGAAACATCTCCTATAAAAATAAGAACTTTGTTCTTATATCCATGAGACAAAGTCTCTTATAAGAGAAAAATTAATTCTCAGAGCGCAGAATTGCCCAAAAAGAGCCCTAGCGCTCCAATTAAACGAAGTTGCTCTCAGAGCGTAAAGCTGCCTAAAAAGAGCCTTAGCGCTCCAAGTTTAAAGAAGCGCTCTGCGCTCATTGTCTGGCGCACAGCTCCAAGCACACCTCGTGCTCGTCACGTGTGCGCTACATAAACAGAAGCGCTCTGCGCTCATTGTCTGGTGAACAGCGCCAAGCGCGCCACGTGCTCCTCACGTGTGCGCTATTTTGCAAGAAGTGCCATGCACTCATTGTCTGGCGAACAGCGCCAAGCGCACCACGTGCTCCTCACGTATGCGCTATTTTGCAAGAAGCGCCCTGCGCTCATTGTCTGGCGAACAGCGCCAAGCGCACCACGTGCTCCTCACGTGTGTGCTATTTTAACAGAAGCGCTCTGCGCTCATTGTCTGGTGAACAGCGCCAAGCACGCCACGTGCTCCTCACGTGTGCGCTACATCACAAGAAGCGCTCTGCGCTCATTGTCTGGCGCACCACGTGCTTCTCACGTGTGCGCTACCTAAACATAAGCGCTCTGCGCTCATTGACTGGCGCTCAGCGCCAAGCGCGCCACGTGCTTCTCACGTGTGCGCTGAGAGAACATAAATTGTTCTTTAAATGATAAAGCCCAGAGCTACAATGAGTGCTCAACACTCAATAAAAGACAAAAAGATTGTCAGAACTCAAACCAATGCTCAGCATTGCTAAATATTCAACATTTTAACTGAGTGGGCCGAGCCTAAGTTGACCACAGATCCCTCATTCAGATTAATTGATCCCATATGCTCACAAATCTTTGATCTTAGTCCCAAATTGGACTACAGATCTCCCAACCAATATTGGTTCAAGGGTACATCTTTTCACCTCTCTGATATTTGTCGTTGTAATCCTTCAACGTCTTCAAAGAGGTGACGGGTCCCGACAACCAGACATTCCACGGACTATGGAGTCCTTAAACTCATGGACTATGATGTCCTTAATCTTTACAGACTATGATGTCTCTAAACTGCTATGGACTGCGAGGTCCTTAAACTCATAGACTATGATGTCTTCAAACTTTACAGACTATGATGTCTTTAAACTGGACCGCAAAGTCCCTAAACTAAAACAATTGAGCCCAAATGCTCTTTTGTTGGATCTAAATGATCCCGTTAAGTTGATTTTAGTCTAAAATTAGACTAACGTGTCCTTAACAAACGTTAAGTTGATCTTAGTCTAAAAATTAGACTAACGTATCCTTAACAAGCGTTTAAGTTGATCTTAGTCTCAAATGAGACTAATGTATCCTTAAACCCAAACCAAAACCCAAATCTAAGAAAATACGGATTTGGACTAATCCACGCCCTATGGGCGACAACATAAATTAGTCTTCGTATACAATCCACGGGCAACCAAAAATAAAACAAACACACACGACACGAAATGACCATCTGGAGAAGGAGAAAGTTGTTACCACGATGCGGTAGCGTAATTAACTGCAGGGGCTTGGGCCTACTGGGAAGAGCGTCCCCACAATCAAAAACCCCTCAAACGAGGGGGAATCTGACGAAGTCTGCTACAACGGCCGCATCTTTCTAAACCTCCGATATACGGTGCCATAAATCAACTTGGCATCTTCGGAGAGGTGGACGGATAAAACCAAATAGCATCTGCCCTCAAATTCAGGCAAGACGAACCTACGCGGTCGCGTCTCTATATTCGGAGGAGAACAATGCACTCATGTGTATATCATGTAATGCGCTGATCAATAATTTGCATCCTAAACCAGGGTGCGCACTATGATGCAGAAAGCTTAGGCTTTTAAAGAGATTGAGATCTCTGTTGTTTAATTTAAAGTGTATTCATATAGCACATTAAATTCGATAAAAGTAAAAACTTTTAAGAGAAGCACTAGCTTCGATTTGTATTTTGTGATCATCCCTTAACAAGGGTTTTATCTAAAGTCTTGGATCTCAGAATAGATCTCTCGGGAAAAGGAATGGCTTTTTTGTATGAGAGAGATAAACTCTAAGATCGTTTGATCTTTAATTTTTTAGAATCACTAGCTTCGTTATAAAAAGCACTAGATTTTATGAAAAGAGGGGATCCTCTTCTCTTAATTAATTACCTAGTTTGTTAGGGTTTTTTCTTCTTAAGGAGCTTCGGTTCTTTTTTGTAGAGAAGACAAAGAGAGCAGAGTTAAAAAACTTCAGAGAGGGTCAGAAAAAAGTCATTTTTTATTATCAGGGGGTTCCTATTTATAGGAGAAGAATTATTAGGGTTTGTTACCAACAATCAGGTGAGTTTTTATCTCAATTTTATCTATATCAATTTCTGGATGCATGCGCACTATTGGATCATTGATCCAAAGATCAATCTTACTTGATTTGTCACGTTTGTTATTAACTAAATTGATTTATATCAATTTAGGGTGCGTGCGCACCATTGGATCATTGATCCAGAGATCAATTTTGTTTGATTTCATTAATTTTGTTAGTTGATAGAAGATTTTCTTCTAAAGATAGCTTAACTAAGTACATGCGATGGTCTTTGCTATGCGCACGTGTATTGCATGCGTCGCATCGCATGCGATGGCCTTTACCATGCGTATATGCCTTGCACGTTTCGCATCGCATCTATTGGGTGAACCCTGAAAAGGGTGCGAACAATATCCATCCACCTCTCCGAAGATACAAGTTGTTTTATGGCACCGTATATCGGAGGATTGGATGGATGCGACCGTTGTAGCTGAACTTATCAAATTCCCCCTCAATGATGAGGGGTTTTTGATTTTGGAAACGCTTTTTCCTGCAGGCGCAAACCACTGTAGTTAATTATGTTATTGCACGCGAGAACAACTTTCTCTACTCCAGAAATCGTCGTGTGTCGTATTATGGTTTGTTTATTTTGGGGTTGCCCTTGGATTGTATATGGAGACTAATTTATATCATCGCTCATAGGGTGCAAATTAGTCCAAATCCGTACATTAGATTTGGGGTTGAACTTAGGACGCATATCTTATATAAATGAGGTCCATCAGTTCAGGAGATATATGAGTTTGATTGAGAGATCATTAGTCGTATATGAGACTAAGATCAACTTAGATGATATGGATTAAGAATCATTAGTCGTATATAAGACTAAGATCAACTTAGATGATATATTTAAGGATCGTTAGTCGTATATGGGACTAAGATCAACTTAAAATGTATATTTAAGGATTGTTAATCTTGTTTTAGATTAAGATCAACTTAAATAAAGTTGTCTACTTGATCATAGGATCACATATGAAAAGCAAAAGCTTCAATACTTAGTTTATTTAACTAAGTAATCAAGCAAAAGCTTGTTGGTCCAAGTGCGCACATGCGCTTATGCCTTATATATGATGCACATTTACTTGCAGTGTATATGATGCGCACTTATTTGCTGTCATGAAGGATTGCGCACATGCATATCACATATTTGCGCACTTGTTATCAGGTCAAATTTCTATGTGCACATGTATTGAAGGGTGATATGTTCCACTTGCGCGCACGTGAGTATCATATAATGCGCACCTTTTCAGAGGTATTATAATTTTTAAATGCTTATATACGCACTTTTATATAGGCAAGCTTCTTTTTAAGTGCTATCTAAGGTCAAGTGCGCACAGTTCATCAGAAAGCTATGGCTTTCAAAGATTATAGTCTCTGCTCTTTTATTTTATGGAAAACTTTCAGGATATATCCCATTTTTATGAAAGTTATGACCTTTTTTATCTGAGTCAAAACTGTTCAAGAAGCAAAGACTTCTGGTTTTATTATATGTATCAAAACATCTGTCGATAAAAGTCTTAAATCTTAGATTAATCTCTTGAAAAAAGCAAACGTTTTTATCATAAAACTAAAGATTTAATTTTTATCAAGAAAAGGATCCTTCTTCTTCTATTTTTTTACCTTGTTGATGAAGAGAATAGAAAAAGATGAAACTTTTTCTTATTTGAAAGAAGTGCGCTCGATTCTAGATAGCGGCTCTCTCAAAAATTATGAACGCCATCTTTTCTTTTTTTCCTCTCTATTTATAGTGGAGAATTAATTAGGGTTTGTTACAATTTATTAGGGATTTATTTGATTTTAAATTGATTCATATCAATTTAGAGGCCCTGCGCATCGTTTGATCTTTATCCAAAATTGATTTGATTTAGTTTGTTAAATTGTCAATTAACAGAAGATTTTGATTTTTGTAACAATTTTAAACAGAAGCGCATGTTTCATTGGCTGTAAGTGCGCACGGCAAGGATGCACACACGTGTTGCGCACGTGTCGCTGCCTATCTCATGCATTAGCTTTCATATGCACATGTATATAGGTGTGCATGTCTGTTACTTTTCTTCCATGTGCGCACTTAACACTTGCGCAAGTATTTTTAGCCATTTTATTATAAGTGCACACTTGATATTTTCCTTATTCAAATAAGTGTGAACAGTGAGTTACTGGATAAATCCATAACCACAAGCACGTCGCCTGCGCTAGCTGTTGTAACGGCTACCCAAGTATATGCCGAAAGGAAGGTCGATAATCAAGTTTGTCCGTACCCTACTGAGTCTGAATGTGACAATCTTCGTACAGTCCGATATCTTTGTCTAAGAGTATCGCATACCAGGTCTAGGGGTGGATAACGTCAGACCCCTAATAACCCGATAAGTCGTGACGGAATCAAGCTCATCACCAACCAAGAAACTACTGAACTCCTATAAGTAAATCTCATCCACCCTGGCCAGGGATTTATGGTGATGGCCAACCGAACACAGTGCGACATCGACTCCTAATACCAAGAGAGAAGAATCCTTGACAATCGCTCACTACCTTTATGTGGCTCGGGACTGTACCCAACTAAAACATGTTTGCACGACTCCTTTGAGCCGTGGTAAGGTAGTAATCAAAATACAGTGGGAACTCATATGAGACAAATGATGATCTTAGGTCAAAAGACTAACATATACTCATGTCACTAGAGAACTACTATCTGACGATAGGTATAATACCATCTATAAATTCTCGGCGAGTCCGTCCGGTGTACTCACCTCCGGTGAGCATCATTATAAAATCTTAGGTGCCATAACACCAATGGCTTGTAATACCGGCCATCACCCCTAGTCGAGGTTTAGAAACGTATATACTAGTCAACTCCGGAATATCGATACCCAGTCTCGATACTATCTCGACTAGGGACATTTAAATATGTGCTTATGGACTACCTATGTCACGCCCCGCTTCCCAGAGTGCGCTAAGATCGGCACGTGACAGAGCCAACCATGCTACATGTGGCTAGGAAACATCCCTCCACAGTCACATTACGGCTGTCTATAGATATCAAGAACAGGAAAAATAAAAGAAACTATCTAATACATGTTCATGAGCCAGAAATAAAGAGTTAAGAAAAATATGCGGAAGCAATAAATTCAATTAACAATAACAATCTGGAAAGTACGTCCCATAATACGGGCCCACATCAGGAATGAAAATGCGGAATAAAACTAAACTAACTAGCAACTAACAAGGTCTTCACTGCTCGGCTTATTAGTCAAAATACTCTTGAACTGCCTGCGACAGAGATAAAGGATCTAGGCCATGCAAAACCCAGACGTCAGTGCGTCATAATATCAACAATAATAAGCAACCAGAATACATGATATATGCAGGCATGAATCATAAACAGTAACATGAATGTAATAAGAAAACACGGATACAGAACAGTGAAGTGTATCACTATATGTGACGTGCAGTGATCAATCTAAACTATGCTACTGGGTTATCTATTCTAAAGTTGTTTGAAATCAATTAATGTAATTCTCCATATAACTCAAAGGATATGTCCCGTTACCCCCCGGGACCACGGATCAGGAATATGAGAACCAAGAATGGTTCAATCTCGTTACCCCCCGGGACCACAAATCAAGAATATGTAAGAGTCACGAATGGCTCTGTTCCGTTACCCCCCGGGACCACGGATCAAGTAATACACTTTTAAGTTACGCTTTAGTTTACACTTTTGATTTCCCCATACCCCCAAGGTTATGTGTTCAAGTCAGGTATTGAAAACCTGGAGCTAATGCCAACACAGGATCAAGCAGGTACATGTTTGTTTAAATAGACAACAGGATATGTCCGTAGGGACAACAGGTCAAGATTTTCGGCATTAGTAACAAGATCAGGTATCAAGCCAAGCAGTGGTATATCAGGTCATGATAGGTAGTGCACATGTGTCAAGCGGATGCTCATAATAAAACTGTAGCAAGTACGGATGCACAAATAAAAGCATGGATGCACAAATATTCATCAGGGGTTACATCATGACTGTGTAGGATGCACAATATCAAGCATGGGGTATTAATAAAACAATAATATGTAATAATGTGACATGGAATGAAAATAGGTATACAATTAATGGTATGGATGCACAAATAAACATGGATGCAAAACTAACTATTAGGGATTGCAACTATAACTCCATTACTAAGTAGGATGCACATTATTAAGCATGGGGTGTTACTACAATAATAATATGAATTAATGTGATCTATAAATGCAGTTATATATATTTTAAATGAGATGGATGCAAACGGGTATCCGAAAATAGTAAAACTGTAAAATGGTAATGTGGGATGTACAACTAAGCAATATGAGATGTAAATATTCCATAGGGTGCAGTATATTGTAATATAGTATGTAACAAGATAGGTTTGCATGTCCTAGATGTGAAATAACTTGTACGGATGCATACGGATGCCGTAAAACAGTAAAACTAGACATAGGATGCATGATTTAAAATACAAGTATTATATTTGTTCAAATAGATGTAAATACAGTAACATAGCATGTAGCAAGATAAACTTGCCTCAACGGATCGCGAAACGGATATGTACGGCACGTCCGGCGTCGGTAAAACGTCGCAACGCACGCACGGCACATGAGACAGGTCCAAGCAATACAAGAGGGTGATCACGCAGGTAAGGTACGTCCACATGGTCGTCTAGAATGGCAGCGACGCGACTCCGGCGACGCTAAAACAAGATTCAAGAAAGTAAGGAAAAAGAAAAAGAAGAAGAGGAAGAAGAAAGGAGAGGGAAGCTCACTGGATTTGGTGATGGGGCCAGGGAGACGATGTGAGGGCGACGACGAGATCAACGGAGCTCCAGCGAGGCTAGGGTTTGGCTTGAGGAGTTAGGGTTTGGGCTCGGGTGTTGGTGCAGGCTGGGGTCGGGTGCAGGGGTCTGGTGTAGGAGGGAGAAGAGAAGAGGAGAGGGATAGGAGGAGATGGCGGTGGTGACGGCGAGATGAGGTGATCGTCGGCGATGAGGTGAGGGTGGCGATGATGGGTTCTGTGGTTAGGGTGCAGGGTGGTGGTGCTCGGGAAGGAGGAAGGAGAAGAAGATGACAAGGAGGAGGAGAAGGGAATGGAGGCTCGGTTGAGGTCGAGCTTAGTGAAGGCAGAGGAGTTTTTAGGGTTAGGGTTGAGGAGTTTTTTGGGTTTTCTCGTAGGGGTGCTTGGCTTTAAAATAAAGAAGAAGGAGGGAAAGAAGAGATTTGTGAAGGGAGGTGACGCTAAGCGCGCGGGCGGTGACCAGAGCCGAGAAGCGAACAGTGTTCGCTAGAGGAGAGAGAGGGGGCGTGAGAGGAGAGAGAAATAAGAGAGAGAGAGAGACAGCGAGGGGAGAGAGAAGAGATAGAGAAAGGGAAAGAAAGAGGAGAGAGGAGAGAGAACTGGTGGGGTCGAGAGAGAGCGAGAGTTGTTAGTGCTGTTAGGAAAAAGATTTTGAATAGAAAAAAGTTTTGTAGGTTAAAATAAATTTTAAATGTAACCGATTAAATAAATATTATATTGAATAGAAAATTTGGATTTTCTGGTAAATACAGATTTAGTCCAAAACATGTCCGGGTCGGGTCTAAAATTCAGTTTCAAAATATGAAAAATATATGCGACGAACAAAACTAAAAATGAATGTCCGGTTAACGAAAATGCATACCCCCAAGAACGGAAGAACGTACGTGCGCGTAGCCATCCAAACTAGTCCGTTTCACTGAACGGGACGAGAACAAGATACGCGGATGCAACCGCAGGGTTAGAGGTAACAAGCAGGCCATGCAATGTATTTTTAAAATATTTTACGTGACTTTAAATGTTATACTTAAAAAATGCAGATACCAGATAAATGACAGTATGCAGTATACAATAATGTAAGTGCACGGATCCATATAATAAGCCAGGATAAATTATAAATATGTGTCACGCCCCGCTTCCCAAAATACGGAATACGAGGAGTTGACAAGGCCAGCCATGCTCCTACGGTCGAGGAAATGTCCTGCCGTAGTCACACTTCGGCTTCTAGTAAGCAGTAAATGATGCGCAGGTAATGAGAAATGCAGTAACTGAATGAAACAATGTAAAGAACTGACCTGAGGGGAAACAAAAGAATACAACTCTGGATAGCAAGTCGATGTGTCTGTGATATACGTCTAGTCCTGGTCCAGGCTAAATCTTCTCCTCACACTGAGCATGCATACTCAGGTCGTCAGAGCGACACAATAGCAATATAATATATAAAATCAGGCGACAATTCTAACAATGATAATAGATATATATAACAATAGATCAATGGCAGTATGGGTATGACATGCAGTAATCAATGCAGCGGAACAGTAAAAGCAGTAGAATGGCATGCCACGTATGTCAACACAGTAAATAAGGTATATCAATGCCAGTATCCCTATCAGTCTCTAAGTCTCACTGTACAGGTCACTAAGCCTATCGTCAGTCCAAATGTGAGAGTCAACCACTCACGAGTGTCCTCCACCCAAGGGTAGAACCCAAGGGCAAGGGACCACGGGCCCAACATGTATATCACGGTAATAATCATGTATCCTGTAAATCTCCATATATCTCCCTAAATATATAAGCCGGAAAGGGACTCCCGAGATTCTGTTGAACTCACACTTAAACTACCCCACACCCCGTGGTCTATATCAAACGCTAAACATAACCCAAACTACCAATCGGTCCGTGACAAGTCTGCGCGAGAACTGGAGGCAGAACCTCCATCAAGCACGTCCCGACTAATACCTAAGATAAATGGCAGTGTCTGGTGCCTTATCTGTGACACCCGTGCAAGAGCTTCCATAAGTGTCCCATACCACTTATAGTCACACGTACACGCGTTCTACAGACGTCGACAATGCAATAGAATAATAAGGTTCACTGATTGTGTACAAGTACGTATCACTTTCACTTATTCACTGATACACGAACACTAACGTACTTGCCACAATCATCACTAAAACCTAACACTGGGTAAATGCACGTTATCACTATGTTATCAATGCAAGGACATGTGTATAATCTGATGCGTGAACAGTATATAAAGCATGTTTAGGATGTCATGAATTAGTAATCTACCACTTGAATAATGTATCATAAATCATACGGTTACAACTTAGTGAAACGATGAATGGGGATTAAATAGTATGTTCAGTTATCTATCCAGCGAATTTGATTTCATGCCAATCGGGTTCCAAGATCACTAATTATGGCCATTTCATTTTAAGCGTTCACGGCTGGAAATCCGGTTTCAGAATCGGAAGTCCGTTTCGCAACATATTTTAATCCCAGTTAGGATCAGATTTTAACGATGCTACAGTTGGATGAAATCTAGGGTTTTCAGTAAGGTTTTCAACGCAATAGACGGATCTTCAATCGTGTCTGTACGTCAGGAGATATACACTGTTCAATACTAATATGTCAATTCTGATTCTGTTGGGACTGTTATGCGTCCCGATCTATTAAATTACCGATTAAATATCAAACGATAACGAAACAGAATGAAACCCATTGTGTTGTCTAGCTAACATATTTAACTATAAAAAACAGTAGAGTTCCTCAACCTACGAGTTAAGGAAACAGGGTGGTGCTCATTACGGGACAGTGAACCACAACTGGAGTCGCTCTGGACTGCAGTCCAGAGTCGCACTCCAATCCAAATATTGACATAGTTTGAGTATAGAAACAATTTGAAACTTGTATAGGGTTATAGTTCGTCAAGTCATCTTCGATTTAATCCCTCGAACGCATCGTTCCAGTGTGTATATAATTTATGGTGATTTTAACGGTTTTCAGGTACAAGGAAATTCCAGTCTTACGAGTAAACTTGAGGGTAGTTGTTTTAGTCGTTAACGGTCATATTATCCAACGAAATTCACCCACTAGATTCACGGTCATACGGGCCAAACTATACCATTTAGTTCCGCCAAATTAGATAAGTAATTTCATTGGGAACACACGTCGAACAGGTATGGCACCCAATTGATCTAAATCTGTAACTTCATGATCTATGTAATTAAATATTGTAACTTGAGTATATAGCATGTAAGCAAGTAAAATACTTTCCTGGAAACGTCAAATTGATAGCACGGTATGCACAGGCACGACTACACGGCAGTTGTGATAGTTATAAGAGTTTGATGAAATGCCGGGTTGGATAGGCTTCGATGAAGGCAACGGTAGTTGCGACAACCACAAGGATGGTGATGATGACTGAGATGAAGGCTACTGCGGTGACGGTGGCTAGGTGGCTGCAGTCGTGACGTCGTCGTCGGGGGAGTGGAGTGCAGGAGGGTTTGGTGGTGCTTGGGTCGACGGCGGTTGCAAGGCTTGGTTGAGTTCCTGGGTTTTAGAGGTGAGTCGCTTGGAGTTTGGAGGCAAGGGTAGTTCGGAGGGATGGGTGATGCCGGCGGTGGTTGAGACGAAGGTGGGGGAGAAGTCGGCTTGGGTGCAGGCGGTGTGGAGCTCGGGTAAGTGTTGTGGGTGAGTGGAGGAGTTTGGTGATGGTGTTTCTGCATGGAGACGAGGGCGATGGTGATGGAGGGAGGTGGCCGGAGGTGACGGCGGCGACGTGCATGCGAGGTCGGGATATGGGTTTGAGAGGGGAGAGACGTCGGGAAAGGAGAGAAGGAAATATGAGGGGAGAAAGAGAGAGAGGCGTGCCAACGAGAAGGGGTCGAAGGCGTGCGTCGAGGGGTAACGGCACGCGAGCGCTGGCGTGGGCGACGGCGTGGGTCACGGCGGAGGAAACGGATCGCGAGAGACGTGGGCGTGGCGGGAAATAGAGCCGTTGGGGAGAAGATGAATAGGAGCGTGTCGGGTCGAGCTGGGGTCGCGGGCTGAGGGAGTTGGGCCGGGCCAAGAAAGAAATAAGAAGGAAAAATGCTTGAGGAGGGAAGAGGGGACGGGCCGGGGAGTTGGGCCAGGGGAAAAAGAAAAAGAAATTAATTGGGGGAAGGATAGAAACGGGCCGGGGCTTAATTATTTATAATATTAGGTTAGAAAATGGGTAGTGGGCTGAGGGAAAATAGGTTAGAAAAATAGGATATGGGCTGAGAAATTTAGAGAAAAAAATCAAATGGGAAAATAAAGGGAGTGGGCTTGGGAAAATAGTGCTGGGGTAAGGAATAAAACAAAAATAGATAAGAAAAGAAAGGGCCGGGCTATGAATGGAAAATCAAAGAATAAAATGCGAAAAAGGGATGGGCTTGGGGTTTAGAATAAAATTATAAATAAAATAAATAGAATTATAAATAAAATAAATAGAATTATAAAGTAACAAAATACAGATTTTGGTATAAAAGGGGCTAGGTATTACAATATGAATCAAGAGGTTTCAAGCAAGCGGGTCGGGTCGGATGCAAATACAGATGTCAAAACACTATTCGCACCCAAAACACAGTAAATCAAGAAAATACCATAAATAAAGAAATACTTGACTAGAACTGGTATGAATGAACTAGGGTGTTACATTATACCCAACTACAAAAAGAATTTCGTTCTCGAAATTCCTAAGACAAGAAAAAACAATCAAGAATCTATAAGAATAGGTGTGGAAACTTCTGTCGAATCTCGTCTTCTCGTTCCCAATTCGATTCTCCGTGCGAGCGATTCCCCCAAGAAACAAGTACGAGAGGGATAACCTTGTTCTTAAGGACCTTTTCTCTTCGATCAACAATCGACATCGGTCGTTCCTCAAAGGTCAAATCCTCTCTTACAGTTAGCTCCGAATGATCCAGCACATGTGTTTCATCTCGAACATACTTACGGAGTTGAGATACATAAAACAAGTCATGAACATTCGCCAAAGATTGTGGTATGTACAACTAAGCAATATGAGATGTAAATATTCCATTGGGTGCAGTATATTGTAATATAGTATGTAACAAGATAGGTTTGCATGCACTAGATGTGAAATAACTTGTACGGATGCATACGGATGCCGTAAAACAGTAAAACTAGACATGGGATGCATGATTTAAAATACAAGTATTATATTTGTTCAAATAGATGTAAATACAGTTGTTTACCCCAATCAGAGCGAAGCTCTGTTCAAATTCCAAGGCGGGAGAAGAAGCAATGCTTCATCTTCCCCCAATCAGAAATAAAGCTTTGCTTTGAAAATTTAAACTTTAATTTTGAAGCAACGCTTCGGTTCCCGTGCGCTGCGCGCAATGCGCCACGTGTCAGAAGTTGACACGGCAGCACAACGCCCAAGGCGATACGTCCGATCAGAGCAAGGCTCTTTAAAAATATAAGTAACACTTAACTGCGCAATCGCACCGCAGCGCGACACGTGTCTGCGCAGTTGCGCAAGCACAACTGCGCAAGCGCACGGCAGCGCGACACGTACCTGCGCACTTGCGCAAGCGCAACTGCGCAGGCGCTGCGCAGTTGCGCAAGCGCAACTGCGCAGGCGCACGGCAGCGCGACACGTGCCTGCGCAGTTGCGCAAGCGCAACTGCGCAGGCGCACGGCTGCGCGACACGTGCCTGCGCAGTTGCGCAAGCGCAACTGCGCAGGCGCACGGCTGCGCGACACGTGTCTGCGCAGGTGCGCAAGCGCTGTTGCGCAAGCGCTTCACTGCGCGACACGTGTCTGCGCAGTTGCGCAAGCGCTGTTGCGCAAGCGCCTTACTGCGCGACACGTGTCACGCGCTGGTGAGTTGCGCAACAACAGAATGAAGATTTAAGGAAATCTTTTCTGTTCTTGTTAAAACAAGAAAATTTCTTCTGTAAAACAGGGGCCTTTGGATCAAAGATCCAACGGTGGGGAAAATTCCCCGAATCACTCAGAAAAGATCTTTTTAACAAATTTAACTGATCTTTGAGCACTATAAAAGAACCTCAGACCCCATTTCAAAGAGATGGAGAACAGGGGGTTTAAAAAAAAGAGAGAAGAGAACTCTTGAGAACTCTTGAAGAATAAAAAAAAAAGGTAAAAACCTTTTAAAGAAGAGAAAATTCTCTTATGAACAAGATCATGGATCTTCAACAATAAATAAATAAATAAATAAAATAGTGCCTTGCACTTGTTTTATGAACCATCGGTTCTTGAACCTAAAAGGTTCTTAAATTAATAGTGCTTTGCACTTTCATGAACCTTTGGTTCTCTGAGATAAGAAAAACAAGAAAAAACTTGTTTTTTTTTCTTAGATCTAAATCAAATAGTGCCTTGCACTTATTTTTTTGAACCATCGGTTCTTGAATCTAAAAGATTCTTAAATTAACAGTGCTTTGCACAAATGCAATGCATTACTAAAAGGGCCAGGCCCAAATCAAAATGACCTGACAGGCCAAAATAAATTGCAAGGCAATAAATGGGCAGAGCCCAAATAAATTGATGCTTTGCATCCTTTATACAAGGGCAGAGCCCAAATAAAATTGATGCCTTGCATCATTCCTAAAAGGGCAGAGCCCAAAAC
Source organism: Agapanthus africanus (assembly GCA_030015575.1). Classification (NCBI taxonomy): domain Eukaryota; kingdom Viridiplantae; phylum Streptophyta; class Magnoliopsida; order Asparagales; family Amaryllidaceae; genus Agapanthus; species Agapanthus africanus. The sequence goes on from JASDDO010000031.1 coordinate 523,178,935, forward strand.
AAATTGATGCTCTGCATCCTTTCCGGGCAAGGCCCAAATAAAAATAAAAAAAGAAATGCAATGCAAAAGCAAATAAAATGTTGAACATTTCAACTGGACTTAGCTCAATTTTGGCCATAAGTCCTTAAATTAAATTGACTGAGCAAAATTGCTCTTCTAAATCAATTTACATCCGGTTCGAGGGTACATCTCCGAACTCCTTTGACATCCGTTGTTGTAATTCCTCAACGACGTCAAAGAGGTGACGGGTCCCAACGACCACACACCCATATGGACTGCGGGGTCCTTAAACTCGTGGACCGAAACGTCCCTAAACTAATATCGGACCGAAACGTTCCTAAACTAATATCGGACCGAAACGTCCTTAAACTACCAATGGACCACTATGTCCCTAAACTGGAACATGGACCACCATGTCCCTAAACTGGCAATGGACCACCATGTCCCTAAACTGGAACAATAAAGCCTAAACGTTCTTTTGTCGGATCTAAACGATCCCGTTAAGTTGATCTTAGTCCCAAACTGGACTAACGTATCCTTAACAACCGTTTAAGTTGATCTTAGCCTCAAATATGGCTAACGTATTCTTAAACCTTCAAACAGACTTTAGTCCCAAATTGGACTATAAAATCCCCCAATCAACTTTGGTTCAAGGGTACATCTCTGAACTCCTCTGACACCTGTCGTTGTAATCCTTCAACGTCGTCAGAGAGGTGACGGGTCCCGACGACCATACATGCAATGGACCACCATGTCCCTAAACTGGAACAATAGAGCCCAAACGCTCTTTTGTCGGATCTAAACGATCCTGTTAAGTTGATCTTAGTCTCAAATCGGACTAACGTATCCTTAACAAACGTTTGAGTCGATCTTAGTCTCAAATATGGCTAACGTATCCTCAAACCAAAACCACAAACCCAAATCTAAGTAAACACGGATTTGGATTAATCCACGTCCTACGGGCGACTACATAAATTAGTCTCCGTATACAATCCACGGGCAACCACAAACAAAACAAACACCCACGACACGAAGTGACCAGCTGGAGAAGGAGAAAGTGGCTACTGCGATGCGGTAGCGTAATTAACTGCAGGGGCTTGCGCCTGCAGGGAAGAGCGTCCCCACAATCAAAAACCCCTCAAGCGAGGGGGAATCTGACAAAGTCTGCTACATCGGCCGCATTCGTCTAAACCTTCGATACACGGTGCCATAAATCAACTTGGCATCTTCGGAGAGGTAGACGGATAAAACCAATTAGCATCTGCCCCGAATCTCAGGCTAGGCATTCCATGTCTCGGCCGCCGTTCGGAGGGGAACAGATTCTGGCACGCCCGGTGGGATCTCTTCCTCTTTCCACTCCACACTTCGTGTGTCGTGTTCGCGAACAAATCGCGGTTTGCTGTGATTGCCTGTGGATTCAAGGTACTAAGATTTGGTGTCTTGCTTTATGCAGAAAACAGAAAATCGATGGCTTCGAACTGCACCGCCCGCAGCGATAACTCTCGCTCCGTCATTGCTGGAGGAGTGACTTATGGGCCCCAAGCGGCCTCCCTTTTCAAAATGCCGGTGGAGCAGATGGCTCAAGCCACCACTGGACTATTTTTTGGGACCATGCTCCCACCAATGAGCTTCAACGCCCCAATGACATTGCAAGAAGCTCCAAAGAAGTCGGTCTTCGATCGACTTACCACTGCCGCGACCTCTCTCAACGGGTCGTCCAACTCCACTGCTTCAGTTTTTAACGGACTAGGCCAGAGCTCTAACAGGCTCATGAAGAAGCCTGCCATACCAGAAGGCGTTATCCCGAAGCGGATAGCCATCCCAGCTCCCGTTCTTGGCGAAGTCACCAAGGTTGCTTCCCATGTTCAGAAGTCCGCTTCTGACAAATTGGCCGTCCCCGTTCAACGGACGTCGATCTTTAAAAAGCTGGTACCAGTATATTCTGACCGACACAGGGGGCATGAGGAGGTCACCCCTATATCTGAAACAATTCCATCAGCACGACATGCTCGACGTCGCTACTGGCGCCGAGTTAGGAAGGCTGGGGGCAACTCCCCCTCTGGACTTACTCGTCCAACTCTAACGGTTGGGATCGATACTGCTGTTCCAACCAAGAACAGCTTTGAACTGCTCAACAAGGTGCGCAGAAACTCTCCTACTGCGATGTTGAAACGAACTCCTTCACCTGTGGAGAATACTCCAGAGAAGAAGTTAGAGCAGCCCCCTCAACGGCTGTCCTCTAAAATTTACAAGGTCTGGCGACAGGTCCAGGAGTCAGTGATTAATTAAATCCATCTTTATCGACAGAAAAAGATGAAGGTGCGGCAGGAGAAGGATTACTCTGTCAAGCCACAAAAAACAAGAGCTAATTGGATGCCCACTACAACGGCTCCCTTAACTCCAATCACTCAAAAAAGGAGGCCGCAAAAATCCCATGTGTCTTTGGCGAATCGCAAAGACACCGAACACAAACGCCCCAAGTCTGGGGGCATGGTAGTGCACACAGTTTATATGGCTTCTGGAAAGGAGGAAAGCCGCACTTCTACGGGCCACCGACCGCTCACCCGATCCGTGACGAAAGCCCAGGAGCAACAACAAAAGCTTCAGGAAATGATGACTACAATGGCTGCACTCACTGAGCCAAAAGAAAGCTCTGAAACATCCTCGGATGAGCGTCAAGAACAAGAAACGGACGCTGACTTTTTACGCAGAGTCCTCGAAAAGAGGGACAAAGAAGCTGCAGAGCAAGCGGCTAACATAAAACAGATGGCACTCCTCTTCCAAGATATGGTAGGGATGATGTTACAGCTGGACCCTCCTGCTGAAGAGCCTCCGATCGTCCTTGAAGACGACAGGGGAGAAACGTCAAATCCTACGCCGGCTCTGTCAACGGCCAAGGAGGAGGCAATCTCCAAAGTTGACCTAGATGAATATATAGCTCAGCAGATCCGGGTTCATCAGGCGAATGAAGCGGCTGGGTAAATTGTTAGAACCGGACGACCGTATCCGAGCTGGTATGACCAAATCAATTACCCGCCAGGATATACGATCCCTAAATTCCACGTATATAAAGGGACAGGGAATCCGCATCAGCATGTCGCTCAATTCAGGGCCTTATGCGGCAATACTGGAGGCGATGACAAATTGTTGCTACGTCAATTCGTCGGCAGCTTAGCAGAAACAGCCTTTGAATGGTATTCGGAGCTGCCTAACGACTCTATCAAAACATTTGCAGAGATGGAGCTGCTGTTTATACAAAGATTCGCGAGTGCTAGTGAACGCACTCCGATAATAGCACTGATAAATGCCAGGATAAGGCCGAGCGAAACGTGGGTCCAATACGCAACACGATGGCGGAACCTATGGTCGAAATGCGAACAACGCATAGAAGAGGCACCTGCGGTAGGCATGTTTGTTGGCACTCTCGATCCGCAGGCGACCATCTCGCAATTCATGATGTTCTTCAGGCCGACCACCTTCCAGGCCTTGATTGACAAATTAGCCCAAATGGACCAGATGGGCCATAGGCCTTCTTCTTCAAAGACAGAGCCTTGGAATGAAAAGGGCAAAGGGAAGGCAACCTTCGTTGCCAATACTCAACAACGGTCGAACAACTCAAAGCCGGTTGTTCGCCAAAACAACGTGCGCCCACGCCCATCCCTCGAAGAGAGGCTGGGACATCCTTACTCGTTTCCGCAGAATAAAACGAGAAGACTATTTGAGCTGGCAGTGCGCAACAGACTTATTAATCTGCCGAGTCCAAAGCGTCTGTCGCAGCCAGGCGATCTTAATAATCCCAATTATTGCCCTTACCACCAAACGGTAAGTCACCCGATTGAGAATTGTTTCGTCTTTAAGGGATGGATTGAGGATCAATACCTACAAGGCAAGTTCGCGCTGTCTGAAAACTGGAAGGTAAACCCACCACAGCCGCACTCTCCAAAAAATATGGACACGCCGGGGGCATCATGCTCATTCATAGAGAAAGCCTAACGGACCACTACGTCCTAAAACTGGATAACGGACCGAAACGTCATTAAACTAACAACGGACCGAAACGTCCCTAAACTAACGACGGACCGTAATGTCCTAAAACTTGCAAATGACCGAAACGTCGTTAAACTACTATCAACCCGCGGTATCCTCAGGCTGGCGTGGTTAAAAAAAGAAAAAAAGAAAAAAGAAAAAAAATGGTATGTCCATAAGCAAAATGGGCACGGATGAAAACCCGAAAGGGCTCCGTGAGTAAAAACAGCATGGCTACCGGCGAGTGTTTGTGAAAACCCGAAAGGGCGCAACCTCGTTTTAAAAAAAAAAGAAGAAGAAGAAAAAGAAAAGAAAAAAAAAAGAATAAAAAAGAGAATAAAAAAAACGGTATGTCCACAAGCAAAATGGGCACGGATGAAAACCCGAAAGGGCTCCGTGAGTAAAAACAGCAGGGCTACCGGCGAGTGTTTGTGAAAACCTGAAAGGGCGCAACCTCGTTAAGAAACACTTATAGAGTCCTCTCGACCCAGTAAGGAGAAACCACCTGCGTGAGATCCTTACGACTCACAAAGGAACAACACACTTAGGGATCCCCACGATTCCTAAGGAGAAAATACACTTGCGAGATCCTCACGACTCGTAAGGAGAACTCTCTTGTGGGACCCTTACGGCTCATAAGATTTGAAAGTCTTAAGTTACAGAAACCTTAACCTGTTCTTAAGCAGCCTCCACAACCTTCGATATTGCCCTACAAGCGGCTCATATTGACCCTTGTATACAATCCACGGGCATGAATAAATATTTCCCTAACAAAGTCCCATCCGTGACTAGGGATATGCTTGTACAGCAAACAACACTTGTAAGTCCTCTCGACTTATAAGGAGAAAACCCTTTTGTAAGATCCTTACGACTTACAAGAGAACATGCACTTAGGAATCCTCACGATTCCCAAGGAGAAAACACACCTACAAGATCCTCACGACTTGTAGGGAGAAATACCTCTGTGAGACCCTTACGGCTCATGAAGTCAAAAGCCTTAGTCGACAGGACCCTAATCCTGTTTACTAAGCCACCTTTGTTCGGAATCGACAGAGGCAAATGATGATTCGCTCCTGGTAATATTCCAGGTGTAGCGATGCTGATGCCTAAATCGGTATCAAATTCCAAGTCCTTTCATGGCAAATGATGATTCGCTCCTGGCAATATTCCAGTTGTAGCGATGCTGATGCCTAAATCGGTATCAAATTCCAAGTCCTTTCATGGCAGATGATGATTCGCTCCTGGCAATATCCCAGTTGCAGCGATGCTGATGCCTAGACCGGTATTAAATTCCAAGTCCTTTTACGGCAGATGATGATTCGCTCCTGGCAATATCCCAGTCGCAGCGATGCTGATGCCAAGATTAGTATCAGATCCCAAATCCCCTACTCGCAAAAATAAAATAAAATAAAATAAAATAAAATAAAATCAGCGAGCCAAAAAATATATATATATATATATATATATATGCATACGAAATAGCCGAAATGATGGGGCAACTTGCAAACAAAATCAGCAAGTAAAAATGTATGCATGCAAAATAGCCGAAATGATTGGGCAACTCGCAATAAAAAACAGCGAATAAAAATAAAATAAATAGCCGAAATGATTGGGCAACTCGCAATAAAAAACAGCGAGTAAAAATAAAATAAACAGCCGAAATGATTGGGCACCGCGAAAAATAGCCGAAATGATTGGGCAATCGCGACCTTCGCGATATAAAAGCTGAAATGATAGAGCATCGCGGAAAGAATAAAAAAAATGAAAGAATGAAATTATTTTGCCCTACAGGTGAAATCACATCGATCCCTGTATACAATCCAGGGGCACAGATAAAAAGGGAACAATACCTTCCCAACAGGCTCCATCAGAAAGCGAAGCCAAATCTCGACGGTTCATAGACAACCTAGAGACCATCTCGACATTTGTCGCAATATTACAGACACGATGTCAACAAACGAAGCAAAGGCCAAATTCCTAGCTTCAGGGTCTTAACGGCAAGTCATATAAAGCCTGAAAGACTATCGGAGATCATCCCACACCAGCGCGGAGTGGTTATGACTTATCGGGGCTCTCCAAAATGAGCCTAACCTCAAGTAAAAAGCGGCATGGCAAATTCCTAGCGCTTGCTCTTCCGACGGTCAAACTGCCAAGGAGGATTGCTTGAAGACGTCTTGTCCAGCCCCCGAAGGGATCAGAGACACGGCAGTCGCGGGGCTACTCGAACAGCACGATTGCCTATCGAGGACTATATCAGCTTATGCGACGGTATGATGGCCAAAACCCTAAGTACCACCGACCTTAACGGGCTTCTGTCGTAAAGAGCAGAGGTTAAATGCGACGTTAAGATGTTCTTGCGAGAAACGTTCGATTCGTCTCGACTTGTGAAAAATTGTCGAGGCGGCTCGACTTGTGAGATAAAGTCTTAGACAGCAAGGATTGAAAAGCTTGCTTTTTGAGCAATGGGGCCCTGCAAGTCAATCCAAACTGGTCTCTTGCATACTATTCACGGGTCTCACTCTCCGAAGTAGAATTTCGACGAGGAGGGAAACAACCACTTACGAATCCTCTCGATTCGTAAGAGGGAAAATTCTCTTATAAGATCCTTACGACTTATAAGAGAAAACCACACTTAGGAATCCTCACGATTCCTAAGGAGAAAATCCACCTATGAGATCCTCTCGATCCGTAGGGAGAAAAGCCTCTATGAGACCCTCACGGCTCATAGAATTGAAAAGTCTTAGGCAGTAGATCTGAACCTGCGGCCTAAGCCATCGCTATTTCCTGAGGAAGTCAGAATACTCGTTTTAGACATCCATCAACCATGGTAAGCAAGAGCAAGGCTCTGAGTCAAAATTCTTGAAGTGGTAAAGAATTTTTCGAGGACCAAAGGTCCTATTTATAGGCATCAATCGCCTCTTCAACTGCCAAAAGGTGCCGCGACGGTTCGGATTCTGCCACCGTTGCGCTTGCGTTTGGAGGCCACGTAAGAGCAGCGGTGGGGGGGCATTTGTTTACCCCAATCAGAGCGAAGCTCTGTTCAAATTCCAAGGCGGGAGAAGAAGCAACGCTTCATCTTCCCCCAATCAGAAATAAAGCTTTGCTTTGAAAATTTAAACTTTAATTTTGAAGCAACGCTTCGGTTCCCGTGCGCTGCGCGCAATGCGCCACGTGTCAGAAGTTGACACGGCAGCACAACGCCCAAGGCGATACGTCCGATCAGAGCAAGGCTCTTTAAAAACATAAGTAACACTTAACTGCGCAAGCGCACCGCAGCGCGACACGTGTCTGCGCACTTGCGCAAGCGCACGGCAGCGCGACACGTGTCTGCGCAGTTGCGCAAGCGCACGGCTGCGCGACACGTGTCTGCGCAGGTGCGCAAGCGCTTCACTGCGCGACACGTGTCTGCGCAGTTGCGCAATCGCTGTTGCGCAAGCGCCTTACTGCGCGACACGTGTCACGCGCTGGTGGGTTGCTCAACAACAGAATGAAGATTTAAGGAAATCTTTTCTGTTCTTGTTAAAACAAGAAGATTTCTTCTGTAAAACAGGGGCCTTTGGATCAAAGATCCAACGGTGGGGAAAATTCCCCGAATCACTCAGAAAAGATCTTTTTAACAAATTTAACTGATCTTTGAGCACTATAAAAGAACCCCAGACCCCATTTCAAAGAGATGGAGAACAGGGGGTTTAAAAAAAGAGAGAAGAGAACTCTTGAGAACTCTTGAAGAATAAAAAAAAAGGTAAAAACCTTTTAAAGAAGAGAAAATTCTCTTATGAACAAGATCATGGATCTTCAACAATAAATAAATAAATAAATAAAATAGTGCCTTGCACTTGTTTTATGAACCATCGGTTCTTGAACCTAAAAGGTTCTTAAATTAATAGTGCTTTGCACTTTCATGAACCTTTGGTTCTCTGAGATAAGAAAAACAAGAAAAAACTTGTTTTTTTTCTTAGATCTAAATCAAATAGTGCCTTGCACTTATTTTTTTGAACCATCGGTTCTTGAATCTAAAAGATTCTCAAATTAACAGTGCTTTGCACAAATGCAATGCATTACTAAAAGAGCCAGGCCCAAATCAAAATGACCTGACAGGCCAAAATAAATTGCAAGGCAATAAATGGGTAGAGCCCAAATAAATTGATGCTTTGCATCCTTTATACAAGGGCAGAGCCCAAATAAAATTGATGCCTTGCATCATTCCTAAAAGGGCAGAGCCCAAAACAAATTGATGCTCTGCATCCTTTCCGGGCAAGGCCCAAATAAAAATAAAAAAAGAAATGCAATGCAAAAGCAAATAAAATGTTGAACATTTCAACTGGACTTAGCCCAATTTTGGCCATAAGTCCTTAAATTAAATTGACTGAGCAAAATTGCTCTTCTAAATCAATTTACATCCGGTTCGAGGGTACATCTCCGAACTCCTTTGACATCCGTCGTTGTAATTCCTCAACGACGTCAAAGAGGTGACGGGTCCCAACGACCACACACCCATATGGACTGCGGGGTCCTTAAACTCGTGGACCGAAACGTCCCTAAACTAATATCGGACCGAAACGTCCTTAAACTCCCAATGGACCACTATGTCCCTAAACTGGAACATGGACCACCATGTCCCTAAACTGGCAATGGACCACCATGTCCCTAAACTGGAACAATAAAGCCTAAACGTTCTTTTGTCGGATCTAAACGATCCCGTTAAGTTGATCTTAGTCCCAAACTGGACTAACGTATCCTTAACAACCGTTTAAGTTGATCTTAGCCTCAAATATGGCTAACGTATTCTTAAACCTTCAAACAGACTTTAGTCCCAAATTGGACTATAAAATCCCCCAATCAACTTTGGTTCAAGGGTACATCTCTGAACTTCTCTGACACCTGTCGTTGTAATACTTCAACGTCGTCAGAGAGGTGACGGGTCCCGACGACCATACATGCAATGGACCACCATGTCCCTAAACTGGAACAATAGAGCCCAAACGCTCTTTTGTCGGATCTAAACGATCCTGTTAAGTTGATCTTAGTCTCAAATCGGACTAACGTATCCTTAACAAACGTTTGAGTCGATCTTAGTCTCAAATATGGCTAACGTATCCTCAAACCAAAACCACAAACCCAAATCTAAGTAAACACGGATTTGGATTAATCCACGTCCTACGGGCGACTACATAAATTAGTCTCCGTATACAATCCACGGGCAACCACAAACAAAACAAACACCCACGACACGAAGTGACCAGCTGGAGAAGGAGAAAGTGGCTACTGCGATGCGGTAGCGTAATTAACTGCAGGGGCTTGCGCCTGCAGGGAAGAGCGTCCCCACAATCAAAAACCCCTCAAGCGAGGGGGAATCTGACAAAGTCTGCTACATCGGCCGCATTCGTCTAAAACTTCGATACACGGTGCCATAAATCAACTTGGCATCTTCGGAGAGGTAGACGGATAAAACCAATTAGCATCTGTCCCGAATCTCAGGCTAGGCATTCCATGTCTCGGCCGCCGTTCGGAGGGGAACAGATTCTGGCACGCCCGGTGGGATCTCTTCCTCTTTCCACTCCACACTTCGTGTGTCGTGTTCGCGAACAAATCGCGGTTTGCTGTGATTGCCTGTGGATTCAAGGTACTAAGATTTGGTGTCTTGCTTTATGCAGAAAACAGAAAATCGATGGCTTCGAACTGCACCGCCCGCAGCGATAACTCTCGCTCCGTCATTGCTGGAGGAGTGACTTATGGGCCCCAAGCGGCCTCCCTTTTCAAAATGCCGGTGGAGCAGATGGCTCAAGCCACCACTGGACTATTTTTTGGGACCATGCTCCCACCAATGAGCTTCAACGCCCCAATGACATTGCAAGAAGCTCCAAAGAAGTCGGTCTTCGATCGACTTACCACTGCCGCGACCTCTCTCAACGGGTCGTCCAACTCCACTGCTTCAGTTTTTAACGGACTAGGCCAGAGCTCTAACAGGCTCATGAAGAAGCCTGCCATACCAGAAGGCGTTATCCCGAAGCGGATAGCCATCCCAGCTCCCGTTCTTGGCGAAGTCACCAAGGTTGCTTCCCATGTTCAGAAGTCCGCTTCTGACAAATTGGCCGTCCCCGTTCAACGGACGTCGATCTTTAAAAAGCTGGTACCAGTATATTCTAACCGACACAGGGGGCATGAGGAGGTCACCCCTATATCTGAAACAATTCCATCAGCACGACATGCTCGACGTCGCTACTGGCGCCGAGTTAGGAAGGCTGGGGGCAACTCCCCCTCTGGACTTACTCGTCCAACTCTAACGGTTGGGATCGATACTGCTGTTCCAACCAAGAACAGCTTTGAACTGCTCAACAAGGTGCGCAGAAACTCTCCTACTGCGATGTTGAAACGAACTCCTTCACCTGTGGAAAATACTCCAGAGAAGAAGTTAGAGCAGCCCCCTCAACGGCTGTCCTCTAAAATTTACAAGGTCTGGCGACAGGTCCAGGAGTCAGTGATTAATGAAAACCATCTTTATCGACAGAAAAAGATGAAGGTGCGGCAGGAGAAGGATTACTCTGTCAAGCCACAAAAAACAAGAGCTAATTGGATGCCCACTACAACGGCTCCCTTAACTCCAATCACTCAAAAAAGGAGGCCGCAAAAATCCCATGTGTCTTTGGCGAATCGCAAAGACACCGAACACAAACGCCCCAAGTCTGGGGGCATGGTAGTGCACACAGTTTATATGGCTTCTGGAAAGGAGGAAAGCCGCACTTCTACGGGCCACCGACCGCTCACCCGATCCGTGACGAAAGCCCAGGAGCAACAACAAAAGCTTCAGGAAATGATGACTACAATGGCTGCACTCACTGAGCCAAAAGAAAGCTCTGAAACATCCTCAGATGAGCGTCAAGAACAAGAAACGGACGCTGACTTTTTACGCAGAGTCCTCGAAAAGAGGGACAAAGAAGCTGCAGAGCAAGCGGCTAACAAAAAACAGATGGCACTCCTCTTCCAAGATATGGTAGGGATGATGTTACAGCCGGACCCTCCTGCTGAAGAGCCTCCGATCGTCCTTGAAGACGACAGGGGAGAAACGTCAAATCCTACGCCGGCTCTGTCAACGGCCAAGGAGGAGGCAATCTCCAAAGTTGACCTAGATGAATATATAGCTCAGCAGATCCGGGTTCATCAGGCGAATGAAGCGGCTGGGCAAATTGTTAGAACCGGACGACCGTATCCGAGCTGGTATGACCAAATCAATTACCCGCCAGGATATACGATCCCTAAATTCCACGTATATAAAGGGACAGGGAATCCGCATCAGCATGTCGCTCAATTCAGGGCCTTATGCGGCAATACTGGAGGCGATGACAAATTGTTGCTACGTCAATTCGTCGGCAGCTTAGCAGAAACAGCCTTTGAATGGTATTCGGAGCTGCCTAACGACTCTATCAAAACATTTGCAGAGATGGAGCTGCTGTTTATACAAAGATTCGCGAGTGCTAGTGAACGCACTCCGATAATAGCACTGATAAATGCCAGGATAAGGCCGAGCGAAACGTGGGTCCAATACGCAACACGATGGCGGAACCTATGGTCGAAATGCGAACAACGCATAGAAGAGGCACCTGCGGTAGGCATGTTTGTGGGCACTCTCGATCCGTAGGCGACCATCTCGCAATTCATGATGTTCTTCAGGCCGACCACCTTCCAGGCCTTGATTGACAAATTAGCCCAAATGGACCAGATGGGCCATAGGCCTTCTTCTTCAAAGACAGAGCCTTGGAATGAAAAGGGCAAAGGGAAGGCAACCTTCGTTGCCAATACTCAACAACGGTCGAACAACTCAAAGCCGGTTGTTCGCCAAAACAACGTGCGCCCACGCCCATCCCTCGAAGAGAGGCTGGGACATCCTTACTCGTTTCCGCAGAATAAAACGAGAAGACTATTTGAGCTGGCAGTGCGCAACAGACTTATTAATCTGCCGAGTCCAAAGCGTCTGTCGCAGCCAGGCGATCTTAATAATCCCAATTATTGCCCTTACCACCAAACGGTAAGTCACCCGATTGAGAATTGTTTCGTCTTTAAGGGATGGATTGAGGATCAATACCTACAAGGCAAGTTCGCGCTGTCTGAAAACTGGAAGGTAAACCCACCACAGCCGCACTCTCCAAAAAATATGGACACGCCGGGGGCATCATGCTCATTCATAGAGAAAGCCTAACGAACCACTACGTCCTAAAACTGGATAACGGACCGAAACGTCATTAAACTAACAACGGACCGAAACGTCCCTAAACTAACGACGGACCGCAATGTCCTAAAACTTGCAAATGACCGAAACGTCGTTAAACTACTATCAACTCGCGGTATCCTCAGGCTGGCGTGGTTAAAAAAAGAAAAAAAGAAAAAAGAAAAAAAATGGTATGTCCATAAGCAAAATGGGCACGGATGAAAACCCGAAAGGGCTCCGTGAGTAAAAACAGCATGGCTACCGGCGAGTGTTTGTGAAAACCCGAAAGGGCGCAACCTCGTTTTAAAAAAAAAAAGAAGAAGAAGAAAAAGAAAAGAAAAAAAAAAGAATAAAAAAGAGAATAAAAAAAACGGTATGTCCACAAGCAAAATGGGCACGGATGAAAACCCGAAAGGGCTCCGTGAGTAAAAACAGCAGGGCTACCGGCGAGTGTTTGTGAAAACCTGAAAGGGCGCAACCTCGTTAAGAAACACTTATAGGGTCCTCTCGACCCAGTAAGGAGAAACCACCTGCGTGAGATCCTTACGACTCACAAAGGAACAACACACTTAGGGATCCCCACGATTCCTAAGGAGAAAATACACTTGCGAGATCCTCACGACTCGTAAGGAGAACTCTCTTGTGGGACCCTTACGGCTCATAAGATTTGAAAGTCTTAAGTTACAGAAACCTTAACCTGTTCTTAAGCAGCCTCCACAACCTTCGATATTGCCCTATAAGCGGCTCATATTGACCCTTGTATACAATCCACGGGCATGAATAAATATTTCCCTAACAAAGTCCCATCCGTGACTAGGGATATGCTTGTACAGCAAACAACACTTGTAAGTCCTCTCGACTTATAAGGAGAAAACCCTTTTGTAAGATCCTTACGACTTACAAGAGAACATGCACTTAGGAATCCTCACGATTCCCAAGGAGAAAACACACCTACAAGATCCTCATGACTTGTAGGGAGAAATACCTCTGTGAGACCCTTACGGCTCATGAAGTCAAAAGCCTTAGTCGACAGGACCCTAATCCTGTTTACTAAGCCACCTTTGTTCGGAATCGACAGAGGCAAATGATGATTCGCTCCTGGTAATATTCCAGGTGTAGCGATGCTGATGCCTAAATCGGTATCAAATTCCAAGTCCTTTCATGGCAAATGATGATTCGCTCCTGGCAATATTCCAGTTGTAGCGATGCTGATGCCTAAATCGGTATCAAATTCCAAGTCCTTTCATGGCAGATGATGATTCGCTCCTGGCAATATCCCAGTTGCAGCGATGCTGATGCCTAGACCGGTATTAAATTCCAAGTCCTTTTACGGCAGATGATGATTCGCTCCTGGCAATATCCCAGTCGCAGCGATGCTGATGCCAAGATTAGTATCAGATCCTAAATCCCCTACTCGCAAAAATAAAATAAAATAAAATAAAATAAAATAAAATCAGCGAGCCAAAAAAAAATATATATATATATATATATGCATACGAAATAGCCGAAATGATGGGGCAACTTGCAAACAAAATCAGCAAGTAAAAATGTATGCATGCAAAATAGCCGAAATGATTGGGCAACTCGCAATAAAAAACAGCGAATAAAAATAAAATAAATAGCCGAAATGATTGGGCAACTCGCAATAAAAAACAGCGAGTAAAAATAAAATAAACAGCCGAAATGATTGGGCACCGCGAAAAATAGCCGAAATGATTGGGCAATCGCGACCTTCGCGATATAAAAGCTGAAATGATAGAGCATCGCGGAAAGAATAAAAAAAATGAAAGAATGAAATTTTTTTGCCCTACAGGTGAAATCACATCGATCCCTGTATACAATCCAGGGGCACAGATAAAAAGGGAACAATACCTTCCCAACAGGCTCCATCAGAAAGCGAAGCCAAATCTCGACGGTTCACAGACAACCTAGAGACCATCTCGACATTTGTCGCAATATTACAGACACGATGTCAACAAACGAAGCAAAGGCCAAATTCCTAGCTTCAGGGTCTTAACGGCAAGTCATATAAAGCCTGAAAGACTATCGGAGATCATCCCACACCAGCGCGGAGTGGTTATGACTTATCGGGGCTCTCCAAAATGAGCCTAACCTCAAGTAAAAAGCGGCATGGCAAATTCCTAGCGCTTGCTCTTCCGACGGTCAAACTGCCAAGGAGGATTGCTTGAAGACGTCTTGTCCAGCCCCCGAAGGGATCAGAGACACGGCAGTCGCGGGGCTACTCGAACAGCACGATTGCCTATCGAGGACTATATCAGCTTATGCGACGGTTCCGATGGCCAAAACCCTAAGTACCACCGACCTTAACGGGCTTCTGTCGTAAAGAGCAGAGGTTAAATGCGACGTTAAGATGTTCTTGCGAGAAACGTTCGATTCGTCTCGACTTGTGAAAAATTGTCGAGGCGGCTCGACTTGTGAGATAAAGTCTTAGACAGCAAGGATTGAAAAGCTTGCTTTTTGAGCAATGGGGCCCTGCAAGTCAATCCAAACTGGTCTCTTGCATACTATTCACGGGTCTCACTCTCCGAAGTAGAATTTCGACGAGGAGGGAAACAACCACTTACGAATCCTCTCGATTCGTAAGAGGGAAAATTCTCTTATAAGATCCTTACGACTTATAAGAGAAAACCACACTTAGGAATCCTCACGATTCCTAAGGAGAAAATCCACCTATGAGATCCTCTCGATCCGTAGGGAGAAAAGCCTCTATGAGACCCTCACGGCTCATAGAATTGAAAAGTCTTAGGCAGTAGATCTGAACCTGCGGCCTAAGCCATCGCTATTTCCTGAGGAAGTCAGAATACTCGTTTTAGACATCCATCAACCATGGTAAGCAAGAGCAAGGCTCTGAGTCAAAATTCTTGAAGTGGTAAAGAATTTTTCGAGGACCAAAGGTCCTATTTATAGGCATCAATCGCCTCTTCAACTGCCAAAAGGTGCCGCGACGGTTCGGATTCTGCCACCGTTGCGCTTGCGTTTGGAGGCCACGTAAGAGCAGCGGTGGGGGGGCATTTGTTTACCCCAATCAGAGCGAAGCTCTGTTCAAATTCCAAGGCGGGAGAAGAAGCAACGCTTCATCTTCCCCCAATCAGAAATAAAGCTTTGCTTTGAAAATTTAAACTTTAATTTTGAAGCAACGCTTCGGTTCCCGTGCGCTGCGCGCAATGCGCCACGTGTCAGAAGTTGACACGGCAGCACAACGCCCAAGGCGATACGTCCGATCAGAGCAAGGCTCTTTAAAAACATAAGTAACACTTAACTGCGCAAGCGCACCGCAGCGCGACACGTGTCTGCGCACTTGCGCAAGCGCAACTGCGCAAGCGCACGGCAGCGCGACACGTGTCTGCGCAGTTGCGCAAGCGCACGGCTGCGCGACACGTGTCTGCGCAGGTGCGCAAGCGCTTCACTGCGCGACACGTGTCTGCGCAGTTGCGCAATCGCTGTTGCGCAAGCGCCTTACTGCGCGACACGTGTCACGCGCTGGTGGGTTGCTCAACAACAGAATGAAGATTTAAGGAAATCTTTTCTGTTCTTGTTAAAACAAGAAGATTTCTTCTGTAAAACAGGGGCCTTTGGATCAAAGATCCAACGGTGGGGAAAATTCCCCGAATCACTCAGAAAAGATCTTTTTAACAAATTTAACTGATCTTTGAGCACTATAAAAGAACCCCAGACCCCATTTCAAAGAGATGGAGAACAGGGGGTTTAAAAAAAGAGAGAAGAGAATTCTTGAGAACTCTTGAAGAATAAAAAAAAAGGTAAAAACCTTTTAAAGAAGAGAAAATTCTCTTATGAACAAGATCATGGATCTTCAACAATAAATAAATAAATAAATAAAATAGTGCCTTGCACTTGTTTTATGAACCATCGGTTCTTGAACCTAAAAGGTTCTTAAATTAATAGTGCTTTGCACTTTCATGAACCTTTGGTTCTCTGAGATAAGAAAAACAAGAAAAAACTTGTTTTTTTTCTTAGATCTAAATCAAATAGTGCCTTGCACTTATTTTTTTGAACCATCGGTTCTTGAATCTAAAAGATTCTCAAATTAACAGTGCTTTGCACAAATGCGATGCATTACTAAAAGGGCCAGGCCCAAATCAAAATGACCTGACAGGCCAAAATAAATTGCAAGGCAATAAATGGGCAGAGCCCAAATAAATTGATGCTTTGCATCCTTTATACAAGGGCAGAGCCCAAATAAAATTGATGCCTTGCATCATTCCTAAAAGGGCAGAGCCCAAAACAAATTGATGCTCTGCATCCTTTCCGGGCAAGGCCCAAATAAAAATAAAAAAAGAAATGCAATGCAAAAGCAAATAAAATGTTGAACATTTCAACTGGACTTAGCCCAATTTTGGCCATAAGTCCTTAAATTAAATTGACTGAGCAAAATTGCTCTTCTAAATCAATTTACATCCGGTTCGAGGGTACATCTCCGAACTCCTTTGACATCCGTCGTTGTAATTCCTCAACGACGTCAAAGAGGTGACGGGTCCCAACGACCACACACCCATATGGACTGCGGGGTCCTTAAACTCGTGGACCGAAACGTCCCTAAACTAATATCGGACCGAAACGTCCCTAAACTAATACCGGACCGCAATGTCCTTAAACTACCAATGGACCACTATGTCCCTAAACTGGAACATGGACCACCATGTCCCTAAACTGGCAATGGACCACCATGTCCCTAAACTGGCAATGGACCACCATGTCCCTAAACTGGAACAATAAAGCCTAAACGTTCTTTTGTCGGATCTAAACGATCCCGTTAAGTTGATCTTAGTCCCAATCTGGACTAACGTATCCTTAACAACCGTTTAAGTTGATCTTAGCCTCAAATATGGCTAACGTATTCTTAAACCTTCAAACAGACTTTAGTCCCAAATTGGACTATAAAATCCCCCAATCAACTTTGGTTCAAGGGTACATCTCTGAACTTCTCTGACACCTGTCGTTGTAATCCTTCAACGTCGTCAGAGAGGTGACGGGTCCCGACGACCATACATGCAATGGACCACCATGTCCCTAAACTGGAACAATAGAGCCCAAACGCTCTTTTGTCGGATCTAAACGATCCTGTTAAGTTGATCTTAGTCTCAAATCGGACTAACGTATCCTTAACAAACGTTTGAGTCGATCTTAGTCTCAAATATGGCTAACGTATCCTCAAACCAAAACCACAAACCCAAATCTAAGTAAACACGGATTTGGATTAATCCACGTCCTACGGGCGACTACATAAATTAGTCTCCGTATACAATCCACGGGCAACCACAAACAAAACAAACACCCACGACACGAAGTGACCAGCTGGAGAAGGAGAAAGTGGCTACTGCGATGCGGTAGCGTAATTAACTGCAGGGGCTTGCGCCTGCAGGGAAGAGCGTCCCCACAATCAAAAACCCCTCAAGCGAGGGGGAATATGACAAAGTCTGCTATATCGGCCGCATTCGTCTAAACCTTCGATACACGGTGCCATAAATCAACTTGGCATCTTCGGAGAGGTAGACGGATAAAACCAATTAGCATCTGCCCCGAATCTCAGGCTAGGCATTCCATGTCTCGGCCGCCGTTCGGAGGGGAACAACAGTAACATAGTATGTAGCAAGATAAACTTGCCTCAACGGATCGCGAAACGGATATGTACGGCAAGTCCGACGTCCGTAAAACGTCGCAACGCACACACGACATACGGGACGGGTCCAAGCAATACAAGAGGGAGATCACGCAGGTAAGGTACGTCCACAGGGTCGTCTGGAACGGCAGCGACGCGACGAGATCAACGGAGCTCCGGCGGGGTTAGGGTTTGGCTTGAGGAGTTAGGGTTTGGGCTCGGGTGTTGGTGCAGGCTGGGGTCGGGTGCAGGGGTCTGGTGTAGGAGGGAGAAGAGAAGAAGAGAGGGGGAGGAGGAGATGGTGGTGGTGACGGCGAGATGAGGTGATCGTCGGCGATGAGGTGAGGGTGGCGATGATGGGTTCTGTGGTTAGGGTGCAGGGTGGTGGTGCTCGGGAAGGAGGAAGGAGAAGAAGATGACGAGGATGAGGAGAAGGGAATGGAGGCTCGGTTGAGGTCGAGTGTTCAGTTGAAAATATTGCACTTTGGTATAAGTATTTTCCTTACATTTCTTAAATAATAAAAGGTGTTTATTATAAATATTAAACATATTTGGATTTATCTGCAAAATACTATTTGCCATATGTTTATATATTATAATTAATATTATGAAGGAAAATATAGGCATTTTATATTTATATAATATTTTGGTAATTGAAAATATGCATATCATATCAAATATTCTAATCACAATTCTTAAAAGATATAATATCATACAAATGGTTAGAATAATATTTCAAAATATATGTATAATATTTTAGTAATTAAAAAATGCATAGCATATCAAATATTCTTAATCATGTTTCTTAAAGATTTATTACCATATAAAGTGCATAGCATATTAAATATTCTTAATCAAGTTTCTTAAAGATTTATTACCATATATAGTGATTAAGATACTCTCTCTAATTTAATAAATAAACTAACATTATTCATAGAGATATTGTGCAAGATTTAGCTCAAGTCAAGAGATCATGGTGTTCAAGATGTCAGGATCAAAAATCTGCCAAAATCATAAAATCAATACTGACAGGGACTCAGAATCCAGTCTTGGAAAGTCACCATATTAGGAAGTCACCATATATAGTAACTATTTTTTCTTCTTTGGGGGCTATATAAAGGACCAAGGGCTAAAATTAGAAGACATCAAGCCGAAGAGATCACGAAGTCTAAGACGGCTCACGCATCCAGGCTGATCATCAACTGTTCATCTACCTCCTTCGGAAGAGTTCGAGAAGCAAACCAAGTTTTTGTAATCATTTTCTAAGGAATAAAGTGTAGATTGTTCAAGTTGATTAATAAAGGTAGTTGTTTTATTTAATTCTTTTGCATTTTACATTATATTTTCCCTCTCTGTCTTTTCATCTTCTTTTCCCAACATGCGCGAGTAATTCTCCGCTTGTTAGTGTTCATAGGATTATGGTAGATTAATGGATGATGAAGATCCTTAAACTCTTTTTACGTCCTATAAAGTTTATAAACTTTACTAAAAGAATCATTAACATCCTAATCGGGCGCGCTACCAATTTATTGTTAGTCTCGACCGCGATTAGAGATTAGATTAATAATTGTTTTGGTAAAGGCTAGATATGAACGGAGTTCCATGTCGAGATAGGGGGTTAAGAGTGGGAACCCTTTTCCCTCCAGAAACCCTAATCTACATGCATCTCTGTCGTTCTAGTTTTAAATCTATTAAAGGATAAAAAGAGTAATCTTTAATTAACCATCCATAACTACTAAATCCTAATGAACCCTACAAGCCCCCTTTTAATATTGAACTTACATCCATAATTAATCTAGATCTATATTTTGCATCCGTATTTAACGTAGATCTAGAACCTACAACCATTTTTATTTCTTCCTCCTTTCTTTCTCAACATGCCTAAAGTAAGAATAAAATATTCCATGTTTCCCTGCGGACGACCCGTACTCATCTCGGCTAGCTACAAGCGACACCGTTATTGATTGCGGTTATTCTACAAACACTTTTTCACACAAATCATCGAGCTTAGTGAAGGCAGAGGAGTT
Source organism: Agapanthus africanus (assembly GCA_030015575.1). Taxonomy (NCBI): domain Eukaryota; kingdom Viridiplantae; phylum Streptophyta; class Magnoliopsida; order Asparagales; family Amaryllidaceae; genus Agapanthus; species Agapanthus africanus. Next base: position 523,198,829 of record JASDDO010000031.1, read on the forward strand.
TTTAGGGTTAGGGTTGAGGAGTTTTTGGGTTTTCTCGTGGGGGTGCTCGACTTTAAAAGAAAGAAGAAGGAGGGAAAGAAGAGATTTGTGAAGGGATGTGACGCTAAGCACGCGGGCGGTGACCAGAGCCGAGAAGCGAACAGTGTTCGCGAGAGGAGAGGAAGAGGGCGCGAGAGGAGAGAGAAAGAAGAGAGAGAGAGAGACGGCGAGGGGGAGAGAGAAAGGGAAAGAAAGAGGAGAGAGGAGAGAGAACTGGTGGGGTCGAGAGAGAGAGAGAGAGAAAGAGTTGTTAGTGCTGTTAGGAAAAAGATTTTAAATAAAAAAAGATTTGTAAGTTAAAATAAATTTTAAATGTAACCGATTAAATAAATATTATATTGAATAGAAAATTTGGATTTTCTGGTAAATACAGATTTAGTCCAAAACACGTCCGGGAAATTCAGTTTCAAAATATGAAAAATATATGCGACGACCAAAACTAAAAATGAATCTCCGGGTAACGAAAATGCATACCCCCAAGAACGGATGCACGTACGTGCGCGTAGCCATCCAAACCAGTCCGTTTCACTGAACGGGACGAGAACAAGATGCGCGGATGCTACCGCAGGGTTAGGGGTAACAAGCAGGCCATGCAATATATTTTTAAAATATTTTACGTGACTTTAAATGTTATACTTAAAAAATGCAGATGCCAGATAAATGCCAGTATGAAGTATACAATATTGTAAGTGCACGGATCCATATAATAAACCAGGATAAATTATAAATATGAATCAAGACAGGTTTCAAGCAAGCAGGTCGGGTCGGATGCAAATACAGATGTCAAAACACTATTCGCACCCAAAACACAGTAAATCAAGAAAATACCATAAATAAAGAAATACTTGACTAGAACTGGTATGAATGAACTAGGGTGTTACAACCTAACTCTTACGTATATGATCGCCATCATAATATTGATAGTCAAGCAGGAATTCTATAGGCTTTATCATTATATATTAGCGATACGTAATAACAAGTAAAACATATATGCATGGATGATAAAGACAAACCAGATAGCATATTATCATCTCGAGCAAGACTGTTATATTTGTATAGGTCCTCCTTCAATTATCATAATCGCTTAATTACAATATTTTCCTTGAGGGCACTATATACAACATCACTCAGAAAGAAGGAATCGATTTCTTTGACATTTATGCACCGGTCTGCCGAATGACCACCATCCGTGTTTTGATTGGTTGGGCAGTAAGCCAGGGTCATGTCATTCATCAGATGGATGTGAAGACCGCCTTTCTGAACGGTGAACTTACAAAATAGATCTATATGGATCAACCGGAAGGATTTATTGTTGATGACTTGAACAATAAAGTTTGCAAATTAATCAAGTATCTCTATGGATTGAAGCAAGCTCCGAAGTTGTGGCACGAGAAGTTCAGTAAAATCATTCTGAGTGATGGGTTCCAAGTCGGTGAATCTGATAAGTACTTGTATATAAGGATCATCGAACATAAGGTAGTTGTGATTTGCCTGTATATTGACGACATGTTGATTGTTGGACGGACCTGCAGATAGTCACTTCTACGAAGGAGTTTCTTTCGGCCCAATTCAACATGAAGGATCTTGGAGTTGCAGATATGATTCTGGGAATCAGAATTCTGAGGACTGAGTACGGCTTGTGCTTATCTCAGTCTCACTATATATAGAGCATGTTTAAGAAGTATGATTACTTCGATCTGCCAGAGTTAGCCATTCCATGTAACTACAACAAGAAGCTTCACTCTAACACTGGAAGTCTGGTGAAACAAGTGGAGTATGCACAAGTTATCGGGAGTTTGATGATGCTATGAGCTACATAAAGCCTGATATCGCTATCGTCGTTGGGATGCTTAGTAGGTTTACTAGCAACCCATGGAAAGCATATTGAGATGCGAGCTAGAGGCCGATGGGGTAACTGAAGGGTACTTTGAAGCTGGGCTTGTTCTATTCTGGGTACCTAGAAATTCTTGAAGGCTTCTCTAATGCAAGTTGGTACTCGGAACCACAAGAATGCAGATTAACTGGAGGGGTTTTCTTCACAATAGGAGGAGCGACTGTCTCTTGTAAGTCGAAAAAGCAAACTATGATCGCACGGTCATCAATGAAATCTGATTTCTACGCTTTGGCTATAGCAAGAGATGAAGCTGAATGGCCCATTCATCTTCTGAGGGACCTTCCATTGAAGGAACTGCAAGGAGAAGTGATCACTATCTATTGCGACAACTAGGCAACGAGTGATGTGGCAGTAAACTCATTATTCAATGAAAAGAAGCGGACTATTTGTCTGAAGCATGGGTATCTAAATGAGTTGATAACCTGCGAAGTCATCTCGGTGATTGACGTCCGATCTTCAGAGAATGTGGCAGATACCTTAACAAAGGGTTTGAAAAAGGATCTGGTCGATAAGACTTCCGCTTGTATGGGTCTCAAGTCTATGTAAGGTTACTACATTTACCATATAATCAAATTTTTAGTTCAAAGTTTCACTACTATTAATAAGATTGCTGGTTCAAAAATCATGTAATCTACACGGACAGATGGAATTTTGGCTTGGAGCCTTTATGTGTTCTATACATCTGGGATATTGGATACTTGGTTGCAAGTATGCCTGACGAACACATAAAATAAGGATAGCTTAGGACCTTAATGAGTTCTATACATCCGGGATGCAGGATGCTTGGTGACAAGCACGTCTAAGGAACTCGCCTATGCTTGAGAAGGGGTTTTGGCTAACTCCTATAGAATCTTGAGGAAGATTCTTAAAGCTCGAGCACAAATTTTGAAAAAGCACGGGGCCGTTAATGTGCTATTACTCAGGAAATGGGTAATAGTTTAAGGCATAGTCCACTATTGCATGTATTTAGTTTAGTTATAGTGTAATCGTTGATATGTCGGTGAAGTGCTGCTCAAGACTTAGTTCACCATGCACCTAACTGCAGTTTAGTTGGTCTAAGTGGGATTCAAATCCAAGTGCCATCTTCACTATGCGTTGTGACTAAGACCTGGATACTACTTAGAAACGTGTTGAGGATTGTTAGATCTTATGGGTGTTTTATGTAAAAACATTAGGTGAAATTTCAAACTATATGTTATATATTATATTTTTTGAATAATAACAAAAGACTCCAGTAGCCCAGTTGGTTTGCATGTGTTTTGCCACACAAAAGGTCAGCGGTTCAAATCTTGTCGTAGACAAGATTAATTAATTAATTAACCACAAGTAATACTAGTGGCTTGGGCTCGGGACGTGGACGTGGAAGTGCGTCGTGGAATGGGTTCGGGCTTACGGGCGCACATCACTTTGCACTTAACATGTGGCCTACGTGGCAGCCTAGCTGCCTCGCAAGAGTAATGGGGCTGTTGGGCTTCTCTGGAAGTTCGGGCTGATTAAAGATTGGATAAGTTGAGGCTCTTGGGATCCCCCATCAGTTACGAAGAATCATAACTGATGAGACTTTTGGGCTGGGTTTGAGATCTCTATATATAGAGAGAGCTCGGATCATAGGACCAAGAATCTAGAAAAAGTTGCAGAAAGCAGAAGAGAAAAGAGAACAAAATTCATAGTTCTTGAACTGTGTTCATTGTTCGTGGAAGAAGGATGTTTATCACAGAAAACTGCATTTCAATACCACTCATTCATTATCTGTTTTGTTATATATCGGTACTATTAACCAGTGTCTGCTCAGTAAATACAGATTACAGGTATCCATGACACAATACTGGAAACACACTCAAAATCACGGATATAACATTTGTGAGCCGACACTGCAACCGGAACTACAAACCGATCGATATCCAAAAAGTTATTTTGCAACAAATAAATGTGTACACAATTTTGGTCCAACACAATACAAGTGTGCACACAACTCTTTGATACTTGGACCTAAGTGGGGGCTGCCCAAAGCACAAGTGAGTGTGATATATAATAAATGCTAAAAGATGTGATGTAATTTAAAAAGCACCAAGTTTCCCTCCAAGACTACTGAGTATAACCCAAGCTGATATGAAGAAATCAAACAATACCAGTGGACTTGTTGAGTGCACTCGAGACCACCACACCAACTTGAGCCCCTTTGCTCGGACCAAGACAGACGAGTTCCCCAAAAAGGCCGGCATGGCCAGGTCCTCTTGCTCCAATTGTTCCCATTTTTCTTTTGGTAGTTTATTTGGGTCACATCATTTTATTTTTATTGTTAATTTATTCTGGTATGAGGCCTATAAATACCAGATCATTGGGCAAGGGAAGAGGATAATTTTTCTTTAGTTTTGCTTTAGAACACTTGTAATTTGCTTTTCCTTTGAACTCTTGAGCTCTTGCCCCTTTGTCTTGACCTTGCAACTTCTTCATTGAACTTGCAAGCTTAAAATATAGATTCTTGAATTCAAGATTAGTTGTATCTTGTTTGAAATTCAATAAAAGTTCTCATTTCATTACATATGTCTTACTTTCTACATACTTTGAACTTGTGAAATTCTTGCTTTACTTTGATCTTGCAACCTCTTAAGTGAGCTTGCAACCTTAAAATTTGGTATTTTGATTTTACATTGGTACGGGATTAAAGAACAGTTGAAGGAATTTGCATATTTGATTTATCAGTTCTCTCTTTGTCTTTTCTTTTCTTGCAATTTTTTATTATGTTGCCTTACTCTTTTCTTTTTTATTTTGGTATTGTAAATATGTGTGAGTAATTGATTTACTTGTTAATGGTAGAATATGGTTAGTTTGTGTTAGGAGATGTGTTTGCTATAATCTTAAAAACCTTAACTTTGCAATTGAAATTTTAAGCAAACCACTCGCAATTCCGCTCCATTAGGCACCATATCCTACCACGATAGCGATGAATCCTAATCGTGACCGGATTACTAATGGTTTGCCGAAGACTAAGGTCAAGAGACAACAACAGAAGGACAAGAGACAAGGAATACTGATTTAGTGCAAAATCGTAAATACCGTATTTCAAATTTCCTCATCCACGTTGTTGCCTATTGCCTTAGTGTCAATATCAAAATTAAGGTCTATAAGGAAGCGACAAACATCATCCTAATACAAGCTAATCTAAAACTACCCCTAACAAGTCTTTTTATTAAACATATCATTATTACGACACTTAGTATAAACAACAACCCAAGTTACGGTATTAACTCGTTAAAACAAGCTTGAAAACTTACCATCTCCCTGCGGACGACCTGTATTCATCGCGGCTCGCTACACGCGACACCGTCTTTGATTGCGGTAATTTAAAATTCTTTCTAAATACGACACGGTGAAAACGTATCAATCAAATGGCGTCGTTGCCGGAGAGACGGCAACGCTTTTACACTTGTAGTCTCGGGTTAATTTGTGAATATTTTGTACAAAAACTAACTTTCTAACAGATTCAACGGATAAAACACATTCTTTTAAATCGACGTGAGAACTAAAAACAATGATGTTCTCTGGATTTTTGAACTGCTCACACATTTTGCTTTAACTTGAAAATCAAAGTATAAGAGTGGAATACTATTGTTACATAGAGGAAACACACAAAATTTAAGCACCAAACTTGCAAATTTGGCCGGCGAGAACTTGAAATGCCCGATGTCGCCGGTTTTCTGGTGGGATTTTAAAAATTGGTTTTTTGTGTTGCCTCCAGTATTCTGTTAGTATCCCATTTTTATTATTTGATTTTCTTAATTATTTGTGTTAAGAACCCTCGCTATGAGAATGACGCTCGGCTAACGCTCGGCTAAGTCGTCGAACCTTCGCGCTGACCGTTCGCTTTCTCAGTAGCGAAAGCGCTTCTCTTTGCCTCTTAACTTAAGTAGAAGGACAAGAAAGAGATTATTGGTTTTCTTGCTCCCGCTTCCTCATCTACGCTCGTCATCAAGCCAATGACGCTTTTTTGGAGGTAAAACAGCGGTTGAAGCGGACATTTCAAAATGACAGCATCGAAGATATTTAAATATGCATGGTCGCAGTTATCCCGGACTGTGTTCCGAAAAAATTCGCCTACTTGAGAATGGATTAAGGTGGGGCTATCTTTATCGCTTTCTAGCTCAAATATCCGTATTTTTCCGACATTTGCAGATTTGACGGATTAACGAGCAGCGATCGTTCGGAGCAAGGGGCGTTTTCAAGTATAAGAAGATTGAACACTTAGTGCTAAAGACCCGGGTAGTTTGACCCGCGCAAGCGTACCATTCAAACACTCGGAGGCAATATCGACACGAGTTTCTTAAACTCAACTCTTTTGGTACGTATTTTTCTAAACTTCCTCTTCTCAAATCTGACGCTCCATTATTCTTATCTCTGCAGGATCCTTTGCAACATCGCCGAAATAGCCAAAGAAAAACTAACCGTATTTGTTGCAGCGCCACATTTAAAGTAAAAGAAAAATTGATTGATTGTTTGATAACAAAACTTTGTTGATTTGCGCATCGCATCATTAATACGAACTTAAGGGGATATAACACCAATTCAGATTAGGTGGGGATTTCATCACCCTTTCTAAGACCCCGGAAATCACTAATTGCATAAGTGTCACCACAAACTTAATAAAAAATATCTAGACTCAGCCAACCAAGGACTTGTCGCGCTCAATAGGACAAAGGAAGATTGTGGGCATTCGGTCGTTTATCTAAACATGACTTTTGTGGTGCCTAGGCTAGACAAGTGAGGAGGTAACTTTAAAAGGCCCGTCTCACGGTGATTCATGAGCGGAACTCTCCCTACCTCACTTGTGCTTACCTGGCCACAACTGGCGGTGATGAAGTGATTTGAGGGTTATCTCACAATTTGTCACTTTAGAACAGTTAGAAGCAGGTCTAGTGGACTTAGAGAACCCTAGTCTAGGTATTGATTATGCATTTGTGACTGTGCATCTGTGATTGTGTTTGTTGAACCGTGGTTTCATTTTCACATTCTTGCGAAACAAACACAAATTCGCCACTTTTACCACCTTCATCCAATTTTTTTCTCCACTTTCGCTTTCTTACCCTCACATTCTACGCTTTGACTACACTAAACTCGTTTAGTGTATGTCCGCTTGGATTAGGGACCTTAGTGCCCTTTTAGTCCGCGTTTCGTTAGTCGCTATGGACTACGCGATCGACACCGCAGTCGAAACTCCTTCCACGCCTCTTTCACCTTTACCCTTGCCGGTCAACTCCGACATTGACCGTGATTCTGTCCATACTTCTTCACCTTCATTTTCACCAGACTCTTCTTCCGAGTTGTCGGGATTTCCTCCTAACATCTCTTTACCTCCCCCAAGGAATTATTCTACCTCCATTAGGTGTGAATAACTCGCGACTACCTCTTGTTGAAGCGCCACAGTGAATTGCGCTCCAAGATCGATTCTATCCTACCCGCACCGCACTCCCTACCTGTCTTTCACTTCCACCGGCCAATTTGGATAATTTTGAAATTAAGCCCCACTTCATCAATATGTTGCCCAAATTTCACGGGCTTGAATCCGAAAATGCCTGCATCTTCATCAATAAATTCCAGAACGTTTGTGCGATGATGAAGACAACCCAACTGTCTGACGATATTATATGGCTACAAGTTATTCCTTTCACTTTGTGCGACCTTGCTGAAAAGTGGCTGTATAGCACTTCATCTCATTCGATAACTAGTTGGGATGAGTTTGTGAAAGCGTTTTTAAAAAAATTCTGCCCAAATCATAAGACCGCACGGATCCGAAATGAGATAAACCAATTCACCCAGCTTCCAACCGAACCTTTTTGGAAGTGCTTTGACCGGTACAAGGACCTCCTTGTTCAATGTCCTCATCACGGTATAGAGAAATGGAAACTTTGCCAAACTTTATATGAGGGCCTGAATCCAGCAACTAAGCAGTTGCTGGAAACCATTAGTCAAGGCCACTTCCTATCCAAATCTGACGAGGTGGCTTGACAATTCTTCGACGATCTTGCGGAGCAAACGCTGCAGTGGGAGAGCACCCGACTGAACACCTCAACTTCTTCTTCTTCTTCAGATCTCTCTAGGGCAGGAGTTCATCAACTCGACATCTCAATTGCAATAAAGGCCGAGATGGCTGCAATCACGTGGAAACTGGAAGCAATTGAGAGCAAATTCTCATCTCCTTCTCCTGCCCCTGCTCTTCCCCTCGTACCATTTGCGCTTGTTGTTCGGATCCATCTCATTTGCCGAAGAGTGTCCTTACAATCCACCATTTCAAGGACGGGATCAGATTAATGCTGCATTTCAGTAAAGACCAAGAAACAATCCATACTCTTCTACATACAATCCCGGTTGGAGAAACCATCCCAATTTCGCCTGGAATCAGAACTAGCATCAGTTCCAAGGTCACAACAACTTCCAGAGGCCTCCTCCTCAACAACAACAAGCTCAACAACAATTTCAGCAGCCTTTCCAACCCCAACCTTTTCAAAATCCGACGAACAACTTTGCACCCTGCAACAATTCTTTTCCTCAAAACAACTTTGTTCCGTCAAATAACGATAAGGTTTCCTCGCTAGAACGGAATCTAGAGGCTTTTGTAAAGCAATCGACTCAATCCACCGCCAACATCCAGTCTTCTATTCAGTCTTTGGTGCAACACACCGCTGCACACGGCCAAAGCATCAAGACCATCGAAGCCCAGATTGCACAGCTGAACGCAGTTTTAAGCAAGCGAGAGAAAGGAAGGCTTTCATCTCAACCAATCCTAAATCTTGATCACTCACATAATGTACATATTGCTCTTGAACAACAGAACCATAATGTGAGTGCCGTGACTACATTGAGATCTGGAAGAATGCTGAACAACAACATCGGCACATGAATTGACAATGATGACACCCCGACCGTTTCTTCTACTCCTTCTTCTTCTGAGCCTATTCTCCATTCTTCAAAAGGCTCTTCTTCTTCTTCAAATGCTGCTCTAAACGGATCCACATCTCACTTCACTCAAACTCTAGTTTAGGGATCCGTTCCAACTCCACAATCTCCTCCACAAGCATTGGACACAACCAATTTCAAAAACGTTCAATTTCCAAACCGGTTGAGGTCCAATAAACAAAATCCACAAATGGAGAAAATTCTATAATTGTTCAAATAGGTTAACATCAACATTCCCCTCTTAGATGCAATCCAACAAGTCCCCTCCTATACAAAAATCTTGAAAGACTTGTGCACTAAGAAGAGGAAATCTCAAGTACCAAAGAAGATTTTTCTAGCTAGCAACATGAGTGATGCTCTTACCCAAAATTTGCCATAAAAACGGAAGGACCCTGGCTGTCCTACGATTACAATATCCATTGGGGACAAGAACATCAACCACGCTCTTTTGGATCTTGGTGCCAGTGTTAACCTGCTTCCTTATTCTGTATATGAGCAATTAGGTGTAGGAGAACTGGAACCTACACATTATACTCTTCAAATGGCCGACCGATCCAACATCCATCCTAGGGGTGAGTTAGAGGATGTGTTAATAGAGGTTGGGACTTCATATTCCCCGTTGACTTCATTGTTTTAGATACATAACCTGTAGCTAACCCCCGGAATCAAATTCCGGTGATACTCGGTCGTCCAACCTCAAATGTTGTGATCAATTGTTGAAATGGTTCGATGAGCCTATCTTTTGGCAACATGACAATTGAACTCAACATTTTTAGGTTGGAGAATTAGCCATCCGAACCAAGTGCTCATATACTAGATATGTGTTCCATCCAGAAGATCACCCCAAAGGACTGTGAATTTGAGGAATTCTTGTTTGATCACAGTAATCTTGACGCCACCAGTGCGTTCCTCTTTGAACCTGCTGCTGCTTCCGCTTCCAACAACGATTACGAGTGCTTCACGTTTTCGAACAATCTTGGCTTGTCGCTGCTCGAGTTTGAATCTTTCGAATTTTCGGATGCGTTAGTTGAATCATTCGACTCGGTCGCATACACTCACTTTGAGCCCCTGTTGGAATCTTTTGAGTTTGAGACATTTTCTCCAATCTTGCCTTCAGTCATTTCACCTCCTACGCTCGAACTCAAGCCTTTGCCGTCTCACATCAAGTATGCTTACTTAGGTGAGAACGAGACCCTCCCAGTCATCATCTCGGCTTCTCTAGCTTTAGAGCAAGAGAAAGCCCTTCTCACGGTCTTGCAATCCAATCGACAAGATTTCGGCTGGACGATGGCGGACATCAAGGGGATTAGTCCCCTGATTGTTGAACATCACATTCACCTGATAGATGATGCCAAACCAGCTAGGGATCCACAGAGGCGGTTAAATCCAGTCATGAAGGAGGCTGTGAAAAAGGAGATCGTCAAATGTCTGGATAGTGGTATCATTTACCCTATTTCAGACAGCCAATGGGTCAGCCCTATACACGTTGTCCCTAAGAAGTCGGGCATTACGGTGATCACAAACGAGGCAAATGAGTTGATCTCTACTCACACCCAGACCGGGTGGCGAGTATACATTGATTATCGAAAACTCAACGCCGCAACGCCGAAGGATCACTTTCCGCTGCCATTCATTGACCAAATGCTCGAAAGATTAGCTGGACATGAGTATTACTGTTTTCTGGACGGTTACTCAAGCTACAACCAGATTCCCATCGCCGAGAAAGATCAGGACAAAACTACTTTCACTTGTCCTTTCGGCACGTTCGCATATCGCCGCATGCCCTTTGGGCTATGCAATGCTCCCGCTCCCTTCCAGCGGTGTATGATGGGAAATTTCTCTGACATGGTTGAGAAATTTTTGGAGATATTCATGAATGATTTCTCCATCTTTAGCGATTCTTTCGACCAGTGTCTGCAACATCTTGACGCTGTCCTTACCCGATGTAAGAATAAAAATCCCACTTTAAACTGGGAAAAATGCCACTTCATGGTGTGCGAAGGTATTGTTCTAGGATACATCATTTCGCAGAATGGCATTGAGGTTGACAAAGCAAAGATTGATGTCATTTCCAACCTCCCTCCTCCCAAATGCGTCAGAGATATCCGAGCTTTCCTTAGCCACGCCGGTTTTTACAGACGGTTTATCAAGAACTTTAGTAAGATTGCTAGACTCTTGACTCTTATTCTGGCTAAGGATACCACATTCAACTTTGACTCGAGCTGTTTGACTGCTTTCGAATCACTGAAAAGCTCACTCACCTCTGCTCCCGTTCTTTCTTCACCCAACTGGACGCATCCTTTGGAGATTATGTGCAATGCATCCGACTTTGCTATCGGTGCGGTCTTAGGACAGCACATCGATAAGATGCCGCACGTAGTCTATTACGTGAGCCGGATCCTGAATGATGCCCAAATGAATTACACAACAATCGAGAAAGAGTTCTTGGCTGTTGTGTTTGCTTTAGAGAAATTCAGGCCCTATCTGATCGGCTCCCCAGTTGTTGTCTACACCGATCATTCAGCTCTGCGACATCTTTTTGCGAAAAAGGATGCAAAATCTCGGTTAATACGTTGGATCCTCTTACTTCAAGAATTTGATCTTATCATTAAGGACAAAAGAGGATGTGAAAATGTAGTAGCCAATCATCTTTCACGACTTCCTTCTTCGCCAACGCTCCCTCTCCCAATCAACGACACTTTCCCTGATGAACAACTTTTGACGATATCTTGCGAACCCTGTGTCACGCCCCGCTTCCCTATATACGGCGAAGGGGACGCGACTGGTCCGCCTCGTATTTACTGTGAAGTAAATACGCTAAGCGTATCTAAGCAATATAAAAGTAAGCACAAGAGACAAGATATATAAACTGAACAGCAACTTTATTTATTAACATTCTTTTGTACAATGCATGGAAAAGTAAATACATGGAATAAAGCGCTGCCTAAACAATGGCATAACAGAAATGAAAAAGTACTGAAATGGAAAATGTACAGTGACTAGAGCTCGGGGTCTTCACTGAACCGATCCAAGTATTCAGCAGTGGGCTCGATCTTTGATGTGTCCAGATCACCTGACGACATTCAAAGAAAAAAGAAATAGAATGTCGTCAGCGAACAGGTCGCTCGGTAAGTCCCAAACATAAGAGGAAAGTAGAATAGACAGAATAAGAAGGTATCTTTTAAAGTTGTATTATATTGTTATAATGTTGTATTTAGTGTTAACGTTGTTATTTGTAGCTTGGTACAGAAGGATGCCAGTGTATACGGGAGGAGTCTCACTTGCCCCGGAGACTAAGCTATCAGAAACTCAAGAAACCGTTGGGCCACGGTACAACAGCAACGGAATATATGTTAGGTGTCTTAATCTTACCGTCTCGTGCCACTTTTAACACCTTCCGTACCCATCTACCCCTTAAACCCCGTACTGTTTTGATTGTATTGTTTGTCTTGTAAATTGTATTGATTGTATAATTGATTGACTGATTGAAACCATGATATCAGTAAACGGGTGTAACCGTAGAATCATGTAAATGGAATAACTGGAGAACCATGTAAATGGAATGTATATCCATGGTTCGGTTCAGTCAAGTTGTATAGATTGATAATTGGATTCATGGATTCATGTTGAATTGTAATATTGAAGATTGTAGATTGTTCTTGAATCATATTCAAGTCAGATTATACTAAGACTCAAACCGAGTCAGACAATCAGCAAAGTAAATTGAAGTCCTGATTGTTTTTATTAATTTTTCTACCTTAGATAGGCAATCACCTACTTCTCCGGCTCTCTGAGGCTCAAGAGATTGGTCCCGTTTAAACCTATGTTTATTAGGCTCCTTAGGGTAATTTATAGAACTTGAGGGGGTTATATGTAAAAAAATACTTTTATATACTTTTCAAAATATACCCCAAGTATTTATTATTCGTCTTTAGAGTTATAATGAATATGGGTTTTATATTGTGATATTTCTAGTAAAAATATCCTAATTTCAGAAATAAAGATATTTATTTGTAATATTGATTTGTGTGGAATTCATAGTATTTTAGTGTAAAATTTATTCTTATGACTTTTGGAAAAAGGTGGAATATTTATATCATAACAAAATAGGTATTTTAATGATAAATATACATATATTTATACAAAAATAATTTTAATATATATTTTATATTCTAAAAATCTCATTTTTTTTAAGATGTCGTATTTTAAATGTTTCGAGACCGAATGCTCCTTGCGGAGGTCTGAATCTCGCACTACTAAGCCCGAGGATGTGCGATAATCCGTACCATCCCGAACGGGTTCCCCAAATGGGTTGTAGCGGCGCTTTGCAAAGATTGTATAAATACTAAATCCTTTAGAAAACGGTTTTATGAAGTAAATGGTATTTATTTGTAAAGTTGTCAAATTTTCCGTATTCTATGTTTTAGGGTCTCCTAAGTCAACTAGACTATTCCTAATTGGTCCAAAACGAAAAGTTGTGAGATACCTCAAATCATCTCTTCACCGCCAATTGTGGCCAGGTAAGTACAAGTGAAGAAAGGAGGGATCCGCTCACGAATCACCGTAAGATGGGCCTTTTAAAGTTAACTTTCTCACTTGTCTAACCTAGACACCACAAAGTCAGGTTTAGATAAACAACTGATGTCCACAATCTTATCATATTTTCATAATAAGTGGTATTTATTTAAAAAGTGTATCAATACTAAATCTTTTAGAAATGGTTTTATTAAGTAAAGGGTATTTAAATGAAAATGTTTGTTTTCCCGTATTCTGAGTTCTCGAGGGTATCGTGTTGGGTTATATATGAGTGTGTGAGGAGGTAGGTCGTTACCTCGTGATCTACTTTAAATGTATAGCGAGTTTAATGGAGTTAAATGTAGAATTGAAACAATGTGGTATTTAAGTGAAAAATACGATAAATTGAATTAGCCATCATTTTATGTAATGAAACTTGATCAATTTGGTTAATTAGTGTTTAATAGTCAACATGAGAGAGTTTAAGCATAATTGGATTAACGAGAAATGAAGTTTTATAAGAAACCGAATCGGAAATCGGATTTGTTCCGATTCCATCGGGTTTTGTAAATCCGTATTTTTAGATAGAAGAGATAGATAGAAATTTGGGACTTTCGGGTTTTAGGACACACAAGAGGGTGAGAGGGAAGTAGTGGAATCACCGATGTGTTGCGTCGTCGCCGGGAGTTTCTAGGACGATCGCCGGAAGTTCCGCCGGGAATTCGTCGGAGCTTCGCCTCGAGCTCATTTTCAAAGTGCACAAGATTCTTGGAATTTTGAGAGAGTGGGCTCAGAATTTTGAGGTGAGAGGGTAGGGGGAACGGGTGTATTTATAGGGTTAGGGTAGGTGTAGGGTTTTTAATTAAAAATTGTAAAAAATGTGTGAAAAATCATTAAAAATGGATTAAATAGGGTATAAATGTGTCTCTGGAACCGATCTCATAAATTGGAGTGTGCAGGGAGGTAGGGTAGAGGAAAAGTCACGATTTTGTAGTTGACGACTCGGCCGACCGGCCGACTCCGCCGAGTTAGTCCGAGTCGGGGGCTAGGTAGGTGGGGGTCGCCTGAGTAAGGCTCTGGTATATTTAGTTTTTCAGATTCAGTTCAAAGTTTGAGAGTTATCTCAGGTGGACTGTTGGGCTTCTATAAATTTAAAACAAAATAAATATAAAAATAATGTGGGGCATGGGATTTGAACTTTGGTGGCTTGGTTCAGCAATGCAAGGTATTACCAATGAGCTACAAGCTCCTTCTTGTAATTAAATTGCTAATTAATTACTTAAGTCTTGTGCTCAGGCAATAAATACCCCTTTATGGATTTTGAAAAAAAATATTTGAAAAAAAAATTTGTATAGGAAAATTAGGGTTGTTACACCCTGGTTCGCAGATATTGTGAACTACCTGGCGACTGGACTCATACCTGATGATTGGTCGAGTCAGGACAGACTTAGATTTTTATCCTGAGTAAAACACTTTTACTGAGACGAGCCCTACCTATTCAAGTACTGTCCAGACCAAATCATCCGCCGGTGTGTTCCGGAAAACGAATTCAAGAGTGTGTTGTCTTTTTGCCACGATCAAGCATGTGGCGGACACTTTAGCCTAAGAAAGACAGCTGAGAAAGTCTTGCAATGTGGCTTTTACTGGCCAAAACTTTTCAAAGATGCATATGAATACTGCAAGACTTGCTCCCGGTGCCAACATTTGGGCCGGATTTCCAGGCGAAATGAGATGCTGCTCCAACCAATCTTGGTTGTTGAGATGTTCGAGTTTGGGGAATTGATTTCATGGACCCGTTTTCCAACTCTTTTAGGAACATGTATATTCTCTTGGCTGTTGATTATGTCTCCTAATGGGTCGAGGCAGTACCGAGCCGGACTAATGACAACAAGGTTGTCATTAAATTCCTTAAAGAAAATATCTTTTCCCGGTTCGGGCACCCTCGCGCTATCATTAGCGACAATGTGACGCATTTCTGCAATAGGTCTTTCGAGGCCTTAATGTGGAAATACTCAATCAATCATAAGCTATCCACACCCTACTACCCCCAAACATGTGGGCAAGCCAAAGTTTCGAATCGCAGATCAAGCAGATTCTGAAGAAACGGTTTCCAAGAACCATAAAGATTGGTCTTTGAAATTAACCGATACCCTTTGGGCATTTCGAACTGCGTACAAAACTGATCTTGGAATGTCTCCCTATCGGCTTGTGTATGGAAAAACTTGACACCTTCCTGTGGAAATCGAACATCGTGCTATTTGGGCGATCAAAGAGCTGAATCTCAATCTTGAAGATGCGGGCAGCTATCGGAAGCTGCAACTGAACGAACTAAACGAGCTTCGGGATGAGGCTTGCAACAACGCGGTTGTTATAAAGAACCGAACGAAGGTGTTTCATGATAGACACCTTACGCGCAAAACCTTCACGTCTGGACAACAGGTACTTCTTTATGACACCCGACTCCATTTCCATCCCGATAAACTTCGATCTCGCTGGAAGGGACCTTTTCTTGTGCGGTGTGTGTACCCGCACGGCGCAGTGGATTTGGAGAATCCAAGGGACGGTTCGTTTTTCAAAATAAACGGACGCAGACTGAAACCGTTCCTTAGCGCAGAACCATCAGAGGAGCTCCTGATCTTGCAGGAGCCGGTTTACCCTGCATAATCTTCCTCTGTTTACCACCAAACTTCGGTTATCCAGTCATAAACAGTGGAGACACTGTTTCAAATAAGTTTGGGGGTATATATATACTATTTTTGGTATATATATATGTGGATATTCTTGTCCTGTGCATATCCATTTTTCTTTTTGACGAGCAATCTTGTCTGGTGATGCTCAGTCTTTGTTCATACAAAAAACATAAAAAAAAAAAAGAAGAACCGCCGCTTTTGACCCTCCAACTATTTTGCCCTTTTGATGTACATTGACAGTGAGGGCACTGTCCAGTTTAAGCTTCGGGGTGTGCTCGGTAAGCTTTTTCCCTTCGCATTCATTTGTTTATTCTGCATTTGCATACATATTTAAAAACCCATAAAAATCGAATTTTTTTACAAAAATATAAAAACTTTGTCGTCAATTTAACTAGTGGGAGAACTTAGATTCGATATTTCGAAAATTTTGTTTGATAAGATAGGAACAACTAAATCCTATTTTTAGATTTTGAAAAGCTGAAAGATAACCTTCCTTTGAGTTTAACTGTAGCTAATATACGTCTTTACATCACACTACACGTGTCGTGAGTTTTGAAAATTATATGACAAGTCTAAAATGTCTGAAAACTTTTAAATTGATAAACTATTTTTTTAGGATCAAATAGGTTTGTTCTGTAATAAGTAATATCAAGAATAGTTTCGAAAGTGAAGTGAATATGAAGGGATATTATAGATGCCTTAATAGGAACTAATTCTGAAGAATAACCCATATGGAACTTAATTGGAGTGATTATACACCTGATCCACTAAACATGTCTTTTATCCTAAAAATAATTGAACAACTGGTCATATCTCCGTTCGCATTAAATCATTATGATTTTTACGCCAAAATGAGTTCTTTTGTTTTAAGGCTTAGGTAACTTGAGCAATTAAGTCCGCCGGTGTGTCTCTACACCTAATGCCCTAAAACCAACTGGTTTGGGAGTATTGGCCCAAAACTCGCTAAGAAACCTAGAAAGTCCAAATTAAAACAAGGTCAAGCAGGTGTTCTCTCCGAGTTAAAATTCCTAACGGTTCTTTATGTGAAAAAATCTTGACAAAAGACATGTTTTTATAAAAATATTTTTAACGGAGATATGAAGGTTTTATCTTATGATGAAGACTATTGCACGTTCACGAAGGTGTGTATGAAACAAAAACAAGTAAGAGGTGGAGTGAAAAATAAGACCTGGTTTCCTATTAAGAAAGATAGAAATTCTGAATTTGAAATATAGCTGGAAAACGAAACTTGAGAAATACTTAACTCTTTATAAAAACTTGTGTGGTCCTTTTTAAGTTTTTATCTGGGCTTTATTTTGTGACATGACGATTTTAATCGATCCTTTTGAAACTTAACGACTCTATTTGCACCGCACGTAAAGACATATAGGATCTTAAATTAAATAAGAAGCGAGGTGTGAAAATTAAAGGTTCGATATTTCTAACTTAGGAAAATAGAATTGCTAGCTTTGAAACAAAACCTTAGGGTTAGAATCATAGTTATTTCGCAAAACTAGTTTGACGGGATTTTGTAGGTGAAATCCGCTGAAAACCCTCAGAAAACAACACTCCTCCTACTAGGAACACCTAGAGGTTTAACGGCTTATTGTACGAGCTCAGTGCAACCGCATTCCCTGTGAAATTGAGGTCAGGATTTTTGTTTTTCTCGGGACGAGCAAAAGATAAGTTTGGGGGTATTTGTTTATCACAGAAAACTGCATTTCAATACCACTCATTCATTATCTGTTTTGTTATATATCGGTACTATTAACTAGTGTCTGCTCAGTAAATACAGATTACAGGTATCCGTGACACAATACTAGAAACACGCTCAAAATCACAGATATAACATTTGTGAGCCGACATTGCAACCGGAATTACAAACCGAGATATCCAAAGAGTTCTTTTACAACAAATAAATGTGTACACAATTTTGGTCCAACACAATACAAGTGTGCACACAACTCTTTGATACTTGGACCTAGGTGGGGGCTGCCCAAAGCACAAGTGAGTGTGATATGTAACAAATACTAAAAGATGTGATGTGATTTAAAAAGCATCAAGTTTCCCTCCAAGACTACTGAGTATAACCCAACCTGATATGAAGAAATCAAACAGTACCAGTGGACTTGTTGAGTGCACTCGAGACCACCACACCAACTTGAGCCCCTTTGCTCGGACCAAGACCGACGAGTTCCCCCAAAAGACCTACATGGCCAGGTCCCCTTGCTCCAATTATTCCCATTTTTCTTTTGGTGGTTTATTTGGGTCACATCATTTTATTTTTTTATGTTTTTTTATTCTGGTATGAGGCCTATAAATACAAGATCATTGGGTAAGGGGAGATGATACTTTTTCTTTAGTTTTGCTTTAGAACACTTATAATTTGCTTTTCCTTTGAACTCTTGAGCTCTTGCCCCCTTTTCTTGCCCTTGTAACTTCTTCATTGAACTTGCAAGCTTAAAATTTGGATTCTTGAATTCAAGATTAGTTGTATCTTGTTTGAAATTCAATAAAAGTTCTCATTTCATTACATATGTCTTGCTTTCTACATACTTTGAACTTGTGAAATCCTTACTTTACTTTGATCTTGCAATCTCTTAAGTGAGCCTGCAAGCTTAAAGTTTAGTATTTTGATTTCATATTGGTACGGAATTAAAGAACAGTTGAAGGAATTTGCATGTTTAATTTATCGGTTCTCTCTTTGTCTTTTCTTTTGTTGCAATTTTTTGTTATGTTGCCTTACTCTTTTCTTTTTCATTTTGGTATTGTAAATATGTGTGAGTAATTGATTTACTTGTTAAGGGTAGAATATGGTTAGTTTGTGTTAGGAGATGTGTTTGCTATAACCTTAAAAACCTTAACTTTGCAATTGAAACTTCAAGCAACCCACTCGCAATTCCGCTCCGTTAGGCACCCTAACCTACCACGATAGCGGGGAATCCTAATCATGACCGGATTGCTAATAGTTTGCCTAAGGTTAAGGTCAAGAGACAACGGAAGGATAAGGGACAAGGAATACGGATTTAGCGCAAAATCGCAAATACCGTATTTCAAGTTCCCGCATCCACGTTGTTGCCTATTGCCTTGGTGTCAATATCAAAATTAAGGTCTATAAGGAAGTGGCAAACATCATCCTAACACAAGCTAATCTAAAACTACCCCTAACAAGTCTTTCTATTAAACATATCATTGTTACGACACTTAGTATAAACAACAACCCAAGTTATGGTATTAACTCATTAAAACAAGCTTGAAAACTTACCATCTCTCTGCGGACGACCCGTACTCATCGCGGCTCGCTACACACGACACCGTGTTTGATTGCGGTAATTTCAAATTCTTTCTAAATACGACACGGTGAAAACGTATCAATCAAAGGACATATAACTCCGAAAAGAACTGAGAACTATTTTCATAGTTCCCGAGAACTGAAACCGAACTGCTTCTGTAGTTCATCGAAAATTGAATAGAATTCAACTGAATTTAGAACAGAGAATATTGCGAATATTATTGTCTTCCTCGATTCAGAATTCTATAAAATATTGTGAAATATTCTAAGTTTTAGAACTTTGAAAGTACTGCAAAGTACTTTCGTTAATTAGCCCAAAACTAAAGAGAGCTTTGCTCATGCGCCATCGGATCGTTCAACACGGCCAGAACCGAACTGCTGGTTGGTGCACACCAGAATTTATAGTTGATGTTCCTGGGATAGATCAGTTTTGGGAGTCTTACACCGGAGTAGGCCAAATCTAGTTTAAGTTCCGTTTTTTTGGAACGCACGACAGCTTTCAACTCGATCTAACGATATATCTGTTCGGTAAACTTGAGGAAATTTTTTAAAATTCTAACGTTCATTTTCCCCGACTCCAACAAAAAATAGTTTGATGAGTTTCCATTCCAGCTCAGGCAAATTTATTGCACTTTTTTATGCCAAATCAATTTTTCTTCCTGAGGAGCTTGATAGTTTGTAAATTTTGTACTTGTATATCTTGAAAATGAAAACCTTATGATTTGCTGGATTCCAATTTTAATGTGTAATGATAAGAACTGTCTAAATTTTTCTCTGAGTTCATATGATAGATAGATTAGGACCTTCTTCAAAATTAAAGGCTAACTAAAAAAAATTTAAGAAGAAAGGTTTTATTTTGTAATCTATACGAGGAAGAATATTTTCCCATGTTATTTGAGATGCATTCAAGGTGTCCAGTGGATATCCTTAATCTGGAGCTAATAGGTTTGTGTTTGAGATAGAAAGAGAGAGAAAAGAGATAGAGAGAAGGGGGGAAAATACAGGAGTCTCTTATTTCTTTCTTCTTAAAAAAATCAATTTTGACATAGAGGCTGTCATTGTCAAAAAGAAACAGGACAGCTGTCCTCTTTTCTAGCTATGAGTTCTAGCTACGAGTTACTAGGGAACCAGGAGGACACGTGTGTACTTCATAGCCAGAATAAGGAGGTTTAACCAGCAGTTGGCATAATAACATTAGTTGGACCCGCTGACTCAGACAGAATAGGCAAACCATCCCAGATCGAATGCACCATAGAAAAATTCATAAAAATATTGCTTATTTTTAAGAAGCTCCCATGCAGTTTTCCCGTTTTCCACCAAACTATTATGTACTTTCAAAATAACGGGAAACCATGTTTTTAATGGTCAAGTTTAACACCGTCTGAGTCACGTCAGCACCATATCAATGTTTTCCACCTTAGCAAAAATTATAAAATCTCAAAAATAACCCTAACCAATTTCTAAAAAATTAAAAAAAAATTAAAAACTACCCAGTCATCTTCGTCGGCTACGGCGCCACTTCCGGCTCCACCACCCTCGGCCTCCTCCCTCTGCCGGCACCACCACCAGCTCCGGCCATGCCGCCCCCTCCTCCATCCTCCTTGCCTCCTATCCTCCTCCATCATCACCATCACCATCGCCATCGCCATCACCATCATCACTACCACTAGCATCATCTTCCTCATCCCCGCTTCCCATATCACCACCGCCAATCACCCCATCCCCACCAAACCGCCCCTTTCCTTATTCTCCCGCGCCTCCCCCATCACCGACATGTCCCTCTTCCACCCCTTCCCTTTTGCCGCCGCCCATCTCCATCATTATCATCACCACCACCTCTGCCATCTTCTTCCTCTTCTTTATACCCTCTCCCCCGACCACCATCTACGACCACCTCCTCCTCCTCCATCATCATCATAATCAATCTTCTTCTTCTTTTTCTTCCCTCTCCCCTGCCCTCCTCTCGACCTCCCCTCTCCCTGGCCCCCACCCCACGCCGCCCCAGCCGCCCCCAGCCCCTTGGATCTCATCCCCAAATTATTATTTATTTATTTAATAATAATTAGTTAATGTTTTAATAATTTAAAATTATTAGTAATGCATTTATATTGATTAAATGTATTATGAGATGGGTAAAATAGTCTTTTGTTATAGAATTTAACGGTGTTAAACTTGACCGTTAAAAGAGAGTAATTTTCTATCATTCTGAAAGCATAGGATAGTTTTGCGGGGAACATGGAAATTACAGGGGGGGTTTCTTAAAAATAAGCCAAAAATTGATTAGGGAAACCAACTGATTATTCTTATATATCCCGAGAAACTGCATCCGAATTGTTTCTCAAAAATCAAATCACAAATTTTGTGTTTTAAACGCTGCAAACCTTTTCCATTATTACAACTCACCCAAACAAAAAAACACCCATTATTGTCACCAACTTTTGTTGGGCCCTATCTCTCGGTAATTCTTGTGTTTAGTGGGTCCCATCTATATTTGACCCATTTTCAACCTACTAAATCCTATAATATACTGAGAATAATTTAGGTAAGAGGCAGGGAATTTGCATCGAAAAAATACACCCTCCATCGTGTTTTCCGACAATTGGAATCCATTATCTTCATCATTATCATCTAAGATGTGAGTACGCCAAATTTCGTGTGATTCTACAATCTTTTCACCGTTGCATTGGTGGGTTCAAAATTAACGGTTTACCGACAATAGAACTTTTTATATAACTTTTTACATTGCTAAATCAACGATGCAAAGGTTGTAAAATCATATGAAATTTGGTGTATCTGTATTTTAGATGATAACGATGAAGATGATGGATGTCGATCGTCGAAAAACACGATGGAGATTGTATTTTTTCGACGGCATAGGAGTAAATTCGCTCTAATGTACCATTATTCTCAAATATGATACTATCATCTTTCCGAAATAACAAATCGAAAGCTCTGGGTTTTAGTTTTCACTGTCTCTCCTCTCTCTCTCTCGGGTTTCTATAATGGGTACGATCTCCATCTCCTCCTTCATTCCAAACCCTAATTCTTCATTCCCTATACTTTCATCTCGTCATCGCCCTTCCTTCTTCAAGCCCCAATTCCCCAAAATCCTAACCGTAAAAGCCCTAATCCCAATTTGCGCCTCCCAAAACCTTAACCCTGGCCCTAAACCCACCCAAACCCTAATATCCACCGTCCTCAAGCCCGCCGTCATCGCCGCCGCTGCCGCATCCGCCGTCTTCCTCTCCCGCCACCCCAAGCCCTCCCTCGCCACCGCCGCCCCGCCTCCAATCGTCACCCAATCCGAAACCCTATCCGAAGAAGTCGACGAGCAAACCCTAGAGTCTCGCGTCGAGTCCAATTCTAGCGATGGCTCCGCTCTACGATCTCTAATGGAGCTCAAAGTCAAATCTCGCAAGCTAGCTGAAGCGGTCGAGATCGCAGATCGTCTAATTGAGCTGGAGCCTGCGGAAAGCGACCTCCCCCTTCTCAAAGCCCATCTTCAGAGCTACAGCGGCGACCTCGAAGCGGCGAAATTGGGGTTTGAGGAAATCCTGGCGAAAAACCCTTATCTTGTTGAGGCTTACCATGGGCTTGTTGTGATGGCGTCACAGTCGGGGGCTGACGGGGAAGTGGATGAGATTATGAAGAGAGTTGAGAGTGTGATGGTGATGTGTAAGAAAGAGAAGAGGAAAGAGGAGCTGAAGGATTTTAAGCTGCTGATTGCTCAGGTTCGGGTGATCCAGGGGAAATATGTGGAGGCTTTGGAGATTTACCAGGAGTTGGTGAAGGAGGAGCCGAGGGATTTTAGGCCGTATCTATGTCAGGGGATAATATATACTTTGATGAGGAAGAAGGACGAGGCGGAGAAGCACTTTGAGAAGTATAGGAAGCTGGTTCCTAAGGGACATCCTTATGCACAGTTCTTTGATCATAATATGAATGCGATGAAGAGGTTTTCTCCAATGGAGTAGCGTGCAAGATGGTAGAGTTTCGTCTGAAAAGGTGAGGAATTTGAGGTAAGTTTTGTTTGAACATGTTAGTTTAGGTTTGAACATGTCAGTTTTTATGTTTGAGTGCAAAGGATAAATTTTAGGCATCTTAATCTATATTTGTAGAATTTTAGTTGGCACTTCGATAGATTTGTATGTTCTAGGGTTTAGTTTTTGTAGATTGGTTATCTTTAGACATGCTCTCAGTTCGATGGATGTTTTTGTTATACTTAGGAAAGGGATCCTCTCTGTTTAGATATGGCAAGATTGCGTCGTATTGATAAGCGGTGTATATTTTGGTTAGTTTGTTCCTTGATTTGGATTTATTATTTTGTTTATTTCTATGCCTAACTAGGCTGTTTAGCAAAGTTTTATATTTCATGAAATGCATGCTTGTATAAAATTTGATGGTGATCGAGCTTCTAACGTTACAGTAATAGGTAAATGATGTCATTATCGTCTGATTAATGATCTCTTGGATGTCAGGACCACTTAGACCGCAAATTTATGTCTATTGATGACAAATATGATACGTGTACAACAATTGTTGTTCCTTTTTCTGATCTTCATTATGCCAACGATTGTCTCTTTATCTCACCTAAATAGACAATTGCATAGCAAATATTGATCTTTCTTCCGTTTCCTTGTTTCACAAACCGTATCGGCTTACCTAAGGGCCTGTTTGGAAGAAAGAAAGTAGCGGAAAGTGGGAATAGAGAGAAAAGTCAAAAGAAAGTACTTGCTAGAGTACGCACTTTGAACTTTCTATCGCTGCTGTTAAAAAAAGCCCTATAACGCTCCGTTATAGCCCTACTTTAGCGGAAAGCGTCCACGAAGCACTTCGTTCATGCATAAAGCGGTATTATAGAGCCTTTGTGCTGCATTAATGGCTTGAAACCCCTGTTTAAGTTTGCTATTTGTGCTTGAAAGTTTCGCTTAAACATGCTTTATTGGCATTCGAATGGGATAGAGCCCTTCTTTTAAAAAAGAAATGGTAGATAGTCATATTATATAATAGAATCATATTTGAGAAAAAAAAGAAAATGAGAGGGACCTCGGAGCCATTCTCATCTCAAAAGCAAAAGATAACGGTCGTGGAAAGGTCTTCGCTAATCATAATAATAAGATTGTTCTCACCTTCATCCAGAAACTTGAATGATGAGATCGCTGATGCCGACCACCCTCTGAGTCTCATTATTGTCACTGATCTGTAACATTATCTCTTTAAGATCTTATATTGATGACAATTTAATATTGTCTTCAATATATTTGTAATATCGCATACAAACTTTCTAACAATAAAACATCTTTCTTATTTTTATGTTATTTTGTTTCTAAAAGTTTCTATTGATTTAATTTTCCATCATTATCTTATTTATTATTTAACAACGTCTTTGCACTTTTTGCCGCGAAATCTCTGATAAAGTAGATTTGGATAACAATTTGGAGGAGACAGAATTAGAGTGGTTTAATAATGAAATCTTTAAAATGTGTGTTCCATTCACTTTCTACCTCTTTGAATGGTAAAAAGAAAATGGGTAGTCAGTTGCCAAATCCTACATGGCAAGTTAGGTAGCCCACTTTCCAATTTGTTACTTTTCTCTTGCCAAACAACAAAACTAGGAGAAAGCACTCACTTTCCTTTTACTTTCCCCATTGTCTCTTTGCCAAACTGGCCCTAAAGATGACATGTCTGCAGCAATTTTTGATCCTTGAATACTGATATTTGTTTTTTCCATTATGTGTCTTCTTGTCATAAAAAAACATGAGTTAGCATGTCTTGATCCTTCATTTCGGCTCTTTTTCATGCTGACATGTGCCAATTACCTAAGTATGTCAAGTGTATTACCATTTTCTTCGTCTTACTAACCAGTGTTTTCTTCCCACACCTAAAGGCAACAATTTGTATAACAATTGCCCATCCTTTGTTTTCTTTTGTTTTTTCCCCTTCTTCGTACAATTTTCTTTTTATGCACACAAGCATCACTTACCTCTTCTCTTTTTTTGGATAACACGTGGCCATTAATCTCTCTGAAAGTTCCAAACAAGACAAGTCTTAATAAATGTCGGACACTCATGCAGTCATGTTGTTACATGCAATCATTTATTCCTTTTCATTTATTAGGGTATTAGAAATCATCATCGAAGCCTCCTAATAATATCCTAAGAGTCTTTAATTTAGATCAACCATCGATCAAGATAATGAAAACATCTTCATATGAATTTCCATATATGAAATTACCAATGAAGTGCTATATTTTTCCATAATATATTTCTCCAATCACCTTTAATATCTTTGTTTTAACATTTATTTTTTGCATGCCATCTTTTTGTCTGTGCTGGGGCAGATCTCAAAAATCAACCTATGATACTCTTAAATATGTCCATACTTATGGAGACTGGTATAGATATATTGTTTCATAGTCTCAAGTTATCTTTAAGCTGTATTTTTTTCTCAGTGTTATAGGCTGTTAAGTGGCATGACAGCTTGTTATTTAGGGAGGTTATCATAGTTGTTAAAATCTTATGATTTATGATTTGAATCTTACGATTCTATACGATTCGGACAAGCTTTGATACATGTCGTAAGGTTGTATCAGATTCGATCGAATCTTACGATTCATGATTCGTATCATACGATTTGATACAATTTTTACAATTCACGATTCGAATCAATTCAGTAAATGGGTCGGGTTTGAAGTTTTTGGGTCAACCCTGAATATTTCGAGTCCTATAACAATTTAAGACCTAGTTTTAATTTAATGCCAAATTGGCAAATTCCTTAATTTTCCAATTCTTTCTTGGTTTCTCATTCTCTTTCTCACGAACAATCTTCCAAGCTTACTCGTCTTCGACATGATGGCTCACCCTCTATTTTCTTGTTGTATCATCCTTTGCCTCAACGCTTGACAATTGACTAATTATCTTTATTATGATTAATCACATATGCACATGATTTTTATTGATTTATGTATTCTTTGTTGGATTTTGCATATATATATGAGAATAATGGAGGAAAGGTGCCATAGGAGGGAATTTCCTCCTATGACGTCGAAAACATACTCCCTCCCCATTTTTTTCGACGATCGGCA
Organism: Agapanthus africanus; assembly: GCA_030015575.1. NCBI lineage: Eukaryota > Viridiplantae > Streptophyta > Magnoliopsida > Asparagales > Amaryllidaceae > Agapanthus > Agapanthus africanus. Next base: position 523,225,294 of record JASDDO010000031.1, read on the forward strand.
TCAATCAAGGTAGTGAATACTTGCTCGACCTACAGGGAGAGGGGAATTTGCTGTGACGTCAAATCCCTTCCTTCATCTCATGTAAGATGTGGATACACCAAATTTTATGTGGTTCCATAACTTCTTCACCGTTAATTTAGTGGGTGCAAAATTAACGGTTTACTGACAATATAACTTTTACATTGCTAATCCAACGGTGACAAAGTGATGGAATCACATGAAATTTGGTGTATTAACATCTTATATGATAAAAATGATGGGTGTCGATCGTCGAAAAAAACTCGAGGATAAAGATATTTAACGACGCCTAACAAAAAAGCCTCCTGCGGCCTTTTTTCTACATTATTCTCTCTCTCTCTATATATATATATATATATTTATTTATATATAAATGTTTGTGAGTTGTACGACTGGGAATTGATTAGGCACTATATTTTATATAACATACAACAACTGAGCCTTTTATCCCATGTATATAAGGAGGCTACATGAATCAACATGAGAATCACGCCGGGTCGAGCACATGAATCTTCCGCCTCCACTCACTCCTATTGAATATACTTTCATTAAGACCTTTGGCATCCATATCTTTTCGTATCAGCTCCATCCACGTTTTCTTTGGTCTTCCTTTCGCTCTTTTGACTTTGCATAAATCGAGAATATCCATTCGTCGAACCGGTGCTTCCGTAATTATGTCTCGCACATGACCAAACCGTCTTAGACGGTTTGCCCGCGTCTTCTCCTCCACGGGTGCTACACCAACTTTTGCACAAATATTCTCATTTCGCATCTTATCCTTTTTAGTGTTACCACGCATCCAACGAAGCATGCGCATCTCCGCTACATGCATCTTGTATGCATGATGTTTCTTAGGAGTTCAGCATTCCGTATCATATAACAAGGCAGGCCGAATAACGCTTTTATAAAACTTCTCGTTCAATGTTAACTAAAAGGTATGATCACACAAAACCCTCGTTGCACTTCTCTATTTCAACCAGCCAGCTTGAATCCTCTGGTTAACATCGTTGTCGATCTTCCCATCTTTTGGATGATGGAACCCAGATATCTAAACTGATCGCTCGGTGATATCTCTTGTTCATTCAATGTTATACTAATGTGATCTCGACTTCTCTGTTTACTAAATTTGCATTGCATATACGATCTCTTGGATCTACTCAATCTAAACACTTGAAATTCCAACGTTTACCTCCACAACTCCAATTTGGCATTAACCCCTGCTTTTGTCTTATTTACCAGAATAATATCATCAGCGAATAACATACACCAAGATACATCATCCTGGATGGATTTAGTAAGCTCATTCATTACTATGGTAAACAAGAATGGATTTAATGTGGATCCTTGATGCAAGCCAATTGTGATCGGAAAATCTCTCGTTAGGCCGCCACAAGTCTTTACATTTGCCAATACTCCATACATGTTCTTGATTATGTTAATGTATCTTATTGGGACTTCCTTCTTCAGTATTGTTGCCATGATACTTCTCTAATTACCTTGTCGTTAGATTTCTCCAAGTCAATAAAAACCATATGCAGATCCCTTCTCTTTCGAAAACGTTCGATAAGTTGACGAAGCAAATGAATAGCCTCTGTCGTCGATTGTTCAGGCATGAACCCAAACTTGTTTTCTATTATCTTAGCATTCTTCCTTAGCCTTTGTTCAATCACTCTCACTCGCTCAAAGTTTCATGGTGTGACATATGGGTTTTATTCTACGGTATTTTGAGCAACTTTGAATGTTACCCTTATTCTTGTAGAGAGGTATAAAGGTACCCCTATTCCCCTCATTGGACATCTTTTTGGTTTGCCAAATCTTATTAGACAAGTCCGTCAGCCATTTAACACCTATCTTTCCTAGGCATCTCCATACCTCAATAGGAATTCCGTCTGGGCCAACAGCTTTTCTTGATTTCATCCTCTTGAAAGCTTCTGTAATATGTCCAATTGTTAATCTAATTATCTAATTATTATAAATATGATATATTGTCTTATTTTGCTAATCTAATTATCTAATTATTATAAATATGATAATATGTCTAATTGTTTCAATTTTGCACAAACAAATATCATATCTTACGATTTACGATTCAATACGATATACGATATGATTCATAAGAAAAACGATATACGATTCATATCACGATTTGACAACTTTGGAGATTATACATAGGGTTACCAAAAATAGGGTTGTAAATCTACTTATATGTTACAGAAAAGTACCTATGTAAGACTGAAATCTATCTATTACTTTAATTAACATATTCCTTTAGAATTCTGATGTATAACTACAGTTTTACATATGTCGTGATGTACATAGCCAAATTACAGAAAATCTATTTACTTTTTTACTGTATTAACTCAACTTCGATGTTATCATTTTCATCTATTTAGAACCAATGAAATGAATTTCCTTCTTCCTTCTAATCATACTACCTATCCTCCAAGTTATATTCATCTATTTGTTTTGTATTTTATGTTAAATCTATCTAGCTTCAGGGAAATATAGATAAATTCCATTGATTTTGATAAGGATAATTTCAGTTAAATATAGGTAGAATTAACTAAATGAACTATTGATTCTGTTAAGTTTAGTTAAATTGAATTAAATATTGGCCGATTTAGCTAAATGAAGATAGTTGCATTATATATAAAAAAGAATTTATCTTCATTTAGCTAAATTTTATGTTTTCTTTTTGGGGAAGTCTTACAGTCAATGACGCTATGTTGGTTAAAGTGTGTTCCTTTTCTAACCTGAACCATATCAGAACAATGTTGTTCAGAACAAGTTTTTATTATATGACTAGAAAGTTGCTAGTCTTGGAACTTGGTACGCCTAGTACACTGCCTTCTTAGGATGCTTTAGTGGGCTGAAATACATTTATCTGGAAGGGCAGACGACTTTATAAGGTCATGGAGTTGTGTTTTCTTCTGTTATTGTTGTTGGTTTGTGCATGTAACTTCATATATGTGTGCATAATGTTTGTATATGAATGCGCGCGCGCACTTTGGAACATACATGCATACCAAGTTCCACATGTTCCTTAGTTTGATTATACAGAAACACAGAATTTAACTAGGTTGCGCCTCGTGTTTTTACCAACCTTTTCAACCTTTCCTTTTCCAAAAAGACTGCAACTGATATACTTAGCTTTTGCTCTTCCAAATTAAGTTAACCCCCTTTGTTCTTTTCAAAAAGGATGTGTTTCCTAGACGAAAGACTACCTCTTTCCTCATATTTTCTTTCCACTAGGATAAGGATCATTAAGAAATTGAAGGTTTTAATGTAGCTCTGTTATAGAGCTGCCAAACGTTTGATAAGCCTTATGCAGGATCAAATTATGTTCAATATAGCTTTTGGTAGTACATATGTAAACTTAAATGCCATGCAAATTTCCAAATTCTCCCAGTGATTATATTATATGTTGGATCGGCAATTGTAATTTATAGTAGACTTTGATTGATTTGAAAACACCTGATTTATGGGGGAAAAAAAAATCAAGGCTTGTATGTATATGAAAATTTGTCATTACCGCATACTAGTCTTCTTATATAATGTGCTCGTAGGACTAAAAGCAGATGAGGAACTATAATAGCAGCGATGGAAGAACTCCTCAACGTGTTCCCTACTTTAAGAATTCATCCTTTTCATCTTCTCTTAAGTCATTAGTTTCTGTTTAATGTGATCTCCAAATCAGAGCTGCAAAATAATTTTTGATGGTGAAGATTGCTACCGATTTTGTTGATCTGTCTATTTTTTTGTTTACCACTAATGTGCAGATACTCTTATGACTTGTGATTCTCTCTCCCTCCCTCCCTCTCTCATATAATTTTTTAAAATAATTGTTTACTATAATCACTTTTCTCTCTCTCTCTCTCTCTTATAATTTTTTTTAAATGATTGTTCACCATAATCACTTTGCGTTCTTATAAATTCATGATTCTGCGCAGAGTCTAACTTCTAGGAGCATCTGAATCATCTGTCTAGATTAGATTACAGCTGGGATCTGCTCAACCCCAGCTTCCTGCTGAACAACAAAAGCCTTAATTTGATCATCAGAAGAAATACAAGCAAGCAGGATTCGAAGTGGGTGTCCGTTGATTGGTGAAATAAATCCGAGCTTGTTATGCTAGCGGAATGTTAGGCAATTTTGTTTGCTATGATAGTTTACCCATCTTTGTATTGGTGTTATCAGTGTACTAGATGGTTCTTGTGATTGCAGCTTTGTATGCGTCATCGGCATTTAGTTTTGAAGTTTTAGAACTATGATTATTCATGTAGTTTATTGGACCTTTGGTTAGTGAACACTTGTAGTGCAAATCCTAGTAGCTACTATATATGGTATTGGCATCGAGTCGAATGCCATTATCTGAAATGGGTTCTGGTCTATATATATAATAATAATAATAATAATAATAATAATAATAATAATGGAGAAAAGAGGCCATAGAAAGGAATTTCCTCAGCGTCGAAAAAATACACCCCCTATCGTGTTTTCCGATTATCTAAACCCATCATCTTCATCGTTATCATTTAAGATGTGGGTACACTAAATTTCATGTGATTCTACAACTTTTTCACCGTTGATTTAGTAATGTAAAAAGTTCTATTATCGGTAAACCATTAATTTTGAACCTATTAATTCGACGGTAAAAAAGTTGTAGAATCACATCAAATTTGGTGTATCCATATCTTAGATGATAACGATGAAGATGATGGGTTCCGATCGTCAGAAAACACGATGAATGTTGTATTTTTTCGACGTCATATGAGGAAATTCCCTCCTATGGTTTCTTTCCTCCATTATTCTCATATATATAGAGAGAGAATAATGGAGGAAAGAGGCCATAGGAGGAAATTTCCTTCTATGGCGTCGAAAAATACAATCTCCACCATTTTTTCTGACGATCGGCTTCCATCATCATCGTTATCATCTAAGATATGCGCACACCAAATTTCATGTGATTCCAACACTTTTCACCGTTGATTTAGTTGGTGCAAAATTAATGGTTTACCGACAATAGGACATTTTGCACCAACTATCAACGGTGAAAATGGTATGATCATATGAAATTTGGTGTATCCACATCTTAGATGATAAAAATGGAAATGATGTATGCCGATCGTCGAAAAAAATCATGGAGCGTGTATTTTTCCGATGTCCATCGGAGGAAATTCCCTCTTATGGTACCTTTACTCCATTAACCTCATATATATATAGAGAGAGTAATGTAGGAAAGATGCCATAAGAGGAAATTTCCTTTTATGACGTCGAAAAAGTACGCCCTTCGTCATGTTTTCTGGCGATCGTCATCCATCATCTTCATCGTTATCATCTAAAATATGGGTACACTAAATTTCACGTGATTCTACAATATTTTCACTGTTGAATTAGTGGGTTCAAAATTAACGGTTTACCGACAATACAACTTTTTGCATTGCTAAATCAACGGTGAAAAAGTTGTAGAATCACATGAAATTTGGCGTATCCACTTCTTAGATGATAACGATGAAGATGATGGATTCCGATTGTCGTAAAATACGACGGAGGGCGTACGTCATAAGAGTAAATCCCCCCATGCCCTCTTTAATCCATTATTCTCATATATACACACACATACAAGGATTGTATTTACTGCAGGGTGCCTGCAACATTTGTAACTAATATTTCGTACATAGGCAATATCGGTAATGAAATTGAAGCTAGAAAGGAAAAAGAAAGTTAGCCACTGCATAGCCAGAATCATCCACTCCTAATTTCTATCATCTGAAACGAGAGGAGAAAATATCTATGCTTTCTGGGGTTACATTCCACAAGGCTTTAGACTTGGTTATATTCTTCACTTTTTTCAATGAACTCAAAAAACAAACAGCATCATATTTTAGCCCCAGGACATCCATACCGAGTCAATAGCAACAGCATAACAAGCCTTTCCATATTGACGAACTACTCAGCATAACAACACAACATGAGCTCCAAGAACTACTAATTAAACTAACTAATAAACATAATGAGAAATAACTCTAACAACCTCTAAGAAATATTTCCTCATACCAAAAAACAGATTACTGCAATACAAGATACTGAAGAAACCACAAATGATAACCTACTTAAAAATTAAGGCATATACTGTAATTAACCCGATAATTGTGAAAATGTACGATACCAGGGCACGGGAGCTGAGATGGGTGGTGGCATGGATGAGGACGGGCCCGTGGCTAGTGGTGGAAGTGGGGCCGGGCCGAAGGTTGAAGATGTTGATTGAAGACCATATTTGAGGATGGTGGGTGATCATGATTTGAGTTTGTGTATGTGTTTTAGTTTCTACGGCCCTTTTTCATTTTGTGTCTGGTCATTGTTTATACTTGTGTCTTGGTGTGATTCAGTGACTTTTAGTTTAGCCAAGAAGTTACGGAAAATGTATGATGATCCTTTTGGGCTTAAATGAAGTTTTAGGCTTCGAGCTAATTATTATTGATCAATCAATTTATCAATCCACTAATTCTAAGGTGGGTTGAATTTGGAATATTATTTGAATATACGGTCCAAAGTACTAATTTTCTGTTGGTATCGGTCACTCTTAAGGAATATTTCGGAATCATCTACCTTAGGCTTTTATTATTCTCAGAATTTTCATTTTTTTCCCTTGCTAAATTACATTAAACAACCCTCAACCTATGAGAGTTTTTCACTGAACTCTTCAAGTTTTTTAATACAGTAAAATCCCTTACACTTTTGTTTTAAGGGATTTTTCTATTTCGATACCCTTAAGGTATTACTTCAATGAAGCTTATTGTAATATGAAAAAAGATTAAGTTGGTCTAGTGAAAATAGAAGCACTCATAGTTAAGGGCAGTTTAGTGTAATTTAGTCTTGGTTCGTTGTTGACGAGCAAAGGGTTCTGGGTTCAACTTGAGAAGCCTTGTCAATTGTAGTGTTGTCTACGGTAGTATCAGCGGCCATGATAACAATCTGGAACTGAAGCCTATCATCTAGTACCTACTCAACTATCTTCTGGTGCTTCTGCTACTCTCAATGTCGTCGATGTTCAAAACAAAGATCTCAATTCTTCCATCATAGGTCTTTGCAACCTGCACATAGCACATCACCAGCCGAAGCGATGTGCTTTTTAGGAGAACCTGAATTATCTTCTGTCAAATGACAGTTCATTAGAAAGAAAAAGAAAATGGTACTTCAGTGAAACACATCTAAGGTAAAAAGAGTAAACACAACTTTGCTAAAAAATCTTGGGTATATTAGTATAACATAATTAGTTTAAGGTATTTTGGTGTAATTAAAGTTGTCCCTAAAGGGTATTTTAGTGAAAAAATTCAATAGCTGAGGATATTTTAATGTAATTTAGCCTAAAGTAATATCTCTTTTAAGAAAAAACGCATCCTGCTGCTCTTGAATTTGATAGGTTGTTGACTTTTGTCTGACTGCTGTTTGACTAGCTTATCCTTCGATTAATTCAATTCAATTCAATTCCAATCATTTTCCCCCAATTTGAATCCGCATTTTTTGTTAGGGTTAGAGACCAAATCATATCTCTTCTCTCTAGGGACCTCTCTCTGATCTGAGAGAGAGAGAGAGAGAGATCTCAACAGTCGAGCCTTCGATTTTTTGTTCTTGTATTTAGAATCTTCGCTCAATTCTGAGAGCAAATCGAGAAGTGAAATCGATGGTGAATTGGGAGTTGAAGCAGTGCTGCAAGCACGATCAGAAGATCTTCATCGCTATGGTCGCCATCTTCACCGTCGTCATCCTCGCTGTAAGTTCTATAATAAAAATCTCATCTTGTTCCCAAAATTTGAATTAGGGTTTCTATGATTTTGAAACCGCATAGTTTGAATTTTTTGAACTGGGTTTGTAGTTGTGGAGAACGGTGCTGTTGACGCCATTCAAGCTCATCACTGTGTTCCTTCACGAAGCCAGCCATGCTATTGCTTGCAAGCTCACTTGCGGTCAGGTGAACGAAACAAAAATAATCTAATTTCATGTGTATTTTTGTTGCTTATGCTGAGGAAAAGTTGAAAACTAAGATTAATGAGAGACATTGCTATTAAGACAACCTTTAGAAAGGAGATCGGTCATCGGTAAGTGCACCAATATAGGAGAGAGTGACAAAATTATTCTTAAAAGAGGAACGCAAATGAGAGAGATAGGCATAGAAATTTAAAGGATATTATACTAGTAGTTAAATCGAGGAGCTGGCTCTTCGAACTAAATATAAGAAATGGATTCATTTAGTCTGTTTCCAAGTTGAGGATAAAAGCTTGTTGCTATAGTTGTTTATGAATCTAATTGGGTTGGTGAAGTTTAAGAGGCAAGAAAATATTTGGGATTCAGTTGATAGTTTAAATATGCAGGATTTTGATCGACATGAGTTGAGTCGATTCTCATTGTTATCAGTTTCTTTTTAATCCCTAAATGATCTGGAAAGAGTAATGCATGCTTAATTATCAATATTAGGAAATTGATTTCAATTTGGTAAGTTTTCTTGTAAATTCATTGGGGATGGGACACATTTGTATTTTGAACATTTTCTGATTGGATAGGATGTATATGCTCTAATCTTGAAGTTGAAGCCTAAAACTACTAAATTATCTGAACTCATGCATCCAAAATAGAATTTGAAACCAAGCAGAAGGTGAATGCTTGGGCAAAGTCAGAGATCGGCTCGAGAAAGCCGTGCCCCAAGTGCCTTCACCTTATTTATGGGCACAGGCCAGTCACCGGTAGGCTACTATATCCTGAGTAGGAAGCCTTTTCAACAAGTAACGTGCACCAACTGTAGCATCAGCACCCTCGACTAATAGAAACATCAGTTGGAAATATTGCCGAACACCTGGAGTGCGAAAACTTTGATGATCTCTGATGTAGATATGGATTAGCAGGGGTCTAGCCGAGGTAAGTTTATGACAATACACATCATAGAGAAGAAGGGGGTAGAAGAATCAGCCCAGTAGCTTCAAATTCTCCATAGAGTGTTGCATCAGTGGTAGTAACATCAAGTACCAGCACTCGCATGTAGCAACAACGGAAATGGAACCAACAACAGAAGCACCAACACACCAAATACCAAATCCACCTATCATCGCAAGCATTCAAAGACATGGAGAGGTAGTACAACACTAACTGGAGAGGATGATCCATCAAACCAACAATCAAGCAAACTAGAGGCAGCAACTTCATCCTTACCCGGCACGAGTAAGCAAGTCAACTACCTTGGATATGTACCTTAAAATATATTCACTCCTCATACAAGAAAGAAACTTGCTAGAACCAAAGCCAGATGGCGCTCACTATTCTCAACAAAGTCCTCACCGCTTCCTGCTCCGGCTATTCTACGCTTTTTTTTCCGGTTACTGCTCTGGTTGAACTACCATGTCTGCTTTTCCTGGACCAGAAAACAAGTACTGATGTAAGGAAATGAAAGTCAAGTTGAGGAGGCAGTGACGTAAGGTAAAGGCTCCCAAAAAAACCACTCTTGTACTCGTAAGGATGCATAGTAGCATTCAAAGAGCACTCTTTGGCCTTACCCGTTAGAGTAAGCAAGTCAAAACTACCTTGAGACTCGTTGAATTGAAAATTACGGGGTTTCGGGAACTCGTTCAAGATGGAATGGATTCAATTTATAGTACACCCTACGAGCCTCATTATATTTAGACTTTTGCATCTGGATCTCCTGTCCTTGGACGAATCCACTAAAGCGTAAAGGCCTGGGGATAGAGTTCCAATAAGGTCTGGATGGGAATTTTCTTGAAGATCTTTAGCTGATGCGAGATCAGGCGAGTCTTCCACTTACAAGTTAGCCAAGTAAACCCTTTTCGCTACTTGCGAACTAAACTAAGGGGATTTTCTATTAACCTTACCTATAGGATCAATTAATCATAGGTATGGTTGAGATGGCCAGTGCCAATGCACCTTCGATAGCTTGATTTCCTGGTTGAACTCCTGACTTGAGTCCTTCGTTGGTGGAATTTGTAATCAACTTTGATCCCATCTCCTCAAAATCTCGAAATACTCTGGGTCATGGAAATGAAAAGCGTGTTGCAAGAAGAATGAAGGAATTGAAGACTTGCTGACTTGTTAGAGTCAGAAATTGGTCCATTCCCTGGCTGGGTAAGCCAAGGGTTGCATTCACAGATCAAGTCATTTAATATATGATGTTCCCAATCCCGATGACCCGCATCCCGATGTCAATGCGCTAGGAGAAGGAAGGGGATCCCCTCGAAGATAAAAGGGTGTTTGGACTCCTCATGTTTACATGTGTTGCGGACCCGGAAGGGCTCATGTAAATCACGGGAAGTTGGATGGTTGACGCTCATCCCAGCCACTTGCCAAAAAGCTGAGATGTCAAGCATTATTGTATGAAATAATGAACAATTTTATGATTCAGCGGATATTTTTTGAAAATTTTCTTAGTTGTAGCTTTAGCTGATAGCCGGCAATTAGTCTTGAATATTTGCATGATATGTGATGCTTCATAGCCTTCATTAAGCGAAGAAAACCCTTTGATTGCTTGGAATGTCGTCAATTATTCAAGGATCGTAGTAAAGTTAATGACGAGAAAACTAATTAGTCAATGAAGTTGGATCTTTCTGTCACAATCTCAACCCAAACCCCTATGGGTTGGTAAACTTTTGGATGATTGGAAGGTTTCAATTACCGAACATGTGGCGAAGTCTACCTAGATCCAACATTATCCTTTGTTGTATATACTTCTAGATGAAAGTACGAGATTGTATTATTATTAACTTTGGCCATCTTCTAAGAATGAGCAAATCTCACAAATAGGTAACCGAAGTTAACTTCTGATGCAAAGAAAAGTCAACTAATGGATGAAATTTAACTTTAAAATGGTTGTTTGAATTTGTTATAGTCCACTGAATTTAGTTAAAGCCGGGAACAGCTAGATAGTATATTATTTCTACTCAATAGATCTTTTTTCTTACAGAGAAAACAAATTAATGAGGATATAGAGCATGCAAATGCATAGAATGAATAATTGTACGAACTATTCACAAAATTTAAAAGCATTCCACAAGTACCATAACAGTGTTTTCTTGCCTATTCAATGCATAGTTTTAGGTTTCTAAGCTCCGGGCTCAAAACAACATGGTTTCAGTTTCCTTTTTTCCCTTTTATTTTTGGTGATTGACCCAACATATATTCTACATGATACAATTCCTCAAAATTTAAACAGAATCAACCACTTAAAGCATATCACATAAATTTGTATAAATTATTTCAGGCACACTCAATGGATCCATGCCATCCTTGCTTTATAATCTTGCTATTTTGAGAAGGTTGGAAAGCCAAGACAGACTAGTGTATATAACAAAGCGAGAATGCTAAAATCTCTCAAGATACACGATGAACATGTGTCTGTTGGATAAAATTAGCAAAAACTAGACAGCAAAATTGATGCTTGATATAATCAGGGAGATATCAGAAAAGGTCAGAAGTTATTAGGTATTTCTAGATGAAAGCTTGAACTTAGGTTTTGATATTTGCAGGAAAGACTTGTCACTGGTGCTTAGAAGTCTGACGCGATGATGTTATATACACACTCGTTCTGTTCAGCTGACCGTGCTCAACACATAAGCTGATTATATGCTGAATAATTGGATTATGTGGACTTATGCAAAAATAGATTTTTAATAAATGTACATAGAAAAATATCCAAATATATATAGAAAGGATTGAAGAAAATATATTGATGGGAAGAGAAAGGAATGAATTGGACCTTTACTAATGTGGGTATGGAGTTTATACATCGCATTTTGGATATTAGGCAAGTAATGGAATCGACGTATTGTATACGTCCCAATTAAATGGATAATCACCTATTCACCTGTATATTTCACATAGGGGAAATTATGTGGCCATGCAGCGTTTCAACACTAGTTGAAGCGATTGCTAGGCAAAAACTTTAATTTGACAATCAATCTTTAAACCTTATATTATATCACTGGTGACCATCTGAGAGATCGCTATATTCTCTATATTGTCTAATATTTCAGTCAACACCAACTAATGCACTTTAATTATTCTAAACTTCTACAGGTTGAAGGTATTCAGGTTCACGCAAATGAAGGTGGCGTCACACAAACCCGTGGTGGTATCTACTGGGTGATCTTGCCTGCTGGATGTAATGCAACTTTCTTTTCTACATTTTCACAGTAATATTTTATTACGGATTTCAAGGCACATGTCTTGTTACCGGGAAACCTACTCTTGAAGTGTATTGCAATTATTTGCTTGTAATGCTTTAGGTTAATAAGCCATGTTTCCCCTCATCTATGTTTCTTCTAACTCTTTCAATAAACTACACCATTTCTTTGCCTCCAGATCTTGGCTCATCATTTTGGGGAATGGTTTTTATACTGGCATCAACCAATCTTCTTACTTCAAGGATTGCGGCTGGTTGTTTTATTGCTGCCTTGGTGGTTGTACTTTTTGTTGCAAAAAATGTAAGTTGGCTCTAATCCTTTTATGTATTTTTCAGCATATAGTATCTTAAAATAAATTTAGCATGATTATGGAGTTTGTATTATCTCTGTCCTGGAACAATAATATTTTGTTTTCAAGCCACTGATTGGTTTGGTTATTCTGTCAACTTGCAGTGGACGCTTCGAGGACTTTGCATTGGTAAGCTAGTTGTGAAATTTATTTGGTTGTTTTTTAAGAAGGCGGCATCAATAACGAAGGCTAATCATCTAATAAGCATTTAATACTCCAGGCTTTATTATTTTTCTTGCCATTATTTGGGTTTTGCAAGAAATGACAACGGTCCACATTCTTCGCTATGCCATTTTATTTATAGGTGAATATCTATCTGCTTCCATCTACTTTCCAGATATACACGGATTGCACTTTTTGTCCTCCTAAAAGATAATTATTTGCAAATGCATAATGCAGGTGTCATGAACAGCCTATTTTCAGTTTATGGTATGGTACTTTCATAGCATGCTAACTTTTTGTTTCTTATTAAACTACAAGTGCAAAACTAAACAGATGATCGTCAACTTGAAATTACAATATAGATATATATGACGATTTGATATCCCGAAGAGTCAATTCAAGTGATGCTGAGAAATTTGCTGAGGTTTGCCCCTGCCCTTGCAATGGTGTTGCATGGGGAGTCATCTGGTAAGATTTCTTAGCAGAAAATCATAAATAATAATGGTCTCTCCAACCCACCCAACCCCCCACCCCACCCCTTTTTTCCCATTTTCGGTTTCTTTGACTTAATTATCCTGAATATGTTTGCAGGGGTCTAATATCATTTACATTTTTGTGCGGAGCCATGTACCTTGGTCTTGTTATCTTATCATAAGGTATACTTGCTTGGCTTCACCTTTTGTTTCTCACATGATAATTTAATTTGCTTTTATATCATAAACTTGGACATTTAAAGGTTAATCAGAACTTGAAGGGCAGTACACTGGTTAAGATCCACCTATAGCAAACTATTGGACACACCTCGAGATCTTGCTGTTTATGAGATAAATACCATGAACTTTATAAATTACATTTAAATGCGCCATGAACCGCCTCTAGTTGTTGCTTGAAAACGCCATGTGTCTTGTATCTTTGAAAACCTTTTACTTTAACAATCATATGGCGGCCTTGACTGATATCCTCCATTTTAACCTTGTGCCTTCATTTAAAAAAATACTCATTTTAACCTCTATTTTCTTCTAAGTCGTCTCGATCTAAATGAAAATTGATTGCTTTAAGTTTAAGGTATGGAGATATGCACAAAATGAGAAAGAAGGAAGAAAGAGGATATGCTCTTCTTCCCTTTTTTTTTCTTTTATGAGGAAAAGAGGATATGTTCTTAAAGAAGGTAATAGGATAGAACAATGATATATTGGTCACATGGTGGTCCATCGACTTCAACGATTTTGGCAGGATAAAAGATGCATGGTATTTTTGTGTGATAACAAGGACAATTTATGGCATTTCAATGTAATTAATAAAGTTTGAAGGAAGGTAACCAAAAGGAATGATGCAGGTAGCTCGATTACTAGATTTTGCCTTGTCTTTTGACTTGATCTTAGCAAACACTTGGTTTAGGAAAAGAGAGCCTCACGTTATTACCTTTAGGAGCGGATCAAGTGCAAGTCAAATAAACTTTTTTCTGACGAGAAAGATAAATAGAGATTGTCGTATCGACTGTAAGGTAGTGTCAGGTAAGAGTGTAACCACTCAACATAGACTTATAGTTATTTTCGATTTAGAAGAGGACCTAGGAAGATTAGACGTAAGGTAGAGTCTAGAATTAAATGGTGGCGATTGAAGGAAGGTAACCAAAAGGTTTTTATAAATCGTGTAGTTCAAAGGCAGATTGGCAGTCAAAATGATTCATATAGAACATGGAACAAAATGACTAGTTGTATCAAGAGAGTGGTTAGAGATCTACTTGGTGAGTCGAGATGTGGTGCTCCACCATCTAAGGACACATCATTGTGGAATGAAAAAGTAAAGTCTGCTATTAAAATTTAGAGGGATTCTTATAAAAATTTGAAGAAAATCAGAGATGCGGAGAGATTTGAGAAGTATAAAATGACTAGAAAGGAAGTTAAGAAACCTGTTCGGGAAGCTAAAGCTAAGGTCTACAAAGAGATGTACGAGAAGTTGGACACTAAGGAGGCTGAAAATGATATATACTGGATTGCCCGGATGCGGAAAAGGAAGACCAGAGACTTATGTGTGGTGAAGTGTGTCAAAGATGAAGATCGGAAGGTTTTAGTTCGAGATGAAGATATCAAGAAAAGGTGGAGATATTATTTTGATAAATTGTTCAATGAGAGCTTTACTAAGAATTTGGATGGACTTGTCACTCTATCACAAGATATAAACCGTGATTTCATGCGTAAAATAAGACTACCTGAGCTTAAAGAAGTTTTGAAGAGAATGAGATCAAGAAAAGCTGTTGCTCCAGACGGGATTCCTATCGAGTTTTGGAGATACTTAGGAGAAATAGGCGTTAAATGGTTGGCAGATCTGTTTAATAAGATTTGGCAGACCAAAAAGATGCCAAATGAATGGAGGAAAGGTACCCAAATACTTATCTATAAGAACAAGAGTGGCATTCAAAATTGCTCAGACTACCGTGGAATAAAACTCATGTGTCACACCATGAAACTTTGGGAGCGAGTGATTGAACACAGACTAAGAAAGGATGTTAAGATAACAGAGAACCAGTTTGGGTTCATACCTGGACGATCGACGACTGAGGCTATTCATTTGTTTCGTCAACTTGTCGAGCGTTTTCGAGAGAGGAGACGAGATTTGCATATGATATTTATTGATTTAAAGGAAGCGTACGACAAGATACCTAGAGAGGTATTATGTGGGACAATGATGAAGAAGGGGGGTTCCCGTCAAGTACATTGACATAATCAAGGACATGTACGATGGAGTAGTGGCAAATGTCAGAATTTGCGACGGCCTAACGAGTGTTTTTCCAATTACAATTGGTTTACATTAAGGATCTGCATTAAGTCCATTCCTATTTACCATCGTGATGGATGAGCTTACTAGAACTATCCAAGATGAGGTATCTTGGTGTATGCTATTCGCCGATGATATTGTTCTAGTAAATGAGATGAATGCAGGGGTTAATACCAAATTGAAGTTATGGAGGCTAACATTGGAATCTCGGGGGTTTAGATTGAGCAGGTCCAAGACAGCATATATGCATTCTAAACTTAGCAAACAGAGAAGTCAAAACCATATCGGTATAACATTGGAAGGGCCGGAGATATCACCGAGCGATCGGTTTAGATATCTAGGCTCCATCATCCAAAAGGATGGGGAGATCGATAGCGATGCTAATCAAAGGATCCAAGCTGGCTGGTTTAAAATGGAGAAGTGCAACAGGGATTTTGTATGATCGTAACTTTCCATTAAAGTTGAAAGAGAAGTTTTATCGGAGCGCTATTCGGCTTGCTTTAATATATGATACAGAATGCTGGGCTCCTAAGAAGTATCATACACAGAAAATGCATGTAGCGGAGATGCGCATGCTTCGTTGGATGTGTGTTAACACTAGAAAAGATAAGGTGCGAAATGAGAATATTCGTGCAAAAGTTGGTGTGGCACCTGTGGAGTAGAAATTGCGGGAAAACCGGATAAGATGGTTTGGTCATGTGCGATGCAGACCTATGGAAGCACCGGTTCGACGAATGGATACTCTCGATATAGGCAATATCAAAAGGACGAAAGGGAGACCGAAGAAAATATGGATGGAGGTGATACGAAAAGATGTGGTTGCCAAAGGCCTCAATGGAAGTATATTGTTCGATAGGAGTGAATGGAGGCGGAGGATTCATGTGCTGGACCCGGCGTGATTCTCATGTTGGGTCATGTAGCCTACCCTATATGCTTGGGATAAAAGGCTCAGTTGTTGCTGTTAATGTAATTAATAAAGTTTATGGTAGTTATCTCCAAGATGGTGTATGGTCATCGCATTTTAGTGTAATTTACCCTAAGTATAAAATACAAAAAAAATTCCCAACTAACAACAAAAATAGACAACATCTAGCCTAATCATGATACTACATCACTTGTTCATTGAAATTTTTATTCGTTTCGTATTTTGCACTCCATGGTCTGTGGCTTGTAGCGGTAATGAACTAAGACTGGTGCCCCACTCTATATACTTATGCACCACTCTTCATATATCATTGTATTGTTCTTGGAACTTTTTGTAATAACCATCTCATAATTTAAATGCAGATTCTTGTGCCTTCAGCTTGAGTTCTTGATGGCCAACCAAGATCGGATTATATCAAATTGTTGCAACTAATTCATGAGATTTACCTTATTCTTTTAATTTACTTCCATACAACCTCATCTGATATTCTTTTTGTTCTAATTTAATTATACTTGATAAAAAATGTTGCATTACAAATATTTTCTCTCCTTTTTTTTTTTGGGTTTTGGGTCAAATCCATGACCTTGAATTGTATAATCTAGTTTCTTTTTATTATCTTATTATTCTGGTGGTGACGCTAGCAGGAAAAGGGATGCAAATTATGGGCTTAGAATTACAATTTTATTGGATTCCTTTTTCCAGTCATCTTTCATCAGAATTATCCTCAGCTTGTTTTATCATGCACTTCTCAAAACTTGTGTTTTGAAAAAATTTATATTGTTATCATTTGTTAAATAGTCATGTGAAATAATTCACACCAATATTCCCGACTCCCAAAATAGTTTCATGTCAAAAATAGTAACAGCAAGAAAGGGGGATAAAAAATGGCATGATAAAAAAAGTACATTAAAGTGGCTATTTTTATACATGAACTGCAGGCGAGTGTATGTTCATGGGGTTATGCATAGTGAAGTGAATTTAGAGGATTGTTCACAGTTCAGTTTTGAAAGTTTAGTAACAAGAAGATGATGGTTTTCACAGTAGGTAATAGAACTGAGCCCAAGATAAGACTGCAAGAAATTGTTCTTGGCTCTTGGGAAATATCAGCATTATACAGCAAAATTCAAGCCATAGAACTAAACAATGTTTTTCTAACATTTGAAGCTGCTTGTTCTCAGGGAACCTGCTGTATTAGGGCAGATGTACACATGAACAAAATGTGTGGGTATTCGCAAGTTACAGAGCTAAAAAGCAAATTATGCATCATATTACCATCAAGAAAGAATCAATCAGTTTATTCTATGCCTGACCCGACTGTTGAAAGAGAATGGATAGTCTTAAATTTATCGATACAACATAATCAGATATAAATATTACATCATCACAATCATAATCGGTCACGAACGAGAAAATCATCATCTAACTCTTTTGTTCCCATCAAAATGAACGAGAAAATCATCATCTAACTCTTTTGTTCCCATCAAAATGAAGTCAGGCTACAAAGCAAGAGCTCATAAAAGATATGACAATTTTATGCTGGATTGTTGACTTCACATAAATGATCAATCCTCTCTTAACTAGGCTGAAATTCTACTTGAGGAAACTATACAGGATAGAGGAGCTTGCCATAATCATAAACCAGTTGAGAACGTCCGACGCTGAAGCTTGGAGCAAAAACAAATGGTGCTTTTATATATCCAAATCATCATCTGGATCCTCATCAGAATCAGGGTCCTCGTCATCTGAATCTCGAATATAATGTATTTCACCTGTCCCTGTATTGGTCTCATCGTTTATACCTATAGATAAAGCGGAAGGCTGCATCAAGTGAGGATCATTTTTGCTTTCAGCAAGGGATCTACGGCCATCATAGATCTGGATAGTTTCGCCATTTCCTGAAACAGGCAACATAATATCAGAATTTTTTCCAACATATTCAGTAGGAAAAAAACAGCAAGATTTCAACCTCCAAATAGAACAACATAAACTATTTGGTTGGTGATGCATTAATTTTTATTTTTTTCCCCTCGGTTGCATGCAACTATATTTAAAAATGATTTTTTCCGTAGATAAAAATCTTTAGTCCTGTAAAAATTATTTTTCTAATCAAATTTTTACTCTCAAGTACTTGTCCATAAGAAAATAAAGTTAGATGACATGCAGGTTTCAAACAAGTGACTTGAATAGGTTGAAAAGGAGTTTTCTGTTCTTTACTTTTCTTGGTTTAAGATAAATAAAATAGGATGTCGCTCATCACTCAATTAGCTTTAGACAAACTCAAATTTGCAAACCCTTTGCATTTGTAATCGCAGACATAAACATTAAAATAAGGTGCTACCTCGCACACGCGCGTGTGCACACACATGTTCGTTTGAAGAAAACCACTCATAAATGAGGCACATTCCTTGCAAAGACCATGTGGCTTGATCAATGAATCTTAAAAAATTTCTGTGCCTCGAGGATAGAGGGATTGACTCTACACTCGATGGGCATTATCACTCTACACTCAACAGGCGTTATCAAACAAAATATATATTTTTTCTTTTGATAATACAGCGAAAATATGTTGCTGAAAATCTCCAATTGTGCACATAAAGAAAAAGAAAGACAATTGATCTTGCAGAAGACAAGCTTACGGTTGCTTAAACTCAAAACCCGTACCTTGGTGTTCAAAAGGAAGGACAACCTTTGCCCTGTCAACCTTCTCCTTCTCTGACAACTGGAGATTGAACTGCACCTGTTGTAAAATAGATGTACATGCAATTTATCACAAAAAAATATACATTATCAAAGAATACACATGAATTTATCGAGCTGACATAAGCATGGAACTGACCTTAGGTACAAGGTTTTGATTGACCATCAAGCTTTCAGAAGAAACAGCAGTAAACTTGATTCCACCTTGTTCCAAATGAAAGTCTTCATGCTGGAGCGTCAATCACATTTTAAATTTATTTTTTTAATCTAGTTTCTTCAGTCTTACGGATACAAAAGTATCAACCAAAGAAAAAAAGGCTGAGAGAGCTCACGAGCAGTTTAACTCTTCCATTTCTCCGCTTAAGGCGTACATGAAACTTTCCACTGTGAGAATTTTGTTCAAGCGCAAACAAGTTTTCCGGATTTTTTTGTCCTTCAGTAGATTGTATCATCGGCTCTAAGCTAGCAACCATTGTGGAGATATACTCGAGAGCTGACAAGGCCCTACGTTCCTGAAGGTCTGAATGTATTAGCCAAAAGATACATGAAATTCGATCTGCAACAGAAAAGGGGTAAGCGGAAATTTGATAGATTAGAATTTTACAAAATAAGCCATACTTCCCTGTACAAGTTTTTTCACAGACCATAAAGATAACAGAGGATCGACAGACCAATATAGAAAGCAGGCAAAATCTCTAAATTATTCAGCGTAAAAGTCAATTAAGCAACATTTGTAATGAGATAGTAAATGAATAAAGACGAGAAGTTATAAGTTGTTACACATATACACTAACGGTGGACTATTAATTAACAGACAATCTGACATTAACAAACTTTCTATCTTATAGACATAATGATGCCATGGCCACAATTTTAGTGACCTCCCTACTTATAATATGATCGGATTTGCCACTATGGTCTCTCATCAAAACTAGCCCTTTTTTAATTTTATTTCACCTAGCTATTTGTCTCCTTAATAGCCGGAAGTTCTCCAAAAATATGAGCAAATACAATATTAGAAAAAAAAAGTAAACAATTGAAATTTCATGATTTAAATAATTGAAAAAGGAAGAAAAAAAAATTTTAAAAAGATTTTTGGAAAAAAATTCGTGTTGCATGCAAAATATTGAAAAGTATAAAAATAGAAAAAAAATTGGAAAAATTTGTGGTTTTTATTTATTATATAGCAAACAACATGTTGAAAAAATGAACACGAATTTTTTTGGAATTTTTGGAATTATTGCAATTTTTATGCTCTATACAGCAAGTAAAACCGAAGAATACAGAAGATTTTTAGATTTTATAAAATTTCAAGATTTTGTGTGATATAAAAGCAAAATATTGAAAACAGCATAAAAGAAAATTTTAAATATTTTAGAAAACTTCACGGTCTTATGTGCTACAGCAAGTAAAATATTGAGAAACCGAATAAAATATTAGATATTGAGATTTTTGAAATTTTTCACATTTTTCGTGTGAGCATGTAAAACACCGTTAAGGAAAATGAATATTTTTTATCTTTTTAAAAATTCACGATTATCATGTGATAGTATATAAAATATTGGAAATATGAAGAAAACAATTTTTTTGAATTTTTACAGATATTAAGATTTTCATGTGCTATATATGCAAACGAAAAACTGAAAAGCACCAATTTTTTTGAGAATTTTCAAAATTTCACAACTTTAATGTGCTTACATAGCATGTATAATATTGAAAATCGAAGAAAACTAAAAATTTCAGATTTTGAAAATTTCATGATTTTCATGTGAGCAAGCAAAACATTGAATCCAAAGCTGAAAATTTTGAGATTTTTAAATATTATGTAATTTCTTTATGGTAGCGTGTAAAATATTGTAAATTTGAAAAAAACAAATAATTTTGGGATCTTTATAAATTTTGCAATTGTCATGTGCGATTTTCGTGTGTGATATCATGGAAAATATTGAAACGAAGAAAACAAAAACTATTTTATTTTTGAAAATTTCATAATTTTCTTGTGCTATAGCAAGCAAATGGAAAACCGAAGAAAATAAAAAATTTGTGATTTTTGAAATTTCGCCATTATGCGCTGAAAATTTTAAGAAAAAAATTGATATATTTGTACATTTCATGATTTTCGTGTGCTATATAACAAGCAAAATATTGAAAAACCAAATAATAAAGAAAATTTTGAGATTTTAAAAAATTTCACTATTTTCGTATGCTATTGCGGAGAATATTAAAATGCTTTAAAAAAATGCTAAAGTATTTACAAGTTAATTCTTTATATATTTTACATATGAAATTCATAAATACGAGATATTACAACTAACAAATCATATATTAATAAACTCTTAAATTAATATGATCTTTCTTGACTTTTGACTTTTAGACTTCGTACCTGCAAAGTGCGCGGGGCCCTTGCTAGTATATATAAAAACTATATGAGAGAATATTTCTTGGAATACTCTCTCATCTAGATTGGACTCTTACGGTTGCAACGTACCTTCAATTCTTGAGATTTACATCTTGCTCTATAGGAAATTAGGTGTGCACTAATGATTTTTATTCAGTCCCTTCCCTCTAAATTTGATTAGTATTCAAACCTTGATTTGGTTTGAAGTTATACTAAAGCCCGATATTAAGATCCACAAAAAATTCCAAGGACATATTTTACCTTGCAAAATTTTAAACTATCTTTTTCAAAAGCAAATTCTATGTTTTTACTTCTTTTTCCAAGCACTATTTCCAATCTTCCCCCTCTCCTTAAATCAAGCTAACGTTTCTCAAAATTTGATTGTAAAATTTACTTTAGCTCCTTTGATTATAAATTTTCCAATAACAAGAGTTACAACATAGTTTAAAATTTTAATCGGATAATATCGATATAATATGGACATTGCCAAGTTAATTTATCCATTCGTATTTTTGAAATTTACCAATATAAATATTACGTCAATCTTATTTTTTCAACATTCCAAAATTCTATTACAAATAAAATAAAATATACTCGATATTTCTTCTAAAAATCAAGGAAACCTTGGCAAAATGCTTGCTTCATGTCTGTAACGTACTTCCAGTTATTTACAATTGTACTTTACTAGGGCTTTTAGTTCTTGCAAGTAGATTAAGAGGTGCTTTTGTTTGCCAGATATTCTATGGTTCATTTATCTTTGAAAAACTCCAAACAAATGCTGATGGTTAATAGAACTGAAAAATTCATCGGAAAACATTGTTTGCCAAAACAATCCTATTAATTACGCATTTGTTAAAATACTCATACAGAGATGTGGATGAGCAGGCTATAAAAAAATATTTCGGTCTTTATACATAAAAACACGAGTAGAAATAAAATAAAAATTTCTATAGTTCCATCTTAACTCCAAGTCTAAATTTAAGATAAGTATTGAAAAAATTACATTTATATATATTAATTGATGTTGATTATATTTTCGTTAGATAATTTTTCCACGCATGTATTCCTACACACATATTGTTTGATAACAATACGGACCGATATATTCATTGTATAACAAGAGAAAAATAAAACTATTTGTAAATTTATTGAAATGACTGCCTTATATTGATATCAATATCGTGAATATAATATATTTTAAGTCGTCGTGTTTGTTAGTTTTGTCTTTACATTGCATGATTACAAAATTAAGGTTTTTAATGATAGAACAATTTATATCTTAGATCAAATAAAACAAAGTCATTTCTACTGCTTCCAGCACCAATATCTACATTTACTGGTTGGTATATAACCTATCATGGGTATAAGAAGAACTAGAACTGTTACATACAAGAATTTATTTAGTATTTTTCATCTTACTTAATATTTATAATCTTCTTTTTAAAATACTTTTGATATTGTGAGGAATTTGCGAAGCCTTTGGCTTATTTATGTTTTTTTCTAAATGATATTGTGATGCTTTTTTTTCTTTTTCTGCATTTTTAATAAGCTCTGTTTTTTTTTGAATATTCTTGTCGTATATGTATGGATTTGATGTGTCGAGAAAAATGAATATGTTGATTCTTTTTATGATATATTTTTTGGCATGGTGGGAAAAATATAAAACTTTAGGGAAGTTTTACCATCGTGTGGACAATGTAAACATTTAGATTTGCTTGTTTATGATCAATTTCGGCATGGTGAGAGCTGCTACAATATTTTTCTTTCTTTTAACAATTTTATTATTAGTACAAAATTTTGATTGGATACTCTTCTTTTATGAAATATTACTTTGGTATTGTGAATATTTTATTCGCAGATGAGCAAAAGTAAACATGTGTATCTTACTGCAATAAAGCATCACTTACAAATTATAAAAAAACTTATATCAATCATTTAACAAAAATATGATAAATGAGAAGTTGCATGGTGTCGCATAGTTTGTAAAGATCATTAAACATTTACCAATATAGATAAAATGAGCAGGATTGATATTATACAAATTCATGGAAGTATTTGGAGTAGAAATAAAAGTTTAAATTTACAAATTTTTTGATATATTGTTAAAGAAATAAAAATGTTTTTTATGAATATTCTTTATGTATAAGAATTTGGTTCGCTTTTCTCATTGAGTTTTTTTTGGATTTTTATCTTGTTGATATTAGACTTCTTATAATATTTTATCAATTATTTACAACTCTACTCTTGCTCAATTGTATCGTAAATTATGTAATGAAATAATTCCGAGCCTAAATGAAATGCGACTGGTGTATGAATATGAAATTTTGAACAATAAAACGAAAATATTGGACAGCTTTTCCGTGCATGGCACAGGGACTCTTGTTAGTATTATTCAATCCTATACATTTCTTAATTTTATGCATCTATAGAATCTCTCTTCTAGTATAAAATCTCTTATTGCTCTCTTAATTTCCCTGGTTGAATTTCAATAAGATTTCCGTTCTTATGATTGTAGATTCAAGTCGGAATTAAATTGGCTTTATGTATATCAAATGATTTAATTGGATGTTAAACCATTCACCTGCTTGGTTAGATCTGGTATCAATCTTATAAATGGATTCTAAATGTTGGACCCTGAATCCAATTTTGCATTTCGCCTGTCCATTGTACTAAAATATCATAAGCGTTTTGCACTTACCAAATTAAAAGCAACAAATTGTGTATAAAACATGTAGCTAGCCGATTTTTTCAAAAAAAAAATCTAGTAATTCAAAGAATAAGCATACCATGACTGCGAAGGTTGCTAATCAGGCCTGCAACTTCTGGCAATGAAGTATGTCTCAAAATAGCACTAATCTGAAACAAACAATAATGACTTACTATACTTCTTTAAACTGAAAAAATGATTAAATTAATTAATTGTCAAGGATAACCATTACGACTGAACTTTAGAGCAAAGAAGATATTGTTCAGATATGAACTGCAAATTTATATAATGCCTATAAATCATAACAAAGCAGCAATACCATAATTCAACAAAGTCATGCACATATCAGATGACATTTTCTGAAAAGCGATAGTGGTGATATCCTGAATAAATTTGGCAGATCAAATCTGAAGACTTGATTAATGCCAAACAAAAATTTTATCCGAAGTTAATGGCAAATTAAACAGCTTCTGCCATCTATCTAAATTTATATTCCTATGCAAAAAAATTGAAGCAGTGCAGAGATGGCAATAACACCCAAATCTTAAAAGCTGACTTCATCTACTTCCAAGTCCAAAAAACAAACAACGTCAAATTTCTGCCACATGACATACCGAGTCAATGGCAACAGCATAACGAACCTTTCCATCTCCAAGGAACTCTGCAGCATAACAACACAACATGAGATCCAAGAATTACTAATAAAACTAACTAAGAAAGAGAACATGAAGGGAATCAATAAAAACAACCTCCTCCTATGTCAAGAATCGAACATAAAAGCTTTGAAACATCTTTCACATCCTTAAATACATTAACCGAACCCCTCGACGATTCCTTTCCATCGTTCTCCGGCATCAAAATTTGATCTTTCCACCCAAGCGGATCCGAGTAGCAATCCACAACCCGAACCCTGCCGTTAAAATCAAGCGAAATTTCAATCTTTAAACTCTACAAAACCCTCAAATTGTGCATTCACAGCTAAAAAATCACTCACAGACTGGCATCGATTCCTTTGCTCTTCAACAGAGTGAAGTAAAACGATGGGCTCTTACTCAATGCGACCAAAACCAAACCGCTGCTTTGAAGGAATCAGATCAAAAAATTGGGTAAAGAAGAAAAAAATTGGAGATTGATTAGGGATGAAGGACCAACCGAGCTTGGGATTTAACGGCCGAGATGTTGGAGACGAGAGAAGATAGGAAGTGGTTGAAGGCGTGGGAGCCGAGTGGGATTTGAAGCGAGTCTTTTAGAGAGAGGGCTGCCGCGTGCTCGCCTTCGAGAGATCCGTCTCTTAGCGACCTCGAGATCGATTCCGCCATTAGAAACCCTCGAAAATAGAAGGAGATGAGGCAAAAAACCCAAAAAAAAAATTTGCTTGTAATAAAACCCTAGTTCTTTCGATAGTTGGCGGTTTTAGATTTAATAGCTACGCATTTGAAAGGAGCAGTCTCTTCCTCTTTTCATCACCGGAAATTCTTTCCCAATCGATTTTTGTTTTCTGTACTGCTCTTATTAAATACTTGTAATTTACATGTGCTATGCCACATATATATCAAATTACAATGAACTCATTTTTTCCATAAAAAGTGTAATAATATAAAGTGGTAGTTAATATATGATGGGTTTGGTTTTTTCTATAATAAATGGTTGGGTTAGTTGCAGTTATGAATCTTGGCTGGAATTTTTTTAACGATTTTCCTTGAACAATGAAACGCCACATCAGCAATCAATTTCAAAATTTGAGAGCCTCTTCTATTAGCACTATAATAGTAGAGATTTACCATTTCTATTAATACATGAGAAAAGTTTCATCCTATGCATGCAATACACACAACACATTGACGCACACATCTAAGTGACCCATGAATTTGTCCCAAAAGTGTTAAATTGTGACCACTTACCTCGATAGGGATCGAACCCCCGCACTAAATACTATAGGGTGTTTTTCGTCACCCCATTGAGATGGGAATACGTGCACGCTTGTCAGGCGTACTATAAATTCCCCTGCTTGGGGTAGGCGGGGGTTTATTGATTGTGGGGATCCGAATCTCCGGCAGCCGCGGACTAAGCTGCCGTTAATTACCCCCATCTTTGGGGCGAGAGAACCTCCGATTAACGGGTTAAACTAGTCATGCGAACTCAATGTACAGTGTCATGTTTTGGAAGGGTTTTGGATATATCGGGGGCCCCGCAGAGTTTTTACGGGGGTCCCGCTACCCGGATAGCGGGCTGGGGGTCAAGGGGGCTAGCAGCCCCTTGCGGGATGGGGCAGCGCCCCGTTAGAAATTTTTTTCTAACGGGGCAGGTATTTTTAGTGTGGAGCATGTGTGTGTATGTATATATATATATATATATATACAAAAAGGAAAAGAGCATCCAAAAGATGTGTGGGAGAAAGCCTTCGGGCGCTAGCGCCTCACGTGCCAGGCACGTGGGCGCTTGGGGCGCTGTGAGCGTATGGACGCTAGCGCTTTGGGCGTTAGCGCCTCACGTGCCAGGCACGTGAGCGCTCGGACGCTAGCGCATGGGCGCTAGAGCCCCATGTGCCAGGCACGTGGACGCTCGGGTGCCAGCGTTTTGGGGGCTAGCGCCCCACGTACCAGGCACGTGGACGCCCGTGCGCTAGCGCTCTGAGCGTTTGGACGCTAACGCTCTAAGCGTAAGGGCCCCACATGCCAGGCGCTTGGGCGCTAGCGCTCTGCGTGCAAGGGCGCTAGCGCCTAGCGCTCTAAGCGCAAGGGCTCTAGCGTTTTGGGAAGCAAAAGGGACTTAGTCCCTGCAATAGGAGTTGTATTTCCAGAAAGGAATACTTATTATTTTGTATAAATATATGACGAGTTAAACTCCTAGGATATTTTGAGCCTGACGAAGGGGCTTCTCCCCTTGAGCCCTGGATCTTCCCCAAAGTGGGGTTTCTGGAGATGGGTCTCCTTCTTCCTCCTGTAATTTGGCCGGATCTTGGAAAAAAGGGGTGAGACTTAAAAATCTCCTCTTTTTGAGATCTAAGGGAAGATCCAAGTTCCTCTTTGTAGGTTTTGTGGTAAAAAACTATTTAGTTTTGGAAAAGGAAAAGTAAAACGCTTGATTTAATTCAAAAGAAAGAAGAAGGTTTTAGAACCTTGAGGAAGCAGAAAGAGGCACAAGCCTTAATTTTTAGGGAATGAAAAGTATATCTTTTATTCATCATCATGTTGCCTTATATGGGCTAACATATTTACATATAGCCCCTTGGGCTTTACAAAATGTCATTTTGCTCATCTCATGTCTCATGTGCTATTTCTTTTTGCAATAAGTCACGGGCTTATAAAAATTTGGCTTTATACCCATTTTGTTTACATTCATGCATAAAAAATTACATAAAAATTATTTATTACATGATTTCATTTTGGCATGGGGGAGGACCGGCCGCTTCATGTTCGGACTCGACCTGGGCATGGGTCTACTTGGCTTGGGGTTGACTTTGACTTTGACTTGGTCAACCGGGGTGCAATTTTCGACTTCAACAAAGTGCCCCCCCATCAATAAATGCACACCGCATATGTGAGTCATGTGCATGAAATTGATGGATTTTCTTTTGCGTGGAGGCGACTTGCTTTGGTTCCCATTTTTTGGGATGCACTGCCCTTTTTATGACATGGACGGTCAACGTTTGACGCGTCTCCGAGACGGAGTGTCCGTGGTAGACGTTTCCCTGGCCCGGAGCGATTTGGTTCCCGCTTTGTAGGAAGCATGCACTGCCCTTTTTGCTACATGGACGGTCGACGCTCTGATCCGGAGCGATTTGGTTCCCGATTAGTGGGAAGCCTGCACTGCCTTTTTTGCGACATGGACGGTCGACGCTCTGATCCGGAGCGATTTGGTTCCCGATTTTTGGGAAGCCCGAACTGCCCTTTTTGCGACATGGACGATCGACGCTCTGATCCGGAGCGATTTGGTTCCCGATTTGTGGAAAGCCTGCACTGCCCTTTTTGCGACATGGACGGTCGACGCTTGACGCGTCTCCGAGACGGAGTGTCCGTAGTAGAATTTTACCTGGCCCGGAGTGATTTGGTTCCCGCTTTGTACGAATCCTGCACTGCCCTTTTTACGACATGGACGGTCGACGTTCTGATCCGGAGCGATTTGGTTCCCGATTTGTAGGAAGCCTGCACTACCCTTTTTGCGACATGGACGGTCGACGCTCTGATCCGGAGCGATTTGGTTCCCGATTTGTGGGAAGCCCGCACTGCCCTTTATGCGACATGGACGATCGACGCTCTGATCCGGAGCGATTTGATTCCCAATTTGTGGGAAGCCTGCACTGCCCTTTTTGCGACATGGACGGTCGACGCTTAACGCGTCTCCAAGACGGAGTGTCCGTAGTAGATTTTTCCCTGGCCCGGAGTGACTTGGTTCCCGCTTTGTATGAAGCCTGCACTGCCCTTTTTACGACATGGACGGTCGACGCTTGACGCGTCTCCGAGGCGGAGTCCGTGGTAGACTTTTTCCTGGCCCGGAGTGATCTGGTTCCTGCTTTGTAGGAAGCCTACACTGCCTTTTTTACGACATGGACGGTCGACGTTCTGATCTGGAGCGATTTGGTTCCCGGTTTGTGGGAAGCCTACACTGCCCTTTTTGCGACATGGACGGTCGACGCTCTGATCCGGAGCGATTTGGTTCCCGATTTATGGGAAGCATGCACTGCCCTTTTTGCGACATGGACGGTCGACGCTATGATCCGGAGCGATTTGGTTCCCGATTTATGGGAAGCCTGCACTGCCCTTTTTGCGACATGGACGGTCGACACTCTATTTGACTTGCTCTGCTTCCTGCAGTGTCAGGGGTGAACTTGACTTGCTCTGCTTCTTGCGGTGTCGAGATTAGATTCTGACTTGCTCCGCTTTCTGCGGTGTCGGAGTTGAAGTTGACTTGTTGATTGTGATTTGGGTTGACATCCGCATCGCTATACTGGAATATGGTACCAGGAGTGAATCATCATCTGTCTTTGAGAGGATTTCGGGATTGGTTTTTTGTCAGCATCTGCATTGCTGCACTGGAATAATGTCAGGAGCAACTCATCATTTGCCCCGGGAAGATTTGGGAATTGGTGGCTTAGGAGACAGGTTTAGATCCTTATCACTTAAGGCTTTTCAATTTTATGGGCCGTAAGGATCCCATAAAAGCATTTTCTCCCTACGAGTCGAAAGGATCCCGTAGGTGTATTTTCTCCTTAGGAGTCGTGAGGACTCCCAAGTGTGTTTTTCCTTTATGAGTCGTAAGGATCCCACGAAGGTTTGTTCTCTTCATGCATCGTGAGGACACATGAGTGGGTTTTTCCCAATGGAGCATAATTCCAAGGGCGGAGACCATCCGCGTAACTGGTGATTACGGTGGGGCATAAGTAAGATGAGAATTATTTGAGCCCGTGGATTGTATACGATAGTCAATTTGGGGACTGGCCGTAGGGCTGGAAGAATTTTGGGAAATTGGATTTTGGTTGGCATCTGCATCGCTGCACTGAAATATGGTACCAGGAGCAACTCATCATTCGCCGTTGGGGTGTGGGGTGTGGGGTTTGGAATTTGGTTGGCGTCTGCATCGCTGCACTGAAATATGGTACTAGGAGCGACTCATCATTCGCCGTCTGGGGATTTGAATTTTGGTTGGCGTCTGCATCGCTGCACTGGAATATGATACCAGGAGCGACTCATCATTCGCCATTGGGATTTGGAATTTGGTTGGCGTTTGTATCGCTGCACTGGAATATAGTACCAGGAGAAACTCATCATTCGTCATTGGGATTTGGAATTTGGTTGTTGTCTGCATCGCTACACTAGAATATGGTACCAGGGGCGATTCATCCTTCGCCCTTTTTTTTACCGCGATTGCTCTATCATTTCAGCTTTTCTTATCGCGAAGGTCACGATTGCCCTATCATTTCGGCTATTTATTCGCGGTTGCCCCATCATTTCGGTTTTATTTTCATTTTTATTTTTACTCGCTGATTTTTATTGCGCGTTGCCCCATCATTTCGGCTTTATTTTCATTTTTATTTTTACTCGCTGATTTTTATTGCGAGTTGCCCCATCATTTCGGCTTTTTATTTTTATATATATATATATTTTTTTTTTATTTACACATTTTTATATCCCCAGTTTAACGACTTAAAGGTCGACGGTTCCCAGTTTAATGACATGGTGGTCAGCGGTTCCCAGTTTAAAGACTTAGAGGTATATCGTTCCAGTTTAACGACGTGGTGGTCAACTGGTGTTCCCAGTTTAACGACGTGGTGGTCCTCTTTGCTTATCCCAGCTCCTTGAATTTTGATCTTGGCGGAGCTGTGTTGATGACCGTAGCTCTGTGGCTTGCCGATACATCCGAGGACTGTGAGGTTTTTCCAAGCTTGTATTGGTCCTCCGCCCAATCTTTGAAAACACAGCAGTCTTCAATAGTATGACTCACCACCCTATGGTATGGGCAGTATACGGGATTGCCGGTCATATTCATTTCATGTGGCCTCTTCGGAATAGGCAATTGCAGACCGTTGTTCAAGGCTTTCTCGAATATATTGCGGATCTCATCCCTCCTGAAGGAGTACACCTTCTTCTTTCTCTCCATTAGAGTAGGTGCCCTTACTGATGTTGGTCCTTGAGGCCGATCAGTTTTTGGTTCGCCCTTTTCAGATAATGGCACATGTCTGGGAGGATTAGGTTCCCGAAAGGCTTCGGTCTCCATTTGTATGAAATCGGCGGTCGTAGCTTGACTGTTTGCTAATACGCCTTTAGACAGTTCTATCTCTCCCGTCTTGTATTGCCTTTCGACCCAATCTTTGAAGACGAAGCAGTCCTCAATGGCATGACCTATCACTCTGTGATAGGGGCAATATTTTGGGTCGTCGGTCATGTTCGCTTCTTGCGGTCTCTTTGATTCTGGCAGTTGTAGACCGTTTCTTAGGGCGTCCTTGAATATCTTGTGGACTTTGTCCCTTTTGAAGGAATAGACCTTATCCAGTTTCACTTTCAAAGGTGATTTCCCTTCGGTGTATGTATCGGAGGGACTAGAGGCTGATCGCGGCCGTTTTTCGCGAAGGCGCTCCGCTCTTAGGTTGAAGGGGGTATCGGTTGGCTGCCTCCGGGTATCAATCTCTGCCTCATGAACCAAAATTTGATTATACTGTAATTGCAATCAGGCGACTTGGGTCGCGAGATCTGCCGTGACGTTTGCCAATTCGTCGACCTTAGACTGTACATTGGCTAACTTCTCATCCCTGTCCTGAAGCTGTCTTTGAAGCCATCGGAATAATGCTTGTTCTGTAGTTCCGGTTATGACAACTGGGTCATCCTTATTGCCAGAGCTCAATTCCGCAGGAACCCCAGGCTCTTTTGGCTTATCGGCCTGAGCGAGCTCTTCGTCATTCAGACCGAGTTGACATTGGGCAGCGTCCATCGTATCATCACCCTCGCTGTGAAGCATAGGAGGGTTCGTTTCTTCATGTCCGACCATGTAGACGGTGTGGACCACATATCCAGCCGTCTCTTTATCTTTGGCGGGGTAACCCCGTTCTTGGAGCCTCATGAAGCTCAGCCTAGTATGAGCCCTAGCCCTTTTGTTGGCTCTGTATCTGAGCCTTTTCTGCCTTAGCTTCTTGATTTTGAGGGCTTGGCGGGCATCCGTCTTCTGTGAAGCCACCGTGAGTCGATTGATAGGGAGGTTAAAGAAGAAACCCGATCGAGCAGTTGTCGGGGGTACCGCTGGAGCTTGCCCGAGATGCCCTGCTGCTTTGTTGGTGTTGATGGCTTTGCCCCCAGCAGGGGCCAAGGAGAGTCGTTCAAACATCGACTTGCGTTTGAGTTGGGACGTCTTCGAGACCACCACATTTGGCCTCTTGCCTTTCGAGACCGGTTTGTCTATCGCCGGGGCTTGAGGAGCTGGGATGGCGTTAGCTGACACGAACATGATAGAGCCGAATGGTAGCGGCGGCTCTTCCCATTGTCGCCCGAGACTGGCCGGAAGGACCGTCCCGGCGTCCATCTTCATCGTGTAGGAGATGGGAGCTGTGTCGAGAGCTGAGCTTGTCCTTGGAGACATTTTTGCTGCGACCGGAGATTGCAATTTGAAATTTGTTAACCTGCACAAAGAAGCATGATTTCAGTACAGGCAGTCGATATGTATATTGATTGAGTTCGCATGAACGTTTAACCCGAAATATGGGAGGAGAGAAAGGTTCCACCGGGCGTGCCAGAAATCTGTAGGGTGTTTTTCGTCACCCCATTGAGATGGGAATACGCGCGCGCTTGTCAGACGTACTACAGATTCCCCCTGCATAGAGTAGGCGGGGGTTTATTGATTATGAGGATCCGAATCTCCGGCAGCCACGGCCTAAGCTGCCGTTAATCCGGAGACTCGAAAGGAGATTCTTTTCAAGAATCGCTGACTAGGGCGGTGCCCTGAAGCCCCGAAACGAAACGTTTCGGGGCTTCGGATTCTAATTTAATACTAGAATCTAAAAGTGTAGATACAGTTCTTTCACTCAATTCCTTGTATTTATACAATACATTATTTACATAATGAGATTGTGATAATATCATAATATCATCATTTCTGATAATCTTAATTCCTAAGATAATTTCGGCCAACCCTAAACCTTTCATATTAAATTTTGAAAAGAGAAGATTTAGCGTCGTTTATAAAATCCATGTTGGAACTGAATATTAGCATGTCATATGCATAGAGACATATAATAACTACCTTATCATAAATTAATTTGCTACCCCCCGCCTTTGGGGCGAGAGAACCTCCGATTAACGGGTTAAACTAGTCATGCGAACTCAATGTGCAGTGTCGTGTTTTGGAAGGGTTTTAGATATATCGGGGGCCTCGCAGAGTTTTTACGGGGGTCCCGCTACCCGGATAGCGGGCTGGGGGTCAAGAGGGCTAGCAGCCCCCTTACGGGGTGCGGGGCAGCGTCCCGTTAGAAAATTTTTTCTAACGGGGGAGGTAATTTTAGTGTGGAGCATGTGTGTGTGTGTGTGTGTAAGGGAAAAGAACATCCAAAAGATGCGTGGGAGAAATCCTTCGGACGCTAGTGCTTCGGGCGCTAGCGCTTTGGACATTCGGACACTGGCGCTTTCGGTGCTAGCATCCCACGTGCCAGGCATGTGGACGCTCAGGCATTAGCGTTTTAGGCGCAAGAGCGCTAGCGTCCCACGTTCCAGACACGTGGCTGCTCGGACGCTAGCGTTTTGGGCGCTAGCGCTCTGAGCGCAAGAGCGCTAGCGTTTTGGGAGGCAAAAGGGACTTAGTCCCTGCAATGAGAGTTGTACTTACAGAAAGGAACACTTATTATATATATATGGGGAGTTAAACTCCTAGGATATTTTGAGGCTGATGAAGGGGCTTCTCCCCTTGAGCCCTGGATCTTCCCCAAAATGGGGGTTTTGGAAATGGGTCTCCTTCTTCTTCCTGTCGTTTGGCCGGATCTTGGAAAAAATGGGGTGAGACTTAAAAATCTCCTCTTTTTGAGATCTAAGGGAAGATCCAAGTTCCCCTTTGTTGGTTTTGTGGTGAAAAACTATTTAGTTCTGGAAAAAGAAGAGTAAAATTCTTGATTTAATTCAAAAGAAAGAAAAAGGTTTTAGAACGTTGAGAAAGGAGAAAGAGACGCATGCCCTAATTTTTGGGGAATGAAAAGTATATCTTTTATTCATCATCATATTGCCTTATATAGGCTTACATATTTACATATAGCCCCATGGGCTTTACAAAATGGCATTTTGCTCATCTCATGTCTCATGTACTATTTCTTTTTGCACATAAGCCATGAGCTTACAAAAATTTGGCTTTATGCCCATTTTATTTACATTCATGCATTAAAAAATACATAAAAATTATTTATTACATGATTTCATTTTGGTATGGGGGAGGGCCGACCGTTTTATGTTTGGACTCGACCTGGGTATGGGCCCACTTGGCTTGGGGTTGGTTTTGATTTTGACTTGGTCAACCGGGGTGCAATTTTCGACTTCAACAAATACCATACCAACTGAGCTATTATTCATTCATAGTTCTGTGTTAAATTGATATACCACTTGTCGCCGGTCGATACCGGTTGGATATCTGAATATTAATCACCATATAAGTCGGTAAATCAATATTCAATAGTCAATTAATATATTCAATATTAGTTGGATGGGATATATTTTTTTAAAATATTGATTTTATATTGAATAAATTAAATATAACGGTAGATCGGTCATATCCATAGGTATACCAGTAAATACCTATATGGTACCAGTGAGTAACAAGTCTTTAAACATTTTATTTATTTAAATTATAGGGCAAATTATCAAAAAGCCCCCGGCCTGCTCAAAAGTTGTCTAACAACCCTTGGAATTTTCAAAATGGTTGGGAAAGACCCGGCATTCAAAACTTTTGTGAAAAAACCCGTGGGTTGTATTTCATTTAGGCATTATATTCTCTTTTAAATGCAATTATATATATATATATATATATATAGAGAGAGAGAGAGAGAGAATAATTATGCCATTTCCTCCTATGGCGTCGAAAAAATACACCCTCTCTTATTTTTTCCGCCGATCGGCACCCACCATATTCATCGTTGTCATTTAATATGTGGATACACCAAATTTCATGTGATTCTACAACCTTTTCACCGTTGATTTAGCAATGTAAAAAGTTCTATTGTCGGTAAACCGTTAATTTTGAACCCACTAATTCAATGGTGAAAAAGCTGTAGATCATATGAAATTTGGTGTACCCATATCTTAGATGATAACGATGAAAATGATGAGTGCCGATCGTCGGAAAAAACGATGGAGACTGTATTTTTTCGACGCCATAGGAGGAAATTCTTGCCTATGACATCTTTCCTCCATTATTCTCATTCATATATATATATATATATATATATATAGAGAGAGAGAGAGAGAGAGAGAGAGAGAGAATAATGGTGGAAAGATGCCATAAGAGGGAATTTCCTCCTATGGTGTCGAAAAAATACACCCTCTTATATTTTTTCCGCCGATCGGCACTCACCATCTTCATTGTTATCATTTAATATGTGAGTACACCAAATTTCATGTGATTCTACAACCTTTTCACCGTTGATTTAGCAATGTAAAAAGTTCTATTGTTGGTAAACCGTTAATTTTGAACCCACTAAATCAACGGTGAAAAGGTTGTAAAATCACATGAAATTTGGTGTATCCACATCTTAGATGATAACGATGAAGATGGTAAATACCGATCGTCGGAAAAAATGATGGAGGATGTATTTTTGCGACGCCATAGAAGGAAATTCCCTCCTATGTCCGCCTTCCTCCATTAACCTCATATATATATATATATATATATACACACACACACTCATCACATGATTTATCTTCATCCTCTCTCCCCTCTCCAAAACCTCTGATCTTTCCTTCTTATCCACCGCTCCTCCCTCCTTCGCCGTTCCTCCTCCCTCCGCCATGTGCTCTCCTTCCTTCACTCCTCCATTTCTCTCCTCTTCTTCCTCCGCTGTTCATCCTCTCCTTCCTTCACTCCTCCATTTCTCTCATCTTCTTCCTCCACTGCTCCAAGTTGGTTTAGACGGAGAGAAGGTGACGGTGTTTAGATGTTACAAACAGCTGGTTTAATATTATACAGACAGCTTGTCTGTTTAGGTATTGCATGCAACTACTTAGATATCACATAGAAGTAAAAAAATATTTTAAGGCTTTTGGTGGGAAATAAATATATTTCGCACAGGCAAGTCGTATGTACAGTGACTGTCATGTATATGCTATCAAAGCACATGGACAGAGGCATTATTAGGACATACGAATTTATAAGTGGTCATAATAATGGGTTTTAATTGGGTACAGGGGTTTTGCGAGGGCCATTTTGACAAATAAAATATAATATATCGACTCAAATGGAAAAGAGTGCCCAAATAAAAACGGTAATTTGATGCTATGTATAATACAGTGGCAAGCAACATCCTTCCCATTTTTGAGAAATTAGTTGTTGAAGTTTTGCTTAACTTGCGATAAAATGATTAATCCGATTAATTAATCGGATCAATCCCCGCCGGCCATGACCTCTGCAACCACATTTATCATCAACACGGTCGCCAGCCATTGTTATCGTTGCCATCACTATCACCATTATTGCCTCCACTTTTTCTTGGATCACATCGATCAGGGTTAGCATGAACAAGATTTTTTTTGTGCTTGGAACGGCAAAAACAAAAAGTATTTTTAGCATGCCAAACACAGTAGTATGGCACCGACTGAAAGATAAACATAGCAATACAGGTCTTCGATTAAAATGTGACGCCAGACACAAATTATATATATTTCATGTACGAATACAAGGCCTAAAAAAGAAAATAGACGACGAAGTCCCCATGATCCATTCACACACTAAATCGGCACAAATAATTGGAAACTCAGTTACCAAATCAAAGTTAACAATTAAACCATTGTTTTACACCTCCATTACTATCATCTTCTCTTACATATAGTTCTCCATCTCTGCGAATATAAATACCTCCTGGTTCCACCAAACAATTACAACACCCAATGCCAAGAGGGAAAAAAGGGGAGAGGTTTTAATTCTCAATCGAAGGGTTGTATTTGAAGCCATCCAAGATGAACTCAATCAAGAAATATATCTTTCCTGCTGTTCTTGAAGAAGCCTGGCAGAAGATTTTGCATCGAGATACAGTGCGTTCACTTCCTCTATATCAGACTGAACCATTGAGACACAAGTTATTATTTCATTTTCATTACATGGAGATTGATGCCAAAATAAGGAAACAAACATAGCATTTATTTATTTTTACATACCTTGCATATCTTTTCTCTTCCATTTGTTCTGGCGACAATGCTAGCCGGCGATAACAATTGAATTGCATGCCTGAAGAAAAGTACAAAGATAAGACTTTTCATCGTTATGAAGCAAAGCTTCACATAACCACATGTCAAATTTATGTCAACCTCTCCTAAAAAATACCAAATCGTTGGTCGAGAAAACCATGGTTAAGAAAGAGGGGTTTGCCATAAATCCTAATTCCTAATTAACCAATGCATGAAAGCGTAAGAATATGTTTTATGTGGCATTTGCGATTATGATACATGGTAAATTTGTATACCTATTACATCATTGATGAACAGGGGAAAATGCACCAAAAAGATGAGGAAAATAATTCAAGCTAGAATATTTTGTATTCAGGGATTTTGTAGTCAGATTGGAATTATGTTGATTTTACAAAAAGTTAAGAAAAAAATCACTAAGATATATGTTGGCACATTCTTTAAAATTTGATGTCAAGAAAACACAAAGCATATAACATTGCGAAGCACATATGCAAAGTTGTACTAATGGTACGAGTACAAATCTACAAAATAGATTCTAAGGGCACTACTGGGGTGTAGTGTAAGCCCCAAATTTGGTACTTTTGGTACTTAAGTGAAGTGATATCATCCATCTAAGTATACAACAAACTTGCTAAAAACCTGGTTGCCCCTATCTTGGACAAGAAAACGAATGTGCTACCGCACAACGGTTTTCGCGCTACGGCGGATGCCGTGCTTAGGCCCCTTACTTCGCCTAAAGAAATGAATATGGTATCCAAATAACGATAGATATGTCAAAATCGGTTCCGATTACGCTTATTCTTAATCCTAAATAGAATGTAATGACGTAGGGATTCATATGGAAACATACTATCTATTTACATACGCTCGAATGACCTCTTCTCATAATTCTTTGAAAATATTATATGCAAATTTCTTGTTTAACAAATTACATGGATATAGAAATACCGAGTATACATGGAGCGCCATTGAAACTTTTCTTCCTTTTATTTTTCATAGAGCACAATTAATCTATAAAATTGCATTAAGCACCCTTGAATGTCTACGAAGTGCAACATTATAGAAAAACAGGTTGCTGGACATGGAAACCTGTTTTCAAGAAGATTCTACCAATAAAAGAAAAAGATGAGCTAAATGTTTTAATGTCTATTCTTTCAAGTTTCAACATCAAAGCTAATGCCAAAGATGATTTCCATTGGATCCTTAATAATTCTGGTAACTTTACGTCAAATCTACATATAAGGCTAGCTGTATCAATCATACCTATTTTCCTCACTTCAGTATCATTTGGAACTATCCTTGTCCCCTTAAAATAATAATCTTCATTTGGTTGATTTATAGCGATAAACTTCTTACCAAAGAAAATTTAATTTCAAGAGGCTGGTCTGGTAATGCAGCTTGCATGTTTGATGACTGTGTGATTGAAACAGCAAATCGTTTATTTTTTTACCGTAAGTTGGCCAGCAAAGTTTGGGGCACAATTCTTGGTTCTTTGAAAATTCAGATTAAATCAAAATCTTTCATTGAAGCCGTTACTACTTGGAAAGTCTGTATGTTCAGTGAAAAGGTTAAATCGTCTTTGGATATTATTACTTTTTGCTGCTTGTTGGACTATTTGGAATTTTTGAAGCAAAAGGATTTTTGACAATGTTCAATGCACTCCCATTCAAGTTTTGAATCTCTCTGTATAATTTTTTCTCTTGGGCTGGGAATTCTCCAAGGAAATTCCAGAACAAATTCATATATTCACCTGAATTTCTTTCCATCAAATCTTTATTCAGGGAAAATATTGACTCTGCTTATCAATCATTACAACCCAATCTTCACTGATTAAATGGTCCTTAATAGCCAATGTTTGCCTTTCACTAATGCTGTAACTACAGAGTGTTTTTTGTCACCCATTAAGATGGATGCGCTCGCTTGTCAGGTATGCACAGATTCCTCCCGTCCAGGATAGGCAGGGGTTTATTGATTGTGGGATTCTAATATCCGACAGTCGCGGATAAAACTGTCATTAATTACCCCTCGCTTTGAGGCGAAAGAACCTCCGATCAACGGGTCTTGCAAACTCAATATGAAATGTGTGCTTAAAAAGAAAGGATTCATATTTGTTCATTTCATTTTCTTTTTGTTTATTTATATTTTATTTTTATGTTCATTTATTTATTTATTTAACAAAGAGGTCAAGATGCCCCCCGTAGAGGGGAAACCCGCGCCCAGGGTCAGCCCACTCCCCTCGGGGGGAAGGTTGGATCCCCTTCTTTGGGGAAGTCGAGGTTGGCTCCCCCTTAGGGGTCGGCTCCCTCACCTTGGGGGGAGGGGTCGGCTCCCCCTTGGGGGCGACTCCCACTTAGGGGAGACGGGGTTGGCTCGCTTAAGAGGGGACCGGCTTCCCCTTAGGAGTCCCGCATCCGGATTTCCCTTCTAGGGTGCCCGGCGGCGTTTTGGGGTTGCCCGGGTCGAGCACCCCTCGACGGCTTCGTCTCTCTCTCTCTCTCTCTCTATATATATATATATATATATATACACATATATATATATATAATTTGGTTATCATCTTTTAATTTAGTTTTCTAAAGAAGCCAAGTGTACTATTTTGGACAAAATTTCGGTGGTATAACCGCTAGATTTTGTCGTTTTTCGTTTATTTGAGAGAAACATAGAACGAAGTATATATTTTCCCATGTTTGGGTGAGAAGCACGGATGAAATCCACGTTCAAAGAGGAGATCATGGATCAAAATCCATATCGCCAAGGGAGAAACCCAAAGGCTTTTCCTTTTGTGGGATCACCCTCGGCCTTCTCTTTATTTTGTCAAAAAGAGCTCTTTTGATTCTTGAAAAGTTGAGATTGAGATCTTGGATGGGCTCCTTTTCTCTCTTTTATGCCTTGGATCTTAAAGTAATGGTGTTTTGGAAGATAAGTTCTTTTTTATTTCTCTTTTCTTTGGGTTTGAGGAAGAAGATGGAGGAGGCCCATAAGCTCTTGTTTATAGGATTTGATGGAAGAGACTCCCTTTCAATGGATTTATGGGTTTTTGTAATTTATTTTAAGAAAAAGAGAAGTTTTCATCTTGATTTATTTGGAGAAGAGAGACACAAACCCTAGCATTGTTGGAATGGGAAAAACTTAACATTTCTTATTATGGTTGGGTTTAAATACCCATTACATCTTGCACTTGGCCCCTTGGGCTTTACATAATTGACTTTTGGTCTCTTCCATATCCATATGCACATCTTTTTGCATATGAGCCATGAGCTTTACATAATTTTTGGCATTTTGCCTATTCGTATTATATTCACACTTATTACAAATTTCTTTCTCTTTCTTCTTTGATGGCCGGCCATCTTCGTTTGGCTTGAGACGGTTTGGGCGTGGGCCCACTTGCTTGGCTTGGGCCTGTGCTGGTTGGATCTGGGTCCACTTATCTGGGTGTTGACTTTGACTTCTAATTTCGACTTTTTGACTTTTTATTATTTATTTTTAATTTCGGCAGCAGGGTGTAAATTTCGACCCCAACAACAACTATTATACTCAGCATATTTTGAGCCCTCAAATTTTTTTCATGAACTTTGTTGCTTCTAGCTAATACTTGCATTCTGCCTGCTTAATGTTTATCTTTAGAAGTGCTAGACATCCCTTCATAGGGTCAGACTAGGAGGGCGTCGGAGTAAACTTGGAACTAAGATAATTTTGTGCTAGTTTCTATATGCAAACTCTACTTAGTTATAGTTGGTTTTTGTTTGTTAAGTTTGGTTATTTCAAGATAACGTGGCACTCTTATTTTTCCATTATAATTCCTGGGACTACTTGGAAGTGTACAAGGAAATTTCATATGGAGCCCCTTTTTGACATGTTTGCTTAAGAATGTATTTGGAGATATCCTAAATATTTCAGCATCGATAATCAGACATTGGTTATGCTTGCTGCATTCAAATGTATAAGCCGTCATAAGGAGGAGAATGTTTTAACCTTGAATCAGTTCTTTCTCAGGTAACAATGCAGGTTTTCTTGTTAATATATCTACTATCTAGCGCACCAAAGTTTCGTCATCTTACTTGTAAGCCTGATATATTTTTTGTGTTGTTTTGCATCAATGGTCTCTAGTATAGATTATTTTTTAGTCTCCTTCTTTCTGAAGATGTCCTCTGAAATGATCTTTGTTGAGTGAGAGTTTTCACACTAATTACTTTTCATTACTGTATTTAGAATGTCTTGAGGAGGCTAGTAGGTGACTAAGGTGTATCACATACTTGGCTATGAAAACTATGAGGACAAATCAAAACAGTTCTACTGAAGTGAATAAGAAGCATCGTCAGTTAATCAAAGGATTTCATTTGATTTCTTTAGTTTCTTTCTTTTCCTTCTCTTTTTCTTCTTCTTTTGAGCATTTCTCCTGCCCTTCTGTTTTTTTTAGTTCACCGGCCTATATATTTCCTTTCGGTTTATCTTTCTAGACTGCATACTGCTAGTATTTTGTTCTGTTTTCAGAGCAGCTGTTGGATATACTGGCTGGACGGATTAACGGCTAGAGGGGAGACGACATGCTGGCTTGGAATATTAACAGCTACGCAGAGGGATTAAGTTTTCTGTTTAGACTGTTTTGGTTTTCTTTCTCCTTTCTCTTCCATTTTGCTTTTGCTAGATGTTGTGTTTATCTAAACATCCTGTTGGATGCTGATGCTACAGTAACTCTTGTTTTTTTTATTTCTGTGTTATTTTATTGCAATAGAATGACACGGGCATGTTTTGCCCTGCTTTCCTTCACAAAAAAATGGTAAAACCCATCCAAAAGTTGTACTAAACGCCACGCCCTGTGGTGGCATTTTAGTATTCGAAGTTCAACGGTCGTCAGTAAGAAAACAGAGAAAAGTTTGATGGCTTTTTATGTAATTTAACCCAAAAAATACTTGGATAGAACTGCATGTAAATGAACAAACCTCAAAGATGCCTGTTGTCCAATTTCTCCCAGATAAGCTAGACTTTCTTCATCAATCACCAGCTCTTCAACCTGTGCACGGATTGCCAATATCTGGCCCATACCCAACAAATAGTTTCAGTAACTACATATTGTGTTTAAAGACAACAATAGATTGGAGAGCAAGACTAAGAACCTGGATCATTTCAGTAGGACCATAAGTTTCTGTACGAATGATCACGAGACGATCTAACAAATCTACAGGTACACCATGTGGGCTGGTCATATCAGCTCCTCTGAGGAAAACCAAAGAGATCAG
Source organism: Agapanthus africanus (assembly GCA_030015575.1). Classification (NCBI taxonomy): domain Eukaryota; kingdom Viridiplantae; phylum Streptophyta; class Magnoliopsida; order Asparagales; family Amaryllidaceae; genus Agapanthus; species Agapanthus africanus. The sequence continues at coordinate 523,267,605 of JASDDO010000031.1, forward strand.
TATGTAGTGGAAAGGACACACAAGAATTTCTGAGTTTGCAACAATCTAAATGCACACGGGTGAACAGAAGCAATATTTTCACCATATTCTAATACCCTCCGTTTCGAATTACCTGTCCTTTCGGACTATTGCACACGAATTAGAAAAAGCATAACCCACTTTAAGAGAGAGAGAGAGAGTACTAAAAACAAGGGGGGCGATTATATATATTTTATTTATGTGTATACGGGCTTTTGATATAAGCGGGTTCCAATAATAAGACTCAAGCCTTGTTGAGGTTTGGCTCATATTATATCTTATACCCATATACCTCTCATAGTTTTTCCAATGTGGGGCTATTTTTGGTCCACCTGGCTCAACATTACCCTTAACGTGCAACCATCACCTTTTTCCGGTGTGGTTGTCATGTGTATTGCATAGCACTTATAGAGCTAAGTCTCTTAGAGACACTTTTTTTTGCTTGTAGACTGCTTCTCTCAGAGATATTGTTAAGGTCCCGATCGATCTGGGCTTTGATACCATATTAGATTTTATATATATATATATATATATATATATATATATATATATATATTAAGAATGAGGGGGCGATTATATATATTTTATTTATGAGTGTACACGGGCTTTTGATATAAGTGGCTTCCGACAATAAGACTCAGGTCTTGTTGAGATTTGGCCCATCTTATATCTTATACCCATGTACCTCTCATAGTTTTTTCAATGTGCGACTATTTTAATTCACACATCTCAACATTACCCCTCACGTGCAACCATAATCTTTTTTTGGTATGGTTGTCACGTGGATTGCACAACACTTATAGAGCCAGGTGTTTCAGAGGCACTTTTTTGTGCCTGTAGAGTGCTTCTCTCTCTATATATATATATATATTAAGGACGAGAGGGTGATTATATATATTTTATTTATGGATGTACACGGGCTTTTGATATAAGTGGCTTCCAACAATAAGACTCACGCCTTGTTGAGGTTTGGTCTATCTTATATATCTTATACCCATGTACCTCTCATAGTTTTTCAATATGCGACTATTTTACTTTACACATCTCAACATCACCCCTCACGTGCAACCATCACCTTTATTTTTGTGTGGTTGTCACGTGGATTGCACAACACTTATAGAGCCAGGTGTTTCAAAGGCACTTTTTTGTGCCTGTAGAGTGCTTCTCTCTCTATATATATATATTAAGAACGAGGGGGCGATTATATATATTTTATTTATGAGTGTACATAGACTTTTGATATAAGTGGCTTCCAACAATAAGACTCAAGCCTTGTTGAGGTTTGGTCCATCTTATATCTTATACCCATGTACCTCTCATAGTTTTTCAATATGAGACTATTTTAGTTCACACATCTCAACATCACCCCTCACGTGACAACCATCATCTTTATTTTTGTGTGGTTGTCACGTGGATTGCACAACACTTATAGAGCCAGGTGTTTCAGAGGCACTTTTTTGTGCTTGTAGAGTGCTTCTCTCTCTCTCTCTATATATATTAAGAACGAGGGGACGATTATATATATTTTATTTATGGGTGTACATGGGCTTTTAATATAAGTGGCTTCCAACAATTTGGCCCATCTTATATTTTTGAGCTTGTAGAATGCTTCTCACAGAGGTATTGTTGAGATCCTGATCGATCTGGGCTCTGATACCATATTAGATTATTAAGAATGAGAGGGTCGATTATATATATTTTATTTATGAGTGTACACGGGCTTTTGATATAAATGGGTTCCAACAATAAGACTCAAGCCTTGTGGAGGTTTGGCTCATCTTATATTTTATACTCATGTACCTCTCATAGTTTTTCTAATGTGGGACTATTTTAATCCACACATCAACATAGATGATATGTAAAATTTCTATGTAATACTCATATTGAGATTTATAACCGAACAAAAAGTTCCTTGTTTCAGAAAGATGAATATCACATTTGGTAATCTACATCTACTAAAGCGCATTGCTTACAGGAAGAGATTTTAAAACAATATTCTTGATTTTCTAAAAGGACAAGTAATTTAAACGACAAAAAGGTGGACAAAAGGACAGAAATTGAAACGAATTGAGTATATATTATCAGTAGTTATGTCAAATTTCAAAAGTTGATTAAATGAACATTGTTGCAATTTCATGCCTCACATTACATATTCCTCTGTTTGTGGCAAAAATTACTATTGGTGATATCGAGCTCTCCAGCGCACGATTTAGGTAAGAAAAACATTCCATGTCCAACATATGAACCTGCAGGTGGAAGAAAAATAACCTTTATTGCTTTATTTTGCCCACATCAAAAGCAGTAGGAACAAAAGAAGAAATATATACCTCATCGATAAATAACACACCAGGGACAAGCTCTGCTACCCCTTCGTCAATATACCTGTTAACAACCTGTTGCCGGTGTGTATCTTTTAGTTACAACTAGGGAATCTGATCTCAATGAGGAGATAAATATAGATAGACATAATCCTGAAGAGAAATAGTAAATACCTTATTAATTTCCTGTCGTAGTTTGTCGGTGATTTCAGTTTTCCTAGGTTTCATCATCTGGCCCATAAGCGATAATATATCTTGGCCACCTTGCGGGCGAGCGTTTGCTGCGTCGAGATCATGTAGTGTGACATCCTATAGATAATGGAAGAAACATTATGTCTTTGATATGTTTATTACTACTGAATGCATATCAATACTCAAAAAGGGGGAAAATTCGTTAAACAAAAAAGAGAAGAAGAAGCACATGCATATAAAAATACACCTTATGATACAATCTCGGTTATATTTAGTAGTACATAATAGCGATAAGCTGGCTTATAGAATGTTTAGGAGGATATTGGTTCCCTGAGACATGATCAACAAAAGCTCAAGATACATTATCAACATTAGTCGCCAAGAGTTCCAAATCCCAGAATAAAAATAGATGCTTTATCTATTAGCTGAAAACACAAATATATAAAAGGAAACATACACACCCACACCAACACACACAGAGAGCTCATGCACTAGAGCAGCAAAAACGAGTTTCCAATCAAATAGAACTGCCAAGTTAGTTCAGTAAATTCTGAAGAACTGTTATAACGCTTTAATGCTGTTGTTAGTGAGTAGGGCGAAATGATTACATATGTGTGATAGAAAGGGATCAGTAGCGGCTAAGAGTGATTAGATTGTAGTTGAATGGGTCAAGGCAATAAAAGAATGAGATAATAGTTGCTAGTAGAGAAGATGACCATTAACATAATCGAATGAACATTCACATAGTTGTTGTGTTGTTCCATTTTATGTCCTATTCAAGAACCCATTTTTTCATCTTCAACAATATTAAGACTGCCTGAAAGATGTAAAGGTCGGTCTATGCAACGCGGGTTACTAGAAATCTGAGTATCGATTTCATCTACCAGGCACATACACTTGCAATCCTTAAGCATGTTGACACATGTCAGATATGGACATGCCTCCTACCTGGCTTAAACACGATATCAGACACAGCACAAGGAAAATGTCATCAAGACATGTTTTGGATCCTTAGCAGGCCCATTTCCATCTGTCTATTTTATTTTGGTTTCTAACCAACTCGTTTATCAAAAGAAAAAACAATTAACCCAAGGGTCCTCATTCTCATTGAGCCTTTTTAATTCCTCAACTCGCTCATTAAAAGATGCCTGCAAAGACTCTGATGAAGGACCATTCCATCAAGGAACAACCATGTTTCTACCCTCCAACAACACCTTCCTGCAAACCAATAAGAACAAAGCATGTTTCTCTAAAGACTGCCAAAGGTACGCAAGTCCCTTTTTCCCTAATCCTTGTTTTGTTCTTTTCATTTCATCTTAATTTCGTCTGTGCATGGTTTTATTCCTTTTTGGAGCGTACAAGATTTCTAAGGTATTTTGAATTGATTTTTTCATGTTTCCTTTCGTGTCTATGTGTTTGTTTTTGTATTTGGGGGGGGGGGGGGGGGGCATTTGGGTGGGTGGGTTAGTGTTTGTGATCAGCTTATGAATTTCTTTGGGGTTCCCAATATTATTTGAAATGTGACTCCTTAGATAATCTATGTGAATTTGTTCTTTTGTTCTGATCTTTCTTCCCCTCTACCTTTGCCTTTGTTTGTCAAGTTGTCTTGGTGCTTGTAATAATGTGGTGATGATGGCTCCTTTATATAGCTATGTTGCACAGGTTCGTTGATGAGGCGGTTACGTATCGGATTCGTATCCATATTAGATTCTATTTGATTCATTGAAAACACAAGTGGAACTCCTTTTGCAATATTCAATAGTTTTATATTGTACTCTAGTCTCTAGATGTATTAACAGTTAAAACGCCAACAATCTACACACCAACACTAACAAATTTGTTGTGTTCAATTAGATTTGCTAAAATGACGATTTGATGCGACAATTTATATATAGTTAAACAACCAAAGATCAACATGTCCGACAAATCGTATCCTAGATTTTTGAAAAATTATGTATCCGCAAATTCGACTCATATTAAGTCCTGTATCTGTGTCTAAATCCGGCTACTTAGTGCGCAGGGTTCGGGAGGTGTGTGTGTGTTGGGGAACTGCTGTCCCTTTTCAGGCCCAGAAGACACAAGAGATAATGAATTCTATTGTGAATGATTTAAGGGTCTCATGCTTGAAGTTCTCTTATGTATGTTACACTAAATATGTGTTGTGTGATTTATATCCTTCTGGCTAAGAGTTGATTTCCCATAACAAGGAATCCAGTGTCTAGCAAGATGAGCTTTCCCATAATTATGGAGTGAACTCAACATGCTTGTGGATCATTATTGCTCAATGCAACGCTCAGTGAACAGGGACGTTAACTTAAATTCATCCCAATTGATTTGCCTACATACTCTGGCAACCTCATCACCTGCATTGTACTCATTAATCATCATGCACAAGAATATTATCAGTATAAATTTGGAAGTGTAAGAGATTTCAACAAAGCACCATTTTTATTTTCGTTTATCATGATTAAACAGAAAGTTAAGGTTTTATTTAGGTTGTGAAAAAATAAATAGTTGGTGCAGGTTAAGATTTGACGAAAATACTGCTGAGGTCCAGCATTTTAGCAAGTTGGCTGACTTGGGTCATCAGTTTAAATTGTTGTTCAAGTTAATATATCCTCTTATAAAAAGAGAATAATGAAGAACAGAGGCCGTAGGAGGCTTTTTCGTAAGGTGGCGTCAAATATTTATATCCTCCACGATTTTTTCGACGATCGGCACCGATCATCATCATTTTTATCATGTAAGATGTGGATACACCAAATTTCATATGATTCCACCACTTTTCAACGGTTGAATTAGCAATGTAAAAAGTTCTATTGTCGGTAAACCGTTAATTTTGCACCCATTAAATCAACGGTGAAAAAGTGATGGAATCACATGAAATTTGGTGTATCCACATCTTACATGATAAATATGACGATGATGGGTGCCAATCGTCAAAAAAAATCATGGAGGGTGTATTTTTTCGACACCATAGGAGGAAATTCACTCCTATGGCCCCTTTCCTCCATTATCCTCTTTTAAAAAATACTTTATTATTACTAGCAAGAAAATTCACTGAGTGGGGTAGAACCCAAAGGACAAAATTTTAACTCTGAAATCACATGCATAAATTGTTTTTTACCCTACATAGGAAAATCCCAAAATTTGCTGGAAAAAAGATTTTGGTGGACAAATCATTGTGAACAATGCCACTTGACAAAATTAAAGTAACAGCACTACCTCAACTAGTAACCATATAGGATGGCTGACCAACACAGAAGAATAGGGAAAGACAACAGTCCCATACAAAACTAATTGCGCCAAGCTGCAACACAATCAACTAATAAAATAGAATATATGTTCAAATGAACTTTGAAATGATATACGTGTTAAATGCTTCGTATACTCCTGTGTATTAATTCAACTATCAAGAGTGAGACATTTCTGGATAATTACCTGTACGATTTCCTTTTTCTTGTGCACTTCTCCCTTTGGGATGGGAACATATTCTTCTGCTTCAAGATCAAATTCTGTGGCGAAAGTATCGCATCGACCAACTCTCTTGACGGCACCACTATTTGCTTCTATGTATATAACATCACCTACAGCAACCTGTAACAGGTATAAGTTGCTTCAAACAGCAGAAAATAGAACCATCAAATCTTATGGGAATACATGTATAAACAGCACGATGATGTATCATTTACCTATTCTGCCGGTCCTCATAATACCAAAAGTTTAGTTACAGATAATATGGAAACAAAGGGGAAAAGTTACACAAAATTAATGAAAACATGTAAAATAGTTTCAACAAAAGAACTTGAGTGGAAGGTCATCGATGTGCAAGACTATACATGTTTATGGAAATGGAATTCCTTATAGGAAGGCACTTTTCTAATATCAAGAGCATAAAAAATAATCATATAACCTGTCTGTAGCTTGGGTGAATAGGAGAGGACATGGAAGAGAGAACCTGCTAGATAACGGGAGATCTAGTACAGGATTCAACTTAGAATCATAGTTTGGTGGTCCTCAAAGTATCAGGCTCTGCCGAGCAATTTATTAGAACAATTCTAATAGTAAACAGCATGCATTACCTTTTCCTTAATCAAGGCATCATAAATAGTTGGATCCAATTTGAGCTGTTTGGTTCCTTTGACAGTTTTTAGCCCGATAATTATGTGGCTAATACTTTTGCCATATCCACCTGTTATACTCTCAGCTTCTTCTGGAGAAAGTTCGGTGACCTGAGGGACAAAATACAACCATCAATCATGTTTAAACTGGAGTAACAAATGAAGAAATCACAAACACGTTAAGCCGTTTAGGTTATCAAGATACAGTACGTATGCAGATTGCAGAATTCCAGTTATCTCACCACAAAGAAGGAAAGCAGAAATGCAAAGAGCAAACCTACCTCTCCTTCATATACTTCCTTGTTTTCCTTAATACGCAAACCAATAGCCCTCCGAAAATTTTCCATAAGCACCTCAGTTTTTTTAACCTCGGATGAATAAACCTCGGATCCGACCATTGGACAGAATGGCACCTGAAGTTCATTTCAAAACAAACTTATCAAGAGAAGAAAACCATGGCAAGTTAAATATCAACCGAGCTAATCAGAAACAACAGGGGCATTTATATTTAATCAGCCAATGCAAAAACATCAAGATAAAGTTCCTGTGAGTATCACAAATAACAAAACGATGATGATTGCAACAATACCACTACCACCACCAACAAAACACAATGATAATGACAACTTCCCCACCAAACATCCCACAAGGAAACTTGCACTTTTTTCCATTATCTTTCTTTTCTTTTCTTTGGGGGGGGGATCATTGTCATGTAGGATATATAGCTCAACTACCAAGAAACATTACCGTGAAAAAAATGATAGAATAAAACATATCCGCTAAATGCCACTCGTCTATTAACCAATAACTATTATATCTTTTTGCTCCTTTACTGGATCAATGCAAAGGCTGAGCATCTATCACTCATTGTCATTGGCAAACTCACCAGACTCGGTTTCATATGTCCAAACCATCTCAAGTAATCTTTGTTTACTTTATTCACAATTAAAGTCGCTCCTAACAGCTCCAGATTATTAAAATACAGCTAGAAGAGTCCCCAACTAGATGCTATAAGAGCCAATATATGTGCCCTCGTTTAGCAAGGGATAACAGTAAACAATATGGTAAAAAAAATTGCAAATCCTACTCACAAAATATTAAACAAACTCATTTCCCGTATCAGAACTAAGTTACTAACATCTTATTAGGGTTCTCAATAAGTATCTGGGTAAAGTATGTTGTCTTTCTTCCATAGGCTTCTCATTTAGAACTCTAGGCTTAGTTCTAGAGACAAACAATTTAAAAAAAAGGCTTTCAATATATGCCATATGGGTATATTCATCAATTATCTCACTCATTCAATTCCAAAAAAAAATTGAAAGTCCGAAAGTCGACATTTTCTAGCAAACTTATAATCATGAAAAACTGTGTTTATCTATACGTTCATCAAAAAGTACAAATTATTATGATCTAACCAGCAGATTCAAACACAGCCTTACTTCACAGTCTCACAGCTAATTGTAAGCCAACAAGATTTGGATCAAAATAAGCATATATGATAAATACCTTAAATATATGAACAAAATGCTACCTTTCTTTCATTGGCTTCTTCTCATTTAGAGCTTTAAGCTTACACATACAAGCTCACCCCTAAGTTCTCATGTGTATTTTTATCCACAGTTAATTCCATAACAATGGAATTTTCAAAGCTAACATTTTGCAGCAACCCTCTAGTAAATCAGACAAAATTGGGATCAAAAGAAACATGAACAATAAAAAGAGCGACTTTACCTTGCTTCCAAGCTCCTGAGCGATGCCAAGAGCGAGAGCGGTCTTTCCGGTGCTCGGTGGCCCCGCGAGGAGAAGGGCTCTCCCCGCCATTTTCTTCTGGCGTATCATGTCCACCACCAGCCCCGCCGCCTCTCTCGCCCCCGCTTGCCCCACGAACCCCGCCGACAACCGATTCGCGTTCCCATTGACCTAATGCATGAACAAAAGAAACCAAAGGTTACGACTTTTAAGAACCCTAACCCTAGAAAATTCGAAGAAAGGGAAGCTTACATCGAGGCCGAGGCCTTTGATGTGAGTGTGAGTGGCGATCCGCTGCTTCTTCGTCGTCGATTGTACCTCTTCGATTCTCATCTCTTTAGGGTTTTAGTTTCTCTTCCTTCTCGATTCTCCTTTCTGAATGGTTCTAGGGTTTTAGGGCGGGTTCTGTTGTCTTTGTCTCGTCACGGTGGTGAGTTAGATCACGATTTGTAGACGGCCCTCGGTGAGGCCCACTTGTGCCGATATGCTTTTACCCAACCCCCCCCCCCCCCCCCGGCGCACCCACAGGTCTTTGGTAATTTTATGAGCAACATCTCTGTCTTCAATCTCGAGTGGCTGAGTCGTTGAGAAATAAGAAAACTCAAAGTTAACTAGAATGAATTTTCGGAGTTGGTTTATTTTCTTTTTGTACAAAATCAAATTTGGTCAGTCAAAAAATTTGACCGTCCTTAGCGGCCAAATAATAGTCTCCAACGGACCTTGGGCTGAATGGTCCTTCAGCCGAGTAAAGCCAACGAAACTCACCAATTGGCCGAGTGAACCATGAACCGTTCGTGCCATAAAGTGCATGCGCCATTCGCATGCATATACTTACTAAGTGGGATTGTGGGACTCAGGGATCATGCAATCACTGTGTAGGTGATCCTCCATCCTATAAATAGAGGATAAGACGGAAAAGCCCTCCAATCAATCTACCAAAACCTCTACTATTTCCTGATACTAGAAACCCTAGCACTAGTTTATGATAACTTAGTCAGCTCCGACGATCAAATGCTCATGCTTTCAAGACCATGTCAATCCAGAGACGTTCAACCCTCATAGCACCTTCATAGCAAGTAATGCCTTCGTCATTTTCTCGGCCTAAAATTTGTTAGTGTATATGCCCTAGGGGCCATTATTGTATCATACTAGCATGTATATTACTTAATGGAAGCTTGGGATATTCACAGTTGTATATAACAGTCTTTCTTAAAATGGTAGTATACTACTTGGTTTGAGTCTACTTTAATATGTGAATATGTTTCTTGTAACGTATCACTTATACATATTAGTAGAGCCCATAGGATCTTTTGCTTGATTACCAGCGTCGTGATGGCAGTCACACTAGTGGGGGCTGGGTAGTCTGTAAGCAACATCCTACACAGGTCCCTGGTCGTTGGATTATCGAGATAGGGTATCGATATTCCGGAGTAGACTAGGTGTATACACTTCTCATCCCAGTTAAGGAGATGGTCTGTCCCACAGTCATCGGTACGTCGTACTGGAGATAGTATACAGGTGCTCGTTAGGTTACGGGTATACCGGACAGGACTCGCCGGGGAACTGATTGGTTGGTATTATACTCATCGTCAGTTAACAGTTCCCAGGTGACATGAGTACAGCATAGTCCGCAGACTTGACACTGCTACTTCGTCTCGAGTGTGTCCCACTGTTCTTAGATTGTTACCCTACCACGGCTCAAAGGAGTCGTGCAAACAGGTAGCAGTTGGGTGCAGTCCCGAGCACTTGGAGGCAGTGGCGGTTAGATAGGATTCGTCTCTCCCGGTATAGGGAGTTGATATCGCGCTGTGTCAGAGAGCCATTACGCAAAGTCTCTGGCCAGGGCAAGCGAGATATACTGGTAGGTTCCAGTAGCTTTGTCACGCCTCGCTTCCCAAAATATGGAATACGAATACGAGGGGTAGACAAGGCCAGCCATGCTCCTACGGTCAAGGAAAATGTCCTGCCGTAGTCACACTCCGGCTTCTAGTTTTTCATGGTAATCAGTAAAATAATGCGCATGCAATGAGAAATGCAGTAACTAGAACAAAACAGTAAAATGAACTGACCTGATGGGAAAACAAGAGATATAACTCTAGATAGCAAGTCGAGGTGTCTGTGATGTACGTCTAGTCCTGGTCCAGGCTAAATCTTCTCCTCACACCGAGCATGCATACTCAGGTCGTCAGAGCGACACAATAGCAATATAATATATCTAAAATCATGTGACAATTCTAACAGTGGTAATAGATATGTATAACAGTAAATCAATGACAACATGAATATGAATGTGCAGTAATCAATGCAGCGGAACAGTAAAAGCAGTAGAACGATATGCCACGTATGTCAACACAGTAAATAAGATATCTCAATGCCAGTATCCCTATCAGTCTCTAAGTCTCACTGTACAAGTCACTAAGCCTATCGTCAGTTCAAGTGTGAGAGTCAACCACTCGCGAGTGTCCTCCACCCAAGGGTAGAACCCAAGGGCAAAGGACCACGGGCCCAACATGTATATCACGGTGAATATCACATACCCTGTAAATCTCCATATAACTCCCTAAATATATAAGCCGGCATGGGACTCCCGAGATTTTGTTGAGCTCACACTTAAACTACCCCACACCCCGTGGTCTACATCAAACGCTAACCATAACCCTAAATACCAATCGGTCGGTGACAGGTCTGCGCGAGAACTGGAGGCAGGACCTCCATCAAGCACTTCCCGACTAATACCTAAGATAAATGGCAGTGTTTGATGCCTTATCTGTGACACCCGTGCAAGCGCTTCCATAAGTGTCCCATACCACTTATAGTCACACGTACACGTGTCCCACAGACGTCGACAATGCAATATAATAATAAGGTTCACTGATTGTGTACAAGTACGTATCACTTCCACTTAATCACTTATACACGAACACTGACGTACTTGCCACAATCATCACTAAAACCTAACACTGGGTAAATGCACGTTATCACTATGTTATCAATGCAATGATATGTGTATGATATGATGCGTAAACAGCATATGAAGCATGATTAAGGTGTCATAAAATAGTATTCTATCACTTGCACGATTTATCATGAAACGTACGTGTATAGTTTAGCGAAACGATAAACAGGTAATAATTAGTATGTTCAGTTGTCCATCCATCGAATTTAGTTCCATGCCAATCAGGTTCCAGGATCATTAATTATAGTCATTTCATTTTAAACGTTCACGGCTGGAAATCTGGTTTCAGAATCAGAAGTCCGTTTCGCAACGCATTTTAATCCCCGTTGGGATCAGATTTTAGCGACGCTACAGTTGGATGAAATCTAGGGTTATCAGTAAGGTTTTCAACGCAATAGACGGATCTTCGATCGCGTCTGTATGTCAGGAGATATATACTGTTTAATATTAATATGTCAATTCTGATTCTGTTAGGACTGTTATGCGTCCCGATCTATTAAATTACAGATTAAATAACAAATGATAACGAAACAGAATGAAACCACTTATGTTGTCTAGCTAACAAGTTCACCTACAATAAACAGCGGAGTTCCGCAACCTACGAGTTAAGGAAATCCTGTGGTACCCATTACGGAACAGCAAGCAACAACTGGAGTCGCTCTGGACTGCAGTCCAGAGTCGCACTCCGATCCAAATATCGTCACAGTTTAAGTACAGGAATATCTGAAAACTAGTATAGGGTTAAAGTTCGTCGAGTTGGATTCGAATTGAGCCCTCGAGCGCATCCTTCCAATGTGTATATAATTTATAGCGATTTTAACGGTTTTCAGGTACAATAAAATTCCAGTTTTCTAGTAAACTTGGGGTAGTCATTTTTGTGGTTAACGGTCAAATTATCCAACGAAATTCACACCCTAAATTCATGGCCATACGGGCCAACCTGTTCCATTCAGTTCCGTCAAATTAAAAGATGATTTCCTATGAGAACGTATATCAAACAGTTACGTCGTAATTTCTAACATAAAGTAAAACATGAGATATATACGATTTTAATTTGTAATTAACAAAAGATAGCATGTAGCAAGTGGGGAAACTTGCCTGAATACGTTGAATTGATGGCACGGTATGCACGACACGACCACTCGGCAACAACGTCAAGAATTTGGCCTCGGCCTCGGATTGAGCTCTGCGCTTGACGGCTCGGTACCGTGGTTGTATGCGTGGGTTTTGTTAGTTTTGAAGAGGGAGGGAGATAACAGAGAGGAAGAGTTAGAGAGAGAAATTGGAGAGAGAAATGTAGAGAGAGAGAATTAAAGAGAAAAATGTAGAGAGAGAGAGACAGAGGGAGAGAGAGAGTGAGACAGAGGGAGAGTGAGTGTGTGAGGAATTAGAGAGAGAGTGAGAAAACAAAGAGAGAGAGAGAAAGCAGAGGGAGAGGGAAAGAAAGAGAGCAGAGAGACAGGGATGCGACCCCGACGGTGGTGGCGGAGGTGATGGGACAAGCGCGGCCGTGACTCGAGGGAGTGATCGGTGTTGATGGGGTTGGTGGTCGACGGGAAGACGAGGGGGCGCCGACAGTGATTGGTTTTGGTGGTGAGAGAGTTAGAGAGAGGGAAAGAACGGAGAGAGGGTCGAAGTCGTCGGCGACGGGAACCGGGTGTGCAGGGGCACGAGTGGGTTCAGGTGGGTTCGAGGAGGAAGGAGAACGAGGGAGCTCGGGTTTGATGGTGGTCGAAGATGGAGGCGGGGGAGAGAGAAAGAGAGGTCATGGTCGTCGGGCGTGCGACGTTGGGTGCTCGGTGACGGAGTCGTGCAGGTGAACTCGAGAGGTGCTGTGGTTGAGTGAGGGAGTAGGAGGGAGGAGGAAGGAAAGAGAGGAGGGCGAGGGAGTGCTGGAAGTGAGGGGGAAGAGATGGGGAGACGAGGGGGTGAGCGTCGTGATCGTAACGCTCGCGGGCGTGGCGCGTGACGAGCGGCGACGTGGGCGCGGGCGTGGGGTGCGGCGGAGGCGCAAGAAGTGGATCGAGCGCGCGAGAGGGGGAAAAGAGCCGTTGGAGGAAGATGTACTGTAGGAGGCGGGTCGGGTGAGGGCTGAAGCGGGTGAAGGGAGATTGGACCGGGCCAGTCCAAGGAAAAATAAATTTAAATGGTAAGAAGGAACGGGCCGGGGAGAGAGCTGGGCCAAGGAATTAAAATAGGTTAAATAAAGGAAGGTGGGTTGAAATTGGGCTCGGGTTGGAAATTAAAGAATTGTGAGAAAAGAGAGTGAGGGCCGGCTTTAATAAAAGAATTTCCATTTTATTTTCGTGTGGGCTGGGTTGAATGAGGATGCTGGGCCAGGGCTTAAAGGAAGACTTTGGAAAAATATAGTAGGGTTTTTGATAAAAGAAATATGGGGGTCTAGAGAAAATAAAATTATAAATATAAATAAATAAAATTCAAAAGTAACAAAATACTGATATTGGTATAAAAGGGGCTGGGTATTACAAGCTTCTCAGGGTGTAATGGGCTTCGCTCCAACACGACTTATACAGCTATTAGGGGACTGACGCTTGCCGCCCCCTAGGCTTGATATGCGATAGTCTTAGACAAACAGACCGGACTGTACGGAGATTGTTACATCAGGCTCAGTAGGGGTTCGGATGGTTTTCCTCATCGGCCTTCTTATCGACATCTACCTGGGGACCGTTACGTACAGCTAGTGCCGCTTGCGGTCTGTGGTTAAACCTACTGCCAGCGTAGTATCGAGTCTTTAGAGTCCCACACAGAGAGTTTCCCTGCTCCAGGCGAAACGATATAGAGGTCGTATGGTTTTACGACAAGGGTTCGGATGCGTACGTGTGTTTACGCACGTACGACTTTTCGGACAGTTTTTACTAGCCGGCTTTGGTTTAAGCCAGATTCTAGTATCGGGTTATTGGATTTATACAGTCTAAAGTTTTTCCGTGTTTTCACGGATTGGAGGGGCGTTCTCGTAATTTGTCAGGAAGGTTCTAGAAGAGTGGTGACTAAGGGGTTAAGGTGGCATGAGCATTAATCGCTTAATGACTCATTTGTGTGATTCATGCTTTGTATTAAATGATTCATGAATGAGTTAGTGAGTCATATGATGAATCACACTAGATGAATGAATCTAACCATGATGATAAATCATTTATATTATTTATTTGATTTATGGTTATGGTTGATATATTCATATGAGTTCATTATTCTTTTCATGATCATTCTCACCTTCTCTCTCCTCAAGCTCACTCTCTCTTCAAACCCTAAGCCTAACCTCTCATGTGTTGAGATCAAGGGTTAGCTAGACTAATACATCCATAACCTCACTCTATATCCCCTAGGTAGCTTAGATTAGCACTTTAAGCAACCTAGTTATCTCAAGTTTGAGATTAAGCTTGGTGTAGGAGCTTTCAGGTGGATCGTCTTTGATTCGAGGAGGCCGTTGAGATGCCGATGTTCCAAGGAGCCTACGAGGAGTGGAGGACCGCGATGAAGACCCGAAGGACAAGTAACGTGAGGTATAACTTCGTATCCGAGTAGTTAAACCTCTAGTACTTTGTTAGCAATGGTTTAGAAACAATTCATGCGCTCAAGTCCGTGTTACGAAGCTTTGATAATTGTTTTTCATATATTCCGCCTCCCCGCAAGTTAGTGGGGTGCGTGACATGGACTTACAGTGGTATCAGAGCCAACTAAACCATTACTAGCTTGTTAGCAACTGATTAGAAGTTCGATCGACGGAAAACACGAAAACAAAAAACCGAAAACCCTATGTTGCTGTTAATTTTAAAAGTGTCTGAAAAATTATTTGACATATCTTAAAATTCACAGCAGGGAAATATATGAGTTATGGGAAAATACGAGCTAATGACTCGGTAAAACGGCCGCGGATCCGCGGCAATAGAGAGCTTCTGCCGCGGATCCGCCGCCGAGTCAACGCCGAGTTGACTCGGAGTTTCACAGTAACTCATATTTTTGGGTTTTTTTTGTCTTCCTGTATGTTCTGTTTCTACCCAGGTTGCTTCTTTGCTGGTTGGCTTTTAGGGTAAACACGGAATATGGTTATCGATCGATATTCTAAGATATTTGCTAATTGGGTTTTTATCTGTAATGTTTAATGTGTTCGTAAACCTCCCCTAACTGCTAGTATGTCGGTTGGCAGGGGGTTGCATATTTCTGTAATGTTTACTGTTTGTGTATATGAACTGTGTTGGACTGTTGTGATGATTAGCCGGGTTTTGAGATGGGTTTAATATTCATTCATTCAATGTAAATGTAATTTGATGTAATATTCTTTTGCGGGGCACATCCAGGTTGCGGTTGTAGCCACCGTTGTATTATTTCTTTTTACTATTTTTTGCTCCTAGGATAGACCCAAGGCGGGGTACACAAACTACCGGGTACGTCGAAGTGTTTAGTGGCCTACTCACTTTGTTGAGGGAGACCGCTTCACTTCGGGTACTTTGCGGGTAGTTTGCCGTACCCGTAGGGGTCTAGGGTGGGGTAATGGCTATTCATCACAACTGTGTAATCCGTCTTTTATTGCAGGCTCAAAGCAAATGCGGATTGCTAATAAATCCAATAAAGTTCATCTGTGATCTGGAATGCTTATTATTGCGTATGACGAATGTACAATATCTATATATGATAGCTATTAGACGTCACTTATGTTTTACACCCGCGCTAGCCCAGCCCCCACTCTGTCGTTAGTTAAGCAACCTAACGGGTGATGACGGGACCCCGTGGCGAATGCGGATGGCATAAGAGGACGTGGTATTTTCGTTGTTTTCTGCAATGATAGGATAAATGATGGGACGCATTATTATAATGCAAAGAAAATAAACCAAAGTTTAATCGTTAGAACAAATTTAAAAGAAACCACTCGGTTATTTTAAAAGAGCGGAATTTTTAATTGCGGAGCTTTAACCACTCCTTTTAAAAAGTATCAGGTTCCTTCGATTATATCAAGTTCATTACGTTCACGGTTTTGCCAAAACCATTCGTAACCCTCCGTCATTTCATTTGGGTATCCAATAGTATTCAAGCTGTGTTTGTTTGGCCAAAGTCAAGGCACAGTGTTTGGTAGCTATTGGATATTCATATGTAGCATAGATAGATGCGTTGGTTTGGGACAGTTGTACTACCTTGTTTGGCGAAAGTCAAGGGTATGTACGGGTGGGTTCAAATTAACCTGAACAATGACGGGTAGAACTTGACATGTGACTTATGATTTGTTTGGCCAAAGTCAAGGTCATAAGAGCATGGGGCAAAAATCCATATCGGGAATTTCTAAAGAAACTGAAATTTGCAGAGAGAGCATACCATTTTGGAGTTTGATGAATGTTGGTAGGATACCTTCAACATTATCATCCGATGATATTTTGGATCCTGATCCTACTGTGAGTACAAGCTACTTATCAGGAGATTCGTCACTTAACGATCAATGCTATAAACCAAGTAGGTGCCTAGAAAGGTGTCAGCGGGGTTACGCCCCCAGAGAAAAGAGGTTATTTAATTAAGGAACTTCGCGAAAGCGTTGGAAAACCTCCCTCGAAGTATCAACACTGCCCTGGCTGAACGGTTAAGCAAGAATTGTACGGTGAGAATTGTTCTGGCTAATTCTTCTTTTATGGTTTGAGGAGGGATTCGAGAAACAATGGGAGCCATCCTGTATAGATAAATTAAACCACTCTAAACTTGCAAGAGCATCATGCTAATAATATTTTCTTCTCTCTCTTAAATTGCAGCGACCTTGTGACCACACATAGGTTACATCTAGATAATAATTTGACTAAATCTTACTTATATGAGTGGCAAAAGTCTGTCCAGATGTCCATTGCCTATGACAAGCTGGACCACCCTATTACTACTCAAGATCCCGCCGTCCCAGGTCCAGTTTCCACTATCGCGGATATGGATATCCGTCAGACAAGGGAAAAATATAAAGCGAAAGCTAAGTGCCTCGTATTAGCTTCAGTCGATGGTGTATACCAAAAGCAGCACGAGAAGATGGACTTAGTTTCCATCTTTCTCCATAACAAAGATTTATATGGAGAGCAATCTCATATCGCAAGATATGAGACCTCGAACGAATTAATTCAAGCGAGGTTGGTTGACGGGTCATCTGTAGGGGACAACGTCTTTACAATGACTAGCTGTATTGATGAGCTCCAGGACATGGAGACCGCGTTGGGAAACGAGTCAGATACTGACTTGATTCTACAGTCTCTGCCTCCTACCCTGAAGGACACCAGGGAAGCAGAAGGAAAGAGAACGGCAAAAGTTTCAGGACTGGATATAGTAAAAGAGGGACGTTCCTATTGTTACAGGAATGAACATTGGCAGAATGATTGCAGGGCTTTTAAATCCAGTAGCCAGGATATGAAGTATGTTGTGGCTTCAGCCTCAAGTGTATTTGTTATAGAAAACTGTATGTCAGTTAACCCTACTTCCTGGGTATTGGATACCGGATCAGGAACTCACATCTGTAATTCATTACAGGCTCTGAGAAATCGTAGGGTTATCGGGATAGGTGATATGACCCTCACAGTTGCTAATGGAATGAGCATGAACGCTGAATCCGTAGGGGAACATCATCTTGGACTGACAACTGGGGAGATATTGATTCTGCGTAACTGTTTTTATGTACCAGGTACAGCATGTAATATCATATCTGTATCCTTACTTTCCAAAGAAGGATATGATTTTACTTTTATAAGCGATGTGGTCCACATCCACCTAAATCAAGTTCTGATTGGGTCAGGTACATTAAATAACGGTATATACGTATTAAATCAAGCTCAGGTTTTCAATGTCCAGAATGCACTTAAAAGAAAGTCTCCAGACATAAATCAGGCTTTCTTATGGCATTGTAGACTAGGTCACATCAATGAAACACGATTAACCAAGTTACATAGAGAAGGATATTTGAATTCGTTCGAATATCAATCTTATGCTACTTGTGAATCTTGTCTCATGGGAAAGATGACAAAGACTCTGTTTACTGGACACGGAGTAAGAGCAAGCGAGCTCTTGGGACTCGTACACAGTGACGTGTGCGGTCCAATGTCTATACATGCGCGAGGTGGTTATTCCTACTTCATTACTTTTACGGATGATTTCTCTAGGTATGGATATATCTTCTTGATGAAGCATAAATCCGAGGCCTTTGAGAAATTCCAAGAATACAAAAATGAAGTGGAAAAACAAACAGGCAAGAGTATAAAAACACTGAGATCTGATCGAGGTGGTGAATACTTAAGTGCCGAGTTCCTGTGTTACTTAAAAGAGAACGGAATTCTCTCTCAGCTTACTCCTCCATACACACCACAACACAACGGTGTATCGGAAAGGAGGAATCGAACCCTATTAGATATGGTTCGTTCCATGATGAGTAACGCTGAGTTACCGCGATCATTCTGGGGATATGCACTAGAATCAGCTGCATATCTTTTAAACCTAGTTCCTACCAAGACTGTGCCTACCACACCATATCAGATGTGGAGTGGAAAGAAACCCTATCTTCAGTATCTAAAGATTTGGGGATGTCCGGCTTTTGTTAAAAAGCAGTATGCGGACAAGCTCGAGGTACGATCAGTACATTGTAAGTTTGTGGGATATCCAAAGAATTCCAAGGGGTATCTATTCTATTACGCAGAGGGACAAAAAGTTTTTGTTTCTCGTCATGCCCACTTTCTTGGAAACTGAGTTTTTAGAAAATCAGATAAGTGGGAGCGCAATAGAACTGGAAGAAGTTCCAGAACCACAAGCTATTACTGAAAACTTGGAAGAACTAGAAGGTTCAGAAGAACGGGACATCCCGACGCCACTCCGTAGGAGTAGTAGGCAATCTCATCCGCCCGAGAGATACTACGGTTTTCTCATAGACGGGGATAGAGAGGATTGCACTATTGACTATGATGAGTCTACTAGCTTCCAACAAGCCATTCAGAGCGGTGACTCGGTAAAATGGCTAGATGTAATGTGGACCGAAATGGAGTCCATGTACACTAACAAAGTATGGACTTTGGACGTTGCTCCAGATGGGATAAAACCCGTAGGATGCAAATGGATCTTCAAAAAGAAGATTGGTGTAGATAGACAGGTTGAAACCTATAAAGCTAGACTTGTTGCAAAAGGGTTTCCGCCAAAGACCGGGTTTGGACTATGACGAGACCTTTTCTCCAGTAGCTATGCTTAAATTTATTCGGATCCTTCTTGCTATTGCTGCCTTCCACGATTATGAAATCTGGCAGATGGACGTAAAGACGGCCTTTCTAAATGGTAATTTGGAAGAGAGCGTCTATATGAATCAGCCAGAGGGATTCATTCAGAGTGGGAGCAGCAGTAAAGTATGCAAGCTGCTTAAGTCCATTTATGGACTAAAGCAGGCATCACGGAGTTGGAACATCTGTTTTGATGATGCTGTCAAAGAATTTGACTTTATCAAAAATCCAGATGAACCTTGCATATACAGTAAGATTGTAGGGAGAACTGTAGTATTCCTCGTCTTGTACGTGGATGACATTCTCCTAATAGGAAATGATATTCCTATGTTACAGTCAGTCAAAAGATTCTTGTCACATAAATTCTCCATGAAAGACCTGGGTGATGCCACCTACATTCTGGGAATCCGGATCTATCGTGATAGATCAAAGAGGATATTGGGACTTTCACAGTCCAGGTACATAGACACGATAGTGAAGAGATTCAGTATGGATGATTCTAAGAACGGTAACCTACCGGCTTGTCACGAAATCACCCTCTCCAAAGAGATGTATCCCAAGACTGATTTGGAAAGGGATCGCATGCCAATTATACCCTACGCTTCTGCGGTAGGCTCTATAATGTATGCGATGTTATGTACCAGACCAGATGTAGCATACGCATTGAGCGTAGTAAACCAGTATCAAGCAAACCCAGGGGAGAAGCACTGGATAGCAGTAAAGAACATTCTCAAGTACCTGAGAAGGACTAAGGAGATGTTCTTGATATATGGCGGAAAAGACCTCCAGTTGGAGGCCTTTGCCGACTCCGGCTTCCAGAGTGACAAAGATGACTCCAAATCCATGTCGGGTTATGTCTTTACCCTCAATGGAGGGGCGGTCTGTTGGAAGAGTTCCAAACAGGAGATCGTTGCTGACTCAACGATGGAAGCGGAGTACATAGCTGCTTGCGATGCCGCAAAAGAAGCAGTCTGGATGAAGAAGTTCCTCACAGAACTTCAGGTGGTTCCTACCAGTGTTGGTCCAATACCTCTGTATTGTGACAACAACGGCGCTATAGCTTTAGCGAAGGAACCCAGGTCCCATCAGAAGACCAGACACATCTTAAGGCGGTATCACCTCATCAGGGAGATCGTAGATCGCCGGGAGATTGAGGTGAAGAGAGTAGAGACAGAGAATAACATTGCTGATCCATTCACAAAGGCCCTTCCTCAGTCTCAGTTCGAGAGGCTATTCGAGATGATAGGTCTACGATATGCCAGCTCATGGCCCTAGTGCAAGTGGGAGATTGTTAGTGTATATGCCCTAGGGGCCATTATTGTATCATACTAGCATGTATATTACTTAATGGAAGCTTGGGATATTCACAGTTGTATATAACAGTCTTGCTTAAAATGGTAGTATGCTATTTGGTTTGAGTCTACTTTAATATATGAATATGTTTCTTGTAACGTATCACTTATACATATTAGTAGAGCCCATAGGATCTTTGCCTGATTACCAGCGTCGTGATGGCAGTCACACTAGTGGGGGCTGGGTAGTCTGTAAGCAACATCCTATACAGGTCTCTGGTCGTTGGATTATCGAGATAGGGCATCGATATTCCGGAGTAGACTAAGTGTATACACTTCTCATCCCAGTTAGGAAGATGGTCTGTTCCACAGCCATCAGTACGTCGTACTGGAGATAGTATACAGGTGCTCGTTAGGTTACGGGTACACCGGACAGGACTCGCCGGGGAACTGATTGGTTGGTATTATACCCATCGTCAGTTAACAGTTCCAAGGTGACATGAGTACAGCATAGTCCGCAGACTTGACACTGCTACTTCGCCTCGAGTGTGTCCCACTGTTCTTAGATTGCTACCCTACCACGGCTCAAAGGAGTCGTGCAAACAGGTAGCAGTTGGGTGCAGTCCCGAGCACTTGGAGGCAGTGGCGGTTAGATAGGATTCGTCTCTCCCGGTATAGGGAGTTGATATCGCGCTGTGTCAGAGAGCCATTACGCAAATTCCCTGGCCAGGGCAAGCGAGATATACTGGTAGGTTCCAGTAGCTTCTCAGGGTGTAATGGGCTTCGCTCCGACACGACTTATACAGCTATTAGGGGACTGACGCTTGCCGCCCCCTAGGCTTGATATGCGATAGTCTTAGATGAACAGACCGGACTGTACGGAGATTGTCACATCAGGCTCAGTAGGGGTTCGGATGGTTTTCCTCATCGGCCTTCTTATCGACATCTACCTGGGGACCGTTACGTACAGCTAGTGCCGCTTGCGGTCTGTGGTTAAACCCACTGCTAGCGTAGTGTCTGTAAGTCGACGTTACCTCTCCCGGTTCTTTCGGGCTTGCGGAAATGGTGAAAAACGATTTTTAGGGTTTGGGTAACATGGACTACAAAAACGGATCTTGGCTAAACTATACACTAGCAACCTAACAAGGGATTTTTCTACTCGGTTATGGGTTATACCTCACTTGAACTCCTTCTTCTTGAACTCTTTGTAGTGGTTGGATGGTGCTTTCCTCGTCGCCTTCTTCCGTCAAAGATGGATCCACCTGAGGGTTCAACCTTGGGCTCCTTTCTCGAACTTTGAGAGAACTAAGGTCTTTGGCTTGCTAGACCTTTAACCCTAGAGTGAGTAGAGAGTGGTTCAAAGTGTTTTATCTCAAGGAGAGGTTTCTCAACACATGAGAATGGATCTCCTTGAACTAGAGGAGGAGGAAGAAGAAGAGAGGAGAGAGAATCAATATGATAGAATGAAATGGTTTTTTACAACCATAACAATATCTAGTGAATTATCAAATTAATAAAATTAATCTAAATGAAAAGTTGATGGAAGGTTTGATAAGACTATTATCATTTCACATTAAATGGTTTTGCTAGAATCAAAGAGCATCTTTAATGTGTAATGATGATAGTCAATGTTTCAACCATGGTCAACAAGTCAACCTTGGTCAACAAGTCAACAAACCCAACCATGACACAATTTCATTTAATTAATATTATTAATTGATATATCACAAATTCATTAGGGTTTGGAAAAATACGACTGTCAACTGTGCATACACACCCGTTCCGAAATCCTAATGAAAATCCTCTTCCTCCGTCTCAATCAACTGTGCATACACACCCGCATTCGTGTTCCGAGGAACATGAATACTAAGAGATAAAACTAACCCCAAAACATATACTAGGATCTGGCTCAAACCAGAGCCCGCTAGTAATATCCGTCCGGACGCCAAACGTGCACAAGTGCGCGGATGAGAACGAACCCTGTCGCAAAACCATATGACCTCTACTCTGTTTTGCCCAAAGGCGAATAGCTCTCTGTGTGGGACTCTAAAGACTCGACACTACGCTGGCAGTGGGTTTAACCACAGACCGCAAGCGGCACTAGCTGTGCGTAACGGTCCCCAGGTAGATGCCGATAAGAAGACGGACGAGGTGAAACCCATCTGAACTCCTACTGAGTCTGAATGTGACAATCTTCATACAGTCCAGTCTGTTCGTCTGATACATCGCATGGCGGGCCTAGGGGACGGTAAACGCCAGTCCCCTAATAGCGGTACAAGTCGTGTCGGAGTGAAGCCCAGAACACCCTGAGATAACACTGGAAACCTACCTGTATATCTCGTTTGCCCTGGCCAGGGACTACTCGTGTAATAGCTCTCTTAGACACATCGCGATGTCAACCCCCAATACCGGGAGAGACGAATCTTGTCTAACCGTCACTGCCTCCAAGTGCTTCGGGACTGCACCCAACTACTACCTGTTTGCACGACTCCCTTGAGTCGTGGTAGGATAGTAATCTAAGTACAGTGGGAACATACTCGAGGCGAAATGACAGTGTCAAGTCAGCGGACTAAGCTGTACTCATGTCACCTGGGAACTGAAAACTGACGATAGGTATAGTACCAACCAACAGTTCCCGACGAGTCCTGTCCAGTGTACTCGTAACCCAACGAGCACCCGCATACTATCTCCAGTACGACGTACTGATGGCTGTGGGACAGACCACCTCCCACACTGGGATGAGAAGCGCATACGCTAGTCTACTCCGGAGTATCGATGCCCTCTCTCGATAGTCCTGCGACTAGGGACCTGCATAAGGATGTGCTTGTAGATTACCTAGCCCTCACTAGTGTGACTGCCATCATAACCCTGGTAATCAAGCAAAGATCCTAAGGGCTCCACTAATGTGTATAAGTGATATAGTAAAATAAACACATGTACACATTGAAGTAGAAACAAACCAAGTAGCATACTACTATATTGAGCAAGATTGTCTATACAACTGTGAATATCCCAAGCTTCCATTAAGTAATATACAAACTAGTATGATACAGTAATGACCTCTAGGGCATATACACTAACAATCTCCCACTTGCACTAAGGCCATGTACTGGCGTATCGAAGACCTATCATCTCGATCAGCCGCTCGAACTGAGTCTGGGGTAAGGCCTTTGTGAATGGATCTGCAGTGTTATCTTCTGAAGCAACCCTCCGAACCTCGATCTCCTTGCGATCCACGATCTCCCTGATCAGGTGATACCGCCTCAAGATGTGTCTGGATTTCTGATGGGACCTGGGTTCCTTTGCTAAAGCTATAACCCCGTTGTTGTCGCAATACAGAGGTATTGGGTCAACAATGGACGGAACCACCTGAAGTTCTTTCAAGAACTTCCTTATCCAGACGGCTTCTTTTGCGGCATCAGATGCAGCGATATATTCCGCTTCCATAGTTGAGTTAGCAACGGTTTCCTGTTTGGAATTCTTCCAACACACCGCCCCTCCGTTGAGGGTAAAGACAAAACCCGACATGGACTTGGAATCATCCTTGTCACTCTGGAAGCTGGAGTCAGCAAAGGCCTCAATCTGGAGGTCTTTTCCGCCATACACCAAGAACACCTCCTTAGTCCTTCTCAGGTACTTGAGAATGTTCTTTACTGCTATCCAATGTTTCTCCCCAGGGTTTGACTGATACCGGCTTACCACACTCAGTGCATAAGCTACATCTAGTCTGGTACACAACATCGCATACATTATAGAGCCTACCGCAGAAGCGTAGGGTATAATAGACATGCGATCCCTTTCCAAATCAGTCTTGGGAGATATCTCTTTGGAGAGGGTGATCCCGTGACAAGCCGGTAGATTACCGCGCTTGGAATCTTCCATACTGAATCTTTTCAGTATGGTGTCGATGTACCTGCACTGTGAAAGTCCCAGTATCCTCTTAGATCTGTCACGATAGATCCGGATCCCCAGAATGTATGAGGCATCGCCCAGGTCTTTCATGGAGAACTTGTGTGACAAGAACCCCTTGACAGATTGTAGCATAGGAATGTCATTTCCTATTAAGAGAATGTCATCCACGTATAAAACGAGGAATACTACAGTTCTCGCTACAAATCTACTATAGATGCATGGTTCATCTGGATTTTTGATAAAGCCAAATTCCTTGACTGTCTCATCAAAATAGATGTTCCAACTCCGCGATGCCTGCTTTAGTCCATAGATGGACTTAAGCAACTTGCACACCTGTCCGCTGCTCCCACTCTGAATGAAACCCTCTGGCTGGTCCATATAAACACATTCCTCTAAATTTCCATTTAGAAAAGCGGTCTTTACGTCCATCTGCCAAATCTCATAATCGTGGAAGGCAGCAATGGCAAGAAGGATCCGAATGGATTTCAGCATAGCTACTGGAGAAAAGGTCTCGTCATAGTCCAAACCAGGTCTTTGACGAAAACCCTTTGCAACCAGTCTAGCTTTATAGGTCTCAACCTGTCCATTTACACCAATCTTCCTTTTGAAGATCCACCTGCATCCTACGGGTTTTACCCCATCTGGAGCAACGTCCAACGTCCATACTTTGTTGGTGTACATGGACTCCATTTCGGTCCGCATTGCATCTAGCCATTTTACCGAGTCAACGCTCTGAATGGCTTGCTGGAAGCTAGTCGGCTCATCATAATCAATGATGCAATCCTCTCTATCCCCGTCTATGAGAAAACCGTAGTATCTCTCGAGCGGATGAGACTGCCTACTACTCCTGCGGAGCGGTGTAGGAATGTCATTTTCTTTTGAACCCTCTGGTTCCACTAAGCTTTCAGTAATAGTCTGTGGTTCTGGAATTTCTTCCAGTTCTATTGCGCTCCCACTTATCTGATTTTCCAAAAATTCAGTTTCCAAGAAGTGGGCATGACGAGAAACATAGATCTTTTGTTCCTCTTCGCAATAGAAAAAATATCCCTTGGAGTTCTTTGGATATCCCACAAACTTGCGCTGTACTGAGCGTGCCTCGAGCTTATCCGCATGCTGCTTTTTGACAAAAGCTGGACATCCCCATGTCTTAATGTGATTAAGATAGGGTCTCTTCCCACACCACATCTGATATGGTGTAGTAGGCACAGTCTTAGTTGGAACTCGGTTCAAAAGGTATGCAGCTGATTCTAGTGCATATCCACAGAATGATCGCGGTAACTCGGCGTTACTCATCATGGAACGTACCATATCCAATAGGGTCCGGTTCCGTCTCTCCGATACACCGTTATGTTGCGGAGTGTATGGAGGAGTAAGCTGAGAGAGAATTCCATTCTCTTTTAAATAGTCCAGGAACTCGGCACTCAAGTATTCACCACCTCGATCCGATCTTAGAATCTTGATACTTTTGCCGGTTTGTTTTTCTACTTCATTCTTATATTCCTGGAATTTTCCAAAGGCTTCGGACTTATGTTTCATTAAGAAGACATAACCGTACCTTGAAAAGTCATCCGTAAAAGTAATGAAGTAAGAATAATCGCTTCGCGCATGTGTAGACATTGGACCGCACACGTCGCTGTGTACGAGTCCTAAGAGCTCGCTCGCTCTTACTCCGTGTCCAGTGAACGGAGTCTTTGTCATCTTTCCTTTGAGACAGGATTGACAAGTGGCATATGATTGATATTCGAACGGATTCAAATATTCTTCTGTATGTAACTTCGTCAACCTTCTCTCATTGATGTGACCTAGTCTGTAATGCCATAAGAAAGTCTGATTTGTTTCCGGAGACTTTCTTTTGTGTGTATTCTGGACATTGAAAATCTGTGATTGGTTTAATACGTATATTCCATTGCTTAATGTACCTGACCCAATCAGAACTTGATTAAGGTGAATGTTTACAACATTACTTAAAAACGCAAATTCATAACCTTCTTTAGAAGTCAAAGATACAGAAATGATATTACAAGTTGCGTTGGGTACAAAATAGCAATTATGCAAAACCAAAACGTGTCCATCTGACAACCCCAGGTGATAGTCCCCCACGGCTTTAGCTCATGCTACCTCCGTTTGCAACTTTGAGGGTCATGTCACCTGCCTTCAAAACCCTACGGTTTCTCAACGCCTGCAAAGAATTACAGATATGAGATCCTGATCTGGTATCCAATACCCAGGAAGTAGAGTTTATAGATAGACAGTTTTCAATAACATACACACCTGAAGCTGAAGCCGCAACATGCTTCAGTTCCTGTGTTCTGGCTTTCCAAGCCCTACAATCTTTCTTCCAGTGTCCACTCTTGTGACAGTAAAAGCATTCTTCTTTATCCACAAGTTTCCCCGCTACCTTTGTTGCTTTCACCTTTCCCTTCGTATCCACTTTACTAACACCGCCCCTTGGTTTGGCGGGGGCTTTCTTCTTCTTTCCCTTGGCTTTCTTCTTCTTTCCCTGAGAAGAGAAAGATCCTCCTACAAACAAAGTGGATGTTTCCCTACCTTTCTGTAGGGTGCCCTCTGCACTCCTCAGCATGTTGAGGAGTTCTGAAAGTTCAACTTCTTTTTCTTGTAAGTTGAAATTCAGGATGAACTGGGCGTAAGTGGAAGGAAGGGACTGAAGAATCAAGTCCGTATAGAGCTCATTCTCCAACGTGGTCCCAAGGTCCGCGAGCTCCTCAATGAAGCCAATCATCTTAAGCACGTGTTCCGCTACCGATGATCCGACGGCCAATCTTGCCGAAAACAACTTCTTTGACACTTCGTATCTTGCGATACGAGATTGCTCTCCATACAGTTCTTTTGTATGGAGAAATATGGACTCGAGGTCCATATTCTCATGCCTCCTCTGATGTTCGTTGTCCATAGAGGCAAACACAAGGCATTTGGCCTTCGCGCTATCTATCTCCCAAGTCTTACGGATTTCCTTATCCGCGACGCTGGAGGTGGGACCTGGGACGGGGGGAGCTTTGGTGGTAAGGAGATACCCCAACTTGTCGTAAGTGATTGCCATCTTGACATTCCTGAGCCAATCTTTGTAGTTTGGCCCTGTCAGTATGTTTTTATCTAGTAGTAACTTAAGTCCAGTCATGATGAATGGTCGCTGCAATTAGGAGAGAGAGAAGAAACACTTTAGCACGATGCTCTTGCAAGTTTAGAGTGGTTTTTAATTGTCTAAACAGGATGGCTCCCACTGTCTCTCGAATTCCTCCTCAAACCAAAAAGGAAGAATTAGTCAGGATCAATTTCACCGCACAATACTTGCTTAACCGTTCGGCCAGGCTGGTGTCGGTACTTCGAGGGAGGTTTTCCAACGCTTTCGCTAAGTTCCTTAATTAAATAACCTCTTTTCCCTGGGGGCGTAGCCCCGCTAACACCTTTCTAGACACCTACTAGGTTTATAGCATTGATCGTTTAGTGAGAAATTTCCCGAGGAGTAGCATATACTCACAGTATGATCGGGATCCAAATATCATCGTGTGACAAAACTGAAGGAATCCTACCAGAATCATCACACTCCAAATGGTATGCAGCGCTAGCAAGTTTCAGTTCTTTTGAAACTCCCGATGTGGATTTTTGCCCCATGCTCTTATGACCTTGACTTTGGCCAACAAATCATAAGTCACATGTCAAGTTCTACCCGTCATTCTCCAGGTTAATTTGAACCCACCCGCACCTACCCTTGACTTTGGCCAACAAGGCAGTACGACTGTCCCAAACCAACACCATCTATCTATGCTGCACATGAATGCCCAATAGCTACCAATCACTATGCCTCGACTTTGGCCAACAAACATAGCTTCAATACTATTGACCATCCATGTGAAACGACGGAGGGCTACGAATGGTTTTGGCGAAACCGTGAACGTAGTGAACTTGATATAATCGATGGAACGAGATAGCTTTTAAAAGGAGTGGTTTAAGCTCCGCGTTTAAAAGTTATTTTGAAAAGAAACCGAGTGGTTTTTGAAAGTGTTCCATCGACTTTTACTTGGTTTATTTTTCTTGCATTAGTTCTTTTAATGCGTGTTATTCTTGCATTAGTTCTTTTAATGCGTCCCATCATTTAAGCCTACCATTGCAGAAAACAACCAAAATATGACGTACGCTTATGCCATTCGCATTCGCCACGGGGCCCCGTCATCACCCATTAGGTTACTTAACTAACGACAGAGCGGGGGCTGGGCTAGCGCGGCTGCAAAACATAAGCAACGCCTAAATAATATCATACACAGATATATTGCAATGATAGCCATTTCAGATCACAGATGAATACATTGGATATACTAGGAATCCGCAATTTGTACGAGCCTGTAACAAAAAGCGGATTACACGGTCGCGATGAATAGCCAATACCCCACCCTAGACCCCTACGGGTGCGGCAAACTACCCGCCAAATATCCGAAGTGGAGCAACCTCCCTCAACGACGTGAGTAGGCCACTCGGCACTTCGAGATACCCGGTAGTTTGTGCACCCCACCTTGGGTCTATCCTAGGAGCAAAAACAGTAAAAAGAAATTATACAATGACGGCTACAACCCCGACCAGGTTGTGCGGCCAAAAATAATATTACATCAATTTACATATTACAAGAATTGAAAGATAAACAAAAACTCTCATCTCACAATTCCCCCCGGCTATTCATCCGTGACAATCCAACAAATTCATATACACAAACCATCAACATCACAGATCACAGATGTGTATAACCCCCACTAATCGACGTATAGCGATTAGTAGACGTTCAATACATATAAAACATTACAGATATAACCATCAGCCAAAGTCTACAGAAAATCGACAAAAATACGGATTTGTAACCACCCCAAAAACAAACTTGTTCTCTGGAAAATCTGGGCAGAAACAAACCATCCCAAAAATCCCAAAACACCCCCAGAAACAAACTGCAGGAGAAATGATCCACGGCCGAGTCAAGTAGGCCGCGGATCCGCGGAACCGCGGCGACTTGGTCGGCTCGTACGATCGTTTTTCTTGCCTGTTTATAGAAAAGCCTGAGCCGATTTTTAAGACATGATTTTTTACTTTTAGAGCAGAAAAAAAGGCAGCAACTAGGGTTTTCCGGGGTGTTTTGCGGTTTTTTCGTTCGGTCGATATTCTAAATACTTTGCTAACATACTAGGGTGTGTTTAGTTAGGCTCTGATACCACTGTAAGTCCACGTTACCTCTCCCGGTTCTTTCGGGCTTGCGGAAATGGTGAAAAACGATTTTTAGGGTTTGGGTAACATGGACTACAAAAACGGATCTTGGCCAAACTACACACTAGCAACCTAACAAGAGATTTGTCTACTCGGTTAGGGGTTATACCTCACTTGAACTCCTTCTTCTTGAACTCTTTGTAGTGGTTGGATGGTGCTTTCCTCGTCGCCTTCTTCCGTCAAAGATGGATCCACCTGAGGGTTCAACCTTGGGCTCCTTTCTCGAACTTTGAGAGAACTAAGGTCTTTGGCTTGCTAGACCTTCAACCCTAGAGCGAGTAGAGAGTGGTTTAGAGTGTTTTATCTCAAGGAGAGGTTTCTCAACACATGAGAATGGATCTCCTTGAACTAGAGGAGGAGGAAGAAGAAGAAAGGAGAGAGAATCAATATGATAGAATGAAATGGTTTTTTACAACCATAACAATATCTAGTGAATTATCAAATTAATAAAATTAATCTAAATGAAAAGTTGATGGAAGGTTTGATAAGACTATTATCATTTCACATTAAATGGTTTTGCTAGAATCAAAGAGCATCTTTGATGTGTAATGATGATAGTCAATGTTTCAACCATGGTCAACAAGTCAACCTTGGTCAACAAGTCAACAAACCCAACCATGACACAATTTCATTTAATTAATATTATTAATTGATATATCACAAATTCATTAGGGTTTGGAAAAAGACGACTGTCAACTGTGCATACACACCCGTTCTGAAACCCTAATGAAAATCCTCTTCCTCCGCTTCAATCAACTGTGCATACACACCCGCATTCGTGTTCCGAGGAACATGAATACTAAGAGATAAAACTAACCCCAAAACATATACTAGGATCTGGCTCAAACCAGAGCCCGCTAGTAATATCCGTCCGGACGCCAAACGTGCACAAGTGCGCGGATGAGAACGAACCCTGTCGCAAAACCATGCGACCTCTACTCTGTTTTGCCCAAAGGCGAATAGCCCTCTGTGTGGGACTCTAAAGACTCGACACTACGCTGGCAGTGGGTTTAACCACAGACCGCAAGCGACACCAGCTGTGCGTAACAGTCCCCAGGTAGATGCCGATAAGAAGACGGACGAGGTGAAACCCATCTGAACTCCTACTGAGTCTGAATGTGACAATCTCCATACAGTCCGGTCTGTTCGTCTGATACATCGCATGGCGGGCCTAGGGGACGGTAAACGCCAGTCCCCTAATAGCGGTACAAGTCGTGTCGGAGTGAAGCCCAGAACACCCTGAGATAACACTGGAAACCTACCTGTATATCTCGCTTGCCCTGGCCAGGGACTACTCGTGTAATGGTTCTCCTTGACACAGCGCGATGTCAACCCCCAATACCGGGAGAGACGAATCCTGTCTAACCGTCACTGCCTCCAAGTGCTTCGGGACTGCACCCAACTACTACCTGTTTGCACGACTCCTTTGAGTCGTGGTAGGGTAGTAATCTAAGTACAGTGGGAACACACTCGAGGCGAAGTGACAGTGTCAAGTCAGCGGACTAAGCTGTACTCATGTCACCTGGGAACTGAAAACTGACGATAGGTATAGTACCAACCAACAGTTCCCGACGAGTCCTGTCCAGTGTACTCGTAACCCAACAAGCACCCGGATACTATCTCCAGTACGACGTACTGATGGCTGTGGGACAGACCACCTCCCACACTGGGATGAGAAGCGCATACGCTAGTTTACTCCGGAGTATCGATGCCCTCTCTCGATAGTCCTGCGACTAGGGACCTGCATAAGGATGTGCTTGTAGATTACCCAGCCCCCACTAGTGTGACTGCCATCACAACGCTGGTAATCAAGCAAAGATCCTAAGGGCTCCACTAATGTGTATAAGTGATATAGTAAAATAAACACATGTATACATTGAAGTAGAAACAAACCAAGTAGCATACTACTATATTGAGCAAGATTGTCTATACAACTGTGAATATCCCAAGCTTCCATTAAGTAATATACAAACTAGTATGATACAGTAATGACCTCTAGGGCATATACACTAACAGTGTCGAGTCTTTAGAGTCCCACACAGAGAGTTTCCCTGCTCCAGGCGAAACGATATAGAGGTCGTATGGTTTTACGACAAGGGTTCGGATGCGTACGTGTGTTTACGCACGTACGACTTTTCGGACAGTTTTTACTAGTCGGCTTTGGTTTAAGCCAGATCTAGTATCGGGTTATTGGATTTATACAGTCTAAAGTTTTTCCGTGTTTTCATGGATTGGAGGGGCGTTCTCGTAATTTGTCGGGAAGGTTCTAGAAGAGTGATGACTAAGGGGTTAAGGTGGCATGAGCATTAATTGCTTAATGACTCATTTGTGTGATTCATGCTTTGTATTAAATGATCCATTAATGAGTTAGTGAGTCATATGATGAATCACACTAGATGAATGAATCTAACCATGATGATAAATCATTTATATTATTTATTTGATTTATGGTTATGGTTGATATATTCATATGAGTTCATTATTCTTTTCATGATCATTCTCACATTCTCTCTCCTCAAGCTCACTCTCTCTTCAAACCCTAACCCTAACCTCTCATGTGTTGAGATCAAGGGTTAGCTAGACTAATACATCCATAACCTCACTCTATATCTCCTAGGTAGCTTAGATTAGCACTTTAAGCAACCTAATTATCTCAAGTTTGAGATTAAGCTTGGCGTAGGAGCTTTCAAGTGGATCGTCTTTGATTCGAGGAGGCCGTTGAGATGCCGATGTTCCAAGGAGCCTACGAGGAGTGGAGGACCGCGATGAAGACCCGAAGGACAAGTAACGTGAGGTATAACTTCGTATCCGAGTAGTTAAACCTCTAGTACTTTGTTAGCAATGGTTTAGAAACGATTCATGCGCTCAAGTCCGTGTTATGAAGTTTTGATAATTATTTTTCATATATTCGGCCTCCCCGCAAGTTAGTGGGGTGCGTGACATGGACTTACAAAATTATCGAGAACCGAGCAAGAAGGATGTCGCATGGAGTAAATATTAGATTCACTTTGGGATTTGTGCATTCATTTATTAAGAAAAACTCTTATTTATTTCATATCAATATTTGCATAAATTTTAAAGCAAGTGTAATGGTTAGAAACTTGACAGGATTTGTTGTCATATCCCGTTAAGTGGAGCATAATCTCTTCATCTCTCTGATCTCTCTCTCTATGTGTGTGTGTAATATATACATATAAACATCTCTACTATCTTAATGCCAAACGAGAAGTGTATGGAGCACGTGCAAAAAAAAACCTCTAATTTTCTGCTATATCAGCAATGCTGATGTGGCAAAAATCGGTAATTTTGATTTTATATTAAACTTGAAGTAAAAAATAAAGTATGGAGATTTTGGAGGTAATTGTTGCTATTCACATATAAAAAACTCTCCACAACTGCAAAAAAATTGGGTTCTTAACTCACCTCATTTCCACGTTCTCATCTCTTCAAGTGATTCTTTAAAAATCTTATTAAAACTTTGTGATGTCAAAATATACAAACATATATCGTATGTGCAACATGCTAGTATGATAGCGATTATGATAAAAACAAGAAAAATGTCAAACCTACCAGGTTGGTGGGTTTTTGATTCCCCACCAGCCTTAAACTCACTTTCAGTTTAAGGCTGGTGGGGAATAAAAAACCAACCAGCCTGGTAGAAAAAGTATTGCTCTACAAATAAATCTTATCAACTTTTTAACATTTGGATCCATGTTGGAATGTGTGCAAACAATTATGATAATGTTTGAATAAATGATAACTTTTCTTTATTATTGTTTGCACACATCCGAAAATAAATCCAAAGATGAAAAGGTTGAAAGGATTTGTTATCCTAATCTTACTTTAAATATAGATATAGATAAATATTGATATATGTAGATTAGTATGGTCAGGTTACAACACATATGAAGTTCATGTCCCGGCAACAAACTTATTTTAAAATAAACAGCACCTGATAAATCAATAACAAATTAATGTATAAACATAAATTTATATAAATTAATTGTAGATTTAACAAATTCTTTAATCTTTTGATATTTTGAATTTAATCATGCACATGCTAAACTCTAATAACTTTGATAAGAGAAAACCATTAATTAATTAAATCCTAGTGCAATTTTAATTAGGGTTCCACCCAGATGAAGATTCATGACAAAAACCTATATGTAATATCATAAGAATCAATGAAACAAAGCCAAAGAGAGCCAAAGAGCTTCTTCCATCAAAACAATTTTCCTTTGATCTCTCCACTGAAGATGCAGATGAAGCGTAGTTTCTCCCAGGTTAGTCCCTCTACCTCTTAACTTTGCAAATAAATTAAGAAATTGTGATGCGCAGCGTCTGATTGTTAGACAAGAAGCTCTCTTGGAACGCAACTATTGGAAGCGAGAACATGAGCCAATCTGAGGAAGAGCAAAGTGGAGAGCAAGCATGATGGAGCTGCAACCATGGAAGACTGGTGGAGGCTCTGACTCAAGCACCGATGAGAGGAGATGAGAGATGAAGACCGCTGTCCCCATGAGCAAGAAAGAGGGAGGCGGAGAGTATGGGGCGGGAGAGGCAGAGAGGCCGATCTCGATCCCCTAGGAGGAACCGACCTGATGATCTTAACAGGCGCCACAGCTCTCAAGAATCCATTAGGAGTGACAAGGCACCGGAAAGAGAGGGGGGGGGCTCCTATGTCAAGGCGGCGCAAAAAGGAGCCCTGGTCTGTAGGTCGAGGGCTGGTGGGAGCATCAGCTCGAATAGGAGGCCAACTGAAGAGAGAAGGACTTGGGGCAGTCCTATCCCAGCCTCCCTGAAAGGTAAGGCCAAGATGGTGGCGGAAGGGGAAAATATTATAACTAGCGAGGGAAGAACTCCGGTGAGAGAGCGGCTAATTAAGTTGTGGAGTAATAAGTGAAGCTACTGATGGCTGGGTGATGGTCCAGTCCAAGTCAGCAAAGAAGAAAGCCATGGCTAGTGGTTGCGGTGGGGGGTAGGGGGAGGAGGCCTATGTTGGAGCATCCATGCTCTGACTGTGGGGAGGGAGGGCACTTCAGAGCCCAGGGCAAAAAGGGCGAGACTAGCTTCTTATGCAGCAAGGTGGGTCATGGCTCCTTCCAGTGCCAAGAGCGTAAGATGGCACCCCTAAACAGGGATGCATGGCATAACAAGCTTGCTACAATAACCATGAATGATGAAATGTGGAGCAGAGAGCATGTAGCGTACTAAAATTTGATTAGACTTAATTATAATTTAATTAGCGATATAACGTACGTTTTTCAATAAAACTTAATTAATAATTATTTTCACATACATTTATATATATATATTATTTGTTATTTATTAAATTATTTTAAATACACGCTCCTGGCGCGCGCATATATATATATATATATATATATATATATATATATTAACAACATGTTAGTTTAGCTTAAAACATGTTTGTGTAACCGTGACAACTTAAACTATATATTAACAACATGTTAGTTTAGCTTAAAACATGTTTGTGTAACCATGACAACTTAAACTCACAATTTATACTTTTTTAAAAATATTTAACAAATTGGGTGGTTCTAGAAAAGAAAAGAAAAGAAAAAGAAATAATAATAAATGGAGGACAAGAGGGTATGGTGTTTTAAATGAGGGGAGAGGATGACATGGCTAATATGAGCCATTCTCCCTTTCTTCTCTCCATTTCTCTTCCTTCTTCTTCTCTTCTTCTTCATCAACCTCCTCTACCTTTCAAACAAATACAACAAATAAATCTCACTCACTCAAAAATCACTACAAACTATCACAAATCTTAGATTTTGTCACGTCCCGCTTTCCAGAGTGCGCTAACTACGACACGCGATAGAGCCAACCATGCTACCCGCGGATAGGAATTATCCCTCTACAGTCACATTACGACTGTTTATAGGATATCAAGAACTGTAAAATATAAAACTGACTAATACATGTCTATTTGCCACAATAAAAAAGTCAAGAAAATGTATAAGCTGAAACGATAATAAATTCAATAAACAACATATGGAGAAAACGTCCCAATAAGGGCTCACATCAAGAAATAAAAGTGCGGAAAAATAAGCTAAGAGTCTAAAAATTAAATATTTCTAAATCACACACAATCAATTCCTCACAGCTCGGCTTGACGGCTAAAGTACCCATGTTCAGCCTGCGATAAAGATAGAGGAACTAGGCCTTGCAAAACCCAGACGTCAGTGCGTCATAACATCAAAACAATAGTAATAACCAGAATGTAACGATATAGGTAAACATGAATATAAAGAATAACACGGATATGAACGGTGAGGTATGTATGTGTATGTGAAGTGCGATGAGTAACCTAAACTGTGCTACTAGGTTATCTATTCTAAAAGTCTTTGAAATCAATTTAATGGAATCGTCGATATAACTCAATAGTATCTCGTGCGTGCCCGGGACCACAATCAAGAATCTCGAGTTGAATCCGAGACATGCCGCTAGACAGTAAACAGGTAACATGTACAGACGAATGATGTCAGCAACATCATCCCGGGGCTGGCCAAGCCCGTAAAGAGCGATCAGTATAAGTATCGAACTGTTGAGTTACAAGTCAGGTTTCATTATTGATTTTCCCTACCCCAAGGTTATGTGTTCAAGTCAGGTGTTTATGATATGAATCTAATGCCAACATAGGATCAAGCAGGTACATGTTTGTCTATATAGATAACAGGTTACGTCTATCAGGACAATAAGTCAGTATTGTCGGCATTAGTAACAAGATCAAGTAACAAGTCAAGTAAGTCAAGTAGTGTGTCGTGAACATGTCATGTGATGCATATGTATCAAATGTATACCCAATAAAAAACTGTAACGAATATCAGAACACGGTAAGCACGACGGATATCAGGATGCATATTTGTCTATCTGTAATAACCTTTATACGTATCCATGACTACATATGATGCAATTAGACAGTATGTTGCGCTAATATAAAAGTAATATGATATAATGAGCTTTCGGCATGCAACTAAATATGCAATAGACAGTATGGATACGTACGGGTATCGTAAAATGGTAAAACTATAACATGGGATGCATAATTAAAATACATGTATTATTTTTATTCATATGGATATAAATATAGTAACATAGCATGTAGCAAGATAAACTTGCCTGATCGGATCTCACGACGGGGTACGTACGTCACATTCGACTTCGGGTAAACGTCGCGATACACACACTCGTGTACAAGACTGGACCTGGCTAATCCAAGACGTGACCACGCTGGATGAGGACGACGACTGGGTCGTCCGGATCATCGGCGACATGCGCGACTCCGGTGACGGCTAGAACAGAAAAGAAAAGAAAAAGAAAGAAAGAAAAAGAAGAAGGAGAAAGAAAGAAGAGAAGAAGGAGGAGATAGAGGGATCCGGGGTTGTGGTTTGGCTCTGGCTTCTGGGGACAGAGGGGACGACGATGGGGTCAAGGTGATCTCCGGCGATGAGAGGTGCCGGCGTCGGCAGTGGGTTTCTTGGTGGCTGCAGGGGTTGCGGGTTCTTGGGTGATGGTGGTGTCGGGGATAGATAGGGAGAGAAGGTGAAGAGGGTGAAGGTGAGACGATGGGGTTGCGGCGAGGTCTAGGATTACGACGAGGTCGACGGTGAGGTCTAGGGCGCAGTGGGTTTCTTGGGTTGGCTCGGGTTTGTGGGTGCTCGGGAGTTTGGAGTTGGTTGTTGGGTTCTTGGGGATGGAGAGGAGGTGTAGGTGGTGGCAGGGTGATGCTGGTGACATCGGGGTGAGGGTTTGAGTGCAGGGGTCTCTTCGGGGTCGTAGGTTATAGGGGTCGGGTTTGTAGGGAGCTCGGGAATGGAGGTGAGGGATGAGAGGAGGTAGCGGTGAGGGTGGTGATGAGGTTAGGGTCGTGGGGAAGTCAGCGACGAAGGCTTAGGCGGCTAAGGTTTAGGGTTCTCATGGGTTTTGTTCGCGATGAGGGCTAGGAAAGACAAGAGAGGTGAGTGTTTATTATTAGGTTTATATATATATATATATATATATATATATAGGTAGAGAGAGAGATAGGCGGGGGAGAGAGAGAGAGATCGTAGGGAGAGAGAGACCAAGGATATAATATTTAGTTAAAAAATATATTTAATATATAATTTTAAACTGTTAAGGTTTAGAAATATTTTAATATATAATCTAGGATTTTATAGCTAATACAAGAATACTCCGAAAAATACCCGGATTCTGTCTAAAAATCTTGTTTTAAAATACAGATAATATACGTATCAACCAAAACTATAATGCGATGTCCAGTTAGATAAAATGCATACCCCCAAGAACGGATACACGTAAAAACACGTAGCGATCCAAACGAGTTCGTTTCATCAAACAGGAAGTGAACACGATGTCTGGATGCACACACAGGGTATGGGGTATGATACAGGCCATGCTAGATGCTAAAAAAATATTATTTGACTATAATATGTAATATGCAGATACTAAAATATGATACAAGTATATATCGAATCTAGATATGCACGGATCCCCTGTACTGGTAAAGATATAACGTAATCTTGAACCATAATGGGTTTCAAGCATGCTGGTCGGGTCGGATACTATCCACAGATACCAAATGCATTATCCGCACCCAAAGTAAATAATAATCAAGAAATAGCCACAAGATTAGAAAATACTCAAATAAATTATGGTATAAATGAATTAGGGTGTTACATTATACCCAACTGCAAAAGAATTTCTTTCTCGAAATTCCCGGAACAAGAAAAGACAAGAAACATGAATCTAAAAAAAGAGGTGTGGAAACTTCTGTCGGATCTCGTCTTCATATTCCCAAGTATATTCTCCGTGCGAACGGTTCCCCCATGAAACAAGTACTAGAGGGATAACCTTGTTCTTGAGGACCTTTTTTCTTCGATCTACAATCGACATCGGTCTTTCTTCATATGTCAAGTTCTCCCTTACTATCAGTTCTGAATGATCTAGTACGTACATCTCATCATGAACATACCTGCGGAGTTGAGATACATGAAACACGTCGTGAACACTCGCCAAGAATGGTGGTAAAGCCAATCGATAAGCTACTGCTCCAACGCGCTCGATAATATCGAAAGGCCCCACAAATCAAGAACTAAGCTTGCTCGACCACCAAATCGAATCACTACTCTGGTCGGTGCTATCTTCACGAATAAAAGATCACCAACTGTGAACTCCAGAGGTCTTCGTTCTATATCGGCCCAACTTTTCTGTCGATCTTGCACCGCCTTCATATGAATTCGGATCACGTTCACTTTCTCCATTGTTTGCACAATAAGATCCGGTCCTAATAATCTTCGTTCTCCAATATCATCCCGA
This sequence comes from Agapanthus africanus, assembly GCA_030015575.1. NCBI lineage: Eukaryota > Viridiplantae > Streptophyta > Magnoliopsida > Asparagales > Amaryllidaceae > Agapanthus > Agapanthus africanus. The sequence continues at coordinate 523,306,998 of JASDDO010000031.1, forward strand.
CCATATGATGTTTCGAATGGAGCCATCTGAATAGTCGCCTGAAAGCTGTTATTATACGAAAACTCCACCAAGTGCAAATGATTCTCCCATGAACCCTTTGTTGGGGTTTGCTAGCACCCTGGCCATCTACCGTGGCCGATGCGGAACAAAAATGGCGTTTAAAAAACTTTTGGCGCTAAAAACCCCGTCCTAGAATCGAACCATAAACCTGAAACTAGCTACTAAAGATAGAAGTGTTATACCGAATGATTCGTGTCCTTCGGTCTTCTACCCTCTTCTTTGGCTCCTTGAGGTCTCCTCGATCGAGCTTGGCCACCGGTCTTCCTCCGTCGAAGATGATCCACCCGAGAGATGTAGCTCATGGCTCTAGTTCCACACTAAGAATCTAGTGAAGCAACTTGGGACTCTAGGTTGCCAATCTAGAGTGCCTAGGAATGTAGTGAGTTGCTATAAGTGTGTATCTATCTCTCTTCTATCCTTGATTCTCAACACATGAGATGGTAGGGTAGAAGATGAAGAAGAAGGAGGATGAGCTCAAGAAAGGTAGTGAAGAGAGAAGAAGCAAATGGAGAGAGTGTTTTTCCAAAACCAACCATGCAAAACTCAAGTGAAAAACAAGTGAGGAAAAACTTTAGAGAGAAAAAAACATCAAGCATGGTTTTGTAAAACACCTTTTCCAAATATAATATTGCAACCATACTTGAATAGTGAGCACAAATGAATTAACAATTCATTTATCAACACTATTTAAGCATGGGTTTCACCATACTCTTTTTCTTTTTTACCTTTACACCTTATTTCCATTTAATTTAATAAATGGATAAGCCAAAATGAGGTGTACACCTTCTAGAATGTTTTCCGTATAAATACGGATTACACTCACCTGTATATACATACCTGTATTCGTACCAAAATACGAATACCCAAAGAGATAGAATAACACAATGAACATAATACTAGAATATACATATCGAAATACATATACATAAATTATTAAATCAGTACTTGATTTAATAATCAGGCTCAATCCCGAACCGGCTAGTATTATCAACCGTCCGATCGAACGGGTAACTAGTACAATCATTCGATCGGAACCCTGCACGTATCAAAATACGGCTACTACATCATTTCGCCTGAACCAGGAAAACCCTTTGTGTGGGACTCTAAAAACTCGTCAATACGCTGGTAGTGGGTTTAACCACAAGCACGTCAGCGGCACTAGCTGTACGTAACGGCTACCCAAGTATTGAGCGAAAGGAAGGCCGACGAGCAAACTCATCCGAACCCCTACCGAGCCTGTCTGTGACAATCTCCATACAGTCCGGTCCATTCGTCTAAGAGTATCGCATATCGGGTCTAAGGGGTGGATAAAGTCAGACCCCTAATAACGCGATATTTCGTGTTGGTATGAAGCCCATCACCTACTGAGAAACTACTGATCCAAATCAGTAATTCTCGTCTACCTTGGCCAAGGATTTCTGGTGATGGCCACCCGTGCACAGCGCGACATCAACCCCCAATACCGGGAGAGACGAATCCCCGACGATCCGCTCACTTCCTCCATGTGGCTCAGGACTGTACCCAACTAAAACCTGTTTGCATGACTCCTTTGAGTCATAGTAGGGTAGTAATCAAAGCACAGTGGGAACTCACACGAGACAAATGACGATCTCAGGTCGACAGACTAACCTGTACTCATGTCTGTTCCCCACCGAAACACGGAGGCGCGACCGCGCAGGTCCTTCTTGCCTAAATTTCGGGGCAGATACTAATTGGTGCTATCCGTCCACCTCTCCGAAGATGCCAAGTTGATTTATGACACCATGTATCGAAGGTTTAAACAGATGCGACCGATGTAGCAGACTTCGTCAGATTCCCCCTCACTTGAGGGGGTTTTGATTGTGGGGATTCTCTTCCCTACAGTTAATTACGCTACCGCGTCGCGGTAACCACTTTATCCTTCTCCAGATGGTCACTTCGTGTCGTGTGTGTTTGTTTTGTTTTTTGGTTGCCCGTGGATTGTATACGGAGACTAATTTATGTTGTCGCCCGTAGGGCGTGGATTAGTCCAAATCCGTATTCTCTTAGATTTGGGTTTAAGGATACGTTAGTCTCATTTGAGACTAAGATCAATTTAATCACGTGTGTGTCATTAAACTAATAGCGCTCTGCACTCATAAATTGGCGCAATGCGTCCATCATCTGGCGCTTAGCGCCAAGCGCGACACATGTCCCTCACGTGTGCGCTACTCGGCATAAGCGCACTGCGCTCTTTGACTGGCGCAAAGCGCCAAGCGCACCACGTGTTGCGCTGATAGAACATAAATTGTTCTGTAATAAGCCCAAGGCTATGAGGAATGCTCAGCATTCAGTAAAAGACAAAAACACTGTCAGGGCTAAGCCCAAATAAAGGCTCAACAACCCAAAATAAAATGTTAAATATTTTAACTTGTTTGGACTTAGTCCAAGATTGGCCATAAGTCCTCAACTCATATTAATTGAGCCTATCTGCTCATAAATATTTTAACAGATCTTAGTCCCAATTGGACTACAGGTCTCTCAACCCACATCGGTTTAAGGGTACATCTCTGAACTTCTCTGATATTTGTCATTCAATCCTTCAACGTCTTCAGAGAGGTGACGGGTCCCGACAACCATACATTTCATAGACTATGACGTCTTTAAACTGGAATGTGGAGTCCTTAAGCCCATGGACTATGATGTCCTTAACCTTGGACTGTGGGGTCCTTTAAAACCCATGGACTATAATGTCCTTAACCTCGGACTGTGGGGTCCTTTAAAACCCATGGACCGAGATGTCCTTAAACTAACATTGGACCACTATGTTCTTAAACTGGTAATCGACCGTAATGTCCCTAAACTAAGCAATAGAATGTTCTTTAGGACTATGATCCCACCAATGAGCTTCAACGCCCAGTGCTATCTCAAGAAGCTCCAAAGAAGTCGGTCTTTGATTAGCTTGCAACTTCCACGGATCCTCTCAACGGGTCACCCAAATCCAACACCTCTGTCTTTAACAAACTGGGCCAAAGTTCCAATGGGTCCGTGAAGAAGCTCGCATTACATGAAGGGGCTATCCCGAAACGGATAGCCATCCCAGCTCCAGTAAATGATGTCATCGGAGAGACTTCTCCTACTAAAGGGTCGGTCTTCACAAGACTGGCCGTTCCAACTCCCGCTCCAGGCGAAGTCACCAAGGCTGCTACCCCTGCTCGAAAGTCTGCCTTCGACAGGTTAGCCATCCCCTCTCAACGGATGTCAGTCTTTGACAGGTTGACACCAACAGCAGTTTCTCATCAAAACATGAAGCACGATGCAGCAACCCAAACAACGGAGGTGATCCCATCTACAAGACACGCTCGACGTCGCCACTAGCGCTGAGTGAGAAAAGCTGAGGGCAGTTCCCTTTTTTGATTGACTCCACCAGCTCCGATGGTAGAAATTGACGTTGTTGTTCCAACTGGGAATAGGTTTGAGCCGCTCAGGAGGGTGCGCAAGAACTCTCCAACTGTCGTATTAAAAAGGTCTCCTTCACTTGTTGAAAATGTTACAATGGCGGAGCTGGAGCATCCTCCTCAGCGGCTGTCCTCCAAAATTCATAAGGTCTGGCGGAGAGTCCAAGACTCCGTAATCGATAAGGACTACTCCCGTCGACAGATGAAAATAAAGATTCAGCAAAAGAAGGACCATCCCTCCGCCACACCACGAAAGGTGTCGTCTGCACGGGTGCCTACATCAGCAGCCCCCTCAACTTCAACCGCCCACAAAAGAAGAAGGCCGGAGAAAATCCCCGTGTCCACGACAATGCTCAAGGGCACTGAAGTTAAACGCCCCAAGTCTGGGGGCATGGTGGTGCACACCATTTACATGGCTTCCGGGAAGGAGGATAGCCGTATCCCCACGGGCCATCGACCACTCACCCGATCAATAACAAAGGCTCAGGAGCAACAACAGCAAAAGCTCCAGGAGACGCTGACAACCATGGCCGCACACACTGGGCCAAAAGAAAGCCCGTAGACATCGTCGGAGCAACGCCAAGAGTAAGAGACCGATGCCGAGTTCCTCTGCAGAATGCTCGAGAAGAAAGATAAAGAAGCCGCGGAACAAGTGGCCAACATAAAACAAATGGCGCCATTGTTCCAGGACATGGTGGGCATGATGATCCAGCCGGACCCTCCAGCGGAGGAGCCTCCAGTAATAATTGAAGATGATATAGGGGAGACATCAAATCCTCTTCCTGCGCTATCAGCAGCCAAGGAAGAGACCATCTCAAAAGCCGCCCTTGACGACTATATAGCTCAACAGATACGAGCTTATCAGGTGAATGAAGCAACCGGCTAAGTCATCAGAACTGGACGACCCTACCCGGGCTGGTACGATCAAATTAAGTACCCGCCAGGATACACGATCCCTAAATTTCATGTATATAAGGGGAAGACAATCCCCATCAGCATGTCGCCCAGTTCAGGGCTCTCTGCGGCAATACTGGAGGTGACGATAAGCTGCTGCTTCGCCAATTCGTCGGTAGCTTAGCAGAGACGGCCTTCGAATGGTATTCGGAACTTCCAAACGACTCCGTCAAAACATTCATGGAGATGGAGTTTCTATTCACTCAGCGTTTCGCAAGCGCTAGCGAACGCACCCCAATCACGGCATTGATCAATGCCAGGGTGAAGCCGGGAGAAACCTGGGTTCAATACGCCATTCGGTGGCGGAACCTGTGGTCGAGATGCAAACAGTGCATAGAGGAAGCTCCTGCCGTGGGCATATTTGTGGGAACCCTCGATCCGCAGGCGACCATATCCCAGTTTATGAAGTTCTTCAAGCCGACCACTTTCCAGGCTTTGATCGACAAGCCGGCCCAAATGGACTAGATGGGCCATAGACCGTCCTAAAAAATGAAGCCACGAAATGAAAAGGCCAAAGGGAAAGCAACCTTCATCGCCAACGCTCAACAATAAACGAGTGGCCCGAGACCGGTTGTTCGCCAAAGCAACAAGCGGCAATCCCTCGGAGAAAAGTTCAGACGTCCTTACTCATTCCTTCGGGATAAAACGAGAAGGCTGTTCGAACTGGCGGCACACAACAGGCTCATCACTCTGCCAGATCCGAGACACCCACTCCAACCGGGCGACGTCAACAATCCCAATTACTGCCCCTACCACCGAATTTTGGGCCATCCGATCGAAAACTGCTACGTCTTCAAAAAATGGGTTGAAGACCAGTACCAACAAGGCAAGTTCGCACTGTCCGAAAACTGGAAGGTAAATCCGCCACAACAGCACACTCCTAAAAGGATAGACACGCGGGGGCACCATGCTCATTCATAAAGGAAGCTCCATGGGAAGTAGTTCTTTCGGCAAAAACGAAAAGAATGCTGAAGGATCTTCAAGCATGCCCCGCAATCAGGTGGAAAAGCCCGCTAGAGCCCGAGATCATTGAGAGAATGCTGAAACCGCGCCCGACACCGAGAGTTGGTAGCAATGGGCAAAATACCCAGATCCAGCAGTCAAAGTCTTCGAAGAAGAAGAAGAAGACCAAAAAGCCCGTGAAGCCTGATGACAAGCGCACGGACCTACAAAAGCATATTGACATGCTGGAGGAATACAACCAGAAGGCGTGGACCCCAGCCACACTCCATGAGTTTCTCAACTATATCCTTGATAACAGAGGCAATAACAATGACGAGGAATACGACGCGTTAGAAGAACCCGAAGATTACGTGGAAAGTTGTCACATGATCTCTCACTCATCAATAGATGATAAAGAAGCTCCCGATGCAGAGAAGCTGGAGACATAATCGGCACCAAAATCCTTGGAACCATCTGATGAGCTGATTGACGTGCTGCTAAACGAAGCCCGTCAGAAGAGCAAAGTTGATCAAGAACGCAAAATGGCCATACTCGAAAAAACCAGGCGTCGACGTCAAGTGGAAGAAGTTGCAGTAAGGATGGATCACAAAACACCCCAACCAAAACAAATCACATCTTAAATGGGTGTATCCCACTTTATCGTTATGTATCCTGTTACGTGACAAATACACGTGCATACAGGATGAACAACGGACCGCAATGTCCTAAAACTAATGACGGGCCGAAACGTCTCTAAAATTACTACAAACCGCGGCATCTTAGGGCTGACCCCAAAAAAAATAATTAAAAATAATAATAAAAACGGTACGTCCATAAGCAAGATGGGCACAGATGAAAACCCGAAAGGGCTCCGTGAGTAAAAACAGCAAGGCTACGGCAATGTTTGTGAAAATCCGAAAGGGCGCTGACTCGTAAAAAAAAGGTACGTCCATAAGCAAGATGGGCACGGATGAAAACCCGAAAGGGCTCCGTGAGTAAAAACAGTAAGGCTACCGGCAATGTTTGTGAAAACCCGAAAGGGCACAGACTCATAAAAAAACGGTAGGTCCATAAGCAAGATGGGCACAGATGAAAACCCGAAAGGGCTCCGTGAGTAAAAATAGCAAGGCTACTAGCGATATTTGTGAAAACCCGAAAGGGCACAGAATCGTAAAAAAATGGTACGTCCATAAGCGAAATAGGCACGGATGAAAACCTGAAAGGGCTCCATGAGTAAAAACAGTAGGGCTACCGGCGAGTTTGTGAAAACCCGAAAGGGCGCAATCTCATTAAAAGACACTTGCAAGGTCCTCTCGACCTTGTAAGGAGAAAATACCTGCGTGAGATCCTTACAACTCATAAGGGAGCAACACACTTAGGGATCCCTACGATCCTAAGAAGAAGTTACACTTACAAGATCCTTACGACTCGTAAGGAAAATTACTTTATGAGACCCTCACGGCTCATAGCGTTCAAAAGCCTTAAGCTACAGGGATTTGAACCAGTTCTTAAGCCATCACATTTCTCAGATTGCCCTACAAGCGGTTCCATACTGACCCTTGTATACAATCCATGGGCACAAATAATCATTTCCTTGCCGAGTCCCACCGACGATGAGGAATGCCCTCATTTGATGTACAAACACTTGTAAGTCCTCTCGACTTATAAATAGAAAACACTCTTATAAGATCCTTACGAATTATAAGAGAACACACACTTAAGAATCCTTATAATTCTTAAGGAGCAAACGCACCTACGAGATCCTCACGACTCGTAGGGAGAAACACCTTTATGAGACTCTTACGGCTCATGAAATCAAAAGCCTTAATCGACATGATTCTAGCCCTGTTTGCTAAGCCGTCTTTGTTTAAATCGACAAAGGCAAATAATGATTCGCTGCTGACAATATTCCAGTCGCAGCGATGTTGATGCTAAGATTGGAATCAAATCCCAGGTTCCATACTCGCGGCGAAAAGTCAGCGAGCCAAAAAAATGCATATGAAATAGCCGAAATGATGGGGCAACTTGCAACAAAATCAGTAAGTAAAATATATGCATACAAAAATAGCCGAAATGATTAGGCAACTAGCAATAAAATGCAGCGAGTAAGAAGAAAAATAGCCGAAATGATTGGGCACCGCGAAAAATAACCGAAATGATTAGACAATCGCGACTTTCGCGATATAAAAGCTGAAATGATAGAGTATCACGAAAAGAAATAAAAAAAATGAATGAAAGAATGAAACTTCTGCCCTGCAGGTAAGTCCATACTGACCCTTGTATACAATCCATGGGCATAAACGAAAAGGGAACCACATATCCCAACAAACTCTATCAAAGGGAGAGTCAGGTCTCAGCGGCAATATCTGCATCCCAGAAGACCAGCAACGGCGTTCCTCCTCATACCAGTAGGACACGGACGCGACACTACTAATCGGAGCCACGGAAAAGTCCCCAGTTCCAAGACTCTGCGGTTCACAGACAACCTACGTAGAAAATGGAGAAAGTCAACCCCGACACCTTGGAAAACGAAGAAAGTCAACCCCGACACCGTAGAAAATGGAGAAAGTCGATCCCGACATCGAAGAAAATGGAGAAAGTCAACCCTGACACCGAAGAAAACGGAAAAAATCAACCCTGACACCGCAGAAAACGGAGAATGTCAACCCTGACACCGAAGAAAGTGGAGAATGTCAACCCTGACATCGCGGAAAGCGGAGCAAGTCAGCCAATGACCTCCAAACTCTAGGGAAATCAGTGTCCTTGGCAAAACCTCGATTTAGGGAAATCAGCGTCGTTGACGAAAACATCTCGATTCGCGTCGACCCGCAAGGAAATCAGAGTTTTTGCAGGAATACCTCGATTCGTCTTGACCTCCAGGGAAATCAGCATCCTTGGCGAGAACCTCGATTCACGTCGACCCGCAAGGAAATCAGTGTCTTTGCAGGAATACCTCGATTTGTCTCGACCTCCAGGTAAATAAGTGTCCATGGCAACACCTCGATTCAGGGAAATCAGCGTCCTTAGCGAGAACCTCCCGATTCACGTCGACCCGTAGAGAAATCAGTGTTTTTGCATGAATACTTTGATTCGTCTCGACCTCCAGGGAAATCAGTGTCCTTGGCGAGAACCTCGATTTGCGTCGACCCGCAAGGAAATCAGTGTCTTTGCAGGAATACCTCGATTTGTCTCGACCTCCAGGGAAATCAGTGTCCTTGGCAAAACCTCGATTCAGGGAAATCAGCGTCCTTAGCGAGAATCTCCCGATTCGCGTCGACCCGCAGAGAAATCAGTGTCTTTGCAGGAATCTCTCGATTCGTCTCGACCTCCAGGGAAATCAGTGTCCTTGGCAAAACCTCGATCCAGGGAAATCAGCATCCTTGACGAGAACATCTCGATTCACGTGGACCCGTAAGGAAATCAGTGTCTTTGCAAGAATCTATCGATTCGTCTCGACCTCCAGTGAAATCAGTGTCCTTAGCAAACCTCGATTCAGGAAAATCAGCGTCCTTGGCGAGAACCTCCCGATTCGCGTCGACCCGCAGAGAAATCAGTGTCTTTGCAGGAATCTCTCGATTCGTCTCGACCTCCAGGTAAACCAGTGTCCTTGGCAAAACCTCGATTCAGGGAAATCAGCGTCCTTGACGAGAACATCTCGATTCGTGTCGACCCGCAAGGAAATCAGTGTCTTTGCAGGAATCTCTCGATTCGCGTCGACCTCCAGGGAAATCAGTGTCCTTGGCAAAACCTCGATTCAGGGAAATCAGCTTCTTTGACGAGAACACCTCGATTCGTGTCGATCAACAAGGAAATCAGTGTCTTTGCAGGAATACCTCGATTCGTCTCGGCCTTCAGGGAAATCAGCGTCCTTGACGAGAATATCTCGATTCGCGTCAACCCGCAAGAAAATCAGTGTCTTTGCAGGAATCTCTCGATTCGTGTCGACCTCCAGGAAAATCAGTGTCCTTGGCAAAACCTCGATTCAGGAAAATCAACGTCCTTGATGAGAACATCTCGATTCGCGTCGACCCGCTAGGAAATCAGTGTCTTTGCAGGAATCTCTCGATTCGTCTCGACCTCCAGGGAAATCAGTGTCCTTGGAAAAACCTCGATTCAGGGAAATCAGCGTCCTTGGCGAGAAGCTCCCGATTCGCGTCGACCCGCAGAGAAATCAGCGTCTTTGCAGGAATCACTCGATTCGTCTCGATCTCCAGGGAAATCAGTGTCCTTGGCAAAATCTCGATTCAGGGAAATCAGCGTCCTTGACGAGAACATCTCGATTTGCGTCGACCCGCAAAGAAATCAGTGTCTTTGCAGGAATCTCTCGATTCGTGTCGACCTCCAGGGAAATCAGTGTCCTTGGCAAAACCTCGATTCAGGGAAATCATCATCCTTGGCGAGAACCTCGATTCGCGTCGACCCGTAAGGAAATCAGTGTCTTTGCAGGAATACCTCGATTCGTCACGACCTCCAGGAAAATCAGCGTCCTTGACGAGAACCTCTCGATTCGCATCGACCCGCAAAGAAATTAGTGTCTTTGCAGGAATCTCTCGATTCATCTTGACCTCAAGGAAATTAGTGTTCCTGCACATGAAAAGAAAATTCTCTTGTGATATCTTTACGACTCTCAAGAGAAAACACACTTTGGAGTCCTCACAACCCTTAAGGAGAAAATACACCTACAGGATCCTCTCAACATGTAGGGAGAAGTATTTATGAGACCCTCATGGCTCATAAAGTTGAAAAGTCTTAGGTGTTATATCCTAACCCTGTCTCCTAAGCCATCACTGCCCTGCAAGGAGGACAAGATGGACTATCCACGGGCCACACTCTCCCAAGTCGAATATCGAAAAGGGAGAAACAACCATTTAAGAGCCCTCTCGACTTGTAAGGAAGAAAATTCTCTTATGAGATCCATACGACTCTCAAAAGAAAACGCACTTAGGAATCCTCACGATTCCTAAGGAGAAAATACACCTACGAGATCCTCTCGACTCGTAGGGAGAAAAGTCTTTATGAGACCCTCACAGCTCATGAGGTTGAAAATTCTTAGGCAGCAGACCTGAACCTGCTTCCTAAGCCATCGCTGCCCTATAAAGAGGTCAAGATGAACTGCTATCTACCATCTACAGGCCACACTTGCCAAAGTTACATTCCACTGAAATAGAGGAGTTACTCATGAGCAAGTAAATTACTTCACGCCAGATTAAGAAACAAAGAAATCGAAGGGTGCAGCTCATGGGGCTGAGGGTTTGGAACTATATCTCTTAAGAGTTGAGATTTGAGTCAATGATAAATGACGACACTTGTGACCGCTCGCTATCTTCTTAGATCAAGATTCTGAAAGTTATATATCGAATTGAAACCGGTTATATGCTATGAATTACTCTGCATTACCTCACCCACATACATACTTACGTGGGCAAAGTAGTGGGGGGCATTTGTTCCCGCCAAAATCTTCGGCCAAGAGCTATTTGTTCCCGTTTGTGCCGACTTAAGTTTCGTTTATAAATATGTGTGAAACCAGACTCATTCATATACGCACATGCATACATCAGGGGAAGAACAGGTGTTCAACGACAAAAAAACAAAGCATTTAATTGAACATTTCATTCTACAGGAAATAGATCACCAAACATGGAATCGAAAGTACAGGGATTTACAAAACTATGGATAAAATTATCTAACTCCCTCTCTGGCTTCTCCACCATAACAAAGCGGCGATCTTCACGAAGAGTAGCTACCCATCGGTCAGCACCGCACCCATCAGCAAAGGCAGACATGACGACTCGCTGAGCCCGTATCTAGCTTAGCAGCCGAACAGAGCGATCCCTCAGAGCTGTGGTGATCAAAAGTGCCTCGTGGAAGCACTCGATCTTGTCTTCCACGGCGTCGAGCATTGTCGGAGTCATCTCCGCCGGAGGAGGGGGAATATCATTGATCACAGACAAGAAAACCATCCGGATCCAAATAGAGCCGATGGGGAGAGGAGATCCTATACTAGTCAAGAGCTCATGCAGCACCGTATTGCATTGGTCATCCGTAAGAGTAAGGTTCACCAAGCATGCAGCAAAACGAGGAACAATTTCCTCAATGGGCACCTTCCATAGCTGACGGTGAGCATGTGGGCGATTACAAGCTATAGCTCTTCTTTATTAAAATGATTCTCTGAAAATGAGAGAGAAAAGAAGCATTGCTTCAGATTATGAAGGGAGACATTTAAGTCTAGGCACAGAAAATGCTGTGCATGATGAAACTATTTCCAAGCTCTGGGAAAGAGAAGTTTGACTCAGGAAAAGCGGAGAAGGAAGGTGAAAAGACACCTTCAGTAATGAGGCAGCGCCTCACGTGCAAAGCACGAGAGCGCTGAGCGCCAAGAGTGCCAGCGCTAAAGAGTCAAAGACTCTGAGGCAGCGCCTCATGTGCAAAGCACGAGAGCGTTGAACGCCAGCACTAAAGAGTCAAAGACTCTGAGGCAGCGCCTTACGTGCAAAGCACGAGAGTGCCAAGCGCTAAGAGTCAAAGACTCTGTGACAACAGATCATGTGCAAAGCACGAGAGCGCTGGCACCAGAACTAAATGTTCTCCACCATTAGATCAAAGATCCAACAGAGATGAATAAATCATCAAATTACAGAATAAAATTCTGTTGAGAAAATACTCCTCAAATCTTTCTAAACGGGAAAGATTGTGCTCTGTAAATCAGAGCACCGTTGGATCAACGATCCAATAGTGATTAAAAATCACCAGGGTACAAAATAAGTTCTGTATAGGAAAATATTTTCCCAATCTTGTTAATAACAAGAAAATTGTCTTCTGTAAAACAAAAGCCCTAGGATCAAAGATCCAATGGTGGGGAAACATCCCCAAATCAATCAGAGAAAGATTTCAATAACCGATTCAGCAAATCAGCCTCCCCTTTGTAAAGGACCCAAGACTTCAAGTCTTGCAGACAGAGACCTCCCCATAAGTTCTCAAATCAAAAGAAGAACAGAGGAACCCCCTCATAAACTTCAAGTTCTCGGAAAAGAAAGGAGAAGAGCAAGCTCTAAGAAGAAGAACCTTCTTCAAGGTAAATAAAAAGAAGAGAGATCATAACATATCCTCCATATTTGAGAGTTTAATTCTCATATCATAAGAACTTAGTTCTTTTCCTAGATCATAGATCTACATAGCAAAATCTTTCATAAAAACAGAAGAGATCATAGCATATCTTCATAAAAAGAAGAACTTAGTTCTTAGATCCATGAGACAAAGTCTCTTATAAACGAGAATTTAATTCTCAGAGCACAGAACTGACCAGAACTGCTAAAGAAGCGCTTCACCGCTCCAAGCCTGGCGCTCAGCACCAAGCGCACCACGTGCTCTTCACGTGTGCGCTATTTCATAAGAAGCGTCTCAGCGCTCCAAGTCTGGCGCTCAGCGCCAAGCACACCACGTGCTCCTCACGTGTGCGCTATTTCAAAAGAAGCGCTTCAGCGCTCCAGGTCTGGCGCTCAGCGCCAAGCGCACCACGTACTCCTCACGTGTGCACTGAAGGAACACCAAGTGTTCTTTAAATAAAGCGCTCTGCACCGTAAAGAGTGTTCAACACCCAATAAAAAAACAAAAGAAAGAGGGGTGTTAGAACCCAAATTAATGCTCAGCATTATTGAACCAAAAGGGACTGAACCCAAACAAAATGTTCAACATTTTATTCAAATCCGAGTGGACTGAGACCAAGTTGGCCATAAGTACTCAATTCAGATTAATTGAGCCCATGTGCTCACAATCTCTTTAATTGGTCTTAGTCCCAAACCTTAACTACAGATCTCTCAACCATCATCGGTTCAAGGGTATATTTCTTCATACCTCTGATACATGTCGTTGTAATTCTTCAACGTTTTCATAGAGATGGAGGGTCCCAATAACCAAAAAACTTTTGGCGCATCCTTAAATTGTGAAACCAAAATACCAATCTATGACGTCTTTAAACCTGACTATGATGTCTTTAAACCGGACTATGAGGTCTTTAAACTCATAGACTATGATGTCATCAAACTTTACGGACTATGATGTCCTTAAACCCAATGGACCGTAATGTCCCTAAACTAAAACGATAGAGTCCAAATACTCTTTCGTTGGATCTAAATGATCCCAAAATCCTGTTGAGTAGATCTTAGTCTAAAATTAGACTAACGTATTCTCAACAAACGTTTAAGTTGATCTTAATCTCAATGAGATTAACGATCCTTAAACCCAAATCAAATCCAAATCTAAGAAAATACGGATTTGGACTAATCCACGCCCTACGGGCGACAACATAAATTAGTCTCCATATACAATTCATGGGCAACCAAAAATAAAACAAATACACACGACAGGAAATGACCACCTGGAGAAAGAGAAAGTGGTTACCACTATGCGGTAGCGTAATTAACTGCAGGGGCTTGCGCCTGCAGGGAAGAGCGTCCCCATAATCAAAAACCCCTCGTACACGAGGGGGGATCTGACAAAGTCTGCTACAACGGCCGCATCTGTCTAAACCTCCGATACACGGTGCCATAAATCAACTTGGCATCTTCGAAGAGGTGGACAGATAAAACCTAATAGCATCTGCCCCCAAATTCAGGCAAGACGACCTACGCAGTTTCGTCTTTGTTTTCGACGGAAAACAGATACTATGGATATGTATATATATATAGGACAATCTTGCTCGAAATAATAGCATGCTATCTGATTTGACTTTATCTTAACATGTGCCTATATTCTACTTGTTATTACATACTACCTATATATGTTGATAAAACCCGTAAGATGTAATTGGTTACCAGCGTTGTGATGGCGGTCATACTTGTGAGGTCTGGGTAGTCTATAAGCATATCCTTAAAAGTGTCCCCAGTCGTAGGAATATCGAGAAAGGGCATCGATATTCCAGAGTAGACTGGTGTATACGGTTCTAGACCCCGACAAGGGGAGATGGTTAGTCTCACAGCCATTGGTGTGTTTCACCTAAGATTGTGTAACGACTCTGAATTACTGTACGAAATTTTGCAATTTAATGTACAGAAAGAAGTTTGCAAGCCTGAGTACACTTTAAAAGTTAATTTTTGTTAAGAACAGCAAGAAGCAACTTGTAGCTCACCGATAAAGTCTTGCACAACTGTGACATAGCCCCTGTGTTCGAATCACATCAAACAAATTTATTTTTTCAGATTTTATTTTTAAAAACTTTTTTAAAGCCCAAAAGTTTACACGTGCAATGCACACAAAAATGAAAAGTCTGAGAAAACAAACATGTGCAAATGTTGTAAATACAGAGGACACATGGCATGAATCCACCGGGCCCTAAACACCAAATGACCGGCGTGATGCCAATATTGGCCAGCACCGACGGGTCATCTGTAGCCAAAAATGCCTGGGCTTTGCACATTTGTCGTTTCCCCTATCCCCATTACCCCTGCACTGTTTGATTACTCTGCAATCAAACAGAGACCCCTCAATTCCCCAATTTATCACATTTTAATATATTTTAATTCACTCTTTTAATCACAAAACCCTAATTCCACACTATAAATACCGTCCCATACCTTAGCCCCTCCTCATTCTGAAAATTCTAGCCAAAACCCTCAAATTTTCTCAAGAACAAGTGGAATAGAAGAGGAGTTAGCCAACGACCAACTTCTGGCATGGAATCTAGGCTATTCCGGCGACCCCGCGATGACTAATCTATCTTCTTCAACCTTTCCTTATCCTAATCCACTTGTAAGTCCCTCCAATTCTTTCTTCCTATCTCTTGAATTTCTTGTTAATCCAAATCGGTATAAAGTGGAGTTACTATCGATGTTCTTTTTCTAAAGCATATAACTTCATCTTCCTTTAACTTTTGATCAAACAAATTATAACACTTCACTTATAAGTTTAATACTTATATCTAGAACAAATTTTATCCAAGAATCTTTTGTACAACAATCACAATTTAACTTTTTCGTTAAAATACCATGAACTTTACATATCACCTTTTAGTATGTTGTTAATATCATACCTTTAGAAAACTTCACGGGGTAATGATCTACCCCTCACATACACACATGTTTCCATAGCACGATGTCCCTTGAACATATTTTTGTTACCATATTATATTAAAATACCATCAACTATAAAAAACGGTTTTCTTTGAATTGCATTTCAAAATCCTTTACAAATAAGCCTCTACAACCCTCTTTAGGGGACCCGCTATTGAATGGTGCAGATTATCGCATATTTTTGGGCTAGTAGAGTGAGATGCAGACCTCCTCACGGAGCATTCGGTCTCGAAAGGTTTTTAATACGATTTTAAAGAAAAACTAGATTTTTTACTTAATAATCAAAATTAATTTTTAATTATATAAATATTATAAAATCGATATATTTTCAAAATATAACAACTTTATATTTTTTTTCAAATAAAAGAATTACAGGTTTCATCAAAATACCATCAAAATATCAATACAAGACAATTTTACAGTAAAATACCATGAACTATTCAAGTTAAGATAATTATCACTAAAATATCTCAATTCTTAAAATATACATCCATGGAAACCCTTAAGAATATAAATAAATTTCTAGAGATTATTTTGAACTATATTAAAAATATTTTTTCATAAAACCCCCTCGAGCTATATAAAACACTATTAAGAACTTTAGTAAATATGGGTTTAAGTGTGATCAATTCTCTTGAGCCTCAGGGAGCCGGAGAAAGTGAGTTCTTGCCTATTTAAGGTAGAAAAACTTAACAGTGTAATCAATGGTAATTGTCTTTAAAAAAGACACAAATCCTGTCGTCCATGTGCAGCAGTTACCGATAACTCCCGAACTTAATTCAAGATCCAAATCAGTTCTTAGTGTCCAACTCAAGTCTAAGTCTAAATCAAGCTTGAATTCAACTCAAACCAGACTCCAAATCAAACATGAATCCAAACTCTAACATGTATACTTGAACATGAACCTGAATACCAGAACAAGATCAACATGCAAACATGACATAACTTGACCGAACCATGGCTATAACTTGACTTGATTATATGCCTACTTGTTTACATCTTGAACCTGATTACAAGAAACAACTTGTATCCATGGTCTCGGCAAGTCTGATAATTATAATCTATACAACACATTACGGGGTTAACGGGGTAGATTGGTATAGAATGTATTAAAAGTGGCATGATGATGGACACTAAAAGACACATACATGAACTCTCGTGCCGTTGTTCCGTGGGTTTTGATGGGGCCTTATACTTACATGTTACTATACTCCACCCGATAGTTGGACTCCTCTCGTATACACTGATACCTTCTGTACCAAACTACAAACAACTACGTTAGAACAATAAACTGATACCTGTATAACTTAACAGTTTCCATCCACGTTACTTGTTGTATTCCTTCCTTTCTTTTGGGACTTACCGAGCGCTAGTTCGCTGACGACATTCCTGTCTCTTTCATTTATTGGAATATTCGTCAGGAGGACAGGACCCTTAGGAGACCGAGCACAGCCAGGAGTACTTGGAGCAGATTGAGGCACAGCCAGACTACTAGCTTACTTGTACTTACCTTCCAGTTTGTATGCCATTGTTTAGGCATTTCTTTTATCATTGTACATTTCTTTTTCAAATCAGTTGTATTGTAAAGATGAATGTTAATAAAATTTGCAGTTCATTTTATATTTCATGTCATTTCTTATGCATTATATATATATATTGCTTATTTACGTTTAACGTGTTAACTTCTAAGTAAATACGTCGCGTACCCGCCATATCTCCTTCCCCGTACACTGGGAAGCAGGGCGTGACAGATTGTATACAGGTGCTCACTATAGGTGGGTACACTAGACGGACTCGCCGAGAACTGCTGGATGGTAATATACCAAGCGTCAGATGGCAGTTCTCATGTGGCATGTGTATAGGTAGTCTGTAGACTTAAGATCATCATTTTTCTCGTGTGAATTCACATTGTGCTTTGATTACTATCCTACCACGGCTCAAAAAATTCATGCAAACAGGTTTTAATTGGGTACAGTTCCGAGCCACATGGATGCAGTGAGTGAATGTTAGGGATTCGTCTCTCCCGATATAGGGAGTCGATATCGCACTGTGTTTGGTTGGTCAACGCCATAAGCCCCTGGCCAGGGCAGTTGAGAATTACTAATAGGTAGATCAGTAATTTCTCGGATGGTCTTGAGCCATACCAGCACGACTTATCAGGGTTAGTAGAGGTCTGACGTTAACCACCCTCTAGACCCGATATGCGATACTCTCAGACGAACAGACCGGACTGTACGGATATTATCACGGTTAGGCTCAGTAGGGGTTCAGATGAGTTTGCTCGTCGTCCTTCTTTTCGACATGTACCTGGGTAGGGAGACCCACTTGTGGTTAAACCTACTGCCAGCGTACTATCGAGTCTTTAGAGTCTCACACAGAAGCTTTCTCTGGTTCAGGCGAAACGATATAGAGGCCGTATGTTTATACGTGCAGGGTTCCGATTGGTTGCGTGTACTAGTTGCACGGAATTTAATCGGACGGTATTTTAATACCGACGGGCTTAGAATTAAGCAGGTTCATTAAATCAAATATTGATTTAATGTTAATATTATTTTTAGTGGTATTATTCTATATCTTGTGTATTCGTATTTTGATACGAATATAGGCATGAATATACGGTAGAAAGTATTTTGTATTTATACAAAATACCTTCTAGAAGGGGACACCTCATAATGTGTATTTTATATTTATTGATAAATAAAAAAATGATGTGTAAAGATGGCATGGCATGAAGCATGGCTTGGGCATTAATTGGAGCTATCACGCCCCGCTTCCCGGTGTACGGGTAAGGAGACGTGGCGAGGTCCGCTATGTATTTACTGAGAAGTAAACACGCTAAGCGTATCTAAGCAATATAAAGTAAAATATACATAAGAGACATGAATATAAATGAACAACAACTTTTATTTATTCAACATTTCTTTACAATACAACTGGAAATATAAATACAAGTTTAGAATGCAAAGCCTATACAATGGCATGAACTGAATGAAAAATAAGTACAAGTAAAGTCAATGCTCAGGGTCTTCTGTGAACTGTTCCAATTGCTCCTGGCTGGTCTTGAACTCCTCAGAGTCGGATCCTCCTGGCAACATTTCAAAGAAAGAAGAAAAGGAATGTCGTCAGCGAAAAATCGCTTGGTAAGTCCCAAAAAAAGAATGAGAAGAATAGACAGAGAATAGAATATGTGAAGTAGATATGTTATATTTGCTATACTAACGTAGTTTTTGTAGCTTGGTACAAAATTTGCCAGTGTATACGAGAGGAGTCCAACTTACACTGTGGACTTTGGTAACCAATAATACAAGGCTCCGTCGATGATACAACGGCATGGATGTAATTACGTCTTTTAATTACCACCTCGTGCCACCTTTAACATGTTCTGTACCAGTCTACCCCTTTATAAACCCCGTAATTTTTATTGTACTAATTGTATTGACTGTACTAATTGTATTGTATTGTCTTGTAGTAAATGGAAGACTTGCCGAAACCATGATATCAGTAACCGGAATGGAAATAAATAGATAGTCATGTAAGCAGGGTATATCCATGGTTCGGTTCAGTCAAGTTCATATTGATATGGATTGAATTATGGTATAAATGGATTCATGGTGTACTGTAGTTTTACTTGAATTGGATTCAAGTCAGATTGATTTCAGATTGGATCATGACTCTGTTTTCAGCCGAAAGCCGGGAAGACAAACGTCTTGCTTGAATTTGGAGGCAGATACTATTTGGTTTTATCCATCTACCTCTCCGAAGATACCAAGTTGATTTATGGCACCGTGTATCGGAGGTTTGGACGGATGCGGCCATTGTAGCAGACTTCGTCAGATTCCCCCTCGTGTACGAGGGTTTTTTATCGTGGGGACGCTCTTCCCTGCAGGCGCAAGCTCCTGCAGCTAATTACGCTACCGCATGGAGGTAACCACTTTCTCCTTCTCCAGATGGTCACTTCGTGTCGTGTATGTTCGTTTTATTTTTGGCTGCCCATGGATTGTATACGGAGACTAATTTATGTTGTCGCCCGTAGGGCATGGATTAGTCCAAATCCGTATTTTCTTAGATTTGGGTTTGGGTTGGTTTAAGGATCGTTAATCTTGTTTTTTTAGATTAAGATCAACTTAAATGCTTGTTAAGGATATGTTAGTCTAATTTTAGACTAAGATCTACTTAACAAGACCTTGGGATTATTTAGATCTAACGAAAGAGTATTTGGACTCTATCGTTTTAGTTTAGGGACATTGCGGTCCATGAGTTTAAGGACGTCATAGTCCGTGAGTTTAAGGACGTCATAGTCCGTAGGACTTAGTTTAGGGACGTTGCGGTCTGTAAGTTTAAGGACATCATAGTCCATTGTTCCTGCCAAAAAATTTCTGCGCAAAAGAGCCTAAGGTATCAAATGGCAGCGATACGTTTAAAAAATGTGGACCAGTATTTTCCAGGCTGTATTTTGACAAACTCCTGAATGTGAAAAAGCTAAATTCTGATGGCATCGAAAGTGTCTCGAAAAATCCTTCGATTTGATATACTATGGACATCATAATTCATCCGGGATCAAAAGTTATGAGGCATCGCGTGCTCACACGTGACCGGGCATCACGTGCCCACACGTGACCGGGTATCACGTGCAGACACGTGACCATTTACAGGCAAAGTCTGTAGGCATTGAATAAAATAAATAATTGGAAATAATTAATCAGTGGGGCACGTGCTAACACGTGATGGGCCTTTAAACCCACTGAAAAGAATTAAACGTATAATAAAATAACAAGGAAAAACCCCAATGGGGCATCACGTGCCAACACGTGACCAAGGGTCACATGCTGACACATGATAATTCCCGAGTTCTTTAAAACAACAGAATTAAATTCTGGTCAAATGCTTAATCAGGGGGTCACGTGCCAACACGTGATGGGTTCTTAAAGATCTATGAATTAATGAAATTAAATTATAATTAAGAGGGAATCAAAAACCCTAACTGGAAAAATATTTCTCTAAATCTTTCCAAACAGAAAAAATGGTGCTCTGTAAAATGGAGCACCGTTGGATTAAAATTCCAATGGTGATTAAAAATCACCAATTTATTGAAAGATTTCCCTGAAATTTGCCAGGAATAACAGATAAAATATCTTTTGGATTAAAAATCCAATGGTAAATAAAATTCACTGGATGATCTAAAAGATCATGTTGGTTACAAAAAACAACTAAAATCTTTCAATGAAAGATTGACAAAATAAATTTATTCTTTTCTTTCTCCTATAAATAGGAGCCAAGAAGAGAAGAGAGGATGATCTATTTTTTTGGGGGAAATATACAACAACCGAGAGAAAAAAGAGAGGAGAATTTAATTCTCAAGAGAGAAAAAGAAGATCTCTTCAGAAAAAGAAAACCCTAGGTAAGAAAGGGAAAGAGATCTAAGCTCCATAAAACAAAAGGAGAATTTAATTCTCAATTTAAGAGTTTAACTCTTCTGAATAAGAACTTAGTTCTTCCTTTGGTTGAAAATCTGCAGAAGCAGATCTCCCCACAAGTTGAGAATTTAATTCTCATCGGGAAGATTCTGCCATGCAGATCCAAAATTTAGAGGGAGAATTGATTTTTGAGAATTTAATTCTCCCAAATTCATAGAAATTTAATTCCTCCAAATGAAACTAGGGTTTAACCCTATATGAGAATTTAATTCTCCCAAATTCATAGGAATTTAATTCCTCCAAAACAGAACTAGGGTTTAACCCTATATGAGAATTTAATTCTTCCACACATATAGGAATTTAATTTCTCTAAAACAGAATTAGGGTTTAACCCTATAGAGAATTTAAGTCTTAAAACAAGAGACTAAAAGCTCTCCATGCACGTAAAGAACTTGGTCACGTGGTAACACGTGACCCCCCCCTTCTCAATGAGAAGAAAAGAGATAACAAAACTAGGTCACGTGTTCCCACGTGACCCTTAAACAGACTCCCCAAAATGAGAAGAAAAAAGCTTGGAGGCAATGCCTCACGTGCTCACACGTGACCCTCATAAATGAAGAGAACAAAGCCAAAGGCAGTACTGATTTTGGGCGCCCTCATGTGACCCCTAATAAACACTTTAATAATCAGTACATAGATACCCATCACGTGCCCACATGTGATGGCCTGAAGATTAAAAGTGTTTAACACTTATTTGAATATTCTGATAATAAAATAAAGGAGGTCTGGCCCCATCTTCATGAGCCTCACGTGACCCCACGTGACCCCTTCATTTCTAGTGTTTAATACTATTTTGAGCATTTTGTCTCCAGTGTTTAACACCGTTTCAAATACATCACGTGAGGACACGTGACCGCCAGATGTCCTCTAGTGTTTAACACTATTTTAAAACCAGCTTAGCCCAAATTGGCTAAGTTTTCTAGACGCAAATCTCCCCTTCAAATGGGCCTTAAAATCCAGAGCTATAATGTCCAGTGCTCAGCCAAAGACAAAATGTTATTAGAGCCTTCAAACTCTTATTTAGCATTGCTAAATAATGAGGGGCTGAACCCAGACAAATGTTCAATAGTCCAATAAAGGGCCAACATTTCAGACTTGATTGGATTTGGCCCAAATTGGCCATAAGTTCTCAATTCAGATTTAGCTGAGCCAATGTGCTCATAATCTAATTAATTGATCTTAGTTCCAAATTGGACTACAGATCTCCCAATCAACCTTTGTTCAAGGGTACATCTCTTCACTCCTTTGATATTTTTCGTTGTAATCCTTCAACGTCTTCAGAGAGGTGACGGGTCCCGATAACCAATCATTCTATAGACTGTGGGGTCCTTAAACTCATGGACTATGATGTCCTTAAACTTTATAGACTATGACGTCTTTAAACTACGGACTGTGGGGTCCTTAAGCCCATGGACTATGATGTCCTTAACCTCGGACTGTGTGGTCCCTTTAAACCCACGGACTATGATGTCCTTAATCTTGGACTGATATGTCCTTAAACTAACATTGGACTACCATGTCTTTAAACTGGCAATTGACCGTAATGTCCTTAAACTAAACAATAGAGCTCAAATGCTCTTTGTTGGATCTAAATGATCCCGTTAAGTTGATCTTAGTCTAAAATTAGACTAACGTATCCTTAACAAATGTTTGAGTTGATCTTAGTCTCAAATGAGACTAACGTATCCTCAAACCCAACCCCAAACTCAAATCTAAGAAAATATGGATTTGGACTAATCCACGCCCTACGGGTGACAACATAAATTAGTCTCCGTATACAATCCACGGGCAACCAAAAAAACAAAACAAACACACACAACATGAAGTGACCATCTGGAGAAGGAGAAAGTGGTTATCGCGATGCAGTAGCGTAATTAACTGCAGGGGCTTGCGCCTGCAGGGAAGAGTGTCTCCATAATCAAAAACCCCTCAAATGAGGGGGAATCTTACGAAGTCTGCTACATCGGCGACATCCGTTTAAACCTTCGATATACGGTGTCATAAATCAACTTGGCATCTTCGGAGAGGTGGACGGATAGCACCAATTAGCATCTGCCCCGAAATTCAGGCGAGACGGACCCGCGTGGTCGTGTCTCCGCGTTTTCGGCGGGGAACAGATTCGGGAACAGATTCTAGCACGCCCGGTGAGACCTTTTCCTTTTTCCACTCCACACTTCGTGTGTCATGTTCGCGAACGAGTCGCGGTTTGCTATGGTTGCCTATGGATTCGAGGTACTAAGATTTGGTGTCTTGCTCCGTGCAGAAAATAGGAGGTCAATGGTTTCAAACTACACTAATTGCAACTGCAACTCTCGCTCCGTCCCATCCGGAGGAGTAACTTACAGGCCCCAAGAGGCCTCCCTTTTCACAATGCCAGTGGAGCAAGTAACTCCAGCCACCACTGGGCTATTCTTTGGGACTATGATCCCACCGATGAGCTTCAATGCCTTGCTGCTGTCGCAAGAAGCCCCAAAGAAGTCGGTCTTTGATCGACTTACTACTATCGCGGCCCTTCTCAACGGGTCGCCCAACTCCATTGCCTCAGTTTTCAACAGACTGGGCCAAAGCTCCAACGGGCCCATGAAGAAGCCCGCAATACCAGAAGGGGTTATCCCGAAAAGGATAGCTATTCCTGGTTCTGAAGTCGTCAAAGCGGCTTCTCCTGCCAAAGGGTCGGTCTTCACAAGACTGGCCGTTACAACTCCTCATCCAAGCGAAGTCGCTAAGGCTTCTTCCCCCGCTCGAAAGTCTGCCTTCGACAGACTGGCTATCCCCACTCAGCGGACATCAGTCTTCAATATGCTGACAACGAAAACTTCTGACCAACACAGGGGGAATGAGGAAGGCACCCCTACAGCTGAGACAATCCCAACTGCAAAACACGCTCGACGTCGCCACTGGCGCCAAGTGAAGAAGGCTGGGGGCAATTCCCCTTCCGGACTGACTCCGCCAGCTCCAACGGTGGAAATTGATGCTGCTGTTCCAACTGGGAACAGCTTTGTACTACTTAACAGGGTACGCAGGAATTCGCCAACTGCTGTGCTAAAAAGATCCTCCACCTATAGAGAATACCCCAAAGGCGAAGCCGAAATAGCCCCCTCAGCGGCTGTCCTCTAAAATTTACAAGGTCTGGCGTCAAGTCCAAGATTCAGTGATTGATCAAGATTACCCCCGCCGACAGAAAAGATGAAAGTTCAGCGAGAAGATGACCATCCTGTCAAGCCACAGAAGGTGACAGATACTTGGGTGCCCACTGCAACGGCCCCCTCAACCTCGACCGCTCACAAGAGAAGAAAGCTGGAGAAAATCCCGGTGTCTGCGATGAATCGCAAGAACACTGAATCTAAACGCCCCAAGTCTGGGGGCATGGTGGCGCACATCATCTATATGGCATTCGGAAAAGAGGAAAGCCATATCTCCATAGGTCATCGACCGCTTACGCAATCAGTGACTAAGGCTCAGGAGCAACAACAACAAAAGCTCCAAGAAATGCTAACAGCTATGGCCGCACTTACGTGACCAAAAGCAAGTCCGGAGACATCCTCGGAGCAGCGCCGTAAGCAAGAAACTGATGCTGAATTCATTCGGAGAATACTTGAGAAGAAGGACAAAGAGGCCGCGGAACAAGCGGCCAATATAAAACAAATGGCCCTTCTATTCCAAGATATGGTGGGCATGATGATCCAGCCGGACCCTCCAGCCGAAGACCCTCCAGTAATAATTGATGATGATAGAGGAGAGACATAAAATCCTCTGCCGACTTTGTCAGCAGCCAAGGAGGAGACCATCTCCAAAGCCATGTTCGATGATTATATAGCTCAGCAGATATGAGTTCATCAAGCGAATGAAGCGGCTGGGGAAATTGTTAAGACTGGACAACCCTATCCGGGTTGGTACAATCAAATAAATTACCCGCTAGGATATATGATCCCTAAATTCCACGTATATAAGGGGACGGGAAATCCACATCAGCACGTCGCTCAATTCAGAGCCTTGTGCAGCAACACCGGAGGTGACGCTAAGCTACTGCTTCACCAATTCGTTGGCAGCTTGTCGAAGACGGCATTCGAGTGGTATTCGGAACTCCCAAATGACTCTATCGAGACGTTTGCAGAAATGGAGTTGATATTCACCCATCGTTTCGCAAGCGCTAGAGAACGCACCCCAATCACGGCGTTGATCAATACCAGGGTGAAACCAGGCGAAACATGGGTTCAGTATGCGATACGGTGGCGCAACCTATGGTCGAAGTGCGAACAGCGCATAGAAGAAGCTCCTGCAGTAGGCATGTTTGTGGGAACCCTTGATCCGCAGGCGACCATATCCCAATTCATGATGTTCTTCAAACCGACCACCTTCCAGGCCTTGATCAACAAGCTGGCCCAAATGGACCAGTGGGCCATAGACCATCCTCCTCAAAGACGGATCCTCGGAATGAGAAGGGGAAAGGGAAAGCAACCTTCGTCGCCAACGCTCAACAACAACCGAGTGGCCCGAGACCGGTTGTTCGCCAAAGCAACAAGCGGCAATCCCTTGATGAGAAGTTGAGACGTCCTTACTCGTTTCCCCGGGATAAAACAAGGAAATTGTTTGAACTGGCAGCGCGCAATGGGCTCATTACTCTACCGGAGTCGAGACACCCACCGCAACCAAACGACGTCAACGATCCCAATTACTGCCCCTACCACCGAGTATTGGGCCATTTGATCAAAGACTGCTACGTCTTCAAAAACTGGGTTGAAGACCAATACCAACATGGCAAGTTCGCGCTATCCGAAAACTGGAAAGTGAATCTGCCACAACAGCACACTCCTAAAAGGGTGGACACACCGGGGGCATCGTACTCTTTTATAGAAGAAGCTCCATAGGAGGTTGCTATTTCAACCAAGACGAAAAGAATGCTGAAGGATCTTCACACATGCCCGGCAATCTGGTAGAAAAGCCCGCTAGAGCCTGAGATCATTGGATGCCGAGAATTGGTAGCGATGGTCAAAACGCTCAGGCCCAGCCGTCAAAATCTTCAAAAAAGAAGAAAAAGCCCGTGAAGCCTGATGACAAGCGCACGGATCTGTAAAAGCATATTGACGCGCTGGAGGAATATAACCAGAAGGCGCGGACCCCGGTCATACTCCAAGAATTTCTCAACAATATCCTTGAGAGCGGAGATAACGATAATAACGACGGGGATGACTCGTCAGAAGAATCTGAGGACTATGTGGTAAGTTGCCACATGATCTCTCACTCGGCGTTAACTAACGAAGAAGCTCACTCGGCGATAGAGGACAGCATAAAAGAGCTAGGGGCAGGATCAAAGCCAAAACCCTTGGAACCGTCTGACGAGATGATCGACTTGCTACTGAACGAGGCCCGTTAGAAAAGCAAAGCCAATCGAGAGCGCGAACTGGCTATATTCGAAAAAGCCAAACGCCGACGACTGGATGAAAAGGTCGAGGCACCCCAACCGGATCGAAGTATCCCTATCGCCAGCAAAAGCAAGCTTAAAGTAAAGAAACGATTCGCTACGGCCCTGTCAATAGGAATGAAGTTGCCCTCTTTGAGAGGAAATTCTCCTGGCGGTATACATCTTGATAAAGCGGACATACATCCTAACTTCTGCTTATACCATCAGAGAATTGCACACCCTATCGAGGAGTGCATAGCCTTTAAAAACTGGTGGCAGGGATATACTGCCCACCGACAACACGTTCAACGAATGAAGCGCAAGGCTCATCGGGAACAGAAAAGCACGACAGATGAGCGCAAAAGAGCTGCTGGCAACTATCACATAGTCGACACCAAGGGATCGCAAATTATCACCTTTGGAAGTGACTCTGACGAAGAAATCGCCCTCAGCCCTCTCTTCAAGGAATCCACCTCCGACACAAAAAATGCAAAGATTTGCGAGAAAATCTAGCAACGTAATTGTACGTTGCCCGAAAAATCTCGGACCTATGAACAAATGACCGAAACGTCGTTAAACTTCTATCAACCCGCAACATCTTCAGGCTGACGTGGTAAAAAAAAAAAAGGTACGTCCATAAGTGAAATGGGCACGGATGAAAACCCGAAAGGGCTCCGTGAGTAAAAACAGCGGGACTACCGGCAAGTTTTGTGAAAACCCGAAAGGGCGCAATCTCGTCAAAAGACACTTGCAAGGTCCTCTCGACCCTGTAAGGAGAAACCACCTGCGTGAGATCATTACAACTCACAAAGGAGAAACACCCTTAGGGATCCCCACGAGTCCTAAGGAGAAATTACACTTACAAGATCCTCACGACTCATAAGTAGAACCCTCTTATCAGACCCTCACGGCTCATAAGATTCAAAAAGCCTTAAACTACAGGGATCTGAACCTGTTCTTAAGTAGTCATACACACTGATTTTGCCATACAAGCGATTCAATATTGACCCCTGTATACAATCCACGGGCACGAATGAACATTTCCCTAACAGAGTCCCACCAGCGACTAGGGATATGCTCACACGGTGAACAAACACTTGTAGGTCCTCTCGACTTGCAAGGAGAAAACACTCTTGTAAGATCCTTACGGCTTATAAAAGAACACACACTTAAGAATCCTTACGATTCCTAAAGAGAAAACGCACCTACGAGATCCTCAAGACTCGTAGGGAAAAATACCTTTATGAGACCCTTATGGCTCATGAAATCAAAAGCCTTAGTCAACGGGATCCTAGCCCTGTTTGCTAAGCCACCTTTGTTCGACATCGACAGAGGCAAATGATGATTCGCTCCTGGCAATATCCCAGTTGTAGCAATGCTGATGCCTAAATCGGTATCAAATTCCAAGTCCTTTCATGGCAAATGATGATTCGCTCCTGGTAATATTCCAGTCGCAGCGATGTTGATGCTGAGATTGGCACCAGCTTCCAAGTTCCACACTCATGATGAAAAATCAGCGAGCCAAAAATGCATATGAAATAGCCAAAATGATGGGGCAACTTGCAACGAAATCAGCAAGTAAAAATGTATCCATACAAAAACAACCGAAATGATTGGGCAACTCGCAATAAAAAGCAGCGAGTAAAAAGAAAAATAGCCGAAATGATTAGGCACCGCGAAAAATAGCCGAAATGATTGGGCAATCGCGATTTTCGCGATGTAAAAAGCTGAAATGATAGAGCATCGCGGAAAGAATTTAAAAAAAATGAAAGAATGAAACTTCTTGCCGTGCAGGTGAGGTCACATTGACCCCTGTATACAATCCATAGACATAAAAGAGAGGGAACCATATCGTCCTACCAGGCTTCGTCGAAGCGAAGCCAAATCTCGACGGTTCATAGACAACCTAGAGACAATTTCAACATTCGTCGCAATATTGCAGACACAATGTCAACAAACGAAGCGAAGGAAAATCCCTAGCTTCAGTGTCTCGACGTCAACATCGACAACTTAGAGATCAACATCGGCATTCTTCCTCCCTCCAATCGGATGCAAACGCGACATCAACAAACGGAGCCACGGCAAAGTCCCCTAGTTCCAAATCTTGACGGTTCACAGACAGCCTAGAGATTACCTCGGAACCATGGCAAAGTCCCCTAGTTTCAAATCTCGACGGTTCACAGACAGCCTAGAGATCACCAACGACGTTTCTCCTTACTCCAGCAGGATGCAGATGTGACGTCAACAAACGACCCCAGGGTCAAAACAATGGAACCATGAGAAAGTCCCCTAGTTCCAAATATCGACGGTTCATAGACAACCTAGAGATCACCAACGGCGTTTTTCCTCACTCCAACCAGATGCAGACGTGACGTCAACAACCGACCTCAGAGTCGCAACGAAACGGAGCCATGGTAAAGTCCCTAGTTCCAAATCTCAATGGCCATATCTACAGCCTGGAGACCAATAACGGTGTGCCTCCTCATTCCAGCAGGACACAGATGTTACACCATCAATCGGAGCCACGGCAAAGTCCCCAGTTCCAAAACTCTACGGTTCACAGACAACCTGGAGTCATTCAATGACTCTGTCTCGGAAACAAGTCAACCAACCCCAGGGAAATCAGTGTCCTTGGCAACCTCCTCGATTCAGGGAAATCAGCGTCCTTAATGAGAGCATCTCGATTCGCGTCGACCCGCAGAGAAATCAGCATCTTTGCAGGAATCTCTCGATTCGTTTCAACTCCGAGGAAATCAGTGTCCTTGGCAAAAACCTCGATTCAGGGAAATCAGCGTCCTTGACGAGAGCATCTCGATTCGCATCGACCTGCAGAGAAATCAGCGTCTTTGCAGGAATACCTCGATTCGTTTCAACTACGAGAAAATCAGTGTCCTTGGCAAAAACCTCGATTTAGGGAAATCAGTGTTCTTGACGAGACCATCTCGATTCGCGTCGACCCGCAGAGAAATCAGCGTCTTTGCAGGAATACCTCGATTCGTTTCAACTCCGAGGAAATCGGTGTCCTTGGCAACCTCCTCGATTCAGGGAAATCAGCGTCCTTGACGAGAGCATCTCGATTCGCGTCGACCCGTAGAGAAATCAGCATCTTTACAGGAATACCTCGATCCATCTCAACCCCAGGGAAATCAGTGTCCTTGGCAACCTCCTCGATTCAGGGAAATCAGCGTCCTTGACGAGAGCATCTCGATTCGCGTCGACCCGCAGAGAAATCAGTGTCTTTGCAGGAATACCTCGATTCGTTTCAACTCCGAGGAAATCAATGTCCTTGGCAAAAACCCCGATTCATGGAAATCAGCGTCCTTGACAAGAGCATCTCGATTCGCATCGACCCGCAGAGAAACCAGTGTCTTTGCAGGAATATCTCGATTCGTTTCAACTCCGAGGAAATCAATGTCCTTGGCAAAAACCTCAATTCAGGGAAATCAGCGTCCTTGACGAGAGCATCTCGATTCGCGTCGACCCACAAGAAAATCAGTATTTTTGCAGGAATACCTCGATTCGTCTCAACTCCGAAGAAATCAGTGTCCTTGGCAAAAACCTCGATTCAGGGAAATCAGCATCTTTGACGAGAACACCTCGATTCGTGTCGACCCGCAAAGAAATCAGTGTCTTTGCAGGAATACCTCGATTCATTTCAACTCCAGGGAAATTAGTGTCCTTGGCAAAACCTCGATTCAGGAAAACAGTGTCCTTGGCGAGAGCATCTCGATTCGCGTCGACCCGCAAAAAAATCAGTGTCTTTGCAGGAATACCTCGATTCGTCTCAACTCCGAGGAAATCAGTGTCCTTGGCAAAAACCTCGATTCAGGGAAATCAACGTCCTTGACGAGACCACCTCGATTCGCTTCGACCCGCAGAGAAATCAGTGTCTTTGCAGGAATACCTCGATTCGTTTCGACTCCAGGGAAATCAGTGTCCTTGGCAAAACCTCGATTCAGGGAAATCAACGTCCTTGACGAGACCACCTCGATTCGCGTCGACCCGCAGAGAAATCAGTGTCTTTGTAGGAATACCTCGATTCGTTTCGACTTCAAGAAAATCAGTGTCCTTAGCAAAACCTCAATTCAGGGAAATCAGCGTCCTTGACGAGACATCTCGTTCACGTCGATTCGCAAGGAAATCAGTATCTTTACAGGAATACCTCGATTCGTTTCAACTCCGAGGAAATCAGTGTCCTTGGCAAAAACCTCGATTCAGAAAAATCAGCTTCCTTGACAAGAGCATCTCGATTCGTGTCGACCCGCAAGGAAATCAGTGTCTTTGCAAAAATACCTTGATTCGTCTCAACTCCGAAGAAATCAGTGTCCTTAGCAAAAACCTCGATTCAGAGAAATCAGCGTCCTTGGCGAGAGCACCTCGATTCGCATTGACCCGCAGAGAAATCAGCATCTTTGCAGGAATACCTCGATTCGTTTCAACTCCAAGGAAATCAATGACCTTGGCAAAAACCTCGATTCAGGGAAATCAGCATCCTTGACGAGAGCATCTCGATTCGCATCGACCCGCAGAGAAACCAGCGTCTTTGCAGTAATACCTCAATTCGTTTCAACTCCGAGGAAATCAGTGTCCTTGGCAAAAACCTCAATTTAGGGAAATCAGCGTCCTTGACGAGAGTATCTCGATTCGCGTCGACCCGCAAGAAAATCAATGTTTTTGCAGGAATATCTTGATTCGTCTCAACTCCGAGGAAATCAGTGTCCTTGACAAAAACCTCGATTTAGGGAAATCAGCGTCCTTGACGAGAGCACCTCGATTCGCGTCGACCCGCAGAGAAATCAGTGTCTTTGCAGGAATACCTCGATTCGTTTCGACTTCAGGGAAATCAGTGTCCTTGGCAAAACCTCAATTCAGGGAAATCAGCGTCCTTGACGAGATCATCTCGATTCACGTCGATTCGTAAGGAAATCAGTGTCTTTACAGGAATACCTCGATTCGTTTCAACTCCGAGGAGATCAGTGTCCTTGGCAAAAACCTCGATTCAGAAAAATCAGCGTCCTTGACAAGAGCATCTCGATTCGTGTCGACCCGCAAGGAAATCAGTGTCTTTGCAAAAATACCTTGATTCGTCTCAACTCCGAGGAAATAAGTGTCCTTAGCAAAAACCTCGATTCAGAGAAATCAGCGTCCTTGGCGAGAGCACCTCGATTCGCATTGACCCGCAGAGAAATCAGCATCTTTGCAGGAATACCTCGATTCGTTTCAACTCCAAGGAAATCAATGACCTTGGCAAAAACCTCGATTC
This sequence comes from Agapanthus africanus, assembly GCA_030015575.1. Classification (NCBI taxonomy): domain Eukaryota; kingdom Viridiplantae; phylum Streptophyta; class Magnoliopsida; order Asparagales; family Amaryllidaceae; genus Agapanthus; species Agapanthus africanus. The sequence continues at coordinate 523,338,572 of JASDDO010000031.1, forward strand.
AGGGAAATCAGCATCCTTGACGAGAGCATCTCGATTCGCATCGACCCGCAGAGAAACCAGCGTCTTTGCAGTAATACCTCAATTCGTTACAACTCCGAGGAAATCAGTGTCCTTGGCAAAAACCTCAATTCAGGGAAATCAGCGTCCTTGACGAGAGCATCTCGATTCGCGTCGACCCGCAAGAAAATCAATGTTTTTGCAGGAATATCTTGATTCGTCTCAACTCCGAGGAAATCAGTGTCCTTGGCAAAAACCTCAATTCAGGGAAATCAGCGTCCTTGACGAGAGCACCTCGATTCGCGTCGACCCGCAAAGAAATCAGTGTCTTTGCAGGAATACCTCGATTCGTTTCAACTCTAGGGAATCAGTGTCCTTGGCAAAACCTCGATTCAGGGAAATCAGCGTCCTTGGCGAGAGCATCTCGATTCGCGTCGATCCGCAAAGAAATCAGTGTCTTTGCAGGAATACCTCGATTCGTCTCAACTCCGAGAAAATCAGTTTCCTTGGCAAATACCTCGATTCAGGAAAATCAGCGTTCTTAATGAGAACATCTCGATTCGTGCCGACCCGCAGAGAAATCAGTGTCTCTGCAGGAATATACGACGTCAGCAAAGCGGAGCCGCGGCAAAGTTCCCAGTTCCATGACTCGGCGGTGCACAGACAACCCAAAGTCAACCCTCGACCTCCATGTTGAAGCAATGCTTTAACTCGGGAGTAGGTCAACTCATCAATCACTTACGAGTCCTCTCGACTTGTAAGGAAGAAAATTCTCTTGTGAGATCCTTACGACTCTCAAGAGAAAACAAACTTAGGAATCCTCACGATTCCTAAAGAGAAAATACACCTACGAGATCCTTTCGACTCGTAGGGAGAAAAAAATCTTTATGAGACCCTCAAGGCTCATAAAGTTGAAAAGTCTTAGGCAACAGATCTGAACCCGTTTTCTAAGCCATCGCTTCTTATCTCGATTCAGGGAAATCAGCGTTCTTGGCGAGAACCTCTCGATTCATTTCGACCTGCAAGGAAATCAGTGTCTTTGCGAGAATCTCTCGATTCATCTCAACTTGCGGGGAAATTAGTATTCCAACGCATAAAGAAAATTCTCTTGTGGGATCCTTACGATTCTCAAGAGAAAACGCACTTAGGAGTCCTCACGACTCCTAAGGAGAAAATACACCTACGAGATCCTCTCAACTCGTAGGGAGAAAAGTCTTTATGAGACCCACACGGCTCATAAAGTTGAAAAGTCTTAGGCAACAGATCCTAACCCTGTTTCCTAAGCCATCGCTACCTTATAAAGAGTTCAAGATGAATTGTTATCTACCATATATGGGCCACACTTGCCAAAACTACATGCCACTGAAATAGAGAAGTTACTCATGAGCATATAAACTATTTAACGCCAGAGTAAAACATAAAGAAATAGAAGGGTGCAGCTCATAGAGCTGAGGGTTTGGAACTAATTCCCTTAAGAGTCGAGATTTGCGTCAATGATAAATGACGACGCTTGTGTCCGCTCGTTATCTTCTCATATCAAGATTCTGAAAATTATATACCAACCCGAAACTGGTCATACGCTATGCATTACTCTGCACTACTTCACCCACGTATATACTTACGTAGGCAAAGTAGTGGGGGGCATTTGTTCCCGCCAAAAAATTACTGCGCAAAAGAGCCCAAGGTATCAAATGGCAGCTATACGATTAAGAAAATGTGGACCAGTATTTTCCAGACTGTATTTTGACAAACTCCCAAATGTGAAACAGCTAAATTCTGATGGTATCGAAAGTGTCTCGAAAAATCCTTCAATTTGATATACTATGGGCCTCATAATTCATCCAGGATCAAAAGTTATGAGGCATCACGTGCTCACACGTGACCGGGCATCACGTGCCCAAACGTGACTGGGCATCACGTGCAGACACGTGACCATTTACAGGCAAAGCCTGTAGGCACTGAATAAAATAAATAATTGGAAATAATTAATCAGTGGGGTCACGTGCTAACACGTGATGGGCCTTTAAACCCACTGAAAAGAATTAAAGGTGTAATAAAATAACAAGGAAAAACCCCAATGGGGCATCGCGTGCCAACACGTGACTAAAGGTCACGTGCTGACACGTGATAATTCTCGAGTTCTTTAAAACAACAGAATTAAATTATGGTCGAATGCTTAATCAGGGGTCACGTACCAACACGTGATGGATTCCTAAAGATCTATGAATTAATGGAATTAAATTCTAATTAAGAGGGAATCAAAAACCCTAACTGGAAAAATATTTCTCTAAATCTTTCCAAACAGAAAAGATGGTGCTCTGTAAAATGGAGCACCGTTGGATTAAAAATCCAATGGTGATTAAAAATCACCAATTTATGGAAAGATTTTATACAAGGAAAGATTTTCCTTAAATTTACCAGGAATTACAGATAAAATATCTTTTGGATTAAAAATCCAATGGTGAATAAAATTCACTGGATGATCTAAAAGATCATGTTGGTTACAAAAAACAACTAAAATCTTTTAATGAAAGATTGACAAAACAAATTTATTCTTTTCTTTCTCCTATAAATAGGAGCCAAGAAGAGAAGAGAGGAGGATCTATTTTTTTTGGGAAATATACAACAACAGAGAGAAAAAAGAGGAGAATTTAATTCTCAAGAGAGAGAAAGAAGATCTCTTCAGAAAAAGAAAACCCTAGGTAAGAAAGGGAAAGAGATCTAAGCTCTATAAAACAAAATGAGAATTTAATTCTCAATTTAAGAGTTTAACTCTTCTGAATAAGAACTTAGTTCTTCCTTTGGTTGAAGATCTGCAGAAGCAGATCTCCCCACAAGTTGAGAATTTAATTCTCATCGGGGAGATTCTGCCATGCAGATCGAAAATTTAGAAGGAGAATTGATTTTTGAGAATTTAATTCTCCCAAATTCATAGGAATTAAATTTCTCCAAATGAAACTAAGGTTTAACCCTATATGAGAATTTAATTCTCCCAAATTCATAGGAATTTAATTCCTCCAAAACAGAACTAGGGTTTAACCTTATATGAAAATTTAATTCTTCCACACACATAGGAATTTAATTCCTCTAAACCAGAATTAGGGTTTAACCCTACAGAGAATTTAATTCTTAATACAAGAGACTTAAAGCTCTCCATGCAAGTAAAGAACTTGGTCACGTGGTAACATGTGACCCCCCCCATTCTCAATGAGCAGAAAAGAGATAACAAAACTAGGTCACATGTTCCCACGTGACCCTTAAACAGACTCCCCAAAATGAGAAGAAAAAAGCTTGGAGGCAATGCCTCACGTGCTCACACGTGACCCTCATAAATGAAGAGAACAAAGCCAAAAGCAGTACTGATTTTGGGCGCCCTCACGTGTCCCCACGTGACCCCTAATAAACACTTTAATAATTAATACATAGATACTCATCACGTGCCCACACATGATGGCCTGAAGATTAAAAGTGTTTAACACTTATTTGAATATTCTGATAATAAAATAAAGGAGGTCTGGCCCCATCTTCAGGCGCCTCACGTGACCCCACATGACCCCTTCCTTTCTAGTGTTTAACACTATTTTGAGCATTTTGTCTCCAGTGTTTAACACTGTTTCAAATACATCACGTGAGGACACGTGACCGCCAGATGTCCTCTAGTGTTTAACACTATTTTAAAACCAGCTTAGCCCAAATTGGTTAAGTTTTCCAGAGGCGAATCTCCCCTTCAAATGGGCCTTAAAATCCAGAGCTATAATGTCCAGTGCTCAGCCAAAGACAAAATGTTATCAGATCCTTCAAACTCTTGTTTAGCATTGCTAAATAATGAGGGGCTGAACCCAGACAAATGTTCAATAGTCCAATAAAGGGCCAACATTTCAGACTTAATTGGACTTAGCCCAAATTGGCCATAAGTCCTCAATTCAGATTTAACTGAGCCAATGTGCTCATAATCTAATTAATTGATCTTAGTTCCAAATTGGACTACAGATCTCACAATCAACCTTGGTTCAAGGGTACATCTCTTCACTCCTTTGATATTTGTCGTTGTAATCTTTCAACGTCTTCAGAGAGGTGACGGGTCCCGATAACCAATCATTCCATGGACTGTGGGGTCCTTAAACTCATGGACTATGATGTCCTTAAACTTTATAGATTATGACGTCTTTAAACTACGAACTGTGGGGTCCTTAAGCCCATGGGCTATGATGTACTTAACCTCGAACTGTGGGGTCCCTTTAAACCCATGGACTATGATGTCCTTAACCTTGGACTGAGATGTCCTTAAACTAACATTGGACCACCATGTCTTTAAACTGGCAATTGACCGCAATATCCCTAAACTAAACAATAGAGCCCAAATGCTCTTTGTTGGATCTAAATGATCCCGTTAAGTTGATCTTAGTCTAAAATTAGACTAACATATCCTTAACAAACGTTTGAGTTGATCTTAGTCTCAAATGAGACTAACGTATCCTCAAATCCAACCCCAAACCCAAATCTAAGAAAATATGGATTTGGACTAATCCACGCCCTACGTACGACAACATAAATTAGTCTCCGTATACAATCCACGGGCAACCAAAAAAACAAAACAAACATACACGACACGAATTGACCATCTGGAGAAGGAGAAAGTGGTTACCGCGATGCGGTAGCGTAATTAACTGCAAGGGCTTGCGCCTGCAGGGAAGAGCGTCTCCACAATAAAAAAACGCCTCAAATGAGGGGGAATCTGACGAAGTCTGCTACATCGGTCGCATCGGTTTAAACCTCCGATATACGGTTTCATCAATCAACTTGGCATTTTCGAAGAGGTGGACGGATAGCACCAATTAGCATCTGCCCCGAAATTCAGGCGAGGCGGACCCGCGCGGTTGCGTCTCCGCGTTTTCGATGCGGAACAGATTCAGGAACGGATTCTGGCACGCCCAGTGGGAGAATCTGTAAGGTTTAAATACATCATAGTTTGGTTTAAAGACATCATACTCTGTGAGGTTTTGGTTTAATCGTTTGGAGATACACCAAAAGTTATTGGTTATTGGGACCCCCCATCTCTCTTAAGACGTTGAAGAATTACAATGACATGTATCAGAGGTATGAAGAGATGTACCATTGAACCAATGTTGGTTGGGAGCTCTATAGTCAAGTTTGGGACTAAGACCAATTAAAAAGATTGTGAGCACACGGGCTCGGTTAATTTGAATTAGGGACTTGTGGCCAACCTGGGCTCAGTCTACTCAGTTCTGAACACTTATTTAGGCTCAGCCCCCTTTTTATTCAATAATGCTGAGCATTGATTTGGATTCTGACACCCTTTTTTCTTTTTTTCTTTTATTAAGTGTTGAACACTTTTTATGGCGCTGGGGCCTTATTCACATAGAGCTTTGTAATTCCTTAGCGTCCACGTGAGGAGCACGTGGAGCGCCTGGCGCTGAGTGCTAGACCGGAAGCGCTGCGACGCTTCTTATAAAAGGGCGCCCGCGTGAAGAGCACGTGGAGCGCCTGCCGCTGAGCGCTAGACCGGGAGCGCTACGGCGCATCTTATAAAAAGGCGCCCACGTGAGGAGCACGTGGAACGCTTGGCGCTGAGCGCCAGACTTGGAGCGCTAAAGCGCTTATTATAAAAGAGCGCCCGCGTGAGGAGCACGTGGAGCGCTTGGCGCTGAGCGCCAGATTTGGAGTGCTAAAGTGCATATTATAAAAGGGAGCGCTAAAGCACTTCTTTGTCAGCTCTGGTCAGTTCTGTGCTCTGAGAATTAAATTCTCGGTTTATAAGAGACTTTGTCTCATGGTTCTAAGAACTAAGTTCTTCTCTTTCTTGATGAGAAGCTGCGATCTCTTTTACTTTTATGAAAGACCTTGTCTTATAGATCTGTGATCTAGAAAAGAACTATGTTCTTATGATTTGATAATTAAACTCTCAAATATGGAGGAGATGTTATGATCTCTCTTCTTTTCCCTCACCTTGAAGAAGGTTCTTCTTCTTAGAGCTTGGTCTTGAAGTTTATAGGGGATTCTTCTTTTTTTCTTCTTTCGATTTGAGAACTTATAGGGAGGTTTCTGTGTACAAGACTTGAAGTTTTGGGTCCTTTATATAGGGGAGGCTGACTTGTTGAATCAGTTAAGAAAATCTCTTATTGAGAGATCTCTGATTGATTTGGGGAATGTTTCCCACCGTTGGATCTCTTATCCAAGGGCTTCTATTTTACAGAAGATAGTTTTCTTGTTATTAACAAGATTGCGAAAATATTTTCCCATACAGAACTTATTATGTATCTTGGTGATTTTTTTAATCGCCATTGGATCTTTGATCCAACGGTACTCTGATTTACAGGGCACAATCTTTCCTGTTTGGAAAGATTTTGAGGAGTATTTTCTCAACAGAATTTTATTCTGGTAATTTGATGATTCATCATCTTCGTTGGATCTTTGATCCAAGGGTTGAGAACTTTTAGTTCTGGCGCCGGCGCTCTCGTGCTTTGCATGTGAGCGCCGCCTCAGAGTCTTTGACTCATAGCGCTGGCGCTCTTGGCGTTAGCGCTCTCGTGCTTTGCACGTGAGCGCCACCTCAGAGTCTTTGACTCTTAGCGTTGGCGCTCTTGGCGCGAGCGCTCTCGTGCTTTGCACGTGAGCGCCACCTCAGAGTCTTTGACTCTTAGCGTTGGCGCTCTTGGCGCGAGCGCTCTCGTGCTTTGCACGTGAGCGCTGCCTCAGAGTCTTTGACTCTTAGCGCTGGCGCTCTTGGCGCAGCTTTCTTATTAGGCGCTGCCTCGTTTCAAATTTCAAATTTTGAATAGAGCTTTGCTCTCTGATTGGGGAAAACAAATCCCCCCACCGTTGTGCTCACGTGGCTCACACGTGAGTGCAGCGGTCGCAACGTTTCCACCGTTAGATCAACTTGGAAATTGGATCGACTTCCAGCGCCTATAAATAGGGCCTTTGGCCCTTGAGATGACTGCTTGTTCATCTTCTTTCTTTGTTCTTTTTATTTCTCCTGAGAATATAATTCTCTCTTCAGAGCATAGATCTCTGTCCAAAGAACTTTCTTTAAGTTAGAACTTTGTTCAAGAAGTTTGTAAGAATCATGTTCGACCCCATTAACAGAGCTTTGCTCTTATTAGATCATAGATCTTCAAACCGTTAATTAAAACAGAGCTTTGCTCTTTCTAGATCATAGATCTAAAGAAATCTTTTTTTTAGGGTTTCTTAACAGAGCTTTGCTCTTTCTCAGATCATAGATCTAAAGAGATCCTTTTTAGGGTTTCTTAACAGAGCTTTGATCTTTCTTAGATCATAGATCTAATGAGGTCTTTTTTAGGGTTTCTTAACCCATTAATGAAGAACTCTTAGAGTTCATCTTGCAAATCTTAAAGATCTCAGAGTAAAAGCTTTGCCTTCTAGGGTTTTGATGGACGATTCCATCATTTTCAAAGAGCACGGCTCTTAAAATTTTTAGGGAATTTTATTTCTCTCATGATTAATTTTAACAGATGTCATTTCTATTGCAGAGTGTTGCTCTCGAGGGAGTTCAACTCCTTGGCCCGAGGGGCTTCTTTTTAAATGAGAATCCTTCTAGAATTTCTCCTTTATTTGCACAAATTTGAATTTGTTGGGTGTCTTACTCAGAACTTGTTTTCTCCGTGAGGATATCAAGAGTTGTTTAAATTCCCGTGTCTCAATAAACATTTTCTTGATTAGTGTGACCACTAAGTCCCCACCGATTTTCCTTTTTAGACATTATGGTCACTCATCTGTATGATCTTAATAAAATTATTTCTTATGGAGACATTCGCGCACTAGGCCGTTGTCAAAACCAGGAGTTCACAAATGCTCAATGTGCTGAGATTATGAGTTGTTTTAATGAATACAACGGTCGATTACTTCCTCGTCGCTCCGCTCTTTTGAAGCTCGTCGTGAGAGCGATTTGGAACACACTTCCTGGATTTTACGAAGCCATGCCACTTAAGGCACTGGATGATGCTGAAGACAAGGTGCACTCAATATATCTGATGGGCCTGATCTTGAAGAGGCGGTGAGATAATCTTGTTGATATCTTGCATCAAATTTTTCAACAGATGACGATAATCTCTGCTTATTAGAGGACGGACGACATCAGCGAGGATCCTGACACTTGTCTTCGTGAGAGGATGTACACGAGAATGGTCAGGAAGGCCAGAAGCATTTTAGACGGCCTTACTTCTGAATTTCTTAATCCGTGTCCCGAATTTAATGTTTTTCCATTGTAAACATTTTAATGATGCTTTTGTTTACTGTTTTTCATCAATGTAAGAATTTTCTGGGGTATGAATAACAAATTTTTCCTTTCTATGTGTTTATTTTATGCATTAATCCTCTTCGCACATACATGAGTAGGTACACTTCGAACGCTTAATTGGATGCAAATTAAATGTTCTCTTTATTGCCTCGCACAATATGTGGTCGACGTCCGTGGGTTATGCCTTTTTGTTTCGACTTGGTGCAAAGTAGTTTATGTACTCTTGAGTAGCACCTTTATTTCAGTGGCATGTAACTTTGGCAAGTGTGGTCTATAGATAGTAGATAGCAGTCCATCTTAACCTCCCTACAGGGTAATGATGGCTTAGGAGACAGGTTTAGGTCTGCTGCCTAAGACTTTTCAACTTTATGAGCCATGAGGGTCTCATAAAGTCTTTTCTCTCTACGAGTCTAGAGGATCCCGTAGGTGTATTTTCTCCTTAGGAATCGTGAGGATTCCTAGGTGCATTTTCTCTTGAGAGTCGTAAGGATCTCACAAGAGAATTTTCTCCCTTACAAGTCAAGAGGACTCGTAAGTGTTTGGTGGATTGACTTGTTTCCGAGTCAAAGCACTGCTCTGACGGGGAACTTGTTTGTTGACGTGTTCCGCGACGGGGTCATTTGCTGACGTATTACCGCGACGGGGTCATTGGATGACGTATTTCCGAGACGGGGTCATTTACTGACGTATTTCCGCGACGGGGTCATTTGCTGACGTATTTCCGAGACGGAGTCATTGGATGACGTATTTCCGAGACGGGGTCATTGGCTGACTTATTTCCGAAAAGGGGTCATTTGCTGACGTATTTCCAAGACGGGGTCATTTGCTGATGTATTTCCGAGACAGGGTCATTGGATGACGTATTTTCGGGACGGGGTTATTTGCTGACGTGTTTCCGAGACGGGGTCATTTGCTGACGTGTTTCCGAGACGGAGTCATTTGCTGACGTGTTTCCGCGACGGGGTCGCTTGATGACGTATTTCCACGACGGGGTTATTTGCCAACGTATTTCCGAGACGGGGTCATTTGCTGACGTCTTTCCGAGACGGGGTCGTTTGCTGACGTGTTTCTAAGACGGGGTCGTTTGATGACGTATTTCCTAGACGCGGTCATTGGATGACGTATTTTCGCGACGGGGTCATTGGATGACGTATTAACGAGACGGGGTCATTGGATGACGTATTTCCACGACGGGGTCATTTGCTGACGTATTTCCGCGACGGGGTCATTTGCTGATGTATTTCCGAGATAGGGTCATTGGATGACGTATTTCCGCGACGCGGTCATTTGCTGACGTGTTTCCGAGACGGGGGCATTTGATGACGTGTTTCCACGACGGGGTCGTTTGATGACGTATTTCCACGACGGGGTCAGTTGCTGACGTATTTCCGAGACGGGGTCATTGGATGACGTATTTCCGCGACGGGGTCACTTGCTGACGTGTTTCCGCGACGGGGTCACTTGCTGACGTGTTTCCGTGACGGGGTCATTAGATGACGTGTTTCCGCGATGGGGTCATTGGATGACGTGTTTCCGCGATGGGGTCATTGGATGACGTATTTCCGAGACGGGGTCATTTACTGACGTGTTTCCGCGACGGGGTCATTGGATGACGTGTTTCCGCGATGGGGTCATTGGATGACGTATTTTTGCGACGGGCTCATTTGCTGACGTATTCCGCTTTCTGTGGTGTCGGGTTGACTTTAAGTTGTCTGTGAACCGTAGAGTCTTGGAACAGGGGATTTTGCCGTGGCTCCAATTGATGGTGTCGCGTCCGTGCCCTGCTGGTATGAAGAGGAACGCCGTTGCTGATCTTTAGGCTGTAGATGTTTCCGTTGAGATTTGGAACTAGGGACTTTGCCATGGCTCCGTTTCGTTGTGTCGCGTCTGTGCCCTGCTGGAATGAGAAGGAACGCCGTTGTTGGTCTTCTGGGATGCAGATGTTGCTGCCGAGATCTGACTTTCCCTTTGACAGAGTTTGTTGGGACATGTAGTTCCCTTTTCGTTTATGCCCATGGATTGTATATAGGGGTCAGTATGGACTTACCTGCAGGGCAAAAGTTTCATTATTTCATCATTTTTTATTTCTTTCCGCGATGCTCTATCATTTCAGCTTTTTATATCGCGAAAGTCGCGATTGCCCAATCATTTCGGCTATTTTTCGCGGTGTCCAATTATTTCGGCTATTTTTCTTTTTCATTACTCACAGCTTTTTTATTGAGAGTTGCCCAAACATTTCGGCTATTTCATATACATTTTTTTTGCGAGTATGGAACTCAAGATCGGATACCAATCTTAAAATCAGCATTGCTATGACTGGAATATTGCCAGGAGTGAAGCATCATTTGCCGTGAAAAGACTTGGAATTTGATACCGATTTAGGCATCAGCATCGCTATAACTGGGATATTTCCAGGAGTGAATCATCATTTGCCTTTGTCGATTTAAACAAAGATGGCTTAGCAAACAGGGTTAGGATCCTGTCGACTAAGGCTTTTGACTTCATGAGCCGTAAGGGTCTCATAAAGGTGTTTCTCCCTACGAGTCATGAGGATCTCGTAGGTGCATTTTCTCCTTAAGAATCGTGAAGATTCTTAAGTGTGTGTTCTCTTATAAGTCGTAAAGATCTTACAAGATTGTTTTCTCCTTATAAGTCGAGAGGACTTACAAGTATCATTCACCACATGAGAAAATTTCGCGCCATTGGTGGAACCGGGTGGGGGAAACGTTTATTTGTGCCCGTCGATTGTATATAAGGGTCAGTATTGAACCACTTGTAGGGCAAACTGGGAAATGTGATGGCTTAAGAACAGGTTCAGATCCTTGCAACTTAAGGCTTTTGAATCTTATGAGCCGTGAGGGTTTTATAAGAGGGTTCTCCTTACAAGTCGTGAGGATCTCGTAAGTGTAATTTCTCCTCAGGAATCGTGAGGATCCCTAAGTGTGTTGCTCCCTTGTGAGTCGTAAGGATCTCACGCAACTACTTTCTCCTTACAAGATCGAGAGGACTTGTAAGTGTGCATAATTTTTTTTTACGAGTCTGCGCCCTTTCGGGTTTTCAAAAAAATCGCCAGTAGCCTTGCTGTTTTTACTCACGGAGCCCTTTCGGGTTTTCATCCGTGCCCATTTTGCTTATGGATGTACCGTTTTTTTTATGAGTCTGTGCCCTTTCGGGTTTTCACAAACATCACCGGCAGCCTTGCTGTTTTTACTCACGGAGCCCTTTCGGGTGTTCATCCGTGCCCATTTTGCTTATGGACGTACCGTTTTTTTTTGCCACGTCGGCCTGGGGATGTCGGGGATTTGTAGTAGTTTAAGAACGTTTCGGTCCGTTGCCTTGAGGAGCTTGATGCCCTTGATGAAACCCGGCTCATAGCGCAACAAAATCTGGAGGCTTATAAAGCAAAGATGACGCGCTCATATGAAAGATTGACCCGGCCGAGGACATTCCGCCAAGGCGAACTCGTGCTAGTGATCAAAAGACCTATGATCCCCAATCGCGCCAAGCGGGGAAAATTCGAGCCGAACTATGAAGGCCCGTACATCATAGACAAGGTCTACCAGGGTGGAGCCTATCTACTCATGGATATGCACGGTGAAAGGCCTTTCAAGCCAATAAACGGTCGCTTCCTAAAGAAATATTATGCTTAATGAGTCACAGCCTAGGTCAATGATAGATGACGATGACTATGTCCGCTCGCTATCTTCCTAAGCCCAAACTCTATAAGTAGTAACCGGCCTTCTTCAGCAACGGACCGAAACGTCCTTAAACTAATGACGGACCGAAACGTCCTTAAACTAATGACGGACCGAAACGTCCTAAAACTAGTTGTTGGCCGAGATGTCGATAAACTACGGTGGATTGAAACGTCACAAAGCCGATATAAAAAAAATATAAAATAAAAAAATAATAAATAAAAAATAATAATAAATAAATAAAAATGGTATGTCCATAAGCAAAATGGGCATGGATGAAAACCCGAAAGGGCTTCATGAGTAAAAACAGCAGGGCTACCGGCGAGTGTTCGTGAAAACCCGAAAGGGCGCGACCTCGTAAAAAAAATTAATTAATAAATAAATAAAAAGAATAAAAAAAAGCGGTATGTCCATAAGCGAAATGGGCACGGATGAAAACCCGAAAGGGCTCCGTGAGTAAAAACGGTAGGGCTACCGGCGAGTGTTTGTGAAAACCCGAAAGGGCGCAACCTCGTTAAAGGACAATTACAGGATCCTCTCGACCTTGTAAGAAGAAACCACCCGCGTGAGATCCTTACGACTCACAAGGGAGCAACACACTTAGGAATACCCACGATTCCTAAGGAGAAAATACACTTGCGAGATCCTCACGACTCGTAAGGAGAACTCTCTTATGGGACCCTCACGGCTCATAAGTTTTGAAAGTCTTAAGTTACAAAGACCTAAACCTGTGCTTAAGCAACCCCCACAACCTTCGATATTACCCTACAAGCGGCTCATACTGACCCTTGTATACAATCCACGGGCGTGAATAAACATTTCCCTAACGAAGTCCCACCCGTGACTAGGGATATGTCCATATGGCGAACAACCCTTATAAGTCCTCTCGATTTACAAGGAAAAAACCCTCTTGTAGGATCCTTACGACTTACAGAGGAACATGCACTTAGGAATCCTCACGATTCCTAAGGAGAAAACACACCTACAAGATCCTCACGACTTGTAGGGAGAAATACCTTTGTGAGACCCTTACGGCTCATGAAGTCAAAAGCCTTAGTCGACAGGATCTTAACCCTGTTTACTAAGCCACCTTTGTTCGACGTCGACAGAGGCAAATGATGATTCGCTCCTGGCAACATCCCAGTTGTAGCGATGCCGATGCCGATATCGGTGCCTAATTCCAGGCTTACAGCGGAAAGCCAGCAAGCCGCACATGCATACGAAATAGCCGAAATGATGGGGCAACTTGCAATAAAAAGCAGCAAGTAAAAACGTACGCATACAAAATAGCCGAAATGATTGGGCAACTCGCAATAAAAATCAGCGAGTAAAAATAAAATAAATAGCCGAAATGATTGGGCACTACGAAAGATAGCCGAAATGATGGGGCAATCGCGACTTTCGCGATATAAAGCTGAAATGATAGAGCATCGCGGAAATAAAACAATGATAAAAAAAATGATGAACTTTTTCCCTGCAGGTGAGATCTCGTCGATCCCTGTATACAATCCAAGGGCACAAACAAAGAGGGAACCATACCTTCCCAACAGGCTGTGCCAGGAAGCGAAGCCAAATCTCGACGGTTCACCAACAACCTAGAGACAACCGCGACATTCGTCTCGATACAGCAAACGCAGTGCCAGCAAACGAAGCGAAGACCAAATTCCTAGCTTCACGGTCTTGACGGAAACTCATATAAAACCCGAAAGACGCATTACCTCGATTCGCGTCGGCCCGCAGAGAAACTAGCGTCTTTGCAGGAATACCCCGATTCGTTTCAACCCCAGGGAAATCAGTGTCCCTGGCAAATACCTCAATTCAGGGAAACTAGCGTCCTTGATGAGAGCTTCTTGATTCGCGTCGACCCGCAGAGAAACCAGTGTCTCCGCGGGAATACTCCGATTCGTTTCAACTTCGAGGAAACCAGTGTCCTCGGCAAAATACTTCGACTCAGGGAAACCAGTGTCCTTGACGAGAACATCTTGATTCGCGTCGGCCCGCAGAGAAACCGGCGTCTTTGCAGGAATACCTCGATTCGTTTCAACCCTAGGGAAATCAGTGTCCCTGGCAAATACCTCAATTCAGGGAAACTAGCGTCCTTGATGAGAGCTTCTTGATTCGCGTCGGCCCGCAGAGAAATCAGTATCTCCGCAGGAATACTCCGATTCGTTTCAACTTCGAGGAAACCAGTGTCCTCGGCAAAATACTTCGACTCAGGGAAACCAGTGTCCTTGACGAGAACATCTTGATTCGCGTCGGCCCGCAGAGAAACTAGCATCTTTGCAGGAATACCCCGATTCGTTTCAACCCCAGGGAAATCGGTGTCCCTGGCAAATACTTCGACTCAGGGAAACCAGTATCCTTGACGAGAACATCTTGATTCGTGTCGGCCCGCAGAGAAACTAGCGTCTTTGCAGGAATACTCCGATTCGTTTCAACCCCATGGAAATCAGTGTCCCTGGCAAATACCTCAATTCAGGGAAACTAGCGTCCTTGATGAGAGCTTCTTGATTCGCGTCGGCCCGCAGAGAAACCAGTGTCTCCGCAGGAATACTCCAATTCGTTTCAACTTCGAGGAAACCAGTGTCCTCGGGAAAATACTTCGACTCAGGGAAACCAGTGTCCTTGACGAGAACATCTTGATTCGCGTCGGCCCGCAGAGAAACCAGCGTCTTTGCAAGAACACCTAGATTCGTTTCAACCCCAGGGAAATTAATGTCCTTGGCAACTACCTCAATTCAGGGAAACTAGCGTCCTTGATGAGAGCTTCTTGATTCGCGTCGACCCGCAGAGAAACTAGCGTCTTTGCAGGAATACCCCGATTCATTTCAACCCTAGGGAAATCAGTGTCCTTGGCAACCTCCTCGACTTAGGGAAACCAGTGTCCTTGACGAGAGCACCCCGATTCGCGTCGACCCGCAGAGAAACTAGCGTCTTTACAGGAATACCCCGATTCGTTTCAACCCCAGGGAAATCAGTATCCTTGGTAAATACCTCGACTCAGGGAAACCAGTGTCCTTGACGAGAGCACCCCGATTCGCGTCGACCCGCAAAGAAACCAGTTCTTTGCGGGAGCACTTCGATTCGTTTCAACCTCGAGGAAACCAGCGTCCTCGGAAAAATACTTCAACTCAGGGAAATTAGTGTCCTTGACGAGAGCTGCTCGATTCGTCTTGACTCGTGAGGAAATTAGTGTCTTCGCGAGGACTTTCCGATTCGTCTCAACTTGCAAGATAAAGCCTTAGGCAGCAGGGATTAAAAAACTTGTTTCCTAAGCACTGGGACCCTGCAAGTCGGCCTAAAACGGTCTCTTGCATACTATTCACGGGTCTCACTCTTTGAAGTCGAATCTCGACAAAGAGGGAAGCAACCGCTTACGAGTCCTCTCGACTCGTAAAAGGGAAAATTCTCTTATAAGATCCTTACGACTTATAAGAGAAAACGCACTTAGGAATCCTCATGATTCCTAAGGAGAAAATCCACCTACGAGATCCTCTCGATCCGTAGGGAGAAAAGTCTCTATGAGACCCTTACGGCTCATAGAGTTGAAAAGTCTTAGGCAGCAGATCTGAACCTGCGGCCTAAGCCATCGCTATTTCTTGAAGAAACCAAGGTGCTTACTCTATTATCTGTCAACCATGTTTATTAAGACAACATGCTGATAATAAGACAAGGGAGAAAGCAAAGAAATGATACAAGATATTGCAAAGATAAATATGTATCTTTATTCATTAATTCAATCAAGTACAAGGTGAATCGTATAAAAGAATAAAGAATGGATACATCTTATTCGAAAAAGAAATTTTTTACAAGTATATCGATACAAGGGCAGCTACTGGGAAGGAAGCGTCTTGAATAACCCTATCAATTGTTCGCGCACTTCCTTCCATACTTTCTCCTGATCGGCCACCACCGCCAGTTCTGTTTCCACTTGAGCCCGATGCTGCAAGAAGGATGCAAGCTGCTCCCCAACGGCCTGCTGAGCAGCTTCGCGGCCTGGGGCATCACGCTCGGCGGCATCGAGCTTCTGCTTCAGGTTTAGCCCATTTGAGATACGTTCCAGAAGACCCTCGAACATAGCCTTCACCTGGGCAGCGTTCGCCTCAACCTCAGCACGCAGACGAGCCGTCTCGCTTGAGGTCTCTTGGCATTCCTTCAGACTTAAAGCCGCTTCTTGTTCCAAGTGGCGGAAGTAAGAAGCGCTTTGCTCGATCCATGCCGCTCATTGATTGCTCGCGGCTAAGGTCTCGGGAGCAGGGCGCATAAACTCCGATTGATGCAGGCGGACCTCAATTTCCCTGCAGTGATTAACCCAAAGCTCGACGACGCCTTCATCATGAAGATTTACAAGCGCCGCCAACATCGGGTTAACCTCCGCAGCGAAATCCGCAGCAGATGGGGGAGCGTCCGCATCAAGCTCTTCGACGTATCCGCTCAGCATGCCCAAGCTCATTATGGCACCCTTTGAAGACGGACGTCTCAGGAAGGGGCCTGCCGACATTATGACGCGAGACTCAAAAGGCGCCGGAATCGGAACGACAGCTGAAAAAACAAAATATGATCAGATGACGGTTCAAGAAATATGAAAAAGTCATCGATGGGATAGTTTACTATACCAGCTGCAGCAGGCGGCAAAGCCGGAAGGGCCGGTGGCGCGACCAATCTTTCATCTCCTCCTTCAATTTGTAGCACTGCAATCAGGACGAGGAAGAGTCAGAAATAAATTCCATTACTGAAAAAAGAAAGGCATCCATTGGAAACTATACTCACCAGCGCCACTGGAGGAAGAAGCGAGTTCAGATGGGAAGGAGAAGTATGGGTGCAACACCTGGTAGAGGTGATCAAAAAGCACTCCTTCAAAAATGCAATAGTACAACATTAGTACATAGATCATGCGGCCGAAAGATGAAACTGATGGGTCACGAATCCATACCTTCCAGCATCTGCGATGGTACGAGAGAAGGCTGAGAGGTGGCCATCGCCAAGGCAGTAGCTAACGGTGCTCCCTCGAGCAATGGAGCGTCAGCACTGGCCGCACCTGCGTTAAAAACAAAGATACACCTGTCAGGAAAGATTGCAAGACAAAGAAAAAAAAAGGACAGTAGCTCGAAATTTACCTGATGAGCCGCCAGCCGAAACGGAGGCGTCTCCCTCCTCCATAGACATGAATCCACCTCCTGTGGCCTCATCACCAGACTCGACGGGGGCCGTCGTCGTGCTTACGAGGCCAGGAGACGGCGGAGGACCGTAGACGGGGAGAACAATGATTGGAACATTGCCAGACTCTTGAGAAAGAGCGGCTGGCTTGTCCCTGGGAGTCGTGCCCGTCTCACCCGCTACTCCCTCGGGCTCGGCAGTCGCTGCTATCTCATCTGCCGTCGCCATGGGCTCGCCAGTCTCAGGCGCTCCGTCCGCTGCTGTCCCGGACTCAGTTATAACAGTCGTCTCATTTGCCGCTACCTCGGGCTCGGTATCGACGACCTTCTCTGGCGCAGTTTCTTCAGCCCCCAGCTTAGGTCCAGCAACCCCGGCGACATCGCCCACCGTCGGCTCGGGTTCAGCCGGTGTCTTTTCCTCTGTCCCCTTAAGTTCGACGGTTTCCGCCTCCCCTTCGGTTGGACTTGGCCCTGCAGAACAAGATATATAAGAACCGATAGGTTTTACAATTCTTACAACAAAATCTTGAAAGACACATTACCTGAGGTGGACTGATTATTAGCCTCACGAGCTGCCCGCGCCGCCTGTCTGTAAGCGGTAGACAAGGCGACCGGGGGCTCTTCGGAAGGAGAAGCAGCAGGAATAATGGTGCTTGGGCCCGCTCCCACGGCCAAAGCAGCTCTGCGCTCCTTCGCCTCGCGCCTCAACCGCTTCCTCTCCTCCCGGGCCGTCGCGACGGACCTCTTCGACGCTTCCTTCATCAAGGTATCGTCGTCCTCGTTTAGAGTTGCCTCCAGAGCCTTCAAGGCATCTCTCATCGGCTCCTCAAGTCGGGTCTCTCGCAGTAGCCCCGAAGAGGTCGGGACTTCAGTAGCTGGCTCGGGAAGAGCCCCCGCATCGGCGTGCGCAGAAGATCCCGCGGTCCCTGCAATAAGACAAAGAAAAGGTTAGATTGACTGTCACAAAGGAGAATAAAAACTTAATGAATCGAAATGTACCGAGGCCTAAGGATGCTCTGAGTCGTTCCTCCTCTTGAAAAGTTTTGAGGGAAGCAGCGATAGCTTCTTCAGTGGTGATGCCTGTTTAAAGAGAAGAGGGGAAAAGCATTAGTCAAAGACAGTAATAAAAGTACGATGCAGTAAAAAAATGCAACTAGTGATTACCCGATTGCGCAAGCTTAGCTAGCCACGCGTCGCGCCTCGCCAATCGCTCTGAAGCTACGATGGCGGCAGCCAGATCAGTGTCATCTGGCGGCATAACTAATCCTTTGTTGGTCCCGTACTCGCCCAAGCTCTCGCTATAGGGAGCATGAGGTTCCTGACCGAACGCAACGTCAGCAGAGAAGATCGACTTCTTCTTCCTCTTCTGCACGCGAGCCCCGGGTGCACCCAAGATCAATTTGCGTTTCGCAGGCACCTTAGGGCGGCGGGTCCCAATGTCCGCGCCGATGCCGGACTCCGGCGAAACCACATTTACCGTCTCCACTGGAGCACAGGGGGCTGGTGGCGCATCCACAGTATTGCCAAGCGGCAATCCGTGCGGAGGGCTTAACACGCGCGGTGTCCCGGCTCTGGCATCTTTCAGCGGAGGAACGACCGGGATCCTTAGCTTCAGGGGAGCCTTACAGTCGCCGCCGGGAGGCGCACCCTTGCGGTCAACCAGCATGCGCTTCTCCATATAGATAACTGGACCCATTGCGTGCGCGTACCAAGCCACGTACGCGTTGAGGACCTTGGGAACGCAGCTTGGCTCGTTGATGAAGAAGTAGGAGCCCGTGTTCAGTCGCATGAAATGGTGCATTGCGCTCCGTATCCCCTCCCTGCTGGCCGCGGGCTCTTCCAAAAACGCCTCCAGCGGGATCCCCTGGTGATAGCTTGATTGTTGGGAGAACCGGTGGGGGTTATACCTCATGAAAAGCGCCGTCTCGTTCTGCCTGAACACCAGGTAGCCCGGCCGAATAGAGTAGAGGTGAAGGATCTCCTGGGCTTTCAGTACGGAAGCCTCGTCCTTGAAGTCGTCACGCAACGCCACCACTGACTTGGAGGTCTCTGAGCCTATAGTTATGACTTTATCCAAAAAAGAGATCTTCGCTCCGACCAGGTGTGGACGAAAGAGCAACCCCCTAGCCTCCCATGGAGGCGCAGTCACGATCAAGGCGCCGACCAGCATCATGACTCTTGGGAGTCTGCACTTCTCAAAAAACGAAGGGCTCTTATGGACGCCGAACACCCCGTGCACATGCATTTCCATCCATGAGGTGAAGTAGTGCATCAGGAAATTAGCAGGCTGCACCCCAGGTTCATTAGCGTCCGCCGCCACGCTAAGTCCATTGTATAGGTGAGCCAACCCGGCGATTCCTATTGTCAACTGCAGGCCAGCCACCATCCGATACGCTGGGTAAAAAACGGACGTCCGCATGTGGCGCGGGTGCATGGGGAGCATGAAGCTGCACAGCCACAATCCCAGGAACCCTACAAAAAAGGTTTCCTCATCCATGTCCGGGACGGCGATTTCTGACAAGGGCATGAAGGCGGCGCCGGGGAGATAAAAGTCCTTTTGATCGTCTTCCGATGTTGGTCGACGGTCCAAGCCGAAGCCGAAAGGGTCATCAAGCTTGGCGAACTTCTCGCTCCGCTCCGATAGAAACTCCGGTCGAATGAAGCGGGCGATAAAATCTGCGAAACTGACTCCCGGGATGCCTGATTCCAGATAGAGCCCTTCATATATGTTCAGCACCTTCACCAAGCTTGGAAACTGGTGCTGAATAGCATTCTCCGGCGTCAGATCAAACACCAGTGGCTTGGTGGCGAAGACGTATTCGTCAAGAGGAAGCAGCTCCTCGTAATGCTCCCCCCTCATCGGCAGACTCGAGATTTCAGCAAACTCTTCCAGGGAGATGGAAACTTCCCTGTCCGTCATAAGGAAGGTGTGAGTGGGGATATTCCATTGTTCGATGAAAGCCTTAATCCACCACGTAGGAGGAGAGGGGTACTCAAAAAGCAAGACATAGATTGCCGAGTACAAACAAATCTTCATTAGATGAGTCCTCTTTGCCGATAGGATGTACCTGGCCCACTGTAAATATCCGGCGGGTGGTCGCGGGGTCAATCCAATGTTGTAAGCCTATCCCCAAGGGCGTGCCTCACCCTGACATATTCGCCTCCCCAAAATGTCTATTGCCGGCGGCGGCTGCACGAGAATGGCACCAATCGCAGGCTGGAGAAGATCATCCGAATTCCAGTCTTTGACCTCCACGGCATACTTCACCGAGGGTTCATCCACATAGGGGATCGAAAATATGGGCTCAGACGGCGTAGCGGAACCGAAGCTTCGGCGACCCTGGATGATCTCATTATACCATCTACCCCACAGGTGAAGGTTCTTATGCTCAGGGTCATGATCCTTGATGAGAGCGAGCACCTCTCGGTCCACTGGCGCCTGGGGAAATCCTCCCTCCGAGCGAACAAACGGGAAAGACAAATCAGCAAACATGTTTCCTGCGGAGGGACAAAAATCAGCCGTCAGTGTTGTAATTCCAACGCTTGGCATTTTAAGATTTATAACACACTAATGCAGTGGGTAGGGGACCAAAGGGGGACCCACAAAATCTGGATGACAGTGCATCAATTAATAAGACAGCCCCATCATTGAATTAGATGAAGAGATCCCCAAGAGAATATTCTCAATAACGGGAAATCCTTAGAGACAAGGAGAAAATCTCCTCTTTCAGAGCAAAGCTCTGTCACAGAGTGACATTTGTCAAACTCTCTCAAGGGAATAAAATTCCCTAAAAGAGCCTAGCTTTGTAATAATGATGGAAAGATCCATTAAAAGAAAAATTTAACTCTTAAAAAAATTAAAAAATTTGGGATCTTAAAGATCCATGAAAACTCTTAGGAGTTCTTCATTTTTCAGATCAAAAAGATCTACATTTGATCCATGAGCAAAGCTCTGTTCATGGGTTAAAACCCATGAAACAAGATCTCTGTAGATCTATGGATTCTTGAGAGTAAGGCTCTGTTGGTGAAACCCCAAAGGGGTTTTCTTTAGATCAAAGATCTATAAGAGCAAGGCTCTGTTGATTAAAATTAATTTAATTTAATTTAATTTAAGTTAATTTTTACCTAAGATGATCTAAAATTTGAACACTGAAGTTATTGAAAAGAAACGAGAGCAAGGCTCTAAAGTTCTTAAAAACAAGAGCAGGGCTCTGAAAGCAAAAGTTCTGAAGATGGTAACTATTTACTGAGGACCAAGCGTCCTATTTATAGGCGCTTGCGCCCTTTCAACTCCTCAGTTGATCTGACGGTTGAGATCTTGCCACTGCTGCACTCACGTGTGCGCCACGTGAGCGCAACGGTGGGGGGCATTTGTTTCCCCAATCAGAGCAAAGCTCTGTTTGAATTTCAAAAATTCAAAAATTGAAGCAACGCTTCAGATTCCTTGCGCTGCGCGCAACGCGCCACGTGTCAAAAGCTGACACGCCAGCACTGCACCCAAGGCAGCGCACCCAATCAGAGCAAGGCTCTATTTAAAACAAAATTAAAAGAAGCAACGCTTCAGATAATCTGCGCTCCGCGCTGCGCGACACGTGGCAGCGCAGTTGCACTGCGCTTTGCGCTGCGCGACACGTGTCAAGCGCAGGTGCGTTTGCGCCAAACAGAATTAAAATTCCAGTAATATCTTTCTGTTCTTGTTAAAACAAGAAGATTATCTTCTGTAAAACAGAAGCCCTTGGATCAAAGATCCAACGGTGAGGAAAAATCCCCAAATCACTCAGAGAATGATCTCTTTAACGAATTTAACAAATTAATGGGCACTATATAAAGGCTCCTAGACCCCAATTCCAAAAGATACAGAGAGAGAGAGAGAAACAGAGACAGAAACACATTAACACAGAGAGAACTCATAGAAGTCTTCTGAAAACTTTGAGAAAGAACTCAGAAGAAAGAAAAGGGTAAAACCTTTAGAAAAAAGAAAAATTTCTTCTGAAAAGATCAATGATCTAAGAACAAGATCGAGGATCTTCAATATAAAAATATAATAAAGGCATTGCCTTTTTTATGAACCATTGGTTCTGGAATCTTAAAGATTCTTTTCTTGAATCCAAAATTGGATCAAGATATTAAAACAGTGCCTTGCACTTGTAAGTCTGCACTGTTGCACTCTCGGGTTGGCGCAAGCCTCCAGAGAGCGCCACGTGTCAGCTCCAAAACCACTTGCGCTATGCGCTTCTAAAATAGAGCATTGCTCTCTGAAATTGGCGCAACTCACCAGAGCGCGCCACGTGTCAGCAGCGCAACAGCGCAGCGCACTGCGCTTGCGCTCACCAGAGCGTGACACGTGTCACCTCCACATGCGCTTGCGCTCAATAATTGGCGCAAAGCGCCTGACAGGCCACATGGCCACTGTCAGATAATTAATGCACTGCATTATTTAAAGAATGGCTGAGCCCAATTAAAAAAGGCCTAACAGGCCTAATAAAATGCAATGCATTATTTTAAAAAAAGGGCAGAGCCCAAATCAAATAGGCCTTACAGGCCAAAATAAAATGCAGTGCAGGGGCAAAGTCCTAGCACAGGCCTAATAGGCCAAAGATAAATAAAAACGTTGAACATTTTCAACTGGACTTAGCCCAATCATGGCCATAAGTCCTCAAATTAAATTGACTGAGCACGACTGCTCCCTTAAATCAATTTACATCCGGTTCAAGGGTACATCTCCAAACTCCTCTGACACCTATCGTTGTAATCTTTCAACGACGTCATAGAGGTGACGGGTCCCGAAAACCACACATCGATACAGACCGTGGGGTCCTTAAACTCATGGACTTAAGCGTCCTTAAACCAAGATACGGACTGTGAGGTCCTTAAACCCATGGACTAATGCGTCCTTAAACAAATCCATATGGATTGTGAGGTCCTTAAACTCATGGACTTATGCGTCCTTAAACCAAGATATGGACTATGGGGTCCTTAAACCCATGGACTAATGCGTCCTTAAACTAATATCCATCCCTAAAACGGGAACGATGGACCACCATGTCCCTAAACTGGCAATGGACCGCAATGTCCTTAAACTACCTATGGACCACCATGTCCCTAAACTGGCAATGGACCGCAATGTCCTTAAACTACCTATGGACCACTACGTCCCTAAACTGGAATAATAGAGCCCCCAAACGCTCTTTTGTCGGATCTAAACGATCCCGTTTAAGTTGATCTTAGCCTCAAATATGGCTAACGTATCCTTAAACGTTCAAACAGACTTTAGTCTCAAATTGGACTATAAGACCCCCAATCAACTTTGGTTCAAGGGCACATCTCCGAACTCTTCTGACACTTGTCGTTGTAATCCTTCAACGCCGTCAGAGAGGTGACGGGTCCCGACGGTCATATATTAAATGGACCACTACGTCCCTAAACTAGAACAATAGATCCCCCAAATGCTCTTTTGTCGGATCTAAACGATCCCGTTAAGTTGATCTTAGTCTCAAATTGGACTAACGTATCCTTAACGAAAGTTTAAGTTGATCTTAGCCTCAAACACGGCTAATGTATCCTCAAACCAAAACCCCAAACCAAAATCTAGGAAAATACGGATTTGGACTAATCCACGTTCTACGGGCGACGACATAAGTTAGTCTCCGTATACAATCCACGGGCAACCACAAATAAAACAAACACACACAACACGAAGTGAAATTCTGGAGAAAGAGAAAGTGGTTACCGCGATGCGGTAGCGTAATTAACTGCAGGGGCTTGCGCCTGCAGGGAAGAGCGTCCCCACAATCAAAAACCCCTCAAACGAGAGGGAATCTGATAAAGTCTGCTACATCGGCCGCATCCATCTAAACCTCCGATACACGGTGCCATAAATCAACTTGCCATCTTCGGAGAGGTGGACGGATAAAACCAAATAGCATATGCCCCGAATCTCAGGCAAGACGTTCAGTCTCGGCCGTCATTCGGAGGGGAACAAAGTCATGTTAAGTAATGGTGTATCAGGTCATGTCAAGTAGTGCACAGGTATCAAGCGGGTGCTCATAACCAAACTGTAGCAAGTATTGAATCAGGGTGAAAGTACGGATGTACAATAAAAGCATGAATGCACAAATATCGATCAGGGGTTACATCATGACTAAGTAGGATGCACAATTATTAAGCATGGTGCACTAATACAACAGTAACATGAAATAATATGGTCTCGGCGTGCAACTAGATATGTAATAAACCGTACAGATACAGACAGATACTTAAATCGGTAAAATTTGCTGAATATTAAAACACAAGCACTATTATTTATTAGATAGATATTGATATAATAATATTAACATAGATAACATATTCAAACTGATTAATAACTATAAAAGTGGTATTGATTAACCATGCATAAGAAAGTTCCATTCAGAAATTCAGCGTCACCCTGATTTGTAAAATAGCTTAAAAATAACAAACGTTCTCCAAAAGGGACGTGTCTTATACCAAAACAAAGATAATTCAATAAGGTTTTTATTTTTATAAGTTGAAGTATCTCAGGTTGTTCCTACAAAAAGCTATGAACATTCGAAATTGAAAGTTTGCTGCTGGAATTTCCCTGGACAGCAGTTTAGAGATATTTTCATTTGCATTTTAAGTTATTTAAACAATTTATTTTGCAAGTAAATATTTCATAGAGTAATAGTATTCTGAGTTAGCTTCATAACGAACTAAAGAACGTATATTAATAATTTTTCTATGATTTATAATGAATTTTATAAGGTAAGGTGTACAGTAAATTTCAGATTTGTCGTATTCGCTTTGCAACGACGTTTCATGTGTAAACTATAATATTTTCAAACTATATTTTGTATAACATTATAAATTTCAGATTATAAACTAATTAAAGATAATAATAAGAAATATTACGACGATATATATTTTAAATGATATGGATGCAAACGGGTATCCGAAAACAGTAAAACTTCAGTATGGATGCATAATACTATACTTAACTTGTAGCAAGATGATTTAGCATGCGACTAGATTTGTAAATAATGATATGGATGCATACGGATGTCCAAAGACAGTAAAACTGTAAAATGGTAATGTGGGATGCATAACTAAACATTATGTGATGTTATTATTCAAATGGGTGCAATATATTGTAATATAGTATGCAACAAGATAGGTTTGCATGCACTAGATATGAAATAACTTGTACGGATGCACACGGATGTCGTAAAACTAAACATGGAATGCATGATTTAAAATACAAGTGTTATATTTATTCAAATAGATGTAAATAGTGTAACATAGCATGTAGCAAGATAAACTTGCCTCGACGGATCACGAAACGGATATGTACGGCACATCCGACGTCGGTAAAACGCCGCAACGCACGCACGGCACACAGGACAGGTCTAAACAATGCAAGAGGCTTATCACGCAGGCAAGGTATGTTCACTAGATCACTCGGATCGTCAGCGACGAGCACGACTCCGGCGGTGATCACCGGAATCAAGAAATAAGATCAAGAAAAAGAAAGAAGAAGAAGTAAGAAGAAGAGGCTGTGTATTAAATAAGGAAAGAAAAAAATAAATAAAATATATATATATATGCAGATGAGAGAGAGAGAGAGAGAAAGGGGTTGTTAGTTTGTTAGGAAATTAGTTTAGATATAAATTTAAAAAATCTTTTATTAGTTAACTAAAATTTAATTTATATCAGTTTATAAAATTAATATTATATAAATAAAATTTGATATTCTGATAAATACAAACATAGTCCAAAATATGCCCGGGTCGGATCTAAATTCAGTTTTAAAATACGAAAAATATACATGTCGACCAAAATAAAAAAAATGAATGTCCGAGTAACGAAAATGCATACCCCCAAGAACGGATGCAGGTACGTGCGCGTAGCCATCCAAACAAGTCCGTTTCACTGAACGGGACGAGAACAAGATGCGCGGATGCTACCACGAGGCTAGGGGTATCATGCAGGCCATGCAATGTATTTTTAAAATATTTTATGTGACTTAAAATGTTATATTGTAAAAATACAAATGCCAGATAAAATGCCAGTATGCAAAATGTATAAATCAAAACGAAAGTGCATGAGTCCATGTAACAGGTCAGGATAAATCATAAATATGAATCAAGACAGGTTTCAAGCAAGCGGGTCAGGTCGGATGCAAATACAGATGTCAAATATACTATTCGCACCCAAAACACAGTAAATTGGGAAAATACCATAAATAAAGAAATACTCAAAATAGAATTGGTATAAATAAACTAGGGTGTTACACGGAGTCACAAAGATAAGGCCTACCCCGGATTTGATCATGGGGGAGGTATTCTTTCTCTTCTTCATGGAAGATGCCCCATCGAAGTAGAGTTTCCATCGGGTATCACTCCCTCCTTTCTCCCTGTCTATCATTTCAAATGCGTGCTCGTCTGGCAATTCGCAATTTAGGGGTGAATCAGTAGGTATCGGATGCTCAGCGAGAAAGTCGGCGATGGCCTGGCCTTTCACCACCTTGAGAGGTCGGTATGTTATCGAGAATTCCATTAAGAGTAGGACCCATTTAGTGAGCCGCCCTATTAGTATGGCTCTCGACATCAAATGCTTGAGAGGATCCACCTTTGATATGAGATGGACCTCATGCGTCAAAGCATAATGCCGAAGCTTCGTTATAACGAAGATTAACGCCAGACAGTGTTTTTCGATGGGGGGTAGTTGTTTTCTGCCCCTAGGAGAACTCGACTCAAATAGTAGAGGGCTCTCTCTTTCCCTTGGTCATTCTCTTGTTCCCATAGCACGCCTAAAGAACCTTCAAGGACTGTTGTGTATAGGATGAGGAGCTTTCCCTTGACCGGAGCGGTTAGTACTGGCGGATTCTGCAGGTATTGCTTGATTTCATCTAGTGCGCTTTGGCATTTGCGATCCCAGACGAACGGGGTTCTCTTCTTCATTAAATGGCTGTAGGGGCAGCATTTGCCGGAGAGCTTAGCTATGAATCGCCGGATATAAGCGAGCTTTCCTTGGAGAGACCGCGGTTACTTGAGAGTTCTTGGTGAAAGAATTTCCATAATTGCCTTGATCTTTAATGGGTATATTTCGATTCCCCTGTGTCGCACAATGAATCCTAGGAATTTGCCCGAGGAAACTCCGAATGCGCATTTGAGAGGGTTCATCTTCAGGTTGTATTTCCGAAGACATTGGAATACTATCTTCAGATGCTCCTAATGCTCCTCGTGCAATTTTCTTTTCACCACGAGGTCGTTAATATAGCACTTGATGATTTCATGTATGAGGTCATCGAAAATCTTCGTCATGGCCCTCTGATAGGTAGCGCCGGCATTCTTCAGACCGAAGGGCGTCACTTTATAGCAGAATACGCCCAGAGGGGTCCGGAAAGCGGTATGCTTCTGGTCTTCAGGATGCATCTTTATTTGATTGTACCCCGATGATCTGTCCATGAAGGAGAAGACTTCGTGAGTGGACGTGTTATCTATCATCAACTAGATAACTGGTACGGGGAAATCATCTTTCGGGCAAGCTTTGTTGAGGTCACGAAAGTTCACGCAGATGCACACCGTCCCATTCTTCTTCATCACTGGGAAAATATTGACGATCCAGTCGGGGTATTGAACTTCTTGGATGAAGCCGGAGTCAATTAGCTTTTTGACTTCGGCATTGATGCTCATTTCAAGTTCGAGCCGCATTCTTCTTGGTGCTTGTTTAACTGGCTTGACGTCTGGAGATATGGCCAATTTATACACAGCCATTTCCGGATCTAGCCCCGGCATCTTGGAATAGTTCCATGCGAAGCAGTCTTTATACTGCATGAGCACGTCTTTTAGCGTAGCTACCTGTTCTTTAGACAGCAGCTCGATGACGAACGTAGGTCGTGGGTCGTTTGCCGTCCCCAGCTCGATTTTCCTTAGGTTGTCCGCCGTAGTATGTATTCCATCTTCCAACTCTTTTGGCGCTGGTGGAAATTCTGAGATCAATTCCTCTTCATCCTCATTTTCGAAGCACCGGGAGAGTTCATCCATATTCTCGGGCACTCCTTCTTCTGACAGCCTTATCACATGACAGGTACGAGATCGTTTCCAAGACCAATTTTGATCTAGTTCTACTCTCGCCATATACTTTGCTTTTGGTACATGATTTTGTGGTGGGACTACCCTCCAACTGTTGGATAGAGCGAACCTGCCGAGTTGATATTGGTCTTCGACCCAGTTTTTGAAGGTGAAGCAGTTTTCAAGAGGATGACCTATCGCTCTGTGATAGGAGCAATAATCCAGGTGATGAACCTCGTTTGCTTGATCGTGGTGCCGAGACTCCGGGAGCGTCATCATTTGATGTTTCATGACAAGGTCGAAGATTCTCCTTGTCTTGTCTCGAAGGAAAGAATATGCTCGACCCATCTTTTTCGTTAGAGAAGGATTCCGGCTGACCTTTTCTTGATCACGTGGCCTTTTGGATCCGTTTTGCCGCCGTCGAACGTTTTTTCCATTCTTTGACTTGTTTTTGCCTCTGCATCGGGCCTTTTTCTTATCTTGGGAATGCATGGCGGGCTGACGGCGAAGGGCATCATAATCTTCCGTAGCCTACTGAAGGAGGCATTGCGTCTTGGCTTTCTCGTAAATGGCCAATTCGCGGCTGTGGTCGTTCCGAGCCTTTTGTCTCACTTCCCTTATTAGCTTGTCCATCTGTTCTTCAAACGACAGACTCAACACCTTTATGACAAGACTTCGTTCTGGTTCAACGTCAGCGTCTTTTAAAAGAGCATCCTCTTCTTCATCAAGGTCCTTTATGACAAGGCAGCCATGGAACTGCTCCCGTTTCTTGGACTGGACATATCCAAGCCCGATCGTTTCCATTTTTCCGTTGGGCAATTTTCGCTGAGTTCCGGGAACGTTCCAAATCCTGTTGTAGAATTGAGCCTGTCGCGCGGTTTGCTTGAAAGGTATGCCTTGGTGCCTTAACAGCCTTTTTAATCCTTCTGTGTAGTATTTGGGCAGACGAATGGGTTGGAGCCTGTCGAGCGCAGGATCGGCACCACGCCAAACTTCTCTTTCGACTTTGGTTTCCCCGGATCGATAGAATAGGATCGCCTTTTCACCTTTTCACCTGGGAGGGACGTAGAATGTCCGTAGCTCTTGCACACTATATAGCTCAAGCGCATCAAGCTCTCTGTAGTGCTGTCGCGGAACCATAGCGATCTGTAAACTCTGATCATTTCCAGTGAAGGCTTGCACTGATGGACAGACCGAGAACACTGTGTTGACTTCGTCTTCAGAGTCACTGCCAAAAACCAGAATAGGGGTAGATGGTCCCGGCTTGTTGCATTGGGGCGGCCCCGAATAGACTATCTCTTCTTCCTCCTCGATATCGCTCCCGAAGACCGGAATAGTGGTGATAGCTTTTTGTTTATTCTCTAGTTTATGGCATCTTTCCGTGTCTTCAAAGTCTGGTAGGAAATACTTTGCATCCTCATATTTGCGGACTTCGTTCATGGAGAATAGGTTTAGTTCCCCCGTCACAGTGTACTCGAGACCATCTTTGAAGTACTTCATACACTGATGTTGTGTAGAAAGGATGATATTGTACTCGTGTAACCACGACCTAGCGAGCAAAGCGTTGTAGCAGGTCTTAGCGTCGATGACATGAAACTTGATGTCGGTGACGATCATCCTAAAGCGTAACGTCAATATTACGGACCCGAGCGTCCACGGTGACTGGGAGTCAAACCCGGAGTTGGTAATTTTATCCCGAGCTAGGTGCTGAATGCTCATGCAAATTTCTTTTAGCACTCTGACATTTAGGAGGTTGATAGAGGACCCGTTGTCAACTAGAATCTTCCCTATCTTAATGTCGTGGCAGTACCCGGTGACATATAAGGGTGGTTGTGCTCGCACATCCCGAAGAGGAGGTCTTCATCGCTGAAGGTAATGTCCGCCGTGTGAACTTCTTCCAGCTCGTCCTTCATCTTTTCTTCGGCAAGAAAGGCCTGAAATTGGTCGGGCTCTTGTAGTGACTTGATCAGAGAATCTCATGCCTCTTTAGACAACAGAAGGGCATTGAGAATGCTTAGTTGTGAGGGTATCTTTCTCAGGTGTGCCAGAATATTGTAATCCACTTTGTTTTTCTTGGGCGGGTCTTTGACTGCGAGCTCTTCGATGACTTGGTCATCGAGGGTGATATCCTCAGGGAATTTTTCCTTCCCTTTATCTTTTTTGTTCGATCCCTTGTTTGTAGGTCCGAGATTCTTTTCGAACAACGTACGGTTGCGCGGCTGAATATTCTCACAATTCTTCGTCTCATCTTCTTTTCCTGAGATGGATTCTTTGAAGAGGGGGCCGAGGGCTATTTCTTCATCAGAATCTCTCCCGAAGGTGGGAAGTTGCGATCCCCTAGCACCAACCATGTGACAGTTGCTGGTAGTTCTTTTACGCTCATCTGTCGTACTTCTCTACTCCCGACGAGTTTTGTGTTTCATCCGCTTGAACTGTTGTCGGTGGGCAACATACCCCTGCCACCAGTTCTTAAAGGCCATGCACTCTTCGGTAGGGTATGTAGCCCTCTGATGGTATAAGCAGTAGCTAGGGTGTGCATCTGCTTCGTCAAGGTATATACTGACAAGGGTATTTCTTTTGGGAGATGGCAGCTTCATTCCCATTGACGGGGCTTTAGCGAACCGTTTCCTTGCCTTAAACTTGCTTTTGTCTGCCGCGGGCGTGCTTCGATCTAGTTGGCGCACTCTGTGACTCATCCCCGCCATGACTTCTTCAACTTGATGCTAATGCCTGGCTCTTTCGTATATGGCCATTTCACGTTGCTGATCAGCCTTGCTCTTCTGACGGGCTTCGTTCAGCAGCATGTCGATCATCTCGTTAGACGCTTCAAAGGATTTTGGCACCGCTCCTGCTCCCAGCTCCTCTATGTGAGCTTCTTCCTCATTTACGGGAAAATGAGAGATCATGTAATAAGTTGCCATATAATCCTCAAATTCTTCTGACGAGTCGTCTCCGTCGTCATTGTCGTTTTCTCCGCTCTCAAGGATGTTGTTGAGAAATTCTTGGAGCGTGACTGGGGTTCGTGCCTTCTGATTATACTCTTCCAGTGCGTCAATCTGCTTTTGCAGGTCCGTGCGCTTGTCATCAGGATTCACGGGCATTTTGGTCTTCTTCTTTCTTTTCGAAGATTTTGACGGCTGGGCTTAGGCGTTTTGCCCATCGTTACCAATTCTTGGCGTCGGGCGTGGTTTCAGCATTCCCTCAATGACCTCGGGTTCTAGTGGGCTTTTCCACCTAATCGCTGGGCATGTTTGAAGATCCTTCAGCATTCTTTTTGTTTTGGCTGAAAGAGCGACCTCCCATGGAGCTTCTTCTATAAATAAGCATGATGCCCCCCGGCGTGTCTACCCTTTTAGGAGCGTGCGGCTGCGGCGGGCTTACCTTCCAGTTCTCGGACAGTGCAAATTTGCCATGTTGGTATTGGTCCTCGATCCATCTTTTGAAGACGAAGCAATCTTCAATTGGGTGGCCTACTACTAGGTGGTAGGGACAGTAATTGGGATTGTTGACATCACCTGGCTACAGTGGGCGTCTAGGATCTGGCAGAATGATGAGCCTATTGCGCACCACCAGTTCGAACAGTCTCCTTGTTTTATCCCGAGGGAATGAGTAAGGACGTTTTAACTTTTCGTTGATAAATCGCTGCCTGTCGTTTTGGCGATCAACTGGTTTTGGACCACTCGGCTGTTGCTGAGCATTGGCGACGAAGGTCGCTTTCCCTTTCCCCTTTTCATTCTGAGGCTCCGTCTTTGAAGAGGAAGGCCTATGGCCCATCTGGTCCATTTGGGCCAGCTTATCAATCAAGGCCTGGAAGGTGGTTGGCTTGAAAAACATCATGAATTGGGATATGGTCGCCTGCGGATCGAGGGTTCCTATAAACATGCCCACTGCAGGAGCCTCTTTTATGCGCTGTTCGCACTTCGACCATAGGTTGCACCACCGAATTGCATACTGAACCCATGTTTCCCTTGGCTTCACTCGGGCATTGATCAACGCCGTGATTGGGGTGCGTTCGCTAGCGCTTGCTAAACGCTGAGTGAACAACAACTCCATCTCCGTGAATATTTTGACGGAGCCATTGGGAAGCTCCGAATACCATTCGAAGGCCGTCTCCGCCAAGCTGCCAACGAATTGGCAAAGCAGCAGCTTATCGTCACCTCCAGTATTACCGCAGAGGGCCCTGAACTGGGCGACATGCTGATGGGGATTGCATGTCCCCTTATATACATGAAATTTAGGAATTATGCATCCTAGCGGGTACTTAATCTGATCGTACCAGCTGGGATAGGGTCGCCAAGTTCTGACAACTTGGCCAGCAGCTTCGTTCGCTTGATGGACTCGTATCTGTTGACCTATATAATCATCGAGCGCAGCTTTCGAGATTGTTTCCTCCTTTGCTGCTGAAAAGGCCGGAAGAGGGTTTGATGTCTTCCCTCTGTCGTCTTCAATAATCACCGGAGGCTCCTCCGCTGGAGGGTCCGGCTGGATCATCATGCCCACCATGTCCTGGAACAATAGCGCCATTTGTTTTATGTTGGCAGTTTGTTCCGCGGCTTCTTTATCTTTCTTCTCGAGCATTCTGCGGAGGAACTTGGCATCGGTTTCTTGCTCATGGCGTTGCTCCGACGATGTCTCCGGGCTTTCTTTTGGCCCAGTGAGCGCGGCCATCTTTGTTAACATTTCCTGGAGCTTCTATTGTTGCTCCTGGGCCTTTGTTACGGATCGGGTGAGTGGTCGATGATCCTCGAAAGCGTGGCTCTCCTCTTTCCCGGAAGCCATATAAACAGTATGCACCACCATGCCCCTAGACTTGGAGCGTCTGGGTTCAGTGACCTTGAGATTCGTCGCAGACACAGGGATCTTCTCCGGCCTTCTCCTTTTATGGGCAGTCGAAGTTGAGGGGGCTGTTACAGTGGGAACCCATACAGACGATACCTTCTGTGGTACGACGGGGTGGTCCTTCTCTTGCCGAATCTTTATTTTCTTCTATCGGCGGGAGTAGTCCTTATCGATTACGGAGTCTTGAACTCTCCGCCAGACCTTATGAATTTTGGAGGACAGACGCTGAGGAATCTGCTCCAGCTCCTCCTTTGTAACATTTTCAACAGGTGAAGGAGACCTTTTTAATACGGCAGTTGGAGAATTCTTGCGCACCCTCCTGAGCGGCTCAAAGCTGTTCCCAGTTGGAACAGCAGCATCGACTTCCACCATCGGAGCTGGTGGGGTCAATCTAGAAGGGGAACTACCCCCAACTTTCCTCACTCGGCGCCAGTGGCAACGTCGAGCATGTCTTGCAGACGGTACCCGGCTCAGTTATGGGGATGGCTTCATCATGCCTCATGTTCTGGTGAAGGGTTGTTGTTGGTGCCAGCCTATGAAAGACCGAGTCCACTGAGAAGAAACGTTCAACCTGTCGAAGACTGACCTTTGGGCAGGGGAAGTAATTTGAACGACCTCACCCGAAGCAGGAATTGAGATGTCCAGTCTTGCAAAGACCGATCCCTTAGCAGGAGAAGCCCCTTTGACGACTTCGTCCGTCGGATTTGGAATGGCTATCCGCTTCGGGATGACTTGTTCAGGTATTGCAGGCTTCTCCATGGACCCGTTTGAGCTTTGGCCTAGTCTGTTAAAGACTGATGCAGTAGACTTGGACGACCGTTGAGAAGGGCCGTGGCAGTTGTAAGCCGATCAAAGACCGACTTCTTCGGAGCTTCCTATGACGGTATTGAGATGCTGAAGCTTGTCGATGGGATCATGGTCCCAAAGAACAGTCCGGTGGTGGCCTGAGTTACATGTTCCTCTGGCATGGTGAAGATGGAGGCTGCTTGGGGCCTATAGGCCACTCCTCCAGCAAGGACGGAGTGGGAGTTGCTGTTGCAGTTGGTGCAGTTGGAAGCCATTTTCTCTGCACAGGAGCAAGACACCAAACCTTAGTACCTCGAATCCAGGGGAAACCATATTAAACTGCGATTCGTTCGCGAACATGACACATGAAGTGTGGAGTGGAAAGAGGAAAAGGTCCAACAGGGCATGCCAGAATCTGTTTTCCGCCGAAAGCCGGGAAGACAAACGTCTTGCCTGAATTTGGGGGCAGATGCTATTTGGTTTTATCCGTCCACCTCTCCAAAGATGCCAAGTTGATTTATGGCACCATGTATTGGAGGTTTAGACAGATGCGGCCGTTGTTGCAGACTTCGTCAGATTCCCCCTCGTGTACGAGGGGTTTTTGATTGTGGGGACGCTCTTCCCTGCAGGCGCAAGCCCCTGCAGTTAATTACGCTACCGCATGGCGGCAACCACTTTCTCCTTCTCCACATGGTCACTTCGTGTCATGTATGTTCGTTTTATTTTTTGTTGCCCGTGGATTGTATACGGAGACTAATTTATGTTGTCGCCCGTAGGGCGTGGATTAGTCCAAATCCGTATTTTCTTAGATTTGGGATTGGGTTGGTTTAAGGATCGTTAATCTTGTTTTTTTTAGATTAAGATCAACCTAAATGCTTGTTAAGGATACGTTAGTCTATTTTAGACTAAGATCTGCTTAACAAGACCATGGGATCATTTAGATCCAACGAAAGAGTATTTGGACTCTATCGTTTTAGTTTAGGGACATTGCGGTCCATGAGTTTAAGGACGTCATAGTCCGTGAGTTTAAGGACGTCATAGTCCATAGGACTTAGTTTAGCGATGTTGCGGTCTGTAAGTTTAAGGACGTCATAGTCCATGAGTTTAAAGACATCATAGTCTGTAAGGTTTAAAGACATCATAGTCTGTGAGGTTTTGGTTTAACCGTTTGGAGATACACCAAAAGTTATTGGTTATTGGGACCCCCCATCTCTCTGAAGACGTTGAAGAATTACAACGACATATATCAGAGGTATGAAGAGATGTACCCTTGAACCAATGTTGGTTGGGAGATCTATAGTTAGGTTTGGGACTAAGACCAATTAAAAAGATTGTGAGCACATGGGCTCGGTTAATTTGAATTAGGGACTTGTGGCCAACTTGGGCTCAGTCCACTCAGTTCTGAACACTTGTTTAGGCTCAGCCCCCTTTTTATTCAATATGCTGAGTATTGATTTGGATTCTGACACCCCTTTTTCTTTTTTTCTTTTATTAAGTGTTGAACACTTTTTATGGCGTTGGGGCCTTATTTACAGAGCGCTTTGTAATTCCTTAGAGCCCACGTGAGGAGCACGTGGAGCACCTGGCGCTGAGCACTAGACCGGAAGCGCTATGGCGCTTCTTATAAAAGGGCGCCCACGTGAGGAGCACGTGGAGCGTCTGGCGCTGAGCGCGAGACCGAGAGCACTACGACGCTTCTTATAAAAGGGCGCCCAGGTGAGGAGCACGTGGAGCGCTTGGCACTGAGCGCCAGACTTGGAGCTGTCACGACCCAAATGTGGCACATGACCGGCACTTAAATCACATGATATCTAAAGACATCGACGCAATCCAAGTAAGCCGAAACCCGGAATCTAAACCCTTTTTGAAAATATTGGATGTGGGTTTTAACATAGTCATCCGATGAAACCAGTTTTAAAAAAATGACATTTGAATTTAACTGAGAATGTTGAAAAGCATCTATGATGTTTTGAAACTTGACGTCACCTCCTTTACATTTTTGTAAAACCCAATACAACATAATAAAATAGCATCCCAACGGAAACTAGTCTCCACGTCCAAACGATGGAGTAACCAACAATCTAAATCAGAAATCGACTCCAAGGAGTGCGACATCACCACACATAAACTCCAGGTCTTGCTTCTAAGTCCATAATATACCACTTCTAAATTAATGGAGTTTCCACTAGATAAAAGAATATATGAATAAGCAAGAGTGAGTATGATACGATAATAACCCACTTACCAATCAATCCCCGAAAAGAATGTGTACCCAAGCCGCTGATAATCCAAGCGATGAAACCTGCAAGAAACTGTGGCACAACGGGGATGAGTTGCCAACTCGGTGAATAAAATTACATCTAAAGGTAGAAATCGAAATGCATGACGATACCTAGGTCATAAGTATAGTCCTATCATAATCTGTACCAATATACTATATGATCTGCATATGTGCAATACTAACTATCATGCAATCCCAAGTATAATATCTCCATGTCATATGAGTCAAAATCATAAATCTATAGTTCGTATTTGAATCCCATTTTGTGTATGAATGTATGTACAAATATATGCAGGTACTGTTCCCCGGATCAGTCCTGGTGGAATCCAATAAATAATATCTAACTGTGTACCTCATGATAATGATCATATCAATATATATATAGATGTCCAACATCGACATCGAAATCTGAAATCTCTCATGTCCATCATCGACACGTAAATGTAGATACGTTGACACCATCTCAACAGATGATCGCTATCCGATATCCCTGGCTATAATCAGTATCCCCTGGATATCTGTCGTGCCCAATCGAACCTCGGTCAGTATCCCCTGGATATCTGCCATGCTCATCTCAATCTCTGTTATCAGGTATCCTCGTTAGGCTCCCCGCCTAAACTGCGGCTATCCTTCCCCTCGGCCCCGAACCGGGTCCACTATGTATCTGACTGTATAGCTACCCTACTCAGTGCGGATATTTCACAAATCCAGAACCGTATATCTACCCCACTCGGTCTGGCATCAAAATCAGAAAACACAAAACTCGTGGTGGACGTTTTACTCATCATATCAAAATATCAAGTAAGGAATAAGAATAATTGCATAAATTGTATTGATGATATACTATATATATACATATATAACAGTGTCCCATACCACCGATATATATCATCGGAGTACAATATCCAGAAAATCCATAAGAATCAAATACAGAATATATATTACTAATATTCGTAATTTACAACGGAATAAGAAAAGACTACGTAATTATATCACATAATTTTAGATTTCAATTCTACTGTGTCATGGTACTACTAATGATGTGTAGTGTAGCATATGCGTCTGTGCTCGTGCAACATGGCAATCATTAGTATTTGTGCAAGTGTTCTATGGTGTAACAACCTAATTATTTTAATACATATATAACAGCACGGTTCTACAGTGACATGGCAGTACCAATGAGGTGTAGTGTAACATACATTCATGTGCTTGTGCAGCATAGTACTCATTGGTAGTTGTGCAGTGTTCTATCAGAGTGTGTGTAATGCAGAAACATATACTATAGATAATATAATGCAAACATGTAAAGTAATCTAAACGTAACTATTGTAATTACTTGCTATGAGCTATACCATTATCTTTAGAAATGATCGAAACGTTAAGTTTGAAATAAGGAAGCTGCCCTAGATTTAAAATAGATATCCATTTTAGAAACTGGCACGCATCCTAGTATTTTATTTAAAAGACAAACGAATCGTAGTTTTTAAAAGAATATAGCTCACACAAGTATTGCATCCTAAAACAGAATATAACCTAACTCTACGAGTCAAAGGATAAATTGGTCGTTATTCGGCATACAAAGTTCATTATTTTCCAATACATATAAATCCTTATATTATATCTCATCATATCAAGTCTAGTGTGATCCCTCGTACAAATCCATCAAACCATATCCATATCGTATCACTGTATCTGTATCATCACAAGTATGGCATGATCCCTCATACAAATACACCAAACCATATCCATATCATATCACTGTATCTCATCTACAACTATACATGAAATTGTAAGAAATTGAAAGACATACTAGATGTGATACTATATAAATATCTTAAATAAATACTAAACTAACTAGATCTCATAATAATATTTGTAAGGTTGCGGGGGTGCTATACGACATCCACCCGACTTCCACCCGACTTCTCCAGTAGATGTAAATTTACTCTCCAACTTAGAAGCTCGCTGAATCCACGCTGCTACATCGCCCACTCCGTCTCGGAATCCTCGAATCGTACCTATATTTGTATTCAAATCGCATAGAAGTAAATATCATATCGAAAACCAAAACAACAAGCTAAACGCCCGTAGGTTAGAACCTACAGCACACTTAACCCAAACACGACAACAAAGCTTTGTCGTTAACGTATAAACGTCAACGGTTCAGCTGAAACATCAAAATAAGAAAACTCTGTATCATAAATATCTGAAATTTGATAAACCATTTCTAAAACGTTCCCAGATTTTATTATGTAAACATTTAAACAACCCAAACAATACAGAGACTTATCAAATACCCAAATTAGGCCACAGAAGAAAAACCAACACAAAAGGGTACAAGGGGGCCGGCGTGCCGGATTTTTTTTTTAGGAGTTTGGGGCTCTGGTTTCAAGTGGTGTTTCCTATTAATCTCATTATACTTTTGGTCTTGCTAGTTGTTCTAGTGATTATACCTATTAGTTCCAGATTCACTTTCTGTAATTAAATTATCACAAACTCTAAACATGCTACATGTCGTATATATAATTTTTCTCCTAAACTGATATTAGCTTACAGATTTAACCCACTGAAAAACTAACTTATTTAAACAATACCAAACATACCTAAACACCTATAGAGATATACCCAAAAACCCACAACACCCAATCCCCCTAACGGTCTGGAAAGATCGGATTTCCTGTGATGGTCGCCGGCCAAAATCCGAGCTTCATGGGTCGTTTTCCTACGGTTAATCCTAAGTCTATATTATAAGGTCCAGGTACTGTTTGATCAATCTATTTATCATTTAAACTAGAGCAGATTCAAACAGAGGTTAAACTTATTAAAATACGATATTACGATATTCGATTCTAATGTAAAACAGTTTCAGAACCAAAATCATACAGGGTTCAAGGATTATACCTACAGCAAGATCACTGGAAAAGCTTCCTCTAAGATGCAT
Organism: Agapanthus africanus; assembly: GCA_030015575.1. Taxonomy (NCBI): domain Eukaryota; kingdom Viridiplantae; phylum Streptophyta; class Magnoliopsida; order Asparagales; family Amaryllidaceae; genus Agapanthus; species Agapanthus africanus. The sequence goes on from JASDDO010000031.1 coordinate 523,377,614, forward strand.
AAGCTCAAGGTCCTAGCTAGAGGGTGATGGTGAAGCCTTAGCACTTAGCTCTTCTTTTCACTCATTCTTTTTTTCTTTTGTGAGTTCTTAAGATTTTCTTTCTCTTCCCTTTCTTTTACTTCTGATCTTAAGAACTGAACAAGGGGGTGAGAAAAGGAAAAGAGTGAGGGTTTGTGGTAGAGAAAGGAGGAGGTGGAAAGTGGAAGGTGGTGGTGTAAAGGAAAGGAGGAGGAGGTGTCACATAAGTAGTGAGGTAGGGTTTCATGCAAGGAGGAGGTGGAAGGAGGAGAGTGTGGGGAGGGTAAGGTGTTACGAGGGTATAACCTAGCTTATGTTATACCAACCATAATTTTAAAAGAAGGTAAAAATAAAGATAACCCTTCATATTGAAAAATCCAAATTCATATAATATAAAAGATATGAAATGATAAATCTATTACTTAACTATCATTAGTTTAATGACAAATAAAATGTCATGATAAATATAATTAAAATATCATTTCCTTGATATCACTCACTTTATTCATATTTATCAAAATAATTACATTTTTCGGATATGATTCCGATACCCAATTTATAAACGATATTATTTTCATAAACTTATCAATTTCATTATTTTTATAATAAAAATATAAATTTAAATATTCTTAATTTTTCCAAAATGTTACAGGAGCGCTAAAGCACTTATTATAAAATGGCGCCCGCGTGAGGAGCACGTGGAGCGCTTGGCGCCGAGCGCCAGACTTGGAGCGCTAAACCGCTTATTATAAAAGGGAGCACTAAAGCGCTTCTTTGTCAGTTCTGGTCAGTTCTGTGCTCTGAGAATTAAATTCTCGGTTTATAAGAGACTTTGTCTCATGGTTCTAAGAACTAAGTTCTTCTCTTTCTTGATGAGATGCCGTGATCTCTTTTACTTTTGTGAAAGACCTTTTCTTATAGATCTGTGATCTAAAAAAGAACTATGTTCTTATGATATGAGAATTAAACTCTCAAATATGGAGGAGATGTTATGATCTCTCTTCTTTTCCCTCACCTTGAAGAAGGTTCTTCTTCTTAGAGCTTGCTCTTGAAGTTTATGGGGGATTCCTCTGTTTTTCTTCTTCCGATTTGAGAACTTATAGGAAGGTTTCTGTCTACAAGACTTGAAGTTTTGGGTCATTTATATAGGGGAGGCTGACTTGTTGAATCAGTTAAGGAAATCTCTTATTGAGAGATCTCTGATTGATTTAGGGAATGTTTCCCACCGTTGGATCTCTTATCCAAGGGCTTCTGTTTTACAGAAGATAGTTTTCTTGTTATTAACAAGATTGCGAAAATATTTTCCCATACAGAACTTATTATGTATCTTGGTGATTTTTTTAATCACCATTGGATATTTGATCCAACGGTACTCTGATTTACAGAGCACAATCTTTCCTGTTTGGAAAGATTTTGAGAAATATTTCCTCAACAGAATTTTATTCTGCTAATTTGATGATTCATCATCTTCATTGTATCTTTGATCCAAGGGTTGAGAACTTTTAGTTCTGGCGCTGGCGCTCTCGTGCTTTGCACGTGAGCGCTGGCGCTCTCGTGCTTTGCACGTGAGCGCTACCTCAGAGTCTTTGACTCTTAGCATTGGCGCTCTTGGCGTTAGCGCTCTCGTGCTTTGCACGTGAACGCCGCCTCAAAGTCTTTGACTCTTAGCGCTGGCGCTCTTGGCGCGAGCACTCTTATAAGGCGCTGCCTCATTTCAAATTTTAAATTTTGAATAGAGCTTTGCTCTCTGATTAGGGGAAACAGACTCGAATTGAGTCAGACTTTTAAAAAGAAATTGAAGTGCTGAATTAGTTTTGATGTTATCGGTAACTGCTGCACATGGACGGCAGCATTTGTGTCTTTTTCTAAGACAATTACCGTATTGATAATATCGTTGTTAGATTATTTATCTTAGATAGGAAATCACCCATATTCTCCGGCTCCCTGAGGCTCAAAAGAACCGGTCCCGCTTAAACCTATATTTACTAGGGTCCTTATTGTAATTTAGTATAACTTAAGGGGTTTTATGTAAAAATAGTTTTGATATATTTTCAAAATACATCTCAAGTATTTAATTATTGTCTTTAGGGTTTTCATAGATGTATATTTTATAAAAGTAAAATTTTCTAGTGAGTAGAACCTAGTTTTCATTGTATATGGTATTTTAATGAAATATTGGAATTTGTATTGAATTGTAATGGTAGTTTCATAAAATTGTGATTCTTTTGCTTTAGAAAACATCGAATATTCATTTATTATATTTAAAATAGATATTTTGATAATAGTTATATATATATATATTAATAAAAATAAAGTTTATTTATTTTGTAGAAATCTCATTTTCTTAAAAATTGCATCAAAATTTCATCGAGATCGAATACTCCTTGCGGAGGTCTGCATCTCGCTCTACTAGGCCCGAGGATGTACGATAACCCGCACTATCCCGATCGGGGTTCCCCAAAATGGGTTGTAGATGTGCAATTGCACGGAATTAAATAACACACTTTTTAAAGAAAACGGTTTTTGAATGTTTAAGGTATTTATTCGTAAAATGGTACTTTCCCATAAACTAAAATCCTAAAATTCATCGTGCTATGTCAAAAATGTGTGTTGTGGTGAGCTAGGTCATTACCTCATGAGTTATCTAAAAGTAATACGGTTAAATTGAACAATTATAAGTTGTATGTAACATGATGGTATTTTACTGTAAAAGTGAAATAAAAATTGCAATATGAATTATTTTGAGGTGAAACTTGTTCTAATGTGATTATTTATATTTGTTAAATATTATAAGAGAATATGGTATTTTATTATTTAAGAAAAATGGAGTTTTCAAAGAAAAACGAATCGGAAGTCGGAATAATGACGCTTCCGACGAGTTTTGAAAAAGAGAAGTTTTAGAATAGAGATGGAGGAGGGGAAAGGGGATTTACAGATTGTAAAACAAGAGAAGATAGAGGGGAAGCCGTTGGAACTATCGGGGAGTCGTTTCGTCACCGGAATCTTCCCGAAACGTTGTCAGAACTTCGACCTTTGCTAACTCCACTTGCACAACTTAGGACTTGGAAATTTTAGAGAGTTTTTGTAATTGAATTCTGAATGATGAGGGGTGAAAAGTAGTGTGGTATTTATACAAAAAATTAGGGTTTAGAGTAATGAAGAATATAATTAAAATGTGCATTAAAATGTGGATTGATACCCATTTTTAATTCTCTGGAAATGTGCAGAGAAATCAAACAGCATGGGGGTAGTGGGGGAGTCCAAGGGGTTTAGAGTTAAAATTTGGGGAGCATCCCTTACGGGGGGCCCGGCGGTGCCGGCTGCAGGCTCCATCTCGCCGGTCCAATACCGGTGAGAGGGGTTGGGATCTTCGCCACATGTTCCCGTCGCTTCAACTAGCATATTGCACATGTTTGATTTCTGTGTGACTTTTCATTTTATGTGTTGTGCATGTGCAAACTTTTGGGTTTCTAAAAGATTAAAAGAAAATCAATTAAAAATATGTGTGGCTGGGGGATTCGATCACAGGGGCAATGTCACAGCAGTGCGAGACTTTACCAATGAGCTACAGGTGTTTTCTTGCTGTTCAAAAGAAAATCAAATTTATAACTTGTGCTCAGGCTTAGATACTCCTTTCTGTATTTTTTTTGAAAAAGTTATGTACAGAAAGTTTAGGGTTGTTACAGGGGCATTTATTGAAGTATGGCTAGTTTTAAAGAAAAAGAAAAATGCTTAATATTATGTCATGAAGTTTTATTTGCTCATTCTTGAGTTGCCATTCTCTCCTTGTTTCTTCTCTTTCTCAAACCCTACCATTCTCATGAGTTGAGAAATAAGGGTCTTGAAATAGAAAACTCACCACTAATTTACTCCACTCAATCTTGACTAGCTAGATTAGTAAACTAGCTAATTAAGTCACTTTCTTTTGAAAGTTGAAGCTTAAACTTAGGAACTCCGGGTGGATCATCTAGGATCCAGGAGACCGACAACCAAGCCACACCGAAGACCCCAAAAGGAGCTTAAGAAGAGGAATTAAGCCTTGAAGGACATGAACCGATATGTATAACATTTTAATGAGATAGAATAATTACCTGTGTAGTCTTGCTAGTTAGGGTTTGTGGTAGATTTTGGGATTATATCTTTGTTGCATTCTTCAAAATCGGTTTTTTTTGAAATTCCGCTTCTCTACAAACCTTGTAAAGCATGCAACCTTGACTTACACTCATTCCAGCAGGGTGTGGATGTAACTATCAAATAAAATTGGAGTGATGGCAAAATCCTAGCTCCAACCCTCGAAGGCGATACATACAGTATAGAGGTCATTTGGATGTCTACCTAACTTTAGCGAAGAATCGGCGCGACATAATCAAAATAAAAACGAAATGATGGCATATTCTTATTTTCAAGTTTCGATGGCAACACATACAAAGCCTAAAGACCATTAGAGATTATCCCACCCCAGAAGGGTGCGGTTATGACTCATCGAGGCTTCAAATTAAACCTAAGCTCAAGTAAAAAGCGCCATGGCAAATACTTAATACTTGACCTTCCGGCGGTAATACGGATATTCCAACCTAAAGAAGATTATTTGAAGACGTATTGTTCAGCATCAGAAGGGATCAGAGACACGACAGTCACGGGGCTACCCGAACAACAACTTAAAGGACAACATATCAAGGAAAGACATCAGCCAACATGACGGTACGATGGACTTAAATCTAGTACCACAAACCTAACGGACCTCTGTCATAAAAGAGTGTGGGTTATCTACACTTTACATTAAGATACACCTGCAAGATCCTCTCGACCCATCTCGACTTGTAGGAAGAAACATCTTTGTGAGATCCCCGCGGCTCATAAAGGGGAAAAGCCTTAGGCGACAGGGATATCAAGCTGTTTCCTAAGCATTGTTGCCCTATAAATAGGTCAAGACTGACTCGTGTATACTATCCATGAGCCACGGTCGACAAAATTGGTAAAAGACGCTGCCATCAAAATAGAAAGGTGCAACTCACGGGCCTCAGTGCTTAGAACTACATTTCTTAAGAATTAAGATTTGAGTCAATGATATATGACGGTGCCAGTGCCCTCTTGCTATTTTATCAGATTAAAATTCTAAAAGTTATGTACGATATGCCAGCCCGAAACCAACCGTATGCTATACATTACTCTACACTACTTCACTTACGTATATACCTCCATGAGCAAAGTAGTGGGGGCATTTGTTCACACCTGTTTGAGCGTTCACTTACAAACATATGCGTATTTGGATGAGAAATAGCGTTGAAAGCATGCTGATTTATATACGCGTGTGGAAGGTTAGCTCATGACACGTGCACACGTGCAGAATGCATATATATTTAAATGATACAATCAAAGGAAGAACATGTCTTGGAAATGAGCATTCGGCAGTCAACGCTAAAAAGAATTCATTTAAGTAAACATTTTATTCTACGGGTTAGAGATCACCAAACATAGGATCAAAACTACAAGGATTTACAAAACAATAAATAAAGTTTTCTAAAGCCCTCTCAGCCTTCTCCACCATATTGAAGCGGCGATCCTCACAAAGAGTCACTCCCCATCGATCAATGTCGTACCCATCGGCGAAAGCAGACATGATGGCCCGCTGAGCCCGTATCTGGCTCAGCAAATGAATGGAGCGATCTCTCAGAGGCATGGTGTTCAGTCGATAAAACTGCACATTTGTAGTATATTTTTCCTACCATTTTTATATTAAAAAGGACTTTATTATAATATATTATACATATGAGGGTTTATGTGTAAAAACATTATTTTCCATGTGTTAATATATTTAATTATCATTTGGTAGGAAAATGTATGCAAATAATATTATTGATCTAATCCTAGTAGAACAAAGTCTACTAAAATCTTATTTGAGTTGTTGTGCAGAATATTTCCAAGTTGTTATGAAGGATTTAACAAACAAATCAATTTGTTGAAGAAAACTTGCCAAATTAAGAAGCAAACTTGGAGACCAAGTCTGGAAGCAACAGAGAAAAGATTTTCAGATTCTGAAGATGCCTAGGATTGCCACATGTCACCAGATGAAAGCCCAAGAAAAATAAGCAATTGATCACATCCCTTGAGCGCGGATCCGCGGCCAAACCCACCCTGGGGCCGCGGATCCGCCGCAATAATGATGAGTTGGAAGGCAATATTTTGGGAGATTGACAACTGCTGAATTTTACCAACTTCTCAACAATAAGATTCTGGGTTTGCATTATAAAAAGACACCGAGAGCCTCTTCGAAAAGCTATCAAGCCGACGAGATCACGAAGTCCAAGACGGCTCACGCATCCAGGCTGATCATCAACGGTTCATCTACCTCCTTGGAAGAGATCGAGAAGCAAACTAGGTTTTTGTAATCATTTTCTAAGGAATCAAAGTGTACTTGATCTTGTTGATTAATAAAGGTAGTTCTTTTTCTTATTCTATTTCTTCGTAGTTTAATTATGCATTCTCTCTCCATCTCTTTTTCTCCCAACATGCGCGAGTAATTCTCCGCTTGTTAGGGTTCGTAGGATTAGGATAGGCTAATGGACGATGAAAATAATTAAACCCTTTTTAAGTCCTATAAAGTTTAGGAACTTTATCAAAAGAATCATTAACATCCTAATCGGGCGCACTAGCAATTCTTTGCTAGTTCCGACCGCGATTAGAGATTAGATTAATGATTGTTTTGGTAAAGGCTAGATATGAACGGAGTTCCGTGTCGAGATAAGGGTTAAGAGTGGGATTCCTTTTCCCTCCAGAAACCCTAATCTACACGCATCACCGTCGTTCTAGTTCTAAATCTATTAATGGATAAAAAGGGTAACTTTTAATTAATCTTCCATAACTACTAAATCCTAACGAACCCTACAAGCCCTATTATTATATTATTTAAATCTCTAAAATAATCTAGATCTATATTTTACATTAAAGTAGATCTAGAAACTTTTCACAAAATTCTTTATTCCTCCTCTCTTTCTCAACACATCTAAAGTAAAAATAAAAGGTTCCACGTTTCCCAGAGGACGACCCGTACTCATCTCGGTCTAGCTACGCGCGACACCGTTCTGATTGCGGTTACACTACAAACACACTTTTTCGAAACAATCAAATGGCGCCGTTGCCGGGGAAACGTGCGTAATTTTTTATTTTTACTATTTGTGTTGAATTCTTAGACGAGTCATATCATTATTAAAACAAAACTGCAAATTGTATATTTAACGATTATTGTGTGAATTTTTGCGAGGAAATCTGGAGTCACGGACTTGAGTAAACAGGAGATCTAAGGTTCACGCTTCTCTGGTAAGATTCTAACTCCCTTCTCTCTCCTCTAAAATCCAATATAATCTATTTTCTGCAGGATTCTTTGCAAAATATCGCCGCTCAAAAATCTTTTTGCAAAGTTTTGTTTTTCGGTTTGTTTTTGCATATTTTAATATGGATCTTTAAGGGGCAAGGACCAAATCAAGATTAGGTGGGGATTTCATCACCCTTCCTAAGCCCCACAAATCACAAACCTAGCATACAGATCAACCCTTCATTAATTTAAAAAATATTTAGACCAGACTCTAAGGACTGTCGAGCTCAATAGGAAAAAGACTAGTATAGGCATCGGCCGTTTATCCTAACTGACATTGCGGTGTCTAGACTAGTGGTTTTTAATTAGGCCCATTGTAGTGGTGGTTCCTTCCCACTTACCTGGCCGTACTTGTCCGTGAAGAGGCGGTTTGAGGTCCTATTTCTAGCCTTAGTTAGGAGCTGTCTATAGACTGGACCTAGGTAACCATAGTTCTAGGGTTGTGCATTTTTTTTTGTGATTTGTCTAAATCTGTCATTTTTCAAAACAAACCAATTACTTTCTCTCCTTTTTACCCCTTCCCCCTTCTTCTCTTCTTATAATGGGTGACCTAAACAGAAGAACACTTGCCGAGCTTTGCTGTCCACAACCAGATATCTCTTGTTTTCGAAATCCCTTCGGTATACCGTCCGGCTCTTCCATGTCCTTAAGAGATCATATAGAACAAGCAGGAAGAAACAGTTGGCCACCTCAGTCTAGGTCTTATCAACCATATCCTAATCCTACACCTGTTTCAGTTCATACCCAGAGTGAGGAAGCTCCTAGACGAATGTCCATTGCTGAGCACATAGCTAGGTCTAGAGGCCAAAGTTTCAACCCGGACCAATATCAACCATCACCACCACTGTCCGGAGAAGAGTTTGATATGCGGTTTGTATATAGCCAACCAACCAACCCATATCAATATTCTTCTTATCATAATATTGATCCTACTCCTACCCAAGTTCAGCAACCATTCTATTCCTATCAATCCAATCCGACTTTTCCACCTACTCTAGACAGTTCTTCTAATCAGTCATTTGGGAGTTTTAATTATCCACATGAATTTCAATCTTATACTGAAACCCCTTATCAGCCCAAGACTAGTCTGGAGCAGACATTAGAAAAATTTATGGACATGTCGAACCAAATTATGAAGGATTTGGGTAGTAAGACAGAACTGTACCTCCAAACTGAAATCCACAACTCCAGTTTCATAGATTCATCAAGTACACTAAATAGAATGACTGATAAGTTGTGTGACTTTGTAGTGTTTGATTTACCCAACTGTGAAGGGTCCCTTTCAAGTGAAACCATACCCAACCCTTGTGATCTCTACACCTCCACTCTTGAACCAAAACTGATTGAAAACCATACTTTTGATGAGGAGTTTGAGAATTTTAACCTTCACTTGAATGAGGTGATTGACGTTGGGGATATTTTGATTGATGAACCCGAAATTTTGGATGATTTTGGCCCACCAATTCATCAAATCCTTTCACTTCCTTATGGTCATCATCTTGAGCCTTTAATTCTTCCCGAATCCCAAATATGTCTTGAAGTTGATGATAATGGTATACCCGAAGATCAGACCGAAATACAACCTCCATCTTCCACATCTGGTTCAGCAACACTCGACATACCAATTTGTTTACCCATTTCACCTTCTACTTTCTCCGGTTCTTCTTCTGTTCCTATAGTTTCAGTGAGTTTTGATAAATCACAATCTGTTAATTCAAGTTCAATAATACCAGAAATTCAACTTGATTTGGATATTTTTGAAAAAGAGGTAGATGAGTTTTTTGAGTCCTCTACCTCAGTGATTTTTTATGAATCAAGTAGAATAAATTCTGGCATAAAACTCTTTGACAACAAATTGTTCAATCACACTATTGATAAAAGTTTTGAAGAACTTTTTGCTGACGAACTTGAATTTTTAAACAATACGGATTTTGTGATTGATCAATCTCCACCTCTAGAGGTTGAACCGTCACCATTCCTTCTTTCTAATCATTCACATTCATCCTCATTCTTTCTTTTCTCTAATTTCAAACCCTTTCCAGACCACCTCTTATGCCTTCCCCACTTTTTCTTGAGTCGATACAACACATTCTTCCATCAACCTATACGATATACTGATAAAATCTTTGAATGGTTGGTGTTAACTTTTGGTCTTTGTAAAGCCTTACTTTGACCAAATGACTCACCCCCTCTTAAAATGCTTCATATTGTCTAACTCATGTTTGAGGGGGGGTATATTTTTGGCTCTTGATCATAACTTTTGTCCTCAAATTTGTGAGCCAAAAATAAGTTTGGGGGAGCATTTTCACTTTCATATATTCTTGCCCCCATTAATAATTTCCTCCCAAGTCTACAGGTTTTTGAGCTTAATGGATGACATCAGTGAGGACACTGCTGTAAACAGGTTTGGGGGAGGTTTGTGCTTATTTACACATCAATTTGCATCATATTTTGCATAAGCACAACATTTTCAAAAATTAAAAAAAAAATTCTTTTATAACAAAAGAGTAGAAAGTGAAAAATTACATCCAAAAGATAGGAATAGTTTAAGAAAACCAAGAAAATTAGAAGTTTTCTTAAACGAACTAGTAATAAGTAGTTATGAGTTGTTGTCCCAAGGGTTAGTAAGATGAAGGAAGTCACTAATTTAAGGATAAAAATAAGTCTGAAAAATAGTTTCTATTCTGGAAGCCAAACATTTTGAACGTTGATACCCTACTATATGCACTTACACACGTCTTAAAACTCGGGATAGTAGAGGATACCTTGAAATGCTCTTGTCTAAAAGCCAAAGTATGAAGGAAGTAAAAAAAAAATGAAGAAAATATAAAAATGGTGAAAAGAAAAAAAAAATGAACACTGGTTTTGTATCGCCAAGGCAGCAATAAAAAAATATAGCGAGGGTGCCTCTTCACCTAGTGCCCTAAGGCCAACTGGTCTGGGAGTCACTGCTAAGCCTTAGGAGGTGCAAGACGAGGAAAATATTATCACCTAATCAGCAAGCACATAAGTAATCGGTCTGTTAGTACCTCAAGAAGTATTAACGGTCGCATGAAAATGTGTGAGCAAATCTTAATATTCATTAAATTAAAAAGTACTAAGGCAGATGGACAAGAGTATGATAGCTTGAATTGAATTCTCCGAGTGTAGGGATGTCCATTACACACACGTAGGGGTATATGATCAATGTTTGGACGAAAGGTAGGAATGAAGAATAAAGACGATGTTTTATTGAGGGATGATGTGATTTCTAACATTTTTTCATGACTATTAAGATAGGGCTCATGACAACTGAAAAGCTAGTATAGTTGGAAACTCTTCTTTTCAAGGCCTTTCTTTTATGGTTCTTATCTTTATATGTAAATTTCACCATCTTTCTTTTGTTATTGGATTTTGTGGGTGTAATCCGCTGAAAACCCTCAGGAGACAACACTCCTCCTACTAGGGACACCTAGAGGTTTAACGGCTTGTTGCACATGCTCAGTGCAATCGTGTCTGCCTACGAAAGTGTGCTTAGTTTTCTCCTTTCTTTTTCTCCTCTTAAATAAACTAGTTTGCTCGGGACGATCAAAGATAAGTTTGGGGGTATTTGTTCAGTCGATAAAACTGCGCATTTGTAGTATATTTTTCCTACCATTTTTATATTAAAAAAGGACTTTATTATAATATATTATACATATGAGGGTTTATGTGTAAAAACATTATTTTCCATGTGTTAATATATTTAATTATCATTTGGTAGGAAAATGTATGCAAATAATATTATTGATCTAATCCTAGTAGAACAAAGTCTACTAAAATCTTATTTGAGTTGTTGTGCAGAATATTTCCAAGTTGTTATGAAGGATTTAACAAACAAATCAATTTGTTGAAGAAAACTTGCCAAATTAAGAAGCAAACTTGGAGACCAAGTCTGGAAGCAACAGAGAAAAGATTTTCAGATTCTGAAGATGCCTAGGATTGCCACATGTCACCAGATGAAAGCCCAAGAAAAATAAGCAATTGATCACATCCCTTGAGCGCGGATCCGCGGCCAAACCCACCCTGGGGCCGCGGATCTGCCGCAATAATGATGAGTTGGAAGGCAATATTTTGGGAGATTGACAACTGCTGAATTTTACCAACTTCCCAACAATAAGATTCTGGGTTTGCATTATAAAAAGGCACCGAGAGCCTCTTGGAAAAGCTATCAAGCCGACGAGATCACGAAGTCCAAGACGGCTCACGCATCCAGGCTGATCATCAACGGTTCATCTACCTCCTTGGAAGAGATCGAGAAGCAAACTAGGTTTTTGTAATCATTTTCTAAGGAATCAAAGTGTACTTGATCTTGTTGATTAATAAAGGTAGTTCTTTTTCTTATTCTATTTCTTCGTAGTTTAATTATGCATTCTCTCTCCATCTCTTTTTCTCCCAACATGCGCGAGTAATTCTCCGCTTGTTAGGGTTCGTAGGATTAGGGTGGGCTAATGGACGATGAAAATAATTAAACCCTTTTTAAGTCCTATAAAGTTTAGGAACTTTATCAAAAGAATCATTAACATCCTAATCGGGCGCACTAGCAATTCTTTGCTAGTTCCGACCGCGATTAGAGATTAGATTAATGATTGTTTTGGTAAAGGCTAGATATGAACGGAGTTCCGTGTCGAGATAAGGGTTAAGAGTGGGATTCCTTTTCCCTCCAGAAACCCTAATCTACACGCATCACCGTCGTTCTAGTTCTAAATCTATTAATGGATAAAAAGGGTAACTTTTAATTAATCTTCCATAACTACTAAATCCTAACGAACCCTACAAGCCCTATTATTATATTATTTAAATCTCTAAAATAATCTAGATCTATATTTTACATTAAAGTAGATCTAGAAACTTTTCACAAAATTCTTTATTCCTCCTCTCTTTCTCAACACATCTAAAGTAAAAATAAAAGGTTCCACGTTTCCCAGAGGACGACCCGTACTCATCTCGGTCTAGCTACGCGCGGCACCGTTCTGATTGCGGTTACACTACAAACACACTTTTTCGAAACAATCACGTGGTAATCAAGAATGCATCATGAACGCAGTCGATCTTGTCCACCGGTGCGTCGAGCATCGCCAGAGTCATCTCCGTTGGATGAGGAGGAATATCATCGTGCACGGCCAGGAAGATCACCCGGAGCCAAATAGAGCCGACGGAGAGAGGAGATCCCCTACAGGTCAGGAGCTCATGCATCACCATGTTACATTGATCATCCATAAGAGCGGGATTCGCCAAGCGTGCAGCAAAACAAGGAATAATTTCCTCGATAGGCACCTCTCATGGCTTCCGAGAAGCAAGTGGGCGATTATAGACCATGACTCTTGCTCTATTAAAATGGTTCTTTTCTTATGAAGGAGAAGAAGATTATTGCTTCATATTATAAAGAAAAAGCATTCAAGTCTCGGTATAGAAAATATTGTGGAATCATTTCCAAGCTCCGACTAAAAGAAGGCGTCGGAAAGGAAAATGCTGACTCCGGAAAAATAATAATTGAGACAGTGCCCCACGTGAAACACAAATGGCGCTGGATAATCCTCTGACGGCGTCTTATGTGAAATACACGTGAGCGTCGACGTGCCAAAAAATTATGGTGCCGGATTCTGCAAGAATTAAATTCTGAGGCGGCGCCCACGTGCACAATACGTGAGCGCCAGCACCCAAATTAAGAGTAGGTAGAATTAAATTCTACATGAGAATTATTTCCCTAAAATCTGGGGATATTCTCTGTAAGCAGAACCAGTGGATCAAAGATCCAATAGCAGAATTGAATTCTAATATGGAAAATATCCTTTCTAAATAAAAAAAAGAAATTCTCTGTTAAACAGAGAACCGTTAGATTAAAAATCCAATAGTAATTAAAAATTACCAAATATAGAATTAAATTCTATTAGAGAATACTATCTCCCTGATCTTTCTAAATAAGAAAGATATTCTCTGCTGGATCAAACATCCAATATTAGAATCAAATTCTAATATGAGAAAATATTTTTCTAATCTTTCCAAATGAGAAAGATATACTTTGAACCCTTTGATTAAAAATCTAATGGTGATTAAAAATCACCGTTTGATAGAATTAAATTCTATCTATGGAAAAATATATCTCTAATCTTGTTAAAAACAAGAATATATAATCTGTAAAACAGAAATTCTCTGGATAAAAAATTCAACGGTGGATAAAATCCCAAATAATTTTTGAGGCCAATTAAATCAATTCGTGTCTCTCAAATGAGAGATTTTCTCAAACTAATTAACAATTTGCCTTCTCTATATAAAGAACCAGAGACTTTAAGTCTCAAAAAGAGAATCGACCTCATAAGTTTTCTACAAATTGAGAATTTAATTCTCCTTCAAAGAAAGTCTCCTCGTTCTCTCCAAATCTAGGTAAAGAAAAAGCAGAGATAAAACATAATTCTTTTGCCAGACATAAGTAAAAACAAGGGTTTAACCCTTCATTAAAAGAACTTAGTTTTTTTTTTCTTAGATCTGAGATCTGTAAGATAGATCTTCCCACAAGTTGAGAATTTAATTCTCATCCGGATGATCCTGTTCTTCAAACTCAAAATCTAAGGGAAAGAATTAGATAAAAAGAACAGAGAGAAAAGACATATGTTCTAGGAATTTAATTCCGCTGAAAACAGGATTTAACACTACATAAAGAACTTAGTTCTTATAAAAAAATAGAAGAATTTAGTTCTCCAATAAAACCGATCCCAGATCTTCAAAACAGAGATCTTGGTGACCATTAATGGTCAAAATGCTATTAACAGAAATTAAAACTTCTTCAGAAAACATTAATAGAGATTAAAATCTCTAAAACAAAAGATTCAGCATCTCACGTGTTTCGCACGTGAGCGCCCAAAACAGAATGCTCAGCGCCTCATGTGCTTCACACGTGAGCCCTCAACAAAGAAAAGAGCACAGAATCTCACGTGAGTCCCATGTGAGTGCCCAAAAACATAAACTCAACGCCTTATGTGCTTCCCATGTGAGCGCCCAGAGGTGAAGACTCGACACCTCACGTGAGCGCTGTATAAAAGTGTTGAGCACTATATATATGTAGTCAAAATGACCAAGTGCTTAGCACTGATTGGACATTGCCTATGTCTGAGAGCTTCACGTGCTTCCCACGTGAGCGCCAGAGCAACAAATAAGTGCTTAGTACTTCTGAATAAAGGGAAAAAGATCAAGACCGAGACCAAATTGGCTAAGTCTCTCTGAAGTTTTTCTTGCAGCTGAGCCCAAATGCTCTATTGTTGGATTTTAACTAAATGTAATGATACTTAAAATATTTCTAAGTTGATTTTAGTCTTAAAATAAAACTAATCTATTTTTAGTTAAAATAAATTAAACTCAAATGCTTATATATTTAAATTGACGTTAATCTAAAATAGATTAACGGTTCTTAAATAAAATATAATATTTTTTGAACTAATGAAACTACAATCTAAGTTCAAACCCCAAATCTAAAATATACGGATTTGGATTAATCCGAGCCCTACGGGCGATGATATAAATCTGTCTCCGTATACAATCCACGGGCAATCTTAACAAAAAAAATAACACACGACATGAAGCGAACTACTGGAGCAGGAGAAAGCGGTTATCGCAACGCACATATTGCATATTGAGTTCGTATGATCTGTTTGACTTGTTGATCAGAGGTTCTCTCGCCCAGGGTCTCGAAAAACAAGTAATTTTTGCCGAAAGTAAAGGGTAATTAACGGCAGCTTAGTCCGCAGTTGCCGAAGATTCGGATCCCCACAATCATTAAATCCCAGCCTACCCCAAGCAGGGGGAATCTGTAATATGCCTGGCAAGTGACGCGCATTCCTATCTCAATAGGGTGGCGAAAAACACTCTATGCAGACGTCGCTCACGGGATAGGGGAAGTAACCGCCGGAGTGGAGACCAACTTCATATGGACTCTGCTTGGACCAAGTTCCCAGCCTCTCTCTCTCAATCTTTGTGGTGCCCTCCGTATACGGCGTTTAGGACTGGGATCAGTATGATCGAATCGTTCTATCCACTGAAATCAATTCCCGATGTTTTTGCCTGCTCCACCACCCGCTTCTACACCCACATTAAGCATTAAAACATAAATATATCATTTAAATTTGAACTTAACAAAAATTTCATTCGAATTAGAATAAATATTAACATTTACGCAGTACTCCTGGATAGCAGTGTCGGGAAATCGAAACTCGTCCGTGGTTGGATCTGTCGAGATGTCGTGGACGTCTAGATACGCGGTCAACGCGTTCAGTGTACCACCCTGCGTCAGGATTTGAGCTCTCTGCAATTCGCCAAAAATTTACATTTATTATAAAATAACTTTTAATATTGCATTATGTCAAAATAGTTATATTGTAATTTACCGATACTTTCATGGCACGAGTAATGTTCCTCGAGACACCTGTGTAAGCGGGACGACCCCTCTTCGAGCACTTCCTATTCTTCTTATTTTGATCGGTCCGTTTCTGCAAAACACAATCAAATTTAGTTTTCTAATTAAGCAACACAAAAAAATAAATTATACACTAAACAATTAATTATATTTAAATTACAAACCTAAACATCCATAGTTCTGAGATTGAGATAGAGAGCGCTGCATGTTTATTGACATTGCAAAAAACTAAACATCCCAATAGTTCTGAGAATGCATCAAATTTAATTTGGACATTTGTAATATTTCTAAACTGGAGAGAGGTCTTGTTAAGCTGGTCCTAATTAGAAAGCATGTAGCAAATATTTGACTTCTCCTAAAGTGAAGTCCAACTAACAACTTCAATGAAAAAAAATTCACATGATATAGAGTAATCATCTTGTTGAAATGCCATTCATCTCTAGAAGCTCTGCTTCTAGATGTAATAGGATAAACTTCATATCATTGGAATGAATTGTTCAGCATAAAAAAGAAATTTTCCATTTAGAATTCTTTTTTTCCTTCCTTTTATTCCTCCCTCACCCCCCCCCCCCCCCCCCCACCCCTCCAAACAAATACATAGATTAGTCTCTTTAATTTATTCCAAAAATTCGAAAAATGAGTGTCATCTTTATATGATATAAAGAGTTCCCCATTTAAAGCCCATTCTTTATATGATATAAAGACTCCGGATCCCATTCAAAGGATGCAACTTAGAAAAATAAGGGTAAACTGTCAAAAATCCGGCCCGCTCGAGAGTTATCTAAAAACCCCTGATATTTTTGAAATAGTTAGAAATTGTGTACTGTTCAAAATCTTGTGAAAAAACCCTAGGTTGTATTTCATTTAAACATTTATTCCCTCCAACTCGTTGGATACTACAAGCAACCCGTTGGATACTATAGGCAACTAGTAGAAAGGGGTTTTAATCATGCTCGTTGGATACTATAGGCAACTAGTAGAAAGGGGTTTTAATCATGCTGAGGGGTTTTTTAACCAGAGGAAAAGACTTAGGGGTTTTTACACAAGTTTGAAGCGGGCCGGGGGCTATTTGGCAATTTACCCTGAAAATAACCAAGGTCCTCTCAATAATATTAATATTAATTATAAATAATAATACAATAATAAATGTAAATACATATTCTTTGTCAATTCAATGGCCCGAACTTTATGGAATGTGAATATATTCTCTCCACACGTGATACGATTTACTTCCTTAAATATATACTACTAACCATATGCAATCTTTAAGATAAGTTTGCAATTAAACAAATTGGGTAATTCATATTTGAGAAAAAGGAGTGGCTAGACATCGATCGGCACTCTATGAATTATCTACATTGACAGAATATGTGGCAACACATGGATTCATGTGTATGATTATTTTACAACTACAAGCATTAATTATATAGAATGGAAAAAATGTAAAATGACAGCGGGAAATTCCAAGCATTGTATTTCGGCATCCTCCCTCGATAATTATCGGAACTATATCGGTTTTCAAGACTGGAGATTTGTATTTTTGTAAACCGTTGTTGGCTGAAATTTTAAGGTTATTCATTTCAGGGACCAAGAACAAAACTTGGTATTTAAATCCCCAAAAACTAATAAGATACACCATTTTACTCCATTTACGATTTCCGTCAGGAAAAACCCCCATTAACTTTAACTTGAATTTTTTCCATAGGTTTTAGCTTTACTCTTTACCCGAAAACAACAAGTAAGAGCGCAGAAACATTCAACATTTTCATACCTAAAGAAGAATGTTGAAAATGTTTCTGATTTCATGGCCAATCGATTTTGAGAAAGATGCAGTAGAAACCTAAACTCTAATTTCAATTTGGAAAAGTAATTGGGTATTTCCAAAAAAGAAGAGAGTTTGGGAGATTTTGAAGAAAAATATAATGTTATGTCGTTAAAAGTTGACGGAAATCGTCAGGAGAGGTAAAATGGTGTATCTTATTAATTTTGGGTTGGGTAAATAATAAATACTAAATTTTTTGGAGGTAGAAAGAAATTTGCTATGCTTCAGGAGCGCTACGGTTAAAAAAACCAAATCAAAAAAGAAAGATGATGAAACCAAGTCATCCATGGAACCCACAATTAATTAACCTTCCATATCTTTAATGAAAAATAATTAATGACTTGTTTATTTTATAATATTTTCATCCCTTATTTTTTCTACCGTAATTTGTCTACCCAAAAGCTTGTCCAAGAGACAAACATTATGGACCCATCTGTTTGACACCGTCGTTGTGATCCCTACCATTTTAATCCATTTTAATGTACTAGGTAAACTATTGTGCAGAGAAATTGTGTATAGGAAAAGGATTGTCCTTTAATTATATCTCTCATTCATCCTGTCCCATCTCCATTCTCATCTCTACAATCATTTTGTTCTTTTGTGTAGGAGACTCCCTTCTCTCTCATGGTGACTCCCCCCCCCCTCCCCCCTCTCATGATAGTCTCTGTCTCTCTCTCTCTCTCTCTCATGATAGTGAATGCTTTATTGATTGAATTTTTGTTTAAATTTTCAGGCTGAAGCCTACGAAAATATCAAATATGATGAGGTTAGCTTTCATTTAAATCTTACTGAACCATCATGAACTTTCAACTTTTTCAAATTTATACATTGCAAATATACACAATGAACGTATCAAATTGTCACCAAAAGTCTCACAAATTTTCGGAGTTTTTTTCCAATTTGATACCATGCATTCACCATTTTCGAAGAATTGTTTGATCTTTATACATATACTTCGTAACATTAAATAATATGAGGGATTTTTTTTGTTTTGCAACTCACGAAGTTCATGTTTATTATGAACATCGAAAGTTTATGGTATTTTAGTGAAATGTAAGTCTTATTTTCCCAAATTTGTTCAGAATATGTATGTTATCACATTTCCCCCTCTTAATTTTAGGAATTTATAACCAGTCCTCGTGGGTTGAAGCTATTTACATGCAGATGGCTTCCATCAAATGAAGAACCAAAGGCCCTAATTTTCCTATGTCATGGTAATTAAGTTAATTATCTTACTTAAGTGTAATCTTTTTCAAATACTGAAACTTAATTTGGTTACTTAAATTTGCAGGATATGCAATGGAATGCAGCATATCTATGAGAGGTAAAATTTTCAAATTATTGATAAAAAATTGTGTAATTAAGAACCCCTAAGAAATCTAAAATTATCCGGACTTTTTTAAACAAAAATATTTATATATTAATATTTGAATCAATTTTGTTTGTATCCTCCCACCAAATATATATATAACCTTTTTTAAAAACAATTTTGCGATTTCAGACACTGCGGTGAGGCTTGCGAAGGCCGGATTTGCAATTTACGGAATCGACTACGAAGGGCATGGGAAATCATCTGGGCTTCAAGGATATGTACCAAGCTTTGATGGCCTTGTTGATGATTGCTCTCACCATTTTATGACCATATGTGGTATATACAAACCTTTTTTGCAAAGTGAAATGATATTTTATTTTGCAAAATTAACTATATTTATATTATTTTTCTTCTATTTATTAGAGAAGCAAGAGAATGAGAGAAAGAAGAGATTTCTATTGGGAGAATCCATGGGAGGAGCTGTTGTGCTGCTTCTCCATAGGATGAACCCTAACTATTGGAATGGCGCTGTTTTGGTTGCTCCCATGTGCAAGGTATTACTTCTTATTTATTTATCTGATTAGAGTAGTCTAAAGATTTTGAAGTTGTTCGGAAGGTCTTGCTGTTCAAAATCTTTGTGAAAAAACACTTGGTTGCTCGTCATTTAGGCATTTATTCTCTCAAACTGTTTAGATATTACAGTCAACTTTTTAGATATTACATGCAACCAGTATAAATGGGGTTTTAATTGAGCACAAAGGTTTTTTAACAAGCGCACAGAAGGCTGAGGTGTTTTTACATAAGTTTGAAGCATTCCGGGGTTTTTTTTTTTTTTTTTTTGACAATTTACCCTTCTGATTTTGTTTAATAATTATGTAGCTGTTAGTGGTGTGGTTTATACTACGATTCTTAAGTCAATAGCATTAGTTGGGTGATTATATTAGTACCTGCCACTGTCCCCGAAGCTGCACAATTATGGTGTTAATTAAGCAAGGAAAGAAATTTTATATTCTAACAATGCCATTGTGCATGTGGACATTTTGAGCAAGGGTGGTTTCTAAATTTGTTTATATGCCTAACCAGCTGGATTTGAATCCAGTTCTATTTAAAACTTAGTTGTTATGATAATTAAGGAACGAGAGAAAGCGTAAGTTTAGGCTCTAACAATAATGATGATGAAGACCGGTGAGAATAGAGGTTGCAATCGATTATGTAGAGTGGAATTTAGCTTAAAAGTCCATATAAAAACACGAGAAGGTTGGTTTCAGCTTAGAAGTCCCAACCTCGACCACGAAAAGGCCATATCCAATATAAAGGGATAGATCCGGTCATTAAAAAGCTATCTTCGGCATAGAGGTCCCAAGTCAACCATAAGAAAGCTGAATATAGCATATATTAGGTTAAGATCTATCCAGGAGAGTCATTGTTTCGGATTGGGTAACTTGACGTTGTTGTGGAATAATTAACAGAGAAAGATGATACATGTAACAATGCTTATAACCAATCATGCAACAACAACACGATACCAACGAAAAATATAAAACGATGAACACACGAGAATATAAGAATCACAAACCAGAGAGAGACACAAGAATTTATTATCGAGGTTCACCAACCGGCTAGTCCCCGGCAGAGTGGAATCTGCAAACGTCTACTATATTCTTGAATCAAATTACACCAGCGAGCAACCCTATCAGATTTTTCTCAAATCTCTCTAGAACTTAGCCGTCACCCTCTCTCTATACAATAGTCTCTTAAATTGGCAGTACATATAACATATAAGAGAGCCCTATATATAGGCAAACCCTAATCCTATTTAAAATAAGAGATAAACTCAAATCTGAAATATTTGGTTAGCACAGAAAACCTGTCGACAAACGTTTGAACAAGAATTGTTCAGACGCCTGCCTTCTCTCTGTTAGATCTCATCTCCTTAGGCATGCGTCTGTCATGCCTTGATTAGACGCCTGCCTGCGCACTGAATTGGGCTAAATGTTTCTTCAGACGTCCGCTACAGACGTCTGATTTCGCTCTGTTGTTGGCTAAGGCACTTCTCCAGATGTCTGCACTTTGTCCTTAAGACGTCTGGTGTTACTCTGAATTTCTTCTTATGCATGCATGTAGGCCCAGGAGTTTGAACCTGCTTGTTTAGACGTCTGAGGAAGAATTCTCCACAATTACATTCTCTCACTTGAAAATTCTTCCGTCTTGATTCCCAAACTAGTAGATTTCACACGATTCCGCTATCTGCTCTCTCCTCATCAAATCTTCATGGAGAGGTTCACTAACCTGCAACAGAAATACAGCTTATCTCTGTCTACAGTCTTGATGAATATATCCGCGGGATTTTTTTCTCCAGCGATCTTCAGCAGTGTCAACTTACCATCTCTAACTTTATGCGTATAAAATGGTATCGTACCTTGATGTGTTTCGTCCGAGAGTGATATGCAGCGTTCATGGCTAAGTGTATCCTACTTTGGCTGTCGCTCCACAAGATATTGAAATTTTGTTTCTTACCCAATTTCTCGAGTAATCCTTATAACCGTATCATCTCTTTATTGGCTTCTATGATGGCCACATATTCGGCCCGCATCGTCGACAATGCGATAACTTTTTGCAACTGGGAGACCTAATTGACTGATGTTCTACCAACCATGAATATGTACTCTGTTGTGCTTTTTCCATTATCTCGATCATCAGAGTAGTCCGCATCAACATGACCTTAGACGTTGAGAGAGTCGCCCCCGAAGCATAAACAATGACTGGATGTCCCCCTAAGATATCTCAGTATCCACTTCACTGCATTCCATGCTCTTTTTCCAGGTTTTGCATGTAGTTGCTTACAACTCCCACTGCATGTGTAATATCTGGTCTAGTACTCGCCATTGCATACATCAAACTCCTTGTTTACCGCCGGGGACTGGACTGAGATGCGGAGACGTCTAACCTGAATACGGGGGCAAATACTATTTGAACATATCCGTCCACCTCTCCGAAAATGCCAAGTTGATTTATGGCAACGTATATCGGAGGTTTAGACAGATGCGACCGTTGTAACGTGATTTTATCAGATTTCCCTTCTTTGAGGAGTTTTTGATTGTGGGGACGCTCTTCCCCGCAGGCGCAAGCCCCTACAGTTAATTACGCTATAACCATTTTCTCCTGCTCCAGACAGATCACTTTGTGTCATGTTGTATTTTGTTTATTTTGGTTGCCCATGGATTGTATACGGAGACTAGTTTATGTCGTCGCCCGTAGGGCACGGATTAGTCCAAATCCGTACATATATATTATGGGGGTTGAATTTAGGACGCAGATTTCGTATGAACAAGGTCCATTAATTCGAGATATGTCATCTGAAAATCGTTAGTCATATTCAAGACTAAGATCGACTTAGGAATATATGGTTAAGTGTCACGACCCGAAATTTGATTCGTGACTGGCACTTAAATCACGCAACGTCTAAAGGCGTAACGTAATTTAAGTAAGCCGAAGCCCAGAAATTTAAACCTTTAAAGAAAATAAAAGAGATGAAGTTTTGAAATAAAAGTATGATGAAATCAAACGTTTTCTTAAATGCATACATAATGGAATATTAAAATGCAAGTGGATTATACTAGTTGAAAAAACATGTTTCGTCTTTTAAAAGTTTGGGCAGCACCTCCCTTGTATATTTTGATCCAAAACCACACATAACAACAATAAATGCATCCCTAAGCGGGAGCTAGGTCTTCGCCAATCGGCGGAATCACAACCACACAAGTCAGAAATATGTATACGACACCCAACGGCAAAAATCAACACAAAAGGAAAATGTAAAGAAGCAAGAAATCAAATCCTCCAATAGTGAACATATAATCCGTCACTCTAAATCTTGTAAGCACAAGTCTTTCTAAGTCTTACTAATTATACAAATACTAGTTTCTGATTGATGGAGTTGACTAGATACAACAGGAATAATAAATATAAAAGTGGGCATGATCCAATATGTCCTACCTACCATAGCAAATCATCTGAAAGCAAGCTGTGTGCCAGCGATATCGCTACTGATCCATGCGGTCAACCCTGCAAGAACTGTAGCACAACGGGGGTGAGTTGCCAACTCGTGAGTAGAAAACATCAGCAGGTAGAAATCGAATAAAACAACTATTTCCTAGGCCAACTATATCATGAAGGTAATACTATGATATCTAGGGTGACCGTGTCTGCATATATGCCAACAATATAATCAGTGCCTGTATGCATGTGGATATCATCGACGTGTCCATCAATGACACAACAACATGAAAATATATGCATGTAAATATGAGGATATCAACCAACATGTGTCCATCAATGACACAACAACATGAAAACATATGCATGTAAATATGAGGATATCAACCAACGTGTGTCCATCAATGACACATCAACATGAAAACATATGCATGTAAATATGAGGATATCAACCAACGTGTGTCCATCAACGACACATCAAAATCATGGAACCTGAATGTCCAACATCGACACTCGAAACATCATGAAACTCGTGTCCAATATCGACACGTAAATCCTCATATCTCGGGCTCCGTCAGTCCGGATCGGCCCACATCCATCTCACGACTCCGGTCGGTATCCTCCGGATAACCGCCGAGCCCAAATACTATCACCGGTAGGTAGTGCTCCCCTGTCAGGCTCAACGCTTAACTATACGAGTTTTCTTGCCCCGGGGTACCTCACCGGGTCCACCATGTACCCGCAGACAGTGCCTACCGCTCCTCGAAATCGAGTTTCACATACCAATCTCAGAACCGAGAAAACTCATGGTGGACGCCTCGAAATATCATATCAAGAGAAACCGGGTTTTTTAAAAACAATACATAATTTCCTTTGAAATATAACCACGGTTCTCAAATCCAGAATCTCATGGAAACAACATCTCAATGCGTATAATCGTAAAGCATGATGTATGCAAATATAGAACAGAAATGTGAGCATATCAAGTATATCATGCGACATAGCATGTGACGGTACTGAACAATTAAGAGTAATAGCATGGTGTAGCAATTCTACTGTGTAAGTGACATAGCAATTATCGATGATGAAAGTGTGTGAGCCGGCAATTCTATATAAGTGTAACATACGCATCATCGATAATTATGTAGGTGTACTAGCACAGGTATATGTAATGCAATGAGAACATCATAAACGTAGTAGAAGGTAAATCGTGAACGAAATGTTACGTACCTAATCTAACATCTACATAAAGGCTAAACTAAGCAGGGTAGATAGGGGTTACAACATATATAACATATCCGAGTCGATGAAACTATCAATCGGCAATCCAGCCTCACAGCATCACGTACAGTAATCCATCATACAACGGTATTAAACAATTAGGGATTCTATCAACCTATATAGCAATAAGGGTACGGATCTAACGTCTCGTACGGTATCTCACTCATTATTCTCATAAATATATATATACACATATCTCTCAAGACACATCAATATCTCACATCAAGTGATTTTATATATATTTATCTTATTTTACCGATCTCATAACACATCTATCTCAATCTTATCATATTCATTGATCTCATGTCATATCAATCTCAATCGTATCCGCTCGTATTATCTTATCTAACCGCCTACTAACTCTTTTAACCATATTCATAAGTTTCTCACATGGTTTCTCCAACCATATTCTATATGTGTGTGTGTGTGTGTGTGTGTGTGTGTGTGTGTGTGTGTGTGTTTCCATTTATAATTTGCGGGGTGCTATACGCCATCCACCCGACCTCCCCCGTAGATATAAATCTACTCACCTTGATCCTCGCTTGCCGAAGTCGATGTCGCTATGCTCTTCCTTATTATCCGAAGTCCATGTGAAGGTGCCTACATATATAAACACATAGTATCGTAAACAGAAATCGCGTACGAAAACCAAAATGGCACACAAATCTCACATAGGTTAGAACCTACGGCCTACGTATGCAAGAAGAACCAATAACCCTCGATATCAACGTAAAAACGCCAATCAACCAATATAAAACACCAATATCAAAACTTAAGTTATTAAAACCCACAAAACATAAAACAGAAACTTAGAAAACGGGTCCCAGATTTTGCTTCAGGTAGTATGAGTCTAAACAAGCAATGCAAAAGGTTAGTCTATGAGGTAAGTGAGCTACAAAACCAACCTTAACACCCCTACCCTCAATTGACCAGGCGACAACATCCAAAATTCCGGCATGGCCGGTTTTACTGAGGCGAAATGGCACCGTATTTTGGTGGTGGTATCCTATGGGTCTATCTAGGTTGATGTATATGTTTGTTTTTCTCAGATAAAACCCAGGTCACTCCAGATTTCCTGTAGTCACACAATATTCACAAACCGACACGAAAAGTTTCTAAATTCCAAGTCTTGGGGTTTTATTCGCAGTTTTAGTATATAAGATTAACACTACCGGAGTTTAAGGTCACTACTAAATCTCAATTGCACCATCTCAATTCAAATCAAACCATAATCTCAACTTAGAATTTTCAAAGGTCACAAAACGACACTTAAACAAATTTTAAACTACACTAAGATGCTAGAAAAACTAAAAACCAAACTAAGGGCATGGGATTTACCTCATTTGGCAACTCAAGAATTTTCTTGAGTTGCTCAAAGTCTTCAAAATCCAACTTTGATTGGTTCAAAGGGTTTGTAGAGAGGTTGTGATCATTTTTTGTGAAGGGGTTGTAAGGTTTTGGCAAGGGTAGGAACCTCTCTCTCTCTCTCTCTCATGCCCTCACATGGCATGCCATGCCCCAAGTCATTAGTCCCCCCCTCCCTCTCCTCAATAATGTACTCTTTCTTTTCTTTCTCACATAACAAACACAATACCACAAACACAATCAAAGCGCACTAGCCATGGAGAATGTGTAAAAATACAACATGACATAGGGCACTAGCCATGGAGAATGTGTAAAAATACGAATTTGGCCTAATCGCGATTAGTAGTGCACTAATCAAGTTTAATTTAAACTTGCATATAATTAATTATAAAAATGCCAAAATCCGATAAATTTATTTTTAAATGATTAAATTATTTTAATCTCCAATTATTTCCCAAATATTGGTATATAATTATACCAATTTACGAAAACCCCTATTCGCAAATTGAATAGTTTTCGCAAAATATATTATTTTAATATTAAATTCCAAAAATAAATAATATTTTATATTTTTCTGAAATGTTACATTAAGGCTCGTTAATCCTGTTTTGGATTAATATCAACTTAACAAGTATGGATTAAAGACCTTTAATTATCTTTGAAACTAAGATCACTTAGGTTTATTGATATTTTGATCAATACATGACATTTAAGAAACTAGAAATGCCATCATTTAATTAAATTTGGTGAAGTGATTAAATGATGTTTTGTAGTAAAAGTGCACATGTATATATGATGCACATGCTCATTTATTTCATTTAAATAGGGTGCGCACATGCGTTGCACGGGTTACGCACTGTTTTGTTTCAAAAATGTTGCGCATGAGTATCACATGACACATCTATTATGGGTTTCAAGTTATATATGTGCATATGTATTTACGTATGTATATATTTAGTAAGTCAGCATGCATTGCAGATAACATTTGCACATCAGTGTGCATGCCTTCGTAGGATATTTTTATTAAGTGCGCACACGTGGGTATCACGTGATGCACATACCTTCAGAGACCATTTATATTAAGTGCGCACATGTAGGAATCACGTGATGCGCATGTCTTCAAAGGCCATTTTTATTAAATGTGCACATATGGGTATCATGTGGTGCGCACATCCCCGGGGGATTATTTTCCCAAGATTAGCAACTTTTAACCACGCGCTAATTTGGGTACGCACTTATTTCTATCAGAAAGCACAAGCTTTCGTTAAGAAGTCATGGCTTTTGTTTTATCTTCTTTTCTTCTTCTCTTATTTGCAGAGAAGTGAAAATCTCGGTTTTCATCTTTTTTTTTTGCACGTCTTATTTTTAAGAACGAAGGACGAACTCTAAGATCGTTTGATCTCTTTTAATAAGGAATCGATAGATTCAAAGAGAAGCAAAGATTTTTGTATAAAAGCGAAAGCTTTTTAATAGAGAAAATGAGAAGTTTTCTCTTGATTTTTACCTTGCATAATTTCTTTGATGAAAGAGAAGTCTTGAGATTTTTCAAGGTTATAGAGAGTTTTTCTGTCCTCGATTTCTTCATATAAGACTCCAATTTATACGAGAGAAGAAATTAGAGTTTTTTTGATCTGTTTTAGTTTATTCCGATCATAATCTGATTTCAGATTGATTTAAAAAAAACTAATTAATTTATATCAATTAATGGTGACATGCGCACCGTTGGATGTTTGATCCCAAATCAATTTAGTTTGATCTGTTGATTCATTAAAAGGTGTGCACGTGTTGATTCATTAAAGGAACGTGCCGGTGCGCACATGTTGATTCAGATGCATTAATAGGTGCGCACGTGTGTCACACATAATGGTTTAGATGCATTAATAGGTGCGCACTTACCACTTAAAATATTTTAATAAGACAATTTTCTGCAAAAAGAATGATTTAGACTTTGTGAACTGAAATCGGAGCGGCATTTGTGTCAGCAGGTGTAGAGACACACGGCTCGGCTCGGCACGATGGTGGCGATGGCATGCACACGTGTGGTTTACCATATTCTCTTTTATTGGTCTTAATGCAATAAAAGGTAGAAGTGTTATATAAACACTTCTCAATTTTTTGGTATGGCCGATGTGGGACTAAAATACATCTTCTCTTGTGAAAGAGTTTTGCTTAAAGCAATACTTGCATCTCACGTTTACACACAACTTTTGATTCCGGAAGAGTTATGAGATCCATAATATATCAAATCGAAACTCTTTTCAGGAAGCTTTCGATGCCATCATAATATTTCTGATTATCATTTGGGAGTATGGCAAAATATAGTCCGGAAAAATCTGCTTTACATTCTCTTGAAAATATTGAGGCCACTTGATTGGGACTCTTTTGTGCTCTTTTGCTTATATGTTGTATTTGTGCTTGATATGAACGCCCAAATTTTAGGTGGGAACACTCCCCACCGTAGATGCGTAAGACACTTTTGCCATACCATTGTCACACCCCGCTTCCCAGTAGACGGAAATGGTGACGGGGTAGGCCGCAACGTATTTACTAAGAAATAAATACGTTAAGAGTAATTAAGCAATATATAAAAATACACAAGAATGACAAGTGATATAAAATAAACAGCAATTTTATTTACATTCATCTTTATATACAACTGTTTGAAAAGAAAAGATACAGTGAGTAAAACAGTGCCTAAACAATGGCATACAAAATGAAAGTAAGTACAAGGAACTAGAAGTTAGGCTGTGCCGCAAGCTGATCCAAATCCTCCTGTCTAGGCTCGATCTTCTGAGAGTCATGTCCTCCTGACAAACATTTTGAGAAAGAAATAGAAAGGAATGTCATCAGCGAACTAGCGCTTGGTAAATCCCAAAAGAAGAGAGAGAATATAACCAGTAAAGTGAAGTGAACAGGTAAGTTGGACAGGTATATGATGGTTATTATAACGTGGTTGTTTGTACCTTTATACAGAAGGTATTCATGTTACGAGAGGAGTCCATCTTACCCCGTGGACTATGGTAACATGTAGTATAAGGCCCCGTCATAACCCACGGAACAATGGCACGGGAATTCATGTAGGTGTCTCTTAAGTGACCCCTCGTGCCACGATATACGTTTCGTACTGATCTACCCCTTTATCCCCGCGTAACGTATTGTATAGATTATAATTATCAGAGTTGCCAAAATCATGAATACAAGTTGTTCGATTATTCATGTTCATGATGTAACCAAGTATTCAAGTAGTCACGTCAAGTTATAACCATGGTTCGGTCAAGTCAGGTTAAATATACAGGTTTGATATTGATGTTTGATTTCAAGTATTCTTGTTCATGATCAAGTATTCATGTTTGATATTGGATTCAGATTTGAATTGGACTCAGACTGAGTCAGACACTTGTAAACTGATTTAGCTCTTGAATTAGGTTCGAGAGTCATCGGTAACTGCTGCACATGGACGGCAGAATTTGTGTCTTTTTCCAAGACAATTACTATTGATAACTCCGTTAAGTTTTCTACCATAAATAGGCAAGCAATCACTTTCTCCGGCTCCCTAGGGATCAAGAGAATTGATCCCGCTTAAACCTATATTTACTAAAGTCTTTAAGTATTATTTTTATATAAATCGAGGGGGTTTTATGAAAAAATATTTTAATATAGTTTAAAAGTAAACCTCGAGGGTGATTAGTATTATTTAGGATTGTCATGAGCATGGCTTTTAAATATTGAGATATTTTAGTGATAAATACTTAGTTTGGAAAGTTCATGGTATTTTATTGTAAAACTTGCCCTTTTGGTATTTTGATGGTATTTTATTGACATTTGTTAAACTTTTCATTTTTGAAAATATATAGATTTATTATATTTGAAAATATTGATTTATAAATTTATATAATTTTAATTTAAAGATAATTTTATTTTATTTAGAAAATTCGTATTTCTTAAAAACCGTATTTAAATCCTTTCAAGATCGAATGCTCTTTGAGGAGTCTGTATCTCGTTCTACTAGCGCAAAGATGTGTGATAATCCGCACCATCCATTAGCGGGTCCTCAAAGAGGGTTGTACATGCATATTCACAAAGGATATAAAATATCGATATAAAAGAAATCTGGTTTTTAAAGTTATGTGGTATTTTAGTGTGATATTATACTTCGCAACGAAAATACATCCAATGAGAAACGTGCTATGAAACCAAGTATACATGTGGGGTAGGTCGTTATTCCGTGAAGTTTTCCTAAGGTATTGTTTTAACAAAAACTAAAGAGGTGTTTAATAAGTTCATAGTATTTTAATGAAAAAGTGTTACTATTATTATTTTTACATGAGAATTTTGATGAAAAATCGATTCTAAATATTAGGGTTTAAGGTCACAAGTGATGTAGTGAAGTAGGATTGATTAAATTGTAAAGAAAAAGGGAGTTATGTGTTTTAGAAAAGAAAATGTCGGTATAACTCCAATTATACCGATAAATTTTTGAAAAGGAAATACAATAGAGTGGAAAGGATTTAGAAGGGACTTACGGTTTAGAGAGTAAAAGAAGGGTTGAAGAAGAGGGGGTAAGCTTCGTATCGTCGCGGGAGCGCCGGAATTGAATTCGATCTTCGCCGGAAGTTGCTTGCTCGCTAATTCCTCTTTACTCCACTTGTACTTAGAAACTTTTTGAGAGAATTTTGCTATAATTTTCAGAATGGTGCTAAGCCAAGATAGGGGATGGTATTTATAGTAGAGAATTAGGGTTTTGGAATTAAAATGGTGGATTAAAAAGTATTAAAATTTGGTTTAATTGTGAGATGAAGGGTGTCTGATTGATTGCAGGGAAATCAAACAGTGGAGGGGAGTTAGGAGTAGATGAAGGGTTGTGTGTGCAAAGCCCGGGGCTCTTTGGGCTCCATCCGATCGTCGGTGCCGGCCTTAATGGGCATCCGGTC
The DNA here is from genome assembly GCA_030015575.1 of Agapanthus africanus. Classification (NCBI taxonomy): domain Eukaryota; kingdom Viridiplantae; phylum Streptophyta; class Magnoliopsida; order Asparagales; family Amaryllidaceae; genus Agapanthus; species Agapanthus africanus. Next base: position 523,408,136 of record JASDDO010000031.1, read on the forward strand.
AATTTAGGATTTAGGGTATCTAGATTTGTGCCACATGTATTGTTCAGAGTTTACTCCATTTTCCAAATGTTTGATTTTTTCTGGCTTTTCATTTTCCTGTGCATTGCACGTGAAATCTTTTGGGCTTCCAAAAATTAAAAGAAAAATTCAGAAAAAAATAATGTGTCTGATGGGATTCGAACACACAGACTACGTCACAGCAGTGCAAGGCTTTACCAGTGAGCTACAAGTGGCTTCTTGCTGTTCTTTAACAAAATTGACTTATAACTCAAACTCAGGCTGTAAACTCTTTTCTGTACATTAAAATGGAAAATTTAGTACAGTAAATTCAGAGTCGTTACAACCATCCATTTGCTCTTAATTTGTCGGGCACAACTCTTTACTGAGTTTGAAGTACTTCATTAAAGACGTACTCACCGGTTTTGATTTGTCCATATTGAACCGCTTCAAAACCTTTTCCATGTATTCCTTCCGTGATAATCACAGCTTTTGTTGCTGTTTATCTCTTATGATTTTCATGTCCAGAATTTGCTTAGTTATCCCAAATCCTTCATGGAGAATTTTTCAGCCATCTTCTTCTTCATATTTTGAATATTCTGGAAATTCGAACCCGCTACCAACATATCATCCACATAGAGTGACAAAGTAATATAGTCGCCATCCTCAAAAGTCAGAACTTAGACGCAGCGATCTGAATCATAGCGCAAAAATCATGTCTCCAACATGAACTGATCGAACTCGAGATATCACTGCTTTGGAGCTTGCTTGAGATCATACAGGCTCTTTTGCAGTCTACAAACTATGTTCTTTTTCCCCTTCACCTTGTATCTCGGTAGCTGCATCATATAGATAACCTCCTCCAAATCTCCATGAAGAAATGTCGTTTTCACATATAGTTTCTTTAAGTGCAAATTCTCCACCGCCACGATACTGAGTATCACCCGAATTGAAGTCATATTCACCAGTGAAGAAAATATCTTTTGATAGTCTATCCCATACTGTTGCGCATATCCTTTGACTACTAAGTGAGCTTTCATGCCATCAACCTCATCCTAGATCTTGTGCACCCACCTATTCAGTAACGCCTTTTGACCCTTGGGTAGTTTCACTAGATCCCAGGTATGGTTCTTCTTCAAAGAATCCATCTTTTCGTTCATAGCCTGCCCCCACTGCTTTTTAACACTGTCTTGCGTCGCTTCTATAAGGAACTCAGGCTCTCCCGAATCTGTGTACAATATGAAGCCGGTCACTAATTTTTCAGGTAGCCTCCTATTTCGTGTAGATCTTCTCAGAATTGGTACATCTGGTTACTGAACTTGGTCTTCAATCTATTCTTGAACCTGATCCTGCACTGCAGTGCTCGTCTCCTCCACATTCTGATCTCCAGTTGTAGGTGTTAGTTCCTAATGCCCTCGCCGCTAACCCGTGGCAATTGCAGAATTCAAAAACAAAAATTTTCGTGGCACTAGAAACTAAACCCAAGAATCTAACCAAACACATAAATTAGAAACAACAACAAGATAGAAATCACAGCCTATGTAATGTCTTCATTTTCTCCAATTGGGTTAGACTCTAGCATGCTCTCAAAAGCTCCAGATCGTGTTTGCAAGCCGGTCCTTCTTCACCGAAGATGATCCACCCGAGAGAACCAATCCAAACTCCGGCTTCACCTAGTGAAGCAACCGATGCTCCAAGCTCGTTAGAAATGGAGAGTGGGGATGTAGGAATTTTCCACTATAATTTTCTCTCAAATCTAAGCTCAAGAGAGCGTCTAAAAAAGAAGGAGGAAGAGGTGAGAAAACATAGCCATGAGGAAGTCTTGAAGAACTAGAGAGCATGAATGATAGAATGAAGAGTGAAAAGAATGGCTTCATATTTTTTGCAACCATACAAATAAAAAACTCATAACAATATGTAATAAAATAATGAAGCCCCTTTCACTCTACATGTCTTCAACCATGCTCAATGCCACCTCACCCTCCACCTCATTTCATGAATATTCATAAATGAATATTCACAAATGAGCTGTTCATCTTCTAGAACAAATTCCGTATAAATATGGAATACAACCCGGTATACATATCGAAATGCATATACGCGTATTCGTATAAAAATACGAATAGCCTAGAGAGAAAATGAATAGTGAACAATAATACTAGAATACATATATTAATATATATATATATATATATATTATTAAATCAAAACTTGATTTAATAATCCGGTTTAATCTTAAGCCGCTAATATTATCAACCGTACGATTAAAGTCTGTGTAGCTTATACACATATTTAATCGGACAACTGTATGTATCAATATACGTCATCTATATCATATCGCATGAACCAGAAAAACCCTTTGTGTGGGACTCTAAAGACTCGTCAATACGATGGTAGTGAATTTAACCATAAGTACGTCAGCAGTACTAGCTGTACGTAATAACTACCCAGGCATTGAGCGAAAGAAAGGCCAACGAGAAAACTCATTTGTATCCCTACTGAGCCTGTCCGTGACAATTTCCATATAGTTCGGTTTGTTCATATAAGAGTATCGTATATTGGGTCTACGGGTGGATAAAGTTAGACCCCTAATAACACAATATTTCATGTCGGTGTGAAGCCCATCACCCACTAAGAAACTACTGATCCAATTCAGTAATTCTCATCCACCTTGGTTAAGAATTTCTGGTGATGGCCACCAGTACACAGTACAACATCTACCCCCAATACTGGGAGAGACGAATCTCTGACGATCCGCTCACTACCTCCATATGGCTTGGGACTGTACCCAACTAAAACCTGTTTGCGCGACTCTTTTGAGCCGTGGTAGGGTAGTAATAAAAGCATAGTGAGAACTCAGATAAGACAAATAACGATCTCAGGTCGACAGACTAACATATACTCATGTCACTTGAGAACTGCTACCTGACAATACTTATAATACCATCTAGCATGTTCCTGGCGAGTCCGTCCAGTGTAACTCATAACCCAATGAGCACTTGTATACTATCTTTGGTGAGTAACTAACACTAATGGCTGTGAGACTGGCCATCGCCCCTCGTCAGGGTCAAGAAAAGTATACACTAGTTTACTCTGGAATATTGATGCCTAGTCTCGATATTCTCACGACTAAGGACATTTAAGGATTTGTTTATAGACTACCCAGTTCTCACAAGTATGATCGCCACAATAACCCTGGTAGTCAAACATGAATCCTATGGGCTCTATCAACATGTAATAGTGATCTGTTGTACCACATAATACGTATTATGTACATGATGATAGAGATCAACCAGATAGCATGTTATCATCTCGAGTAAGACTATTTTACCCGTATAAATCCTCCCTCGATCATCATAATCGTATGCATGCGATTACAATAATTTCCTTAAGGGCACTATATCCAACAATCTCCCACTTGCACTTAAGGCTAATTATTGCGGTGTCGCATACTCACAGCCCGTGTGCTACTGAACACCCAATTTCTCGACTAATCAATTTCGCAAAGCATGTTTGTGAAACATTCGTGTTCGAGAAATAGCCTCAGTGAGTGGATCCGCTCCAATATTTCTATCTTTATATCTCTATAAGTCAACTTCGTGGAGAACGACTATCTTCCGAAATAAGTGATACTTGTCTTAGAATTTATCTGGATATCTGATGGGACCTTGTTCATAAATGAACTCCAAATCCAACAAAAATTTTAGACTGTATCTTCTTTTGAATTTAATTGGTATCCTATGCCATGCCTTCCTCAGTATCCACTTGGACTCTCTGTCCAACATACTGCCCCTCAGAAGAGGGTAAATTTTAACTCTGACAGTCACTCTGTCATTCAGGTTATCTTGGAAGGCTGAAATGATAACTGCCGCTTTAAGAATGCTGTTGTTACCATATAGCAAGAACATTCTCTCATGTTCATAACTGCTTCCCAATATTTCTTTAGGATTGGATTAATATATACTTATTGCAGCTAATGCAAAAGCAATATCAGGTATGGTACTTGACATCACATGATTGACTCAATTGCCTAAGCAAGTAATATGTCGATCATGCAAATACTTTCCTCATCGGTCTAGAAGTCATCTTTTTAGAGATGGTGACTCCATTAACTGCGGGTACACCACCACGTCAGGAGTCATCCATTCTAAAACACTTTAGAATGGTGTTAAAATACCCGAATTGGGACACTTCCCAAATCTATATCTATAACCATATATCTAGTTATCAGAATCCCAGATATTTTTTTCTAAATTCTATGTGGAGAAACACATGTGATAATCACAGTATAACCGATCGTAGTATAGGAACGTCACTTTCTATCTGGATCCAAATACCAAGATATCAATCCCTGCTACTTTCTTACCAGGTCTATTTTTTATTCTGATGAAGTCAAACTCTATGACCGTCTCTTCAAAAATAGATGATTTATCTCCGCTATACTTGCTTTAATTTATAAATAGAAATAAGCTACTGGCTCACCATGCTTCCGCCGCTCCCACTGACTATAACAACCCTCTGGCAGAGTCATATATACGTCTACTTCTAAAGATAATTTAGAACGACGTTATAATCATCCACTTGCCAGATCTCATAGTTTAGGACAGCAGTAGTGCAAACTTGGGTCATCAAAACCTCTTTGTCACCATCTTTGAGGAGACCGAAGTATCTCTCGGGTGGCTGAGGTTACCCACCAAATATGCGGAGTGGCTAATGGATTATCGGATCAAATTGAATTCTTAGGTTCTACTAAATTTTTAGTAATCGTTTGTGGTTCTGGAATCATTTCTAGTTCTACCATACTCCCATTAATATTTTCTGAAAAAAAACATTTTACTAAAGAAATGGCGAGTCAAGAACAATATAACTATTGATCTTGCAAATGGTAGAATGTTAACCCTCGTCAAATTCTGGGATAACCCACAAACTGTCATTACTGAAACGTGCCTTGACTTTATCCGGATTCTAGTTTTAAATATAAGCCGGAGAACTCCATATACATTAACATCGTTGAGATATGAATCCATTCTATATCCAATATAGAACAAAGACACTAATTTAATTGGAACCAGATTAAAAATCATGTTGTTATTTTCTGTACATATCGACTAAATATAAGAAGGCCATGCGACATTACTTATCAAGGAGCGCACCCATGGATGAGTAATCTGAAAGAGAAACAAATTCTCAAATATATTACTTACGACAGAATACCTAGCATAAGTATCCACATCTTCGATTATCTCGAAGAATCTCCATACTTCCAACGCATGGTTCTCTACTTTATTCTTATATTTATAACTTCTCAAAATTTGGACCTTGTATTTCAACGAAATGCATATCTAAAACCAGAGAAGTCATAAGTAAACAGAATATAGTATGAGTATCAACCCCTTGTCCTAATAGACACAGGACAATATACAATACTTTGTATAAATCCTCTGAGTTTACTAACTCAAATTCCGTATGTTGTAAGTTGAAAATTGTATTTTGGTTAAGAATATCTATACCGTTAATCATTGCACCTTATCTTATCCTCAACCGATAAAAGTAAATTTTTAGAACACAACTTTCAAAATTTATATCTTACTTTATAAAATAAATATATAGATATTCAATTTTAAAAATTGGTGCATAACAACGGTTATTCAAAACTAAATATTTGCCGTAAGGAAAAAACGGGCGATTTAATCCAATATCACCAACTTCTATGAATTCCGATATTAAGGATCAAAATACCGATTTCCCAATATTCTACTCCTCAATATTTGTAATGCCTTACAGATGTGAGATCCAAACCTGGTATATATATACCCTGGAGTGAGAATTAATTGGAAAAACAGTTTTCAGCAACAACAACTACACAGAAAAATTGAAACACGAAAATGTTTCAGGGGGTGGCCGGGTATTCCTAGTAGTGTCTTTTACTTTATCCAGATTCATGACAGCAGTCGCAATTTTTCTTGCCCTCACTACAATCCCTTTATATGTATTTACTTCTTATCTTCTGTATACCACACTTAGGCTAATTGGTTTTCTTCTTCCCCACCTTTCGACGCTTGCCTAAGGTTTGGAAGAAGACTATCCAATAAGCGTAACAGGTGTACTCTCTTAATACTAGGACCCCTCACAACCTGAGATAAGGTAAATAGAAAAAATAACTGAATAATCCTATTCAATTTCCCCAGAACCGTAATCCATTCTCGAACTGAAACAATTTTCTTCGAGTTCGTATGTAACTATACGATGGCATACCTGAAAGTCTAGCCCAGCACCACCAAGAGGTTTTAATAGCATCAAGCATGCCAACTTTTAATTTTTATTAGGTGCTAAGTTAGACTAACAAGATCTTTACTAGAATATTAGGGTTTAAAACTATGATGATATAAAAACTAAGAGAAGAGAAGATGGTTATACCCTCGTAGATCAAGTCTTTCTCTTCTTTAGCTCCGAATTGTAGTCCACGCGACTCCACTGGGCTCCTCTTCGATTTGAACGAGCCTCCTTCATGATCTTCAAGTCGAAGAAGATCCACCCGAAGTCCCTCTAGCTCAAACTACCTCTACACTAAACTCTTTTAGTGTAGAAAACACGCTACACTTGATCGCTAGTCAAGTGTAGGATGATGAAGTAGTGGTTTTGAAAGCTTACTAAGGATCTCACAAGTTCAATGATTCACATCACATGTGAGGTTTTTGAGCTTGGAGATGTGGTAAGAGAATTTAGAGAGCAAGAGCTCATGCAAAATGGCTAAGGCAAAAATAACCAAGTGATCAATAATAATGAATGGCTCCTCACTTATTCAAGCATAGAATAAATTGCAATTCTAAATTGCAACCATACTTGAATAGTGAGTCAAGACCAATAAAATATGATAAAAACCATGCCTTAGACCATGCCCAAAATATCTCTTCATTTTACACCTCATTTTTCTATTTTCTTAAAATAGAAAATCAAGCCATGCTTCATATAATATATATATATATATATATATATATCAAATAAATATATTAACATATATATATTAATAAAGCAATTAGTGAGCTAATGATATTAGTTAACATATAATTATATCAAATATAAATATACATCAAATTATTAAATCAACACATGATTTAATAATCCGATTATATCACATATGACCGACTAATATCATTTATCTGTTTATCACATTATCAAATCAACACTTGATTCGATAATCTGGTTATATCACATATAGCCTAACCGATAATAGATAACTGCCAGATTACAATACGGTATCGCATACACGTATTTAATCAGGCCCACGCACATATCACATATGTGCCCTACTCCATTTCGCTTGAATCAGGAAACTTCTGTGTGGGACTCTAAAGACTCGTCAATACGCCAGCAGTAGGTGATGATCACATCAGTTACCTACAAGCCATCAGAGGTACTAGTTGGACGTAACGGCTACCCGGGTATTGAGCGATATGAAGATCAACAAGCAAGCTCGTCCATACTTTCCATGAAGCCTATCAGTAACTCTACCGTACAGTCCGGTCTTTTCGTCTGATATGTCGCATATCATGTCTAGGGGTGGTAAACGTCAGACCCCAGTAACATGATAAGTCATGCCGATGTCTGGCCTATAACGGTTCGAGAAACTATTGATAACTCTTATCAGTAAATCTCAGCTGTAGCCCTGGCCAGGGACTTCCAGTTATAGCCAATCGAGCATAGCACAACATCAACTCCCAATACCGGGAGAGATGAAACCTCTCTTATTGCTCATTACCTCCAAGTGACTCGAGACTGTACCCAAAATCCACCTGTTTGCGTGTCTCCTTTGAGCGTGGTAGGGAGGAAATCAAAGCACAGTAGAAGCTACATAAGACTTTATGACGATCTCGGGTCTACAGACTAACCTGTACTTGTGTCACCAGAGGACTGCTATCTGACGATAGGTGACTACCAACTAGGAGTCCTCGGCCAGTCCTGTTCGATATACCCATTCTCCAATGAGCACCTGTGTACAATCTTTTATGTCATACACTAATAGTTGTGAGATCAACCATCGCCCTCTAAGGGATAAGAAACGTACACACTAGTCTACTCTGCAATATCGATACCCTAGTCTCGATATCCCCTCGACTAGGAACTGATTAAAGGATGTACTTTTGGACCATCCTAGCCCCACTAGTACGATCTCATCATAATCCTGGTAGTCAAGTACATATCCTAAGGGCTTTATCAACATATGAGAGAAAGACAGTAAAGAACACCAGTCAACATGTTAAGATAAAGAGTAACCAGATAGCATACTATCATATCGAGCAAGAAATTCCTCTATATATATGTCCAAGCATCCACTATAATATACATCACATGTACAATAGTGGCCTCTAGGGCATACATATTCCTAACAATCTCCCACTTGCACTAAGGTCATTTGTTGTAGTATCTCATACCCAACATCCCAAAAAGTCTCTCAAACTGCATCTGGGGGAGGGCCTTCGTAAGTGGATCCGCTACGTTGTCCTTCGTGTCAACTCTCCTGATCTCGATCTCCTAGCGATCTACTATCCCCCTGATCAGGTGATACCGCCTAAGAATATTTCTGGATCTCTGAAAGGACCTGGGTTCCTTCGCCAAAGCCACAGCTCCATTGTTATCACAATACACAGGTATTGGATGCTCAATGGATGGAACCACACCAAGCTCAGCAATGAACTTCTTCATCCAGAAAACCTCTTTGGCAGCGATGTATTCAGCCTCCATCGTCGAGTCTGCTACGGTGTCTTACTTGGAAATCTTCTAACACACCGCCCATCCGTTGAGGGTAAAAACAAAACCCGAGACCGACTTATTGTCGTCCTAATCACTTTGGAAGCTCGAATCGGTAAAGGACTCTATCTGGAGTTCACCGTTATCATACACCAAGAACATTTCTTTAGTCCTTCTTAAGTACTTAAGAATGTTCTTCACAACTGTCCAGTGTTTCTCCCCAGGATCTGATTTATACCTGCTCACTACACCTAGTGAGTAAGCTACATTCGGTCTGGTACATAACATTGCATACATGATAGAGCCCACCGCCGAAGTATAGGGTATTCCTTGCATGCGAGCCCTCTCCAAATCAGTCTTGGGAGACATCTCTTTGGAGAGAGTGGTTCCTGAGCAAGTAGGTAAATTACCTCACTTGGAATCTTCCATACTAAACCTCTTTAGTATGGTGTCTATATATCTCGATTGGGAAAATCCCAACATCCGTTTAGATCATCTCTATAGATCTTTATCCCCGGGATATAGGAGGAATCACAAAGATCTTTCATGGAGTACTTAAGTGATAAGAAGAGCTTGACCGAGTGTAGCATAGGAATATCATTCCCTATCAAGAGTATGTCATCCACGTACAATACAAGGAAGATCACCTTACTCTCTACAGCCTTCTTATATATACATGGTTCATCTATATTTTTGATGAAGTCAAACTCTTTGACAGCTTTATCAAAATAGATGTTCTAGCTCCGCGATACTTGCTTCAATCCGTAGATGGATTTAAGTAGCTTGCACACCTTTCCGCTACTCCCACCGTCTATGAAGCCCTCTGGCTGTGTCATGTACACACTCTCTTCTAAATCACCATTTAGAAAAGCGGTCTTGACATCCATCTGCCAGATTTCGTAGTCATGGTATGCAGCAATGGAAAGTAGGATCCTGATGGACTTAAGCATAGCGACAATAGAAAAAGTTTCATCATAGTCGATGCCAGGTCGTTGATGAAAACCTTTTGCTACAAGTCTATTTTTTAAAGTCTCGACTTTTCCATCTACACCAATCTTCTTCTTGAAGATCCACTTGCTCCCAATGGGTTTTAACCATTCAGGAGTAACTTCCAAAGTCCATACTTTGTTGGTGTACATGGATTCCATCTCGGATCGCATAGCATCCAGCCATTTCACAGAGTCTCCACTTGTGATGGCCTGCTTGAAACTGGTAGGGTTATCATCTTCCAGATGCAATCATCACTCCCACCGTCTATGAGAAAACCGTAGTATCTCTCAGCTGGATGAGGAACCCTACTAGATCTGCGGAGTGGCTGGGGTTCGTTGGGCACTATTGGATCCTCTGGTTCCACTACATCATCAGTTGTAGTCTGTGCTGCTGGAACTTCTTCCATTTCTATCTCATTGCCACTAATTTCTTTCACAAGAAATCCCTTTTCTAAAAAGGTGGTATGTCGAGAAATAAATACCTTTTGTTCCTCAGAGTAGTAGAAGATATACCCTCGCGAATGTTTGGAATATCCTATAAATTTGCACAGAACTGACCTTGCCTCGAGCTTGTCCGGATTTTGTGTTTTCACATAAGCCGGACAACCCCATATCTTAACATAATTAAGGTATGGTCTCTTTCCTTTCCATATCTCATATGGAGTGGTAGACACAGATTTGGTGGGAACCATATTCAATAGGTTTGCAGTTGTTTCAAGCGCATATCCCTAAAAAGAAATAGGTAACTCGGCAGTACTCATCATAGAGCGCACCATATCTAATAGGGTGCGATTTCTCCGCTCCGATACACCGTTGTGCTATGGCGTATACGGAGGAGTAAGCTGAGAGAATTCCATTCTCTTTTAGATAATCACGGAATTCCGTGCTCAAGTATTCTCCTTCTAGATCAGATCGTAGGGTTTTAATATTTCTACCCGTCTGGTTCTCAACTTCATGCTTATATTCCTTGAATTTCTCAAAAGCTTCAGATTTGTGTTTCATCAAGAACACATGTCCGAACCTTGAGAGATCATCGGTGAATGTAAAGAAGTAAGAGAAACCATTCCTAGCATGTGTAGATATAGGACCGCATACATCACTATGTATTAGTCCCAAGAGTTCAGTAGCTCTTTCTCCGTATCCGGTAAACAGAGTCTTAGTCATCTTGTCTTTGAGACATCACTGGCAAATTTCATAAGATGAAAATTCGAATGGATTCAAATATCCATCTTTATGCAACTTAGCCATTCTTGTCGTATTGATATGACCTAGTTTACAGTGCCATAAGAAGGCTTCGTTTATTTCTGAACTTTTCCTCTTGTTTGTGTTCTGTACGTTAAGAACTGTACTTTGATTAAGAACGTATATACCGTTACATAACGTACCAAATCCAATCAACACTTGATTTTAGAAAATGTTCATAACATTATTCTCTAATGTGGTATTATATCCTTCTTTAGTTAGCAAATAAACCGATATAATATTGCACATCATCTTTGGTACGTAGTAACTGTCGTTCAGAATCAATGTATTACCAGTTGGTAATACAAGGTGATATTCGCCAACTACTTTAGCTGCAACAATTGCATTATTCCCTACTGTTAGAGATTTATCACCTTTTCCCAGTTCTCTACCTTTCTTTAGCCCATGTAAAAAATTACATACGTGGGATCCTGATCCGGTATCCAATACCCAAGATGTAGAACAAACTGAAAAATAGTTCTCGGTAACGAACACATCCGAAGAAGATGCATCAACATGTTGTTTGGCGCGGGAATCTTGATATTCCCCTATTCCTACGGAACCAACGTTCCCCAGCTTAGTATAATAAGCCGGTTCGGTCAATACATCCATATTATTATCTTGATTAAGGCGTGACATTGGTTGCTGCCTGAAAAGAGAGAAGGAAACACATTAGTGTGCGCTCTTTGTAAGATTAGATTGGTTATTATCTTATTTAATCAGGATGACTCCCACTGTTTTTATCAAATCTTCCTTCAAACCATAAAAGGTAAGATTAGCCGGGATTAATTACACCCTACAGGTTCGCCAATCGTTCGGCCAGGAAGGTATCGGTATTCCGAGGGATGTTCCCCGTGCTTTCGCATGGACCTAATTAAAATAAAGCTCATTTCCATAGAGGCATAACCCCATAGACACCTATTGGATTAGCTAATTGCAAAGTGCAAAATTCTCCCGGGAGCAACTCTTAGTCGCAGTGGGTATCGGGATCCAACTATCATATAGAAGGTATGCAATCTCATTGCAAATTTCAACACTTGAAATTCCTGATAATGTTTTTACCCCTAGCGTCCTATGACCTTGACGCAGGCCAAATAACCCATAAGGTGCTAGTCAAGTTCAACCCGTTCATTTCTTGATTGAATTAAACCCACCCGTACGACCCTTGACGAAGGCCAAACAACGCCGTATGACTACCCTAATCCAATCGCATCACATGCTGCAGATAAGCACTAATTTAGCTACCGCACACTATGCCTTGACGCAGGCCAACAAACGTAGCACGAATACTAAAATATCACTTATCTGAAATAACGGAGGACTATGCAGATTTTTAAGAAAACCATGAGCGTAATGAACTTGATATCATTGTAGAATCTAATGATTTTGAAAAGGAGTGTTTTTTAGGCTTTTACTAGTTTCGCTAAAGCGGTCACTCCCGGTGAAAGGATCTCGGTTCTTTCCTCATCGAATGAGGTGCTGGATATTCATTAAGGAATAACACTATGCAAAGCAAGAACTAGAGAATCTATCAAAAGACAAAACCGAGTGGGTTATAGCATTTGCTAGTTTCGCTAAAGAGGTCACTCCCGGTGAAGGGATCTCGGCTCTTTCCTCATCGAATGAGGTGCTGGATATTCATCAAGGAATACCACTATGCAAAGCAAAAACTAGAGCTACCCTTTTTGAAAATTTGATTCTACAATATCTTTAGGTTTCTTCCTTTTCATTAATCTCATTAATGAAGTCTCATCATTTAATATTTCCTAAACATTACAGAAAAATGAAACGAAAATAGAACGTACGCTTATACCATCCGCATTCGCTACTGGGTCCCGTCATGCACCGTTGGGTTACTTAACTACCGGCAGAGCGGGGGCTGGACTAGCACGGGTGCAAAACATAAGCAACGTTTATTATATATCATATATATAATATAACATTCGTCTCACGTGGTTATATGATCACATCACAGAAGCAGAAGCAACATATGAAATATTGGGTATATTAGGATTTCCGTGTTTTAAATTTATCCTGTAATGTAAAACACGGATTCCACGGTAGTGAAGAATAGCTAAACCCACATCCTTAGACCCCTACGAGAGTGGCAAATAATCCTACCAATTCTAGAGTTAGGAGACCCGGTTTCAACCCCTTGAGATGGTCTCCCACTGGACTCTTGAACCTAGTTACTTATGCTCCCCGCCTTGGGTCTATTCTAATGCGGAAAAGTAAATAATATACATCAATGGTGACATCATCCTCAACCTGAAAGTGCCCCAATAAAAGAATATTACATACAGATTTTACATGAACGAAAATAAAAACTCTCATCTCACATAAAACTCCCCGGCTATTCATTCACGACGATCCAATGAATCATATCACCAGCAACACATAATATCGCATGTCATCAACGTAAGTAAATATGCATATCCCGGATTTCGTTGACATATAGCAACGAGATCAGAATACCCCACATATTACACTTATGGTCACAGAAAAGAAATAGAAAACTACAATAATTAGAATCCGTATATCCTTGGACATCATAAACCCGGAATATCTCATATTCCGGATTTCATGCCTAACTTGTAAAACTTGCATTTTAGTCTCAAATTGAAAACTCTTTTCAATAAACTGTCGGACAATTCAACAAGATTCCCGACTAAGTGATCGCGTACTATACGCAATTGCGACGGAGTTTTGATCCGAATCAAAATTCCGTGGCAATCGATAAAATGAAACTAAACGGCTAGATTTACAATAAACTAACTAGTTTTCAAAAAACTAATTATTCAGGATTCTAACAATTGTATCACATATCATCAACATCTATACAACGTTAAACTTTTCGATCGATTTAGCAAACACCCACAAAATCCATAGATCTCAACAACTTGAGAATCGTTAAAAATACGCAGAGAGTACAAAATGAAACCACAGAGCAGCACAAGAAAAATGGAACCTCAATTCACCAAATCGGCGGCGGAACCACGGCTAAACAAGCGTTTTGGCGGTGGTTCCGCGGCGCTTTAGATGAATTGTGGCTCCAAATTTCTTGGGGTTCCATAGAAAACCCTGTACAATTTTTTGGATATTTTTAATCATGAAAATTCCAACGTTTGAAAAATTCGACCGAAACATCAAGATTTTCCGGGTTTCGAAACCGATCAAACACTTTAACATCGTAACGACCTACCCAAATGTTCTAGTTTGGCTCTGATACCATGAAAGTCTAGCCTAGCACCACCAATAGATTTTAGTAGCATCAAGCATGCCAAGTTTTAATTTTTACTAGGTGCTAAGTTAGACTAATAAGATCTTTACTAGAATATTAGGGTTTAAAACTATGATGATATAAAAACTAAGAGAAAGGAAGATGGTTATACCCTCGTAGATCAAGTCCTTCTCTTCTTTAGCTCCGGGTTTTAGTCCACGCGACTCCACTAGGCTCCTCTTCAAGTTGAACGAGCATCCTTCGTGATCTTCGCGCCGAAAACGATCCACCCGAAGTCCCTCTAGCTCAAGCTACCTCTATACTAAATTCTTTTAGTGTAGGAAACACGCTACACTTGATCGCTAATCAAGTGTAGGGTGATGAAGTAGGGGTTTTGAAAGCTCACTGAGGATCTCACAAGCTCAATGATTCACATCACATGTGACGGTTTTGAGCTTGGAGATGAGGTAAGAAAATTTAGAGAGCAAGAGCTCATGAAAAATGGCTAAGGAAAAAATGACCAAGTGATCATCGAATGGCTCCTCACTTATTCAAGCATGGAATAAATTGCAATTCTAAATTGCAACCATGATTGAATAATGAGTCAAGACCAATAAAATATGATAAAGACCATGCCTTAGACCATACCCAAAATATCTCTTCATTTTAACCTCATTTTTCTATTTTCTTAAAATAGAAAATCAAGCCATGCTTCATATATATATATATATATATATTAACATATATACATTAATAAAGAAATTAGTGAGCTAATGATATTAGTTAACATATAATTATATCAAATATAAATATATATCAAATTATTAAATCAACACTTGATTTAATAATCTGGTCATATCACATATGACCGACTAATATCATTTAGCTGTTTATCACATTATCAAATCAACACTTGATTCGATAATCTGGTTATATTACATATAACCTAACCGATAACAGATAACTGCCAGATTACAATACTCTATCACATACACGTATTTAATCAGGCCCATACACATATCACATATGTGCCCTACTCCGTTTCGCTTGAACCAGGAAACTTCTGTGTGGGACTCTAAATACTCGTTAATATGCCAGCAGTAGGTAATGATCACATCAGTCACCTACAAGCCGTCTACGGTACTAGCTGGACGTAACGGCTACCCAGGTATTAGGCGATATGAAGATCAACAAGCAAGCTCATCCATACTCTCCATGAAGCCTATTAGTAACACTACCGTACAGTCCGGTCTCTTCGTATAATATGTCGCATATCATGTCTAGGGATGGTAAACGTCAGACCCCAGTAACTTGATAAGTCATGCCGATGTCTGGCCTATAACGGTTCGAGAAACTACTGATAACTCTTATCAGTAAATCTCAGCTGCAGCCCTGGCCAGGGACTTCTAATTATAGCCAATCGAGCATAGCGTAACATCAACCCCTAATACCGGGAGAGACGAAACTCCTCCTATCGTTCATTGCCTCCATGTGACTCGGGACTGTATCCAAAATCCACCTATTTACACGTCTCCTTTGAGCGTGGTAGGGAGGAAATCAAAGCACAGTGGGAGTCACAGAAGACTCTATGACGATCTCGGGCCTACAAACTAACTTGTACCAGTGTCACCAGAGGACTGCTATCTGACGATATATATACTACCAACTAGGAGTCATCGACGAGTCATGTTCGGTGTACCCATTCTCCAATGAGCACCTGTGTACAATCTTTGATATCACACACCAATGGCTGTGGGATCAACCATCTCCCTCTAAGGGACAAGAAACGTACACACTAATCTACTCTAGAATATCGATGCCCTAGTCTCGATATCCCCTCGACTAGGAACAGATTAAAGGATGTACTTTTGGACCACCCTAGCCCCACTAGTATGATCTCATCATAATCCTGGTAGTCAAGTACATATCCTAAGGGATTTATCAACATGCGAGAGAAAGACAGTAAAGAACACCAGTCAACATGTTAAGATAAAGAATAACCAGATAGCATACTATCATGTCGAGTAAGAAAGTCCTCTATATATATATCCAAGCATCCACTATAATATACATCACATATACAATAATGGCCTCTAGGTCATACATATTCCTAACAATACCCAAGCAATATGGATCTTCGTAGGATACATAATGTTTTGGAGAAATGCAAAGGGGAAGTAGGAGTGGCAGGGATAAATGCGACTTTGTCGTGAATCATGACAATCCAAAACCAAAGTGTGTAAGAAGATTCGGTTAACTTGGTTCATGAATTTTAGTTTAAGGTCAGGTCAAGGTTGCAGCCGAAGAGAAAGAAAAAAGAAACACTCAGCGTACACTCTAACCTTAATTAGATTGTTTAATCACTTTATCTAATCAGGATGGCTCCCGCTGTTTTCTCGAATTCTCCTTCAAAACTTAAAAGGAGAATTAGTCGGGATCATCTGAAAATCACTCAAGGAGTAACACCTACTCATCAGTGGGAATCGGAACCCAATTATAATTGTATGATAATTTTGATGGAATCCGACCAAAATTACCACACTCCAGAAGGTATGCGCAAACTTAGTAAGTTTCCCTTATATTTGAAACTCTAGATGTGGTTTTTACCCCTAACGACCTATGACCTTGACGAGGTCAACAAACCATAAGTCAGTCAAGTTCATCCCGTCATTATTCTGGATTAATCTAAACCCACCCGCACGAGCCCTTAACGAGGTTAACAAGGTCGTACGACTGTCCTAGATAATCGCATTACTATGCAACAAAAAGTACTATATAGATACCGAACACTACGCCTTGACGAGGTCAACAAACGTAGCACGAATATTAAGCAATACTAATATGAAATGACAGAGGGCTATGGCTGGTTTTTGGCGAAAAACCTTTAACGTGATGAACTTGATATCGTTGAAAGAATCATAGCAGTTTTAAAAAGGAGTAGTTTAGGCTCAGCATTTTTAACGGAGTGGTTTTGTAGAAAACCGATGTAGTTATAGTCACGTAAAATTTTTCCAAAGAGATCATTCCCTATGAAGGGATCTAGGCTCTTTCCTCATCGAATGAGGTGCAGGATATTCCTAACTGAATACCTTGATGCAAAGCAAAAGGAAACGCCTATAGTTTTCAAAAATTGGTTCCAACAACATTATTTAGGTTTGTTTTCCTTGCATCAATCAGAATTAATACAGACCCATAAATTAATCATATTATACCAGAAAGAAACGAAAATAGGCACACACATATATGCCATCCGCATTCGCCACAGGGTCCTGGATCTTCACCATAAGGTTACTTAAGTTACGGCAGGGTGGGGACAGGACTAGCACGAATGCAAAACATATATAGTGTCTACTAGATATATATGTAATATATATGAACATTCGTCAAACGCATGATATCAAGTAATATCAGAGAAGCATCACAGCAGAAGCACAGAAGCAAAAACAGTATGGAAATGCGGATAATCTATGAAAAGTATATTTCAATGGAGCCAAATACGAAATGCAATTTTCCCGGTCGTGTGAATAGCCCATAGTATTAGACCCTAGACCCCTATGAGTGCGGCAAGCCACCCGCCAATCTCAGAAGTGAGGCAGCCCCAATCAAGGAAGTGAGTGGGCCACCCAGCACTTTCAAGATCCGGTGACTTGGGCACCCCTCCGCGGGTCAAACCTATACCCCCTGCGAGTGCGGTGAATAACCCGCTAATTCTAGAGTAAGGCACCCCGGTCTCAACGTCATGAGATGGTGGCACGTTTCCCTCAAGAACTCGGCTACTCGAGCACTCCGCCGCGGGGTAATTCTAGTGCATGTAATGAAAAACTGAATATACAACGATGACTACGTCCGCAACTAGGACGCGCCCCAAAAAATAATACAATCTGCGATAACGGCAGTCCACATGTCGGACGATCGCCACTCAATATGAATATACATTGCATCACAGAGAATTCTATCTAATATTATATACACTGGGTTATCCATTACAACAAATCCAACATAACCATAACCAACAAGCAATATTCATGACAGAACATGCAAACTTTCGAGTATCAATTCCGTAACCCCGTCTAATTGATACATATAGAAATTAGACGATGTTTTACCAAACGTTATGATACACGCAACCATCACTAAACCTACGACAATCGAATACCGCACATAAATAGCCAATACGTCAATTTTACAAAACACCGAAAATCAAGTGTGCTAAAAAACGGCAAAAATTCTATGCTAAAACCCACTCCAGGAGTCTGAAATGAGGTCGGATTGATCCGAAACTTTGCGGAGGGCCCCGACACAAAATTAATATTAACTCGGAGGTGCCTACGATGGTACCCACCTCTTTAGGCCACCCTAAGGTGGCCAGGGGGTAGACAGACCCGAAACTTCCTTGTGAGGCAGTTCTCGGGTCCCTATCCCCTAAGGCCACCTTTGGATGGTCTCGGGGGTGTGGGCCCTCCCTAGGTCCCCCGAGGACATTCCCAGGGTCCTCGAGCACCTCTTCACGGCTTCTCGGTCCAAATCAAGAGCACGCAGGGATTCAAAATATCAAAATAGCATGGAAAAAGTTACTGGTTTTGCGGCAGTTTTTGCGAAGCAAAAACCAGCAAGATTCAGACGTCGTAACTATCTAGTTTAAAGTGTTTGGATGGCTCTGATACCATTGTTGGTTTCTAGTGCCCTCTCCATTAACCCACAGCCAATAGGGAATTCAAAAACAAATTTTTTTTGGCTCTAGAAACTAAACCCAAGAATCTAACTAAACACCTAAACTAGAAACAAAAATAAGATAGAAATCAAAATCTTTGTAGTATCTTCATTTGCGCCAATTGGGTTGGAGTTTAGCATACTCTCAAGAGCTCCAGGATGCGTTTGCAAGCCGGTCCTCCTTCGCCAAAGATAATCCATCCGAGAAAACCGATCCAAACTCCGGATTCACTTAGTAAAGCAACCAACGCTCCAAGATCGTTAGGAATGGAGAGTGGGGAAGTAGAAATTTTCTATTATAATTTTCTCTCAAATCTAAGCTCAAGAGAGCATCTAAAGAAGGAAGAGGAGGTGAGAAAACATAGCCATGAGCAAATCTTGAAGAACTAGAGAGTATGAACGATAGAATGAAGAGTGAAAAGAATGGCTTCATATTTTTTGCAACTGTACAAATAAAAAAACACATAACAATATGTAATAAAATAATGAAGCTCATTCCTCTCTACATGTCTTCAACCATGCTCAATGCCACCTCACCCTCCACCTCGTTTCATGAATATTCATAAATGAATATTCACAAATGAGATGTCCATCTTCTAGAATAAATTCCGTATAAATACGGAATACAACCCGGTATACGTATCGATATACATATACGCGTATTCGTATAAAAATAAGATTAGCCAAGAGAGAAAATGAATAGTGAACAATAATACTAGAATACATATTATATATATATATATATATATATTATTAAATCAAAACTTGATTTAACAATCCGGTTTAATCCTAAACCACTAGTATTATCAACCGTCCGATTAAAATCCGTGTAACATGTACACATATTTAATCAGACACCTGTCTATACCAACATACGTCATCTACATCATATCGCCTGAACCGGAAGAATTCTCTGTGTGGGACTCTAAAAACTCGTCAATACGCTGGCAGTGAGTTTAACCACAAGTACGTCAGCGGCACTAGCTGTATGTAACAGCTACCCGGGTATTAAGCGAACGGAAAACCAACGAGCAAACTCATCCATACCCTTACTGAGCCTGTCTGTGACAATCTCTATATAGTCCGGTCGGGTCTAAGGAGTGGATAAAATCAAACCCCTAATAACGCGATATTTCATGTCGGTGTGAAGCCCATCACCCACTAAGAAATTATTGATCCAAATCAGTAATTCTCGTCCACCTTGGCTAAGAATTTCTGGTGATGGCCACCAGTGCACAGTGCGACATCTACCCCCAATACAAGAAAAGACGAATCCCCGACGATCCGCTCACTGCCTCCATGTGGCTCGAGAATGTACCCTACTAAAACCAATTTGCACGACTCTTTTGAGCCATGGTAGGGCAATAATCAAAGCACAGTTGGAACTCACACGAGACAAATAATGATCTCAGGTCGACAGACTAACCTGTACTCATGTCACCTGAGAACTGCTATCTGACAATATGTATAACACTATCTAGCATGTTCCTGGCGAGTCCGTCCAGTATAAATCATAACCCAATGAGTATCTGTATACTATCTTTGGTGACTAACTGACACCAATGGCTGTGAGACCGGACATCGCCCTTCGTCAGGGTCAAGAAACATATACACTAGTCTATTTTGGAATATCGATGTCCAGTCTCGATATTCTCACGACTGGAGACATTTAAGAATTTGCTTATAGACTACCCAGTCCTAGAAGTATAATTGCCATAATAACCCTGGTAGTCAAGCATGAATCCTATAAGCTCTATCAATATGTAATAGTGATCTGTAATACCACATAATATATGTACATGATGATAGAGATGAACCAGATAGCATACTATCATCTCAAGTAAAACTGTTCTACCCGTATAGGTCCTCCTTCAATCATCATAATCGCTTGCCTGCGATTACAATAATTGTCTTGAGGGCACAATATCCAACAGTAGGTACTTGATTGCTCTCCTGAGTTCCATCTAACTCGACAAACTCAGATACTGCACCTTCCTTGGCTTGCTTCATTTTTTTATACAAGTGTTGCTCATCAATGATGACTTTCCAGCTTCGAATTATCTTCTTACTTGAATAATCCCACAGCCGATATCCGAACTCATCTCCACCATAGCCGATGAAAGCATACTACTTTGACTTGGAGTCGAGCTTACTCATTTCCGCCTTATCTGTAAGCGAATACACAATACAACCAAACACTTTTAGGTGTCAATAATTAACCGATTTACCTGACCAAGTTTCTTCTGGAATTCCTCCATCAAGCGCACTTGCCGAGCTTCTATTGATCAGATACACAACAGAATCGACAGCTGTTGCCCATAGGAGATTTAGCATATCCGCATCCAAGGTTATGCTTCTCACCCGCTCTTGGATCTTCCTGTTCATATTTTCAACGATATCGTTCTGTTGCGGCGTCACGCCAACTGTCTTCAACTAACATATACCTTTTTGTCAGCAAAACCCATCGAATTCTTGTCTGCAATATTCCCCGCCATTATCGGACTTGAGGCATTTAATCTTCGTACCCGATGGTTCTCCACCTGTGCAATCCAGTGTTTAATGAGACCAAACATATCGGACTTCTTCTTCATTGCATACACCCAGGTCATCTGGCTTGCATCATCAATGAATGTCATGAAGTACTGATTCCCACCATAAGACTCCACAGAGGCCGGTCCCCATACATCCATATGCACCATCTCTAATTTCTTGGTCTTCTTTACTACACCTTCAATCTAAAATCTGAGTGCTCATTGCTTTCCAAAAACGCAACTCTTACAAAGTCCCAACTCTTCCTTTTTAGCCCAGAAAGAAGCCTCATACCCTGAAGAATTTTCATATTCTTCTCGCTTAGGTGCTCCAATCTTTTGTGCCACAACGAAATCTCAGAATCTGCTTCTAAACCTGTCGCCAGCGCAATCGAACCTCCACTGCTCCTACTGAAGGAATACAATGAACCGCTCAATTTACCCCTTGTGACCACCAAAGATCCTTTGGAAATTTTCCACTTATAATTCCCAAACACCATAATATACCCTTCATTGTCTAACTGGCATGTAGAAATTAAACATTTCTTCAGATCTGGTATATATCTTACGTTCTTTAGTTTTATTTGACCTCCTCCTGACGATTGCAAAATAATCGTCCATTTTACAACAATCTTGCATGACTGATCGTTTTCCACCGTCACATATCCAAAGCCCCCTTGAATATACTAGCTAAAATGGTGCCGATCTGAAGTGCAGTGAAAGAATGCCCCCGAATCTAGAAACCAGATATCTGCATTTGTGCTATCATTTGCCGATAGAAAAAACTCATATTCTCCTTATTCATGTGTAGACACCACATTGGATTCCTTTTCATCTGACTTCTCATCTGATCCTTTTTTTAAGAGTCTGCATTCATTTTTTTTTACTCTTCTTTCTGCAGTTCCAATAGTCATCTTAGATCTTCCCTTTTGATTTTCCTCGGCTTTTTGAATTGTCATTCTTCCCTTTTTTCTCTTTCCATCTTCCTTCCATGATTCTCCACTGAGAGTGAAAAAGTTTCTGAACTCCCACTCATAGCCTTCTCATATCATCATTTAATATGCAACTCACCGCATCATTAAACGTGAGAGTCTCTGAGATTGAGTTACTGACTGCCATCACGAGATTTTCCCAACTCTCCGGCAACAAATAAAGAAATAAAATGGCTCAAATCTCATCTTCAAATACGATTGAAACCGATTCGAGTTGGCTTATCACACTGTTGAATTCATTCAGATGCTCTGTCACCGAACTGTTCTCTGCCATCTTCATATTGAAAAACTTCTTCATCAGAAATTTCTTGTTCGATATTGAAAGCTTCTCATACAACTTTACTAATGTCGTCATTAACCCCATGGTTGATTTCTCCTTCGAGATATTAAAGGCCACTTGCACAGTCAATGATAACCTAATCGTTGCCACGGCTTTCCTATCCAGTAGATTCCATGCCTCATCGGGCATCTTCTCGGGTTTTTCGCCTAACAACGAAAGATACAAATCCTTCTGATATAGGTAGTTCTCCATCTGCATGCGCCACCAACCATAATTATGACTATTGAATTTCTCGATTCTTATCTTATCCTCCGTCATTTTTCATCTATTGTCGCAGCAAACTCGATTTCTCTTTCGGATCTGAACAATCACCTTCAAAACTACAATCTAAAAAATGGGGAGCGGTCACAAGGATCGTCACCCACCGTAAACTTAAATCGTAGAATTAAAAATCCTTTGGTTCGCTAACCACGCTCTGATACCAGTTGTTGTGGGAGATAATAGCGGAGAAAAATGGTACACGGAACAATACTTACGACCAATCACGCAACAACAACGCGATACCAACGAATATATAAAACGATAAACACGCGGAAATATAAGAATCACAAATCATAGAAAGACACAAGGATTTGTTAATGAGTTTCACCCACTGTATGGCTAGTCTCCGGCGGAGAAGAATCTGCAAACGTCTACTATATTCTTGAATCAAATTACACCAACGAGCAACCCTAGGAGATTTCTCTCGAATCTCTCTAGATCTTAGCTGTCACCCTCTCTCTATACAATAGTCTCTCAAATTGGCAATACATATAATATATGAGAGAGCCCTATATATAAGTAAACTCTAATCCTATTTAAAATAAGAGATAAACTCAAATCCGAAATATTTGGTTCGCATAGAAAATCCGTCGACAGATGTCTGAAGAAGGATTGGTCAGACATTTGCCTCCTCTCTGATAGGTTTCATCTTCTTGGGCAGACGTCTATCTGCGCTCTGGATTAGGCCTCATACTTCTTCATACTTCTTCAGACGTCTGCCATAAACGTCTGGTTTCGTTCTGTTGTTGGTTAAGGCTCTTCTCTAGACGTCTGCGCTTTGGTCTTAAGACGTCTGGCGTTACTCTGGATTTCTTCTTGTGCATGCATTCATGTCCAGACGTCTGAACCTGCTTGTTCAAACGTTTGAGGAAGAATTCTCCACATTTTAACAGACGTCCATATCAGTGCAGCAGCATATGACGGATGCTTTAAGAGGTAACATGCATATAGCTGACCAAAGGGTTATAGTCCGACAACAATACTTTCATTTTCAAAATGAGGGGTCTCCGGTTCCAATTCTAAGAGGCCCGTGTGTGTGTGTGTGTGAGAGAGAGAGAGAGAGAGAGAGACTTGTTTCCAGATTTTGTTGAGGTAAAGTTTAAAGGCTTCCCCCCCAACTTTGCAATACATCATTTTGTTTGTTTTTTAAAATGTTGCAGCAATATTTTTCATTGCATTATCATTGTATTCTTTGTGGTGTTTCATGATATTCTTTAAACTAACCTTTTTTAATCGCATTTTTTTATTTTCAAGTAAAGATGGGATGATAACAAAACATAATGATTATACATTTCATTCTTTCATGAAGAAAGATTAAAATAATAAATTTTGCCTTTTGTTTTATAGATTGTTGAAGAGATGAGGCCTCATCCTATAGTGATCAGCCTCTTGAGGAAGATGTGCAACATCATACCTACGTGGAGAATTGCCCCTACTACTCAAGATATTATTGATATTGCCTTCAAAAGCCCTCAAAAGAGAAAAGAAGTACTAAATTTATTATGTATTTATACTTCTTCTTCTTCTTCTTCTTTTTTGGGGGGGGAGGGGGGTTGGATAAAGATATAATTAATATCTTGATTAATTCTTTGTTTTCCTGCAGATTAGAGATAATCCTTATTGCTATAAGGGGAAGCCAATGTTGAAGACTGCTCATGAGCTTCTCATGGTGAGCATGGACATTGAAAAGAACCTTCACCAGGTAATTCTAAATATATTTGAATTTGAAATATAGTTATGCTTGGGGGGCAATTAAGCTTTGTTTATATTTTATCTTTAATTAGTATATATGTTGTTATCCACATAAATTGAACTTTTCAACAAGATTTCTTTCATTTAAAATTCTCATCTCTAGAGTAAGGAGAATGAAATGAATAGGTTGGCATGCATGCATGTTGGCCCTAGCTATGCTTGGCCTATCCACCAAATATCAATTAAAACCTTTGTCAACATGTTTAAGTCATGGATTACAATAATTTTTATCTTAGAAAGGTAGTTTCTTAAGTCATTATCTAATTCTTGCTTTTAGACTTCACACAAATAAAGTTTTTATGATAATGTTCTTTAGCATGAGATTATAAATTAACTTTTTCATTGATTAGTTCATTCATATATCAAACCAGTTATTTTTCATGTTTTTCAAGGTCTCGTTGCCCTTCTTGATCGTTCATGGCGGAGACGACATTGTGACCGATCCCTTAGTCAGCAAACTGTTATTAGAAACCGCCTCAAGCAAGGATAAGACGTTCAAGCTCTATCCAGGAATGTGGCATGCACTCATATCCGCCGAGCCTATTGAGAGCATCGATCTA
This sequence comes from Agapanthus africanus, assembly GCA_030015575.1. Taxonomy (NCBI): domain Eukaryota; kingdom Viridiplantae; phylum Streptophyta; class Magnoliopsida; order Asparagales; family Amaryllidaceae; genus Agapanthus; species Agapanthus africanus. The sequence goes on from JASDDO010000031.1 coordinate 523,433,475, forward strand.
GTATTCTCTGACATCATAGCATGGCTTGATGAGAGAACTGTCAAACAAGAGGCGAGACAAGAAATGGAACGGAAGGCAAAACATGAAGAGGATTCCTTAACCTTAAAGCGCAAGTAACTTTTTTCATGAAAGTTTTAAGACAAATTCTTAAGCATCAACATTTGGATAACATTTTGGTGGTGGTGAAGAGTTTGCTTTAATTTGTGGTGTTCATAAGAGTTAGTTGATTTGGAGAAAGATCGTAATCAACATGAATAAGATGTTGTGTCTTTGTATGTAGGATGAATAAATAAAACTTTTCCTTTGTTTTTTTTTGTTTGTCTACAGTGACAAAATGACAATGCATTTGTCAATTTGTTTGTACAATAATTGAAAATGAAAAAAGATTACATTTCTTCCTTGAATTTTATTTTATTTACAAAAAACCACAAAAATAGATTACGGAGGCATTGATTACTGCCGATCGACCAAAACAAGTACCTATATAGCTCAGAGACAGCAGATTTCTAAAATTTGCCTCAACAGATGCATCAATAAGTCCCAGCACCATAGCGAGAGTGTTACAGTCGCTTGAAATTGCCAATGTAAGGGCTTAACATATATTACCTGTAATGACAACTGCTATAGAAATTACATCTGCAAAAACATTTTAAAATGCCCCTATAGGCCTATTATTAAATATAAAAGCAAATATTAGACAGTCTGAAATGCCACTAAATGGTACACTGAACACGGTTTAGGAACAATTACAGACCTTCAAAATGTAACACCATATAGACTTAATTTCATAAACGAGACAGTCAATTTATCAATGAATAAATTAACATATCCGCATCACAAACTATATAATTTACATTTTCCTCAATGACATAGAAATTGTTTGTTGTTGCGACGTATCAATCGACGATGCAGCGAAAAACCTTACGAATCTATAAATCTAGATCCTTTTATAAACGAATAAAAAATAATACCAGATACAAACCATAGAAATAAATAACACAAATAAATTGGGGGGAAATGGAAAGAACTTTTATTAGAACTTTAGAAAGAAAAAGAAACCTTACAGAGAATGTCAAAACTCTTTTCTTATGATCTCCAATAAGATCTTCATCTCTCTCTATAAGTTCTCCTTCAAAAGTATTGATCGTCTATGAAACCGATGACTCCCTAAAACTTTATGATAAAAAACTATCAACCCTAATTAATAACCTTAAAATCCTATATATAGCCTATACAATTTAAGTTATAATAAGATTTCAGAAATTACAAAACTACCACCAAATAACTGAATTTTCGAGATAATTCTCGACCAGAATTCGTGGTTATCTTTAAACAGATGTCTATCCCTCTGTGGGCAGACGTTGCCTGCACTTTGGCAGAAAGTCAATAGCGCTGCCAGACGTCTATCCTTATATGGACAGACGTCTAGCCCTTTGACCGCGTTTGGCCAGAGCTCGGTCAGACGTCTACTGCCTACTGGGGCAGACGTCTGGTTTCTGCTCTGAATTCTGGATCTTAAACTAGACGTTTGTTGCATATTGCTACAGACGTCTAGACCTTCTTTGACTTCGCAGTTTTGAACAAATACGAGATATCATTCACAACATTCTCCACCTTGGCTCATATAACTTTATAACAACCTTGAAAATATGTTGCACATTCGTCTTGTATTTAGTTGTTCTCCTTGTTTCTACTGCTGGCACAATCTTTCTTAAGAATTGTGAAACGGATATTGTCACAATTTTAATCAGAACTGAGAAACTGGTGCGACCCAACTATCTAGGTCGCTCTTCCTCACACTTGAATGCTTGAATAGAATCCAAGGCAGACTTGAATTTCTCCGCATGAATGACCTTCGTTAGCATGTCCGCCGGATTCACCTTAGTATCGATTTTTATCAAATCGGTCTCCTTCTCGGCCAACTCCATTATCTTGTGATACAGCACGTCGATATGCCTAGTTCGACCATGGTACACTTGATTCTTCTCTAAGTGAATGGTGTTTTGACTGTCGCAAAATAAAAGAACCAGCCCCTTATCGAACCCGAACTCACCAACTAAACCCTTTAACCACAAGGCTTTCTTAAATGCTTCCACTGCCTCTATGTATTCTACATCCATTGTTGAGAGTGCCACGGTATTCTGAAATGTCGACTTCCAACTGATAGGAGATTCTGCAACTGTATATACATAGCCCGTAAGAGATCTTCTCTTGTCTAAGTCCCCAGCGTGATCCGCATCTGCCTATCCTTACAAGTGGCTTGATTTATCTTCTGACTTGTGGAAGAATAAACCGAGATATTTAGATCCTTTTAGATACCTAAGTATCCACTTTATATCTTCCCAATGAAGCTTCCCTATATTTAACATATACCGGCTAACCAGAATTATTGCATAGGATATTTCTGGACGTGTGTATACCAAAGTGTACATTAGTAATCCCGCCGCACTTGCATATGGTACTCGAGACATGTTTTCTTTCTCCGCCAATTTTGGACACTCCTTGAAGGATATCTTAAAATGACCGGCGATAGGAGTGCTCACCTATCTTGAGTCCTTCATGTTGAATCTCTCCAACATCTTCTCAATATAGCTGACTTAAGATAGCCACAAGTTTCCAGTCTTTCTGTCTCGAATAATTTCCATCCCAAGAATCTTCTTTGCTTCACCTAAATCCTTCATGTCAAATTCTGCTCTCAATAAACTTTTGAGCGGATTTATTTCCACCATACACTTATCCACGATCAACATGTCATCGACATATAAGTATAGATATATCAACGACCCATCCTTAAGTCGTTTCTAGTACACGCAACTGTCACACTCACATCTCGAGTAGTTGGTCTTCTTCATGAAAGAATCGAAACGCTTGTATCACTTCTTGGAAGACTGTTTCAACCCATATAAAGACCGTTTGAGCTCACATACATGATCCTCCTTATCCGGGGCTCCTAGAATATCCGTTGTTCTGTGTTGCTTATCGCTCTTCTGTGATGTTGCTTATATCATGCCTGAGACGAATGTTATATATATATATATATATATATATATATATATACTGGTAGATGTTGTATATGTTTTGCATCCGCGCTAGTCCAGCCCCCACTCTGCCGTTAGTTAAGTAACCTAACGGTGCATGACGGGCCCCGTGGCGAATGTGGATGGCATATATGTACATTGTATTTTCGTTATTTTCTGGTGTGATATGGATTAATTGATGGGACTGCGTTAATTTTGATTAATGCAAGGAAAAATAAACCTAAATAATGTTGTTGGAACCATTTTTTGAAAACTGTTATTACAGACGTTTCTTTTTGCTTTGCACAGCGATATTCGGTTATGAATATCCAGCACCTCATTCGACGAGGTAAGAGCCGAGATCCCTTTATAGGGAGTGATTTCTTGGGCGAAAGTTTGCATTTTTGTAATAACTTCTTTATAATCGATTCTTTTGCTTTACATTATGGTGTTCGTTCAGGAACATCCAGCACCTCATTCTAGGAGGCAAGAGCATAGATCCCTTCATGGGGAGTGACCTCTTGAGCAAAAGTTTATGATGCTGTAGATTACTCGGTTTTCTTCAAAATCATGGTTTTCTATAAAACCACTCATTTTAAAAATGCGGAGCTTAAACCACTCCTTTTCAAAAACTGCTTGAGTTCCTTCAACGATATCAAGTTCATTACATTAAAGGTTTTTCGCCAAAAACCGGTCGTAGCCCTCCGTCATTTCAGATGAGTAGTACCTAGTATTTGTGCTGCGTTTGTTGGCCTTTGTCAAGACGTAGTGTACGATAGCTAGATATTGCTTGTTTATTGCATAGAGATGCGATTATCTAGGACAGTCATATAGCCTTGTTGGCCTTTGTCAAAGGTTTGTATGGGTGGGTCTTGATTAATCCAGGATAATGACGATTGAACTTGACTCGTGGTTTATGATTTGTTGGCCTTTGTCAAGGTCATAAACCGTTAGGGGCAAAAATCACATCGAGAGTTTGAACTATACAGGAAACTTGCCGAGCATGTGCATACTTTCTGGAGTGTGGTGACTTGAGTGGCTTCCATCGAGTTATCATGCGATGATAGTTGGATCCCGATTCCTACTGATGAGTAGGTGTTACTCCTCGGGTGATTTTCAGATGATCCCGACTAATTCTCCTTTTAGGGTTTGAAGGAGAATTCGAGAAAACAGTGTGAGCCATCCTGATTAGATAAAATGATTAACCAATCTAATCTAGATTAGAGTGCACGCTGAGTGTTTCTTTTCTCTCTTTCTTTGGCAGCGACCATGACCTGACCTTAAATTAAAACTCATGAACAAAGTTAACCGAACCTTCTTAAAAACACTTTGGCTTTTGGATTGTCATTAAGTCGCACATATCCCTGCTACTCCTACTTACCCTTTGCATTTCTCCAGAACACTCCGTATCACTACGAAGATCCATATTGCTCGGGTATACCATCGTATAGTTACATATGAACTCAAAGAAACTTGTTTCTGTTCGAGGATGGTTTCCGGTTCTGGAGAAATTTAATAAATTATTCGGTTGTCTTTTCTGTTTACCTTCTCTCAGGTTACGAGGGCTCCTAGTATTAGGAGAGTACACCTATTATGCTTATTGGATAGTCTTCTTCCAAACCATAGGCAGGTACCGAAAGGTAGGGAAGGAAGAAAACCAATTAGCCTAAGTATGGTGTGCAGAAGGTAATAAGTAAAGACATATAAAGGGATTAGAGTAAGGGCAAAGGAAATTGCGACTAGTATCATTCACGACGAAGTCGCGTATAACCTTGCTACTCCCCTTTGCATTTCTCCAGAACACTCCATATCACTACGAAAATCCATATTGCTTGGATATGCCATCGTATAGTTACATACGAACTCGAAGGAACTTGTTTCAGTTCAAGGATGGTTTCCTGTTCGGGAGAAATTGAATAGGATTATTCGGTTGTCTTTTCTCTTTACCTTCTCCCAGGTTGCGAGAGCTCCTGGTATTAGGAGAGTACACCTATTACGCTTATTGGATAGTCTTCTTCCAAACCTTAGGCTGGTGCCGAAAGATAGGGAAGGAAGAAAACCAATTAGCCTAAATATGGTGTACAGAAAGTAAGAAGTAAAGACATATGAAGGGATTGGAGTGAGGGCAAGCAAATATACAGTTATTGTCATGAATCTGGATAGAGGAGGAGGCATTACTAAGAATACCCGGCCACCCCTTTTGAAAAATTTTCATGTTTCAGTTTTGTTGTGCGGTGTTAATTGAAAACTGTTTTCCCAATTAGATTCTGACTCCACGGTATGTATTTACCAGACTTGATTCTCACATCTGTATAGCATTACAGATGCTGAGTGGGAGTAAGATATTATGAATTGGGTGATTAGATCATCTATATATCAGAATTCTTTGTAATTGGTGATATTTGAGTAAACCACTTGGGTTTTGTCTAACGGCAAATATTTGGTTTTGAATATCCGTTGTTATGCACCAATTTCAAACTGATGTATCTGTACGTTTATTAATAAAGTGAGATATAACTTTTTGAAATTATATTTATGACATTTACCTATATCAGTTGATGGTTAAGTAAGGTGCATTCAACAACGGTGTAATTCTTCTTAACCATAACACAGTTTTCAACCTACGACGCACAGGCTTTGAGTTATTGAACTCAGAGGACTTATACAAAGTATTGTATGTTGTCCGATGTCCATTAGGACAAAGGGGTTGGTACTCATACTATATTCCGTTTACTTATGACTTTTCTGGTTTTAGACAAGTATTTCGTTGAAATACAGGGTCCAAATTTTAAGAAGTTATAGGTATAAGAATAAAGTAAAGAACCATATGTTGCAAGTATCAGGATTCTTCAAGGTGATCGAAAATGTAGATACTTGTGCTAGGTATTCCGTCCTAAATAATAGTTTTGAGAACTTGATTCTCTCTCAGGTTACTCATCCGTGAGTATGCTCCTTGTTGAGTAATGCTTCTTGGCTTTCTTCCATTTAGTCGATATGCACTGGAAACGGCTGCATGTATTTTGAATCTGCTTCCAATTAAATTAGTGCCCGTGTTTCTATATTGGATATAGAATGGATTCATATCTTAACGATGTTAAGGTATATGGAGTTGTCCGGCTTATGCTTAAAACCAGAATCCGGATAAACTCAAGACACGTTTCAGTAATGGCAGTTTGTGGGTTATCCCGGGCATTGATGAGGGTTAACATTCTACCATTTGGAGGATCAATAGTTATATTGTTCTTGACTCGCCACCTGTTTCAGTAAAATGAATTTTTTTTCCAGAAAACATTAGTGGGGGTATGGTAGAACTAGAAGTGATTCCAGAACCACAAACGATTACTGAAAATTTAGTAGAACATATAGATTCGATTGGATTCAACAATCCATTAGCCACTCTGCAAATTTGATGAGTAACCTCAGCCACCCGAGAGGTACTTCGGTCTCCTCAAAACGGTTACATGGAGGTTTTTGATGACCCAAGCTTGCCACTACTACTGTCCTAGACTATGAGATCTGGCAGGTGGATGAGTATAACGTCGTTCTAAATTAGCTTTAGAAATGCACGTGTATATGACTCTACCAGAGGGTTGTAGTAGTTAGTGGGAGCAGCGGAAGCATGGTGGGGCAAGAACTTATGTCTATTTATAGACTAAAGCAAGTAAAGCGGAGATAGATTATCTATTTTTGATGTGACAGTCATAGAATCTGACTTCATCAGAATAACAGATGGACCTGGCAAGAAGGTAGTAGGGAGTGATGTCCTGGTATTTGGATGACATGCTCTTGATAGGATGTGATCTTCCTATACTGTGATCGGTTATACTATGGTTGTCACAAGTTGGTTCTCCACATAGGATCTGGATAAAATATCAGGGATTCTGGTCACTAGATCTATGGTTTTAGATATAAATTTGGAAAGTGTCCCAATTCGGGTACTTTGACACTATTCTAAAGTGTTTTAGAATGGACAACTCCTGGCGTGGTGGTGTACCCGCAGGTGAGGGAGTAACCCTCTCTAAAGAGATATCTTCTAGACTGATGAGGAGAGGGATTTGCATGATTGGCATATCACTTGCTTAGGCAATTGAGTTAATCATGAAATGTCAAGTATCAAACCAGATATTGCTTTTGCACTGGCTGCAATAAGAATATATTAATTCAATCTTGGAGAAACATTGGGAAGCAGTTATGAACATAAGAGGATGTTCTTGGTATATGGTAACGGCAGCCTCCTTCAGGAGGCGGTTATCATTTCAAGCTTCCAAGGTGACCTGGATGACAGAGTGACTATCAGAGTTATGTTTTCCCCTTTTTGAGGGGCAGGATGTTGGACAAGTGGTCCAAGCGGTCCAAGCGGATACTGAGGAAGGCATGGCGCAAGATACTGATTAAATTCAGCGAAAGATATGGTCTAAAAAGTTTGTTGGATTTGGAGTTCATTTGTGAAATGGGTCCCATCAGATATCCAGACAAATTCTAAGACAGGTATCGCTCATTTCAGGAGATAGTATTTCTCCGCGAAGTTGAGATATAGAGAGATAAAGACAGAAACATTAGAGCAGATCCACTCACTGAGGCTATTTCTCGAACGCAATAGTTTCGCAAATGGGCTTTGCGAGATTGATCAGTATAGAAGTTGGGTGTTCGGTATCATACGGGCTGTGAGTATGCGACACCGCAATAATTAGCCTTAAGTGCAAGTGAGAGATTGTTGGCTATAGTGCCCCCAAGTCAATTATTGTAATCGCTGGCACGCGATTGTGATGATTAAAGGAAGACCTATACAGATACAACGGTCTTACTCAAAATGATAGTATGCTATCTGGTTTGTCTCTATCATCATGTATATGCATTATGTGGTATTACAGATCACTGTTACATGTTGATAGAGCCCATAGGATTTTTGCTTGACTACCAGCATTATGATGGCGATCATATACGTGGGAGCTGGGTGGTCTATAAGCACATCCTTAAATATCCCTAGTCGAGGGAGTATTGAGACTGGGCATCGATACTCCGGAGTAGACTAGTGTATACTTTTCGAGACCCCGACGAGGGGCGGTGGACGGTCTCACAAGCCATTGGTATCAGTTAGTCACCTAAGATAGTATACAGGCGCTCATTAGGTTATGAGTTACACTGGACGGACTCATCGGGAACATGCTAGATGGTATTATATCTATTGTCAAATAGCAGTTCTCAGGTGACATTGTTTCCCCCAATCAGAGCAAAGCTCTGTTTAAAATTTAAATTTTGAAATGAAGCAACGCTTCAGATGCAGCGCCAAGTGCGCTGCGCCCCAAGCAGCGCACCACGTGCAAAGCACGTGTGCGTTAGCGCTAGGTGCGCTGCGCTCTAAGCAGCGCACCACGTGCAAAGCACGGGTGCGCTAGCGCTGGAACTAAAAACTCCCCACCGTCAGATCAAAGATCTAATAATAATGATAAATCATCAATCAATCAGAATTAAATTCTGTTAAGGAAAGATTTCTCAAATCTTTCCAAACAACAAGATTGTGCTCTGTAAATCAGAGCACCGTTGGATCAATGATCCAATGGTGAATAAAAAATCACTAAAAATACAGAATAAAGTCTGTTTAGAAGATTTCCCAATCTTTGTTAAAAACAAGAAGATTACCTTCTGTAAATCAGAAGCCCTTGGATCAAAAATCCAACGATGGGAAAATTCCCAAATCAATTAGAGAAAAGATCTCTTCAACTGATTGAACTGATCAGCTTGCCCTATATAAAGGCCCCTAGACTTCAAGTCTGATATACAGAAGCGTAGAGAGAAACCTCCCCATAAACTTTGAGAAATTCAAAGAAAAAGAGCAAGCTCTCAGAAGAAGATTTTCTTTCTTCAAGGTAGAAAAAAAGAATGGTGATGAACAGAGAGATGAAATCATCTCGTAATTAATTTAAAAAGAAGGATTCACTTCTTTAAAAGATCATAGATCTACAAAGACCAAAGTCTTTTCAAAAGAGATCAAAAGATCCCATCGTAAAATAAAAAGAAGAATTTACTTCTTTCTCTCAGATCATAGATCCAAAAAGGCAAAGCTTTTCATCAACATAAGAGGTTGAAGAACTTTTTTTCTTAGAATCTTGAGACAAAGTCTCTTTTTAGATCACAAAATTGATCATATGCGCTTTGCACTTTTGAACTATGCCTCTGCGCTTTTAGACTGGCGCTCTGCGCCAAATGTGCCATGTGTCAATCATGTATGCGCCAATTAATAACTAGCGCTTTGCGCTCTTGAAATAGCACACTGCGCTCATGGGCTGGCGCTTAGCGCCAGGCGCACCACGTGTCAATCACGTGTGCGTCATTAAACTAATGGCACAGGGCCAAGCCCAAATAAAGGCTCAACAACCCAAAATAAAATGTTAAATATTTTAACTTGATTGGACTTAGCCCAAGATTGACCATAAGTCCTCAACTCATATTAATTGAGCCCATCTGCTCATAAATATTTTAATAGATCTTAGTCCCAATTGGACTACAGGTCTCTCAACCCACATCGGTTTAAGGGTACATCTCTGAACTCTTCTGATATTTGTCGTTGTAATCCTTCAACGTCTTCAGAGGGGTGACAGGTCCCGACAACCATACATTTCATAGACTATGACGTCTTTAAACTGGACTGTGGGGTCCTTAAGCCCATGGACTATGATGTCCTTAATCTCGGATTGTGGGGTCCTTTAAAACCCATGGACTATGATGTCCTTAACCTCGGACTGCAGGGTCCTTTAAAACCCATGGACTATGATGTCCTTAACCTTGGACTGTGGGGTCCTTTAAAACTCATGGACTATGTTGTCCTTAACCTCGGACTGTGGGGTCCTTTAAAACCCATGGACCGACATGTCCTTAAACTAACATTGGACCGAGATGTCCTTAAACTAACATTGGAACACTATGTCCTTAAACTGGTAATCGACCGTAATGTCCCTAAACTAAGCAATAGAGTCCAAATACTCGTTTGTTGGATCTAAACGATCCTGTTAAGTTGATCTTAGTCTAAAATTAGACTAACGTATCCTTAACTAACATTTAAGTTGATCTTAGTCTTAAATGAGACTAACGTATCCTTAAACCCAACCCCCAAACCCAAATCTAAGAGAATACGGATTTGGACTAATCCACGCCCTACGGGCGACAACATAAATTAGTCTCTGTATATAATCCACGGGCAAACCAAAAACAAAACAAACACACACGACACGAAGTGACCATCTGGAGAAGGAGAAAGTGGTTACCGCGACGCGGTAGCGTAATTAACTGCAGGGGCTTGCACTTGCAGGGAAGAGCGTCCCCACAATCAAAAACCCCTCAAGTGAGGGGGAATCTGACGAAGTCAGCTATATCGGCCGCATCCGTTTAAACCTTTGATACATGGTGTCATAAATCAACTTGGCATCTTCGGAGAGGTGTACGGATAGCACCAATTAGCATCTGCCCCGAAATTCAGGGAAGACGGACCTGCGCGGTCGCGTCTCCGTGTTTCGGCGGGGAACAGATTCTGGCACGCCCGGTGGGACCTTTTCCTCTTTCCACTCCACACTTCGTGTGCCGTGTTCGCGAACGAATCGCGGTTTGATATGGTTGCCCTTGGATTCGAGGTATTAAGATTTGGTGTCTTGCTCCGTGCAGAAAACGAAAGATCAATGTCTTATACCTGCACAAAATGCTCCAGCTACAACTGCAACTCCCGTTCCGCCTCATCTGGAGGTGTAACTTACGGGCCCCATGCGGCCTCCCTGTTCAAGATGCCGATGGAGCAAGTAACTCAGGCCACTACTGGACTATTCTTTGGGAACATGCTCCCACCCATAAACTTCAATGCCCCGCTGCCGTTGTAGGAAGCCCTAAAGAAGTCGGTCTTTGATCGACTTACCACTGCCACGGCCCCTCTCAACGGGTCGCCCAAATTCAATGCCTCAGTTTTCAACAGACTGGGCCAGAACGCCAACAAGCCCGCGATACCTGAAGCATCCATCCCAAAGCGGATAGCCATCCCGGCTCAAGCGGACGAAATCATTGGAAAGGCTTCTCCTGCCAAGAAGTCAGTTGGCTGGCCACTCCAACTCCCGCTCCAGGTGAAGTCACCTCTGCCCAGAGGTCTGTATTCGATAAATTGGATATTACTTCTTGGCGAACGTCAGTCTTCAAAAGGCTGGCACCGGCGACGACCCTCCGCCAAGACAAGGGGCATGACGAAGCCATCCCCATAGATGAACCAACTCCATCCGCACGACATGCCCGCCGTCGTTACTGGCGCTGAGTAAGGAAGGCTGGGGGCAACTCCCCTTCTGGACTGACTCCGCCGGCTCCAACGGTGGAAATCGATGCTGCTATTCCAACTGGGAACAGCTTTGAACCGCTTAGGAAGGTTCGCAAGAACTCTCCGACTGCCGTGCTGAAAAAATCTCCTCCACCTGTGGAGAATGCTACAGGAAAGAAACCGGAGCATCCCCCCCAGCGGCTTTCCTCCAAAATTTATAAAGTCTGGCGACAGGTCTAGGAATCGGTGATTGACCAGGACTACTCTCGCCGACCAAAGAAGATCAAAGCCCGGCAAGAAAAGAGCCATATCGTGGTACCACAGAAGATGTCATCCGTCTGGGCGTCCGCTGCAATGGCTCCCTCAACTTCAACCGCTCACAAGAGAAGGAGGCCGGAGAAAGCCCCTGTGACTGCGGCGAAACGCAAGGATACTGAATCTAAACGCCCCAAGTCTGGGGCATGGTAACACATACAGTTTATATGGCTTTCAAAAAAGAGGAAAGCCGTGCTTCTACGGGTCATCGACCTCTTACTCGATCGATAACTAAGGCTCAGGAGTAGCAACAGCAGAAACTTCAGGAGATGCTAACTGCGATGGCCGCACTCACGGGGCCAAAAGAAAATCCAGAAACCATAGAGCAACGTCAGGAACAAGAAACTGATGCTGAATTTCTCCGAAGAATGCTCGAGAGGAAAGAGAAAGAGGCTGTGGAACAGGCGGCCAACATAAAACGAATGGCTCTTTTGTTCCAAGACATGGCTGGGATGATGTTACAGCCGGAACCTCCAGCTGAAGACCCCCCGATTATCATTGAAGATGACAGAGGAGAGACATCGAACCCTCCTCCGGCTCTTTCAGCAGCCAAAAAGGAGACCATCTCCAAGGCCACTCTGGATGACTACATCGCTCAGCAAATACGAGCTCACAAGGCAAATGAGGCGGCCGGCCAAATTGTTAAAACCGGGCGACCATATCCAGGATGGTATGACTAAATAAGGTACCCGTCGGGATATACGATCCCCAAATTCCACGTATATAAAGGGATGGGGAATCCGCATCAGCACGTCGCTCAATTCAGAGCCTTGTGCGGCAACACCGAAGGTGATGATAAGCTTCTGCTCCGCCACTTTGTTGGTAGCTTGTCGGAGACGGCCTTTGAGTGGTATTCGGAGCTTCCCAACGACTCCGTCAAAACGTTTGCAGAGATGGAGCTACTATTCACCCAGCGTTTCGCGAGTGCTAGTGAACGGACCCCAATAACGGCATTGATCAATGCCAGGGTGAAGCCTGGAGAAACATGGGTCCAATATGCAATACGATGGCGAAATTTATGGTCGAAGTGTGAGCAGCGCATCGAAGAAGCGCTGACAGTGGGCATGTTCGTGGGCACTCTTGACCCTCAGGCGACCATCTCCCAGTTCATGATGTTCTTTAAGCCAACCACGTTCCAGTCCTTGATTGATAAGCTGGCCCAAATGGACCAGATGGGTCACAGGCCTTCCTCCTCAAAACCGGAGCCACGGAATGAAAAAGGAAAAGGGAAAGTGACCTTCGTCGCCAATGCTCAACAGCAGCCCAGTGGTCCAAAATTAACGGATCGCCTAGACGAGAGACGGCGATACTATAATGAGAAAATAAAGTGCACGTATTCGTTTCCCCAGGACAAAACGAGGAGATTGTTCGAACTAGCAGTACGCAACAGGCTCATTAATTTGCCGAATCCAAAACGCCCATTGCAACCCGGTGATGCTAATAGTCCCAATTATTGCCCCTACTATCAAGCGGTAAGCCATCCAATTGAAGATCGCTTCGTCTTTAAAGGCTGGATCGAAGACCAATACCAACAGGGCAAGTTCGCACTGTCCGAGAATTAGAAAGTAAGCCCGCCGCAGCCGCACGCTCTCAAAAAGACAGACACACCGGGGGCATCATGCTCTTTTGTAGAAGATGCTCCATGAGAGATCGTTCTTTCAGCCAAGACGAAAAGAATGCTGAAGGATCTCCAAACATGCCCGGCGATCAGGTGGAAAAATCCACTGGAACCCGAGATCATCGAGGGAATGCTGAAACCGCGCCCAACTCCAAAAATTGGTGGTGATAGCCAAAGCGCTCACACCCAGCCGTCAAAGTCTTCGAAGAAGAAGAAGAAAACCAAAAAGCCCGTGAAGCCTGATGACAAGCGCACGGACCTGCAAAAACAGATTGACGCGCTGGAAGAATATAACCAGAAGGCGTGGACCCCAGTCACACTCCAAGAATTTCTCGGCCGCGTCCTTGAGGACGGAGATGGTGACAATGGAGAGGACTCGTCAGATGAACCTGAGGACTATGTGACAAGCTGCCATGTGATCTCTCACTCGTTAATAAACGGTGAAGAAGCTCCTGACACAGAGAAACTGGTGGCAGATCCTGAGCCGGAACTTCTAGGACCATCAGATGAAATGATTGATGCATTCCTGAACGAAGCTCTTCTTAAAAGAAAAGCTGATCGAGAACACGAGATGGCCATATTTGAAAAGGCCAAACACCGGCGACTGTACGAAAGGGTTGAAACACTCCCACGAGATCAAAGTACATCCGCCGCAAATAAAAGCAGGTTCAAGACAAGGAAGAGGTTCGCCAAAACCATATCGCTGGGAATGAAGCTGCCACTCTCCGAAGGAAACACTCCTGATGAAGCGGATATACATCCTAGCTACTGCTTATATCATTGAAGGATTGCGCACCCCACCGAAGAGTGCAACGCTTTTAAAAGCTGGTGGCGGGGATATGTCGCTCATAGGCAACACTTCAAAAGGATGAAGAGTGAAGCTCGTCGACAGCGGAAAAGCGCGACAAAGGAGCGCAAAAGAACTGCCGGCAATTATCATATGGTTGACTATGGAGGATCACAAGTTCTCACCTTCGGGAGCGACTATGACAAAGAAATGACTCTTGGCCCTCTCTTTAAAGAATCCATCTCGGGAAAAGAGGAAGAACCGAAGAGCTGTGAGAACATTCAGCTGCACAATCGCACGCTGCCTGAAAAGAATCTCGGGGCCGCGAACAGTGGGTCGAATAGAAAAGATAAGGGGAAAGAAAAAATCCCTGAAGACATCGCCTTAGATGATCAAGTCGTCAAAGATCTGACAGCCAAGGACCCGCCAAAGAAAAACAAGGTGGATTACAACGTTCTGGCACACCTGAGGAAGATACCTTTGCAGCTAAGCATTCTCGACGCCCTTCTGCTATCAAAAGAGGCGAGAGATTCTCTAATCAAGACATTATAAGAGCCCGAACAGTTCCAAACTATCCCCACCGAAGAAAAGATGAAGGACGAGCTGGAAGAAGTACACACGGCCGATATCACTTTCGGCAATGAAGATCTTCTCCTCGGGACGCGCGAGCACAACCGTCCCCTTTATGTCTCCGGATACTGTCATGATATCAAGATAGGCAAAATCCTGGTTGACAATGGGTCCTCCATTAACCTCCTCAATGTAAGAGTGTTGAAAGAAATCTGCATAAGCTTTCAACACCTCGCTCGCGATAAAATCACCATCTCCGGGTTTGACTCCCGGTCATCACGGACGCTCGGGTCTGTAATATTGGCACTGCGTTTTGGGCTGCTTGTCACGAACATCAAGTTTCATGTCATTGACGCCAAGACATGTTACAATGCTTTACTCGGCCGACCTTGGTTGCATGAATACAACATCATCCCTTCTACACAACATCAGTGTATGAAGTATTTCAAGGATGATCTCGAGTATACCGTGACAGGGGAGTTGAACCCATTCTCCGTGAACGAAGTCCTCAAATATGAGGATGCCAAATACTTCCTGCCAGATTTCGAAGACACGGAAAGATGTCACAAACCGGAGGACAAGAACAAAGCTATCACTACTATTCCGGTCTTCAGGAGTGATACTGAGGAGGAAAAAGAAATAATTTATTCAGGGCCGCCCCGACGCAACAAGTCGGGACCGTCAACTCCTATTCTGGTCTTTGGTAGTGACTCGGAAGACGAGGTCAACGCGGTATTCTCGGCTCGGCCATCGATGCAAGCCTTCGCTGATAAAGATCAAAGTTTTCAAGTTGCCATGGTTCCGCAAGAGCATTACAAAGAGCTCGATGCACTTAATGCCTATAATGTGCAGAATCTGCAGACATTCTACGTCCCTCCCAGGAGAAGAGATAAAAAGGCGATCCTCTTTTATCAATCCACGGAAACCAAAGTGGAGAAAGAAATTTGGCATGGTGCGGATTCTATACTTGACAGGCTCCAGCCCATCCGTTTGCCCAGATATTACATAGACGGATTAAAAATACTGTTGAGGCGCCAAGGCGTACCCTTCAAACAGACTGCTCGACAAGCCCAGTTCTATAACAGGATCTGGAGCGTCCCCGAAACTCAACGAAAGTTGCCCAACGGGAGAATGGAAACGATCGGGCTTGGATATATTCAATCCAAGAAACGGGAGCGATTCCACGGCTGCTCCGTCATACATGACTTCGACGAAGAAGGTGATGCTCTATGGGAAGATGCTAACCCTGAACCAAAATGAGCTCCCATCGTGAAAATGCCAAGACCGTCGTTCAAAGAACAAATGGATAAGCTTATAATAGAAGCGGGTCAAAAAGTGCGAGACGACCATAATCGCGAAACGGCCATCTATGAGAGAGCCAGAACGCAACGCCTCCTTCAGCAGGCTGCAGAAAGTGACGATGCCCTTTGTCGCCAGCCCGTCATACAAAAGACCCGACGCAGAGGCAAAAATAAATCAAAGAGCGGAAAAAACGTTCGACAGCGACAAAGTGGGACCAAGAAGTCACGCGATCGAGAATCGAGCAACCAGCATTCGTCTCTTGTAAAAAAGATGGGTCGAGCATATTCTTTTTCCCAAGACAAGACAATGAAGATACTTGATCTTGTCATAAAACATCAGATGATTACCCTCCCGGAGTCCAAGCACCCTGAGCAAGCAGGTGAAGTTAATCATCCAGATTATTGCTCCTATCACCGAGCAATAGGACATCCTCTTGAAGACTGCTTCACATTCAAAGACTGGGTAAAAGAACAGTATCAACTCGGCAAGTTCACTCTATCCAGCAGCTGGAGGGTAACGCCGCCACAGAAGCATGAACCGAAAGCCATGAGAGTAGAACCGGATCAATATCGATCTTGGAAGCGATCTCTTACCTGTCATGCGATAACACTATCAGAAGAAGAACCCGAGAATATGGATGATCTCCCCTGGTGCTTCGAAAATGATGAAGATGAGGTAATCTCAGAGTTTCCGCCGGCACCAAGAGAGCTGGAAGATGGGATACATACTACTGCAGATAGCCTCAAGAAAATTGACTTGGGGACGGCAAGTGACCCGCGGCCGACATTCATCAGTGAGCTGTTGTCTGAAGAAAGGGTGGCTACGCTAAAAGACGTGCTCATACAGTATAAAGACTGTTTTGCATGGAACTATTCCGAGATGCCAGGATTAGATCCAGAGATTGATGTGCACAAATTGGCGATACCTCTGGACATCAAGCCAATCAAACAAGCACCGAGAAGAATGCGGCTCGAGCTTGAGATAAGCATCAACGCCGAAGTCAAGAAGTTAATCGACTCCGGCTTCATCCAAGAGGTTCAGTATCATGACTGGATCGCTAACATCGTCCCGGTGATGAAGAAAAACGGGACAGTGCGCATATGTGTGGACTTTCGGGATCTCAACAAAGCTTGCCCGAAGGACGACTTTCCAGTACCGGTCACCGAGCTGATGATAGATAATACATCCACTCATTAAGTCTTCTCCTTCATGGACGGTTCATCAGGATACAATCAGATAAAGATGCATCCCGAAGATCAGAGGCACGCCGCTTTCCGGACTCTTTTGGGCATATTCTGCTACAAGGTGATGCCCTTCGGTCTAAAGAACGCCGGTGCCACCTATCAGAGGGCCATGCCAAAGATTTTCGATGACCTCATACATGAAATCGTCGAATGCTATATTGACGACCTTGTGGTGAAATGAAAATCATACGAGGAACATTTAGAACATCTGAAGATCGTGTTTCAGCGCCTTCAGAAATACAACTTGAAGATGAACCCTCTCAAATGCACGTTCGGAGTTTCCTCGGGCAAATTCCTAGGATTCATCATACGGCACCGGGGCATCGAGGTAGACCCGTCGAAGATCAAAGCGATCATGGAAATGCCTCCGCCAAGGACTCTCAAGCAACTACGGTCTCTCTAAGGAAAGCTTGCGTATATCCGGCGATTTATAGCCAATCTCTCCGGCAAGTGTCGTCCTTACAGTCACCTAATGAAGAAGGGGACCCCGTTGGTCTGGGATCGCAAATGCCAAAGCGCACTAGACGAAATCAAGCAATACCTACAGAATCCTCCAGTGCTAACCGCTCCAGTCAAGGGAAAACCTCTCATTCTGTATACAACTGCCCTCGAAGACTCTTTAGGCGCGCTGTGGGCACAAGAAAATGACCAAGGGAAAGAGAGAGAGCCCTCTACTACTTGAGTAAAGTTCTACTGGGGGCAGAAAGCAACTACTCCCCCATCGAAAAACACTGCCTGGCATTGATCTTCGCGATAACGAAGCTCAGACACTACGCATTGGCACATGAGGTCCATCTCATATCAAAGGTGGATCCTCTCAAATATTTGATGTCGAAAGCTATATTAACAGGACGGCTCGCTAAATGGGCCCTGCTCTTGATGGAGTTCTCGATAACTTATCGTCCCCTCAAGGCAGTGAAAGGTCAGGCTATCGATGACTTCCTCGCTGAGCATCCAATACCTGCCGATTCTCCTTTGAACTGCGAATTGCACGACGAGCACGCGTTTGACACGATCGATGGGGAAAGAAGAGAGAGTGACACCCGATGGGAACTCTACTTCGATGGGGCATCTTCCATGAAGAAGCGTAAACAAAACACCCCCATAATCAAATCAGGGGTTGACCTCATCTTCGTGACTCTACAAAGAGGGATAATGCGTTTTGCTTTCTCCTTAACAGAGCCGAGGACGAATAATGAAGCCGAGTATGAAGCTTTGATAGCAGGTCTTGAGATCGCTGTAGATATGGGAATCGAAAACCTCCTCATATACGGAGACTCCCAGCTAGTAGTTAGTCAAGTAAACGGCGACTATCAAACGTGCAAGCCAGAGCTGGTAAAGTACGGAGAGAGAGTGCAGCAATTACTGACTCAAATTCCCTCCTACATGCTGGAAAGTATACCGTGTGCGGAAAACAGCAAAGCGGATGCATTAGCCAAGCTCGCTAAAGAATTGGCCGACGAGAATCTCGATGACGTGAGGATCGTCGTGCGAAGCCGTCGGGTTCTTGCACCAGCAGAATATCTCCGGAATCTTCCGAAGAAAAGGGAACGACCGAGCAAACGGCTCTACAAATAAAAGACAAGGAAAAGGTTATGGATTGGAGAGAAGTCTTTATAGACTACTTCAAATCCCGTCGAACACCTGAAGATGCGTCGTCAAGACATCAGCTCATGAAACAAGCTCTAGCCTTCGCATTCGTCGATGATACTCTGTATAAGAGATCGTTTGACTCTTTATGGCTAAGATGCCTGGGACCGGAAGAAGCAAAAAGAGTCGTCCAAGAAACTCACGACGGACTCTGCGGTTCTCACCAAGCCGGGCCGAAAATGAAACTAAAGATCAAAGGATGGGCTATTATTAGCCCACAATGATTCAGGACTGCCTCGAATACGCAAAGCAGTGCCACTCGTGCCAGATTCACGGGGACTTTACTCACCAGCATCCAAATCCGCTACATCCGACGGTGGCTAGCTGGCCATTCGAAATGTGGGGAACTGACATAATCGGGTCCATCGAACCGGCATCGTCCAGAGGACATCGATTCATTTTGGCGACAATTGATTACTTCTCCAAATGGGCAGAAGCATTACCGCTGAAGGAAGTGAAGACAAAGAATATCCTCTATTTCTTCAAGACACACGTCATTTATCGGTTCGACACTCCGCGATGGATTATCTCCGATAATGGGCCAGCCTATAGAAGACACAAAATCAGCCGCTTCACACAACAGCATAACATAGACTAGAGATACTCATCGGTCTATAATCCCCGAGCTAACGGTCTAGCTGAGGCTTTCAACAAGACCTTGACGAAGATCGTGAAAAAGACGGTGTCTCGAAATAAGAAGGACTGGCATGAGAGACTGCATGAAGCTCTCTGCGCGTATCGAACTACGTTCAAAACAGCCACGAATACAACGCCATATGCATTGGTATTCGGCACAGAAACGGTACTCCCCATCGAGATAGAGTTACCCTCTCTACGAGTGGTCGTTCATTACGAGCTAACAGACGAAGAAAATGCTCACCTTCGGCTTGAGGAACTCGATACCCTTGACGAAACTCGGCTCATGGCGCAACAAAATCTGGAGGCTTATAAAGCAAAGATGACACGCTCATATGAGAGATTGACTAGGCCGAGAACATTCCGCCAAGGCGAACTCGTGCTAGTGGTCAAAAGACCTATGATCCCCAATCGTGCCAAGCGGGGGAAATTCGAGCCGAATTATGAAGGCTCGTATATCATAGATAAGGTCTACCAAGGTGGAGCCTATCTACTCATGGACATGAATGGTGAAAGACCTTTCAGGAAAATAAACGGTCGCTTCCTGAAAAAATACTACGCTTGATGAGTCACGGCCTAGGTCAACGATAGATGACAACGCCTATGTCCGCTCTCTATCTTCCTAAGCCCAAACTCTATAAATAGTAGCCGGCTTACGGACCGAAATGTCCTAAAACTAACAACGGACCGAAATGTCCTAAATCTAACCACGGACCGAAATGTCCTAAAACTAACAATACCGAGACGTCCTTAAACTAACGATGGACCACTATGTCCTAAAACTAGCTGTTGACCGAGACGTCGATAAACTATTACGGACCGCAACATCCCAAGGCTGACACAAAAAAAGAAAAAGAATAAAATAAAAATAAAAAGAAAACGGTATGTCCATAAGCAAAATGGGCACGGAGGAAAACCCGAAAGGGCTCCATGAGTAAAAACAGCAGGGCTACCGGCGAGTTTTGTGAAAACCCGAAAGGGCGCAATCTCGTTAAAAGACGCTCGCAGGGTCCTCTCGACCTTATGAGGAGAAACCACCTGCGTGAGATCCTTACGACTTACAAGGGAGCAACACACTTAGGGATCCCCACGATTCCTAAGGAGAAATTACACTTGCAAGATCCTCATAACTCGTAAGGAGAACCCTCTTATGAGACCCCCACGGCTCATAAGATTCAAAAGTCTTAAGCTACAGGGATCTGAACCTGTTCTTAAGCCATCACAACCTCCAATTCCGCCCTACAAGCATCTCGACCCTTGTATACAATCCACGGGCGCGAATAAACATTTCCCTAACAAAGTCCCACCCGCGACTAGGGATATGTTTACACGGTGAACATCCCTTGTAAGTCCTCTCGACTTATAAGGAGAAAGCACTCTTGTAAGATCCTTACGTCTTATAAGAAGCCATACACTTGGGAATCCTCACGATTCCTAAGGAGAAAATGCACCTACGAGATCCCCACGACTCGTAGGGAGAAATACCTTTATGAGACCCTTACGGCTCATGAATTCAAAAGCCTTAGTCGACAGAATCTTAACCATGTTTGCTAAGCCACCTTTGTTCGACATCGATAGAGGCAAATGATGATTCGCTCCTGATAATATCCCAGTTGTAGCGGTGTTGATGCCGAAATCGGTGTCTAATTCCAAGCTTGCAGCGAAAAGCCAGCGAGTCACAAATGCATACGAAATAGCCGAAATGATGGGGCAACTTGCAGCAAAATCAGCAAGTAAAAATGTATGCATACCAAACAGCCGAAATGATTGGGCAACTCGCAATAAAAAGCAGCGAGTAAAAATAAAACAAATAGCCGAAATGATTGGGTAATCGCGACTTTCGCGATATAAAAAGCTAAAATGATAGAGCATCGCGGAAAGAAAAATATATAAAATGAAACTTTTTGCCCTACAGATGAGATCGCATCGATCCCTGTATACAATCCAGGGGCACAAACAAAGAGGGAACCATACCTTCCCACCAGGCTCCATCAGAAGAAAAAAAAGCCAAATCTCGACGGTTCACAGACAGCCTGGAGATCATCTCAACATTCGTCTCATTTCAACAGACGCAACATCAGCAAAGCGGAAACTCAGCAACTCCCGGTTCCATGACTCGGCGATGCACAGACAACCGAGAGTCAACCCCCGACTCCGTGAAATGCGGATAAAGTCAACCAATCCTGGTCATATGGAACACGGCCTATGTCAATCCTGACCCAGTGGGAAGCGTCTAGAGCAGAACCTGGTCCTTGCGGAACACGGCTATGTCAATCCTGACCCCGTGGGAAGCGTCCAGAGCGGATCCTGGTCCTTGCGGAACACGGCCTATGTCAATTCTGACCCCGTGGGAAGCATCCAGAACAAATCCTGGTCACGTGGAACACGGCCTATGTCAATCCTGACCCCATGGGAAGCATCCAGAGCAAGTCCTGGTCATGTGGAACATGGCCTATGTCAATCCTGACCCCGTGAGAAGCGTCCAGAGTGGAACCTGGTCCTTGCGGAACACGGCTATGTCAATCCTGACCCCGTGGGAAATATCCAGAACAAATCTGGGTCTAGTGGAACACGGCCTATGTCAATCCTGACCCCGTCGGAAGCGTCCAGAGCGGATCCTGGTCCTTGCGGAACACGGCCTATGTCAATTCTGACCCCGTGGGAAGCATTCAGAGCAAAACCTGGTCCTTGCGGAACGCGGCCTATTGTTCCCTGATTTAAAATCAGGAAAGCCTACGGAAGAGGCTTCAGAAAAGGGTCACGTGCTCATACGTGACCAGCAGTCACGTGTTGGCACGTGACATCTAAAAGCATCGGTAAGGCAAATTCAGTTTCCCAACTACATCAAAGAAAAAGGCTTCAGAAGAGTTCACGTGCTCCCACGTGATCAGGGTCACGTGTTGGCACGTGACACTCAAAACAACAGACTCATTCTCCGGTTAAATCAAGAAAAAGGCTCCAGACGAGGGCCACGTGATCACACGTGACCAGTTGTCACGTGGTGGCACGTGACGGCTAAGCAGCGGAAGAAGGCAGAGTGCGAAAAGAAGAAGAGGGCTCGTTCCAAGGGGGTCACGTACCCACACGTGACCAAGGGTCACGTGGCCACACGTGACCAAGGGTCACGTGGCCACACGTGACCGGCTTTCAAAGCCTATCTGTTAACAGAATTAAATTCTGAGAAAAGACCTCTTAAATCTTTCCAAAGCAACCGATTGAATTAAAAATTTAAAGGGTGATTAAATATCATCTATTTGTGGAAAAAGCCTGAACTTGGAAAGATTTCCCCTTAAAATCTAACCGAAATAACAAAGGAGAATCTCTGGATTTAAAATCCAATGGTGAATAAAATTCACCTAATAATCCAAAGGTCCAAAACGAATGGTGAATACAAATCAAATCTCTCAATGAAAGATTCATCAAAAACTAATTGATTCGGCTACTTCTCCTATAAATAGGAGCCAAGAGACACACAGAGAGATATAGAGAGAGAGGCAGAAAGGAATCGAGACATAAAAGAAAGAGGGAAGTCTTGATACTTTGGAGAAATTTGGATCTTCTGCAAAAGAAAACCCTAGGTAAGAAAGGGAAGGCTTTTTGAAAGGAAAAGAGAATTTAATTCTCAACAGAGTTTAACTCTGATATAAAAACAGAAGAACATAGTTCTCTCTTTGGTGGAGGATCTGTAAAGTGCACATCTCCCCTTGAGTCGAGAATTTAATTCTCAATGGGTTGAGATCCTGCCATGCAGATCCAAAGCATAGAGAGGGAATGGAAGCCTGAGAATTTAATTCTCACAGAACTATAGGAATTTAATTCCTTTAAAATAAAATTAGGGTTTAACCCTATGTTATGGGAATTTAATTCCTTCAGAATAAATAGAATCAGGGTTTAACCCTAGTTAAGAACTTAGTTTCTGTTAAAATAACAGGAATTTAATTCCCTTAAGAAAGAAGAGATTAGGGTTTCACCCTATGACAGAATCTCATTCCTTAGAATAATTCTTTAGCAGAGAGTGGGAATTTAATTCCTTAAAGCTTTTATTAGGGTTTAACCCTATGACAGAATTCAGTCCCTCACGTATATGAGGAATTTAATTCCTGCTGGAAATTTAGAGTTCAACTATATCCCAGAATATAAATCTTCAAAAAGAACTATAGGAATTTAATTCCTCTAAAATTATTGTTAGGGTTTAACCCTACGAGGAATTTAATTCTTGAAAGGGATTAACGGATCTTCTAAAGAACATACATAGAGGCAAGGTCACGTGTCACCACGTGACCCCCAAAAAGATCTACAGAAAAGCCCCTTTGAGGCAGTGGCTCACGTGACCCACGTGACCCTTGGCAGAGGCTTTAACATACAAGCATTTAGATACCCGTCACGTGATGGCACGTGATGCTCTAAAAGATGCGATATTCTCAGCAGAACAAATGAAGGGAGGGCGCCCTCACGTGCTACCACGTGACCCCTCTTGCCTTAGTGTTTAACGCTAAATTGGAATCCCTGAATCCAGTGTTAAAACACTGTTTGGCCTTAGTGTTCAACACTAATAAAAGAACTTTATTTGCAGTGTTTAACACTGAATTTCTTAGTGTTCAACACTAATTTGAAGCCTCTGCTGCTAGTGTTTGACACTGATTTGCTCTAGTGTTTAACACTAATTTGGAATCCCTGTTGGTGGTGTTTAACACCAACTGTCTTTTAGTGTTAAAACAATAACTTGATCCCAGTGTTCAACATTGTTGAATTAACGTTAGCCCAATTGGCTAAATGGCCAGAGGCAAAGCCTCTTCTTCAATGGACCAACAGGAAGCCAATATTCCAAACATGATTGGACTTAGCCCAAGGTGGCCATAAGTCCTCAATTCAGACTTAACTGGGCTAATGGGATCATAACATAATTAATTGGTCTTGATCCCAAATTAGGCCAACGACTATTTAACCCACCCCGGTTCAAGGGTACATCTCTTCACTCCTTTGATACTTGGCGTTGTAATTCCTCAACGTCTTCAAAGAGGTGACGGGTCCTGATGACCACACATTGATACGGACTGTGGGGTCCTTAAACCCATGGACTATGAAGTCCTTAACCTTGACCGAGATGTCTTAAAACTAACAATGGATTGTGGGGTCCTTAAACCCATGGACTATGAAGTCCTTAACCTTGACCGAGATGTCTTAAAACTAACAATGGACTGTGGGGTCCTTAAACCCATGGACTATGACGTCCTTAACCTTGACCGAGATGTCTTAAAACTAACAGCGGACTGTGGGGTCCTTAAACCCATGGACTATGACGTCCTTAACCTTGACCGAGATGTCTTAAAACTAACAACGGACTGTGGGGTCCTTAAACCCATGGACTATGAGGTCCTTAACCTTGACCGCAATGTCTTAAAACTAACATTGGACCGCAATGTCCTTAAACTACCCATGGACCGCAATGTCCTTAAACTATCCATGGACCGCAATGTCCTTAAACTACCTATCGACCGCAACGTCACTAAACTAAACAACAGAGCCCCCTTTTATTGCTCTCTTGTTGGATCTGAACGATCCCGTTAAGTTGATCTTAGTCTAAAAACTAGACTAACGTATCCTTAACAAACGTTTAAGTCGATCTTAGGCTCAAATGAGGCTAACGTATCCTTAAACCCAAACCCCAAACCCAAATCTAAGATAATACGGATTTGGACCAGTCCACGCCCTACGGGCGACGACATAACTCAGTCTCCGTATACAATCCACGGGCAACAAAACACAAAACAAACACACACGACACGAAGTGACCATCTGGAGAAGGAGAAAGTGGTTACCACAATGCGGTAGCGTAATTAACTGCAGGGGCTTGCGCCTGCAGGGAAGAGCGTCCCCACAATCAAAAACCCCTCAAGCGAGGGGGAATCTGACGAAGTCTGCTATATCGGACGCATCCGTTCAAACCTTCGATACATGGTGCCATAAATCAACTTGGCATCTTCGGAGAGGTGGACGGATAGCACCAATTAGCATCTGCCCCGAATTTCAGGCAAGACGCCCAGTCGCGCCGTCCTTCGGAGGGGAACAGATTCTGGCACGCCCGGTGGGACCTTTTCCTCTTTCCACTCCACACTTCGTGTGTCGTGATTCGCGAACCAATCGCGGTTCGCTAATGGTTGCCCTTGGGTTTCAAGATACTAAGACTTGGCATCTTGCTTATTGCAGAAAGCAAAGAACCGATGGCTTCTACTTCTGCGAAATGCTCCAACTGCTCGGACTGCAATTGCAACCAACGTTCTGCCTCGCCAGGAAGCATAGCCTACGGACCCCAAGCTGCTTCGCTATTCACAATGCCCGTGGAACAGGTCACTCGAGCCACCACAGGATTGTTTTTTGGGACCATGCTCCCGCCGACAAGCTTCACCGCTCCGGTGCTGACAAAGGAAGCTCCCAAGAAGTCAGTCTTTGATCGTCTTACCCCTGTCGCGGCCCCTCTCAACGGGTCGCCCAACACCAGCGCCTCGGTCTTCTCTAGATTGGGCCAAGACTCTTGTGGACCCACAATGGGGCCTACAATCCCAGAGAAGGTTGCTTCTAAGAAAGTGACCGGTCCTGCTCCTAAAGTCGTCAAGGCAGCTTCCCCTGCCAAAAAGTCGGTCTTTACAAGATTGACGGTTTCAGCCCCCGCTCCTGCTACCCAAAGGACATCGGTCTTTGACAGGCTAACACCAGCAACGACCCCCCACCTACACAAGGGGCAAGACGAAGCCATCCTCACCGCTGAACCAGCGCCGTCCGCTCGACACGCTCGACGTCGTCACTGGCGCCGAGTAAGGAAGGCTGGGGGCAACTCCCCCTCTAGGCTAACTCCACCAGCCCCAACGGTGGAAGCTAATGCTGCCGTTTCAACTGGGAACTGCTTCGAGATGCTAAATAAGATGCGAAGGAATTCTCCTACTGCGGTGCTAAAGAGGTCTCCTCCTCCACTAAAAAAGGTTGCGGAAATAAAGCCAGAACAGCCCCGATCTCCTCAACGGCTGTCTTCCAAAATCTATAAGGTTTGGCGGTAGGCCCGAGACTCGATGATCGATCCAAACTTCTCCCGCCAGCACAAGAAGCTGAAAATCCAACAGGAAGCCAGTCACCAGGCTAAACCACGAAAGGCTGTCTGGGTGCCCACCTCAATGGCCCCCTCAACTTCCACTGCTCATAAAAGGAGGAAGCCAGAGAAGATTCCCCAGCCTGCAACGACAGCTAAAGGCACTAAGCCCAGACGCCCTAAGTCTGGGGGCATGATGGTCTATACCGTATACATGGCGTCAGGAAAGGAAAACAGCCGTGCGTCTACAGGTCATAGACCGCTTACACGGTCGGTGACCAAAGCTCAGGAGCAACAGCAAAAGTTCCAGGAAATGATGAATGTTATGGCCGCACTTACCGGGCCAAAAGAAAACCCAGAAACGTCCTCGGACGAACGCCAGGAGGAAGAAACCGACGCCGAATTCCTTCGCCGAATATTGGAGAAGAAGGACAAAGAGGCTGCTGAACAAGCAGCCAACATACAGCGTATGGGCCTTCTCTTCCAAGATATGATAGGAATGATGATCCAACAGGACCCACCCGCTGAGGATCCCCCGATCGTCCTTGAAGACGACAGGGGAGAAACGTCAAATCCACCACCGGCCCTCTTAACGGCCAAAGAGGAGACAATCTCTAAGGCTGATTTGGTCGACTATATAGCCCAGCAAATCCGGGTTCATCATGCGACTGAGGCAGCTGGTCAAGTCGTAAAAACGGGGCGGCCATATCCAAGCTGGTACGACCAAATCAGGTACCCGCCGGGTTACACAATTCCCAAGTTCCATGTTTACAAAGGAACCGGCAATCCCCACCAACATGTCGCCCAGTTCAGGGCCCTTTGCGGTAACACCGGCGGTGATGATAAACTGTTGCTTCGCCAGTTCGTGGGCAGCTTATCAGAAACAGCGTTCGAATGGTATTCGGAACTCCCGAACGATTCTATCAAGACGTTGCTGAAATGGAGTTGCTATTCACTCAGCGATTCGCAAGCGCCAGCGAACGCACTCCAATAACGGCATTGATTAACGCCAGGGTAAAACCAGGCGAAGCTTGGGTCCAGTATGCTATACGCTGGCGGAATTTGTGGTCGAAATGCGAGCAGCGCATTGAGGAAGCGCCCGCAGTGGGCATGTTCGTGGGAACCCTAGACCCTCACGCAACTATCTCCCAGTTTATGATGTTCTTTAAGCCAACCACATTCCAGGCTTTAATCGACAAGTTGGCTCAGATGGACCAGATGGGTCATAGACCACCTCCCCCGAAGTCGGAACCTCGGAATGACAAGGGTAAAAGAAGGGCAACCTTCGTCGCGAATGCCCAGCAGCAACCCAACGCCCCGAAGCTGGCGGATCAATTGGAAGAAAGACGCCGGTATTATAATGAGAAGATGAAGCGTCCTTACTCGTTCCCACGAGACAAGACGAAACGTTTATTCGAGCTGGCAGTACGCAACAGACTTATAAACCTACCAAATCCAAGGCGACCGCCACAACCCACTGAGGTGAATAACCCTAACTATTGCCCTTATCATCAAACGGTAAGTCATCCGATTGAGGATTGCTTCGTCTTCAAAGGATGGATTGAAGATCAATACCTCCAGGGGAAGTTTGCATTGTCCGAAAAGTGGAAGGTGAACCCACCACAGCCGTATACTCCTAAGAAAGCAGATACACCGGGGGCAACATGTTCCTTTATTGAAAAATCTCCATGGGAGGTCGTGCTGTCAACTAAAACCAAAAGAATGCTGAGGGACCTTCATGCGTGCCCTGCGATCGAATGGAAGGACCCGCTTGAACCTCAAATTATCGAAGGGATGTTGAAGCCGCGCCCAACTACGAAGACTCGTGGTGATGGCCCAAATACCCACGCCCAACCGTCAAAATCTTCGAAGAAAAAGAAGAAGAAATCCAAGAAGCCCGTGAAGCCTGGAGACGAGTGCACGAACTTGCAGAAGCAAATCGACGCGCTGGAAGAGTACAATCAAAAGGCGCGAACTCCTGTCACGCTGCAGGAGTTCCTCAGCCACATCTTTCAAGAGGAAGATGATGGAAAGAGCTCGTCGGATGAATCCGAGGGATATGTGGCGAGTTGTAACGTAATCTCCCACTCGTTTACCGACGATGAGAAAACTCCTGGCACTAAGAAACTGTGGACAGAGCCTGAACCAGAGCGTGTGTGGCCAACAGATGAAATGATCGACGCCTTTCTGGACGAGATTCGTCTAAAGAGTAAAGCGGATCAGGAGCATGAGATGGCCGCATCGGAAGGAGCCAAATGCAGGCGACTGAACGAAAGAGTTGAAGTACTCCCGCCAGATCGAAAGGCATCCGAGGCAGACAAGAAGATATTCAAGACGAGGAAAAGGTTTGCCAAAGCCATGTCAATGGGAATGAAGCTACCACCCTCAGAAGAAAACACGCTCAATGGGGCGGAGAGGCGCCCTGATTATTGCGAATATCATTAGAAAATTTCACACCCCACGGAGGAGTGAGACGCCTTTAGGATATGGTGGCAAGGATATGTTGCTCATCGGCAACATTTTAAGCGCATGAAACGCAAGACTCGTCGGGAACGAAGAAGTACTGCCGACGGGCACAACAGAACCACTGGCAACTGTTACATGGTTAACGCCGGAGGGTCACAAGTTCTCACCTTTGGGAGCGACTCTGATGAAGAAATGGCTCTGGGCCTTCTCTTTAAAGAATCCGTTTTAGGGAAAGTGGAGGAATCGGAGGCCTGCGAGAACATTCAGCTGCGCAATCGCACGCTCCCAGAAAAGAATCTCGGGCCCGCAAATAGAAAAGATAAGGGAAAGGAAAATGTCACTGAGGATATCACTTTAGATGACCAAGTCATGAAAGAGCTGACTACCAAAGACCCTCCCAGGAAGGGTAAGGTGGACTACAATATCATGGCGCACCTAAGGAAGCTACCTTCTCAACTTAGCATTCTCGATGCCCTCCTATTATCAAAAGAAGCGCGAGATTCACTAATTAAGGCGTTACAAGAACCTGAGCAATTCCAAGCCTTCCTCGCCACTGAAAGGATGAAGGATGAACTGGAGGAAGTGCATACGGCCGACATCACTTTCGGTGACGAAGACCTCCTTCTCGGGACGTGCGACCACAACCGTCCCCTATATGTCTCTGGATACTGCCATGATATCAAGATAGGAAAGATCCTGGTGGATAATGGATCCTCCGTCAATCTCCTTAACGTTTGGGAGTTAAAGGAAATTTGCATGAGTGTGCAACACCTCGCTCGTGACAAAATTACCATCTCCGGTTTCGATTCACAATCGTCACGGACTCTCGGATCTGTAATACTAACACTACGCTTCGGACTGCTCGTCACAGACATCAAATTCCATGTCATTGATGCCAAGACCTGCTACAACGCCTTGCTCGATCGTCCTTGGTTACACGAGTACAACATCATCCCTTCTACACAACATCAGTGTATGAAGTACTTTAAGGATGGTTTCGAGTATACCGTAACAGGTGAGCTGAACCCATTTTCCGTGAACGAAGTCCGCAAATACGAAGATGCGAAGTACTTTTTGCCATATTTCGAGGATACAGAAAGGTGTCGCAAGCCGGAGAACAAAGACGCCGCCGCCATCCCTGTTTTCGGGAGCGATACCGAAGAAGAAGAAGAGATAGTTTATGCTGGGCCATCTCAACGCAACAACCCGGGGACGTCCGCCCCTATGTTGGTCTTCGGAAGTGACTCGGAATATGAGGTTAATGCCGTGTTCTCCAATCGGCCGTCAATACAAGCACCCCCTAGCGATGATCAGAGTTTGCAAATCACCATGGTGCCGCGAGAACACTATAAGGATCTCGACACACTTCAAGCTTACAATGTGCAGGACCTGCAAACGTTTTACGTCCCTCCCAGGCAAAAGGGTGAGAAGGTGATCCTATTCTACCAATCCTCAGAGTCAAAAATAGAGAAAGAGATCTGGCATGGCGCGGATGCTACACTCGACAGGCTCCAACCCATCCGTTTGCCCAGATACTACACAAATGGACTAAAGAGGCTATTGAAGCGCCAAGGGGTACCCTTAAAACAGACTGTTCGACAAGCTCGGTTCTACAATAGGATTTGGGATGTCCCTGGGACTCAACGCAAATTGCCCAACGGGAAAATGGAAATACTTGGGCTTGGATACATGAGAGCCGGAAAACGGGAACGGGCCCACAGTAGCTACGCCATATATACCTTTGATGATGAAGAGGACGCCCTGTCAGGAAATGCCAACCCCTCATCAAAACTAGATCCCGCGATTGAAGGGCCGAGTCCGTCATTTGAAGAACGAATGGACAAGCTTATCAGGAAAGTGGGTCAAAAAGCTCGGGAAGACCACAACCGCGAGATGGCCATCTACGAGAAGGCCAGGACGCAACGTCTGTTTCAACAGGCAGCAAAAGACGAAGATGCTCATCCCTGTCAACCCGTTGTACGAAAGGCCCGACGTAGAGGCAGAAATAAATCAAGAAGCGGAAAGAGGAGCCGACAACGACGACGCAGGATTAGAGAGTCGTGTGATCGGGCGTTGCGTGGTCCGGATTTGTCCCTCATGAAGAAGATGAGTCAAGCGTATTCCTTCCCTCGAGACAAGACGGAGAGGTTACTCGAGCTCGCTATAAAACATCAAATGATCGCGCTTCCAGAGTCTAGACACCCTGAGCAAGCTAATAAGGCTTCTCATCTGAGCTATTGCTCTTATCACCGAGCCATAGGACATCCTACCGAAGACTGCTTCACCTTTAAGAACTGGGTCGAGGACCAGTACCAACATGGCAGATTCGCTTTATCCGACGGCTGGAGGGTAACGCCGCCACAAAAGCACGAACCCAAAGCCGCAAAAGCAGAACCAGATCCACCTCAGTCCTGGAAGCGGATTCGCACCTGTTACACGATTACGATATTAAAAGAAGA
Source organism: Agapanthus africanus (assembly GCA_030015575.1). NCBI lineage: Eukaryota > Viridiplantae > Streptophyta > Magnoliopsida > Asparagales > Amaryllidaceae > Agapanthus > Agapanthus africanus. The sequence continues at coordinate 523,464,907 of JASDDO010000031.1, forward strand.
GCCCAAGAACATGGATGACCTTTCCTGGTGCTTTGAGAACAGCAACGATGAGGTAATCTCAGAATTTCCGCCAGCTCCGAAAGAACTGGAAGATGGCATACATACTACTGCAGATAACCTCAAGAAGATTGAGTTGGGATCGGCAGATGACCCGCGACCGACATTTGTCAGCGAGCTGCTATCTGAAGAAAGGGTGGCTGCGTTAAAGAACGTGCTCTTACAGCATAAAGACTGCTTCGCGTGGAACTATTCCGAGATGCCAGGATTAGATCCGGAGATTGCTGTGCATAAATTAGCAATATCCCCGGATATCAAGCCAATCAAGCAGGCGCCGAGAAGGATGCGGCTCGAGCTTGAGATGAGCATCAACGCCGAAGTCAAGAAGCTGATCGATTCTGGATTTATCCAAGAAGTCCAATATCCCGACTGGATCGCTAACATCGTCCCGGTAATGAAGAAAAATGGGACGGTGCGCATATGCGTGGATTTCAGGGATCTCAATAAAGCCTGCCCGAAGGACGATTTCCCAGTACCGGTAACCGAGCTAATGATAGATAACACGTCCGCTCACGAGGTTTTCTCCTTTATGGACGGTTCATCAGGATACAATCAGATAAAGATGCATCCCGAAGACCAGAAGCACACCGCTTTTCGGACCCCTTTGGGTATATTCTGCTACAAGGTTATGCCCTTTGGTCTCAAGAACGCTGGTGCTACCTATCAAAGGGCCATGACAAAGATCTTCAATGATCTCATACATGACATCGTCGAGTGCTATATTGATGACCTCGTAGTGAAGAGCATGTCATACGAAGAGCGTTTAGAGCATCTGAAAACTGTATTTCAACGCCTTCGGCAATACAATTTGAAGATGAATCCCCTCAAATGCGCGTTCGGAGTCTCCTCGGGTAAATTCCTGGGATTCATCATCCGACACCGAGGTATCGAAATAGATCCATCTAAGATCAAGGCGATCATGGAAATGCCTCCGCCAAGAACCTTCAAACAGTTGCGGTCTCTCCAAGGGAAGCTAGCATACATCCGGCGGTTTATCGCCAATCTTTCAGGCAAGTGCCGTCCTTACAGCCACCTGATGAAGAAAGGAACTCCATTCATTTGGGATCACAAATGCCAAGGTGCACTAGACGAAATCAAGCAGTACCTGCAGAACCCTCCGGTGTTGGCTGCGCCGGTCAAGGGAAAACCCCTCATTCTTTATACAACCGCCCTCGAAGGTTCCTTAGGCGCATTTTGGGCACAAGAGAACGATCAAGGAAAAGAAAGAGCACTCTACTACTTAAGTCGAGTTCTGCTCGGGGCAGAAAGCAACTACTCTCCCATTGAAAAACACTGCTTGGCGTTGATCTTCGCGATAACAAAGCTCAGGCACTATGCGTTGGCGCACGAAGTCCGTCTCATCTCGAAGGTGGACCCTCTTAAATATTTGATGTCAAAGGCTATATTGACGGGTCGACTCGCTAAATGGGCTCTACTCCTGATGGAGTTCTCGATAACGTATCGACCTCTTAAGGCTGTGAAAGGCCAGGCCATTGCCGACTTCCTTGCTGAGCATCCAGTACCTGCCGGTTCTCCTCTGAACTGCGATTTGCCGGACGAACATGCATTTGATGCGATCGGCGGCGGTGATACCCGAAGGGAACTCTATTTTGACGGGGCATCTTCCATGAAGAAGCGCAAACAATGTACCCCCATAATCAAATCGGGAGTAGGCCTTATCTTAGTAACCCCACAAGGAGGGATAATGCGCTTTGCTTTCTCCTTAACGGAATCGAGGACGAACAATGAAGCCGATTACGAAGCTTTGATAGCGGGCCTCGAGATCGCCATTGACATGGGAATTGAAGACCTTCTTATATACGGGGATTCTCAACTGGTCGTTAGTCAAGTAAATGGTGACTACCAAACGTGCAAACCGGAGTTGGTGAAGTACGGCGAAAAGGTGCAACAACTATTGACCCAAATTCCCTCCTACACTTTGGAAAATATACCACGTGCGGAAAATAGCAAAGCAGACGCGCTAGCTAAGCTCGCTAAAGAACTGGCTGACGAGAACCTCGATGACGTCAAAATCATGGTACAAAGCCGTCGAGTGCTCGCCCCGGCAGAAATATCTCCGGAATCATACGAAGAAAAGGGAGCGACTGAGCAGACGACCCTACAAATAAAAGACCGTAAGAAGGCTGAGGACTGGAGGGAAGTCTTCATAGACTACTTTAGGTCCCACCGAATGCCCGAAGGAGCGTCCTCAAGACATCAGCTCATGAAACGAGCTCTATCTTTCGCTTTCGTCAATGATACTCTGTATAAGAGGTCGTTTGATTCTCTGTGGCTAAGATGTTTAGGACCGGACGAAGCAGAAAGAGTCGTTCAAGAGGTTCATGACGGAATTTGTGGTTCTCATCAAGCAGGCTCGAAGATGAGGTTAAAAATTAAACGGATGGGTTACTACTGGCCCACGATGATCCAGGACTGCCTCGAGTATGCGAAGCAATGCCACTCGTGCCAAATCCACGGGGATTTTATCCACCAGCATCCGAATCCACTACATCCAACGGTGGCTAGCTGGCCATTCGAAATGTGGGGGACTGACATAGTCGGCCCCATTGAACCAGCATCGTCCAGGGGACATCGTTTCATCCTGGCGATGACTGATTACTTCTCCAAATGGGCAGAAGCAGTACCGTTGAGGGAAGTGAAGACGGAGAATATCCTCCACTTCTTCAAGACGCACGTCATCTATCTGTTTGGAACCCCACGGCGAATTATCCCCGATAACGGGCCAGCCTACAGAAGCCATAAGATTAGCCGTTTCGCGCAACAGCATAATATAGACTGGAGATACTCCTCAGTTTACAATCCACGAGCTAACGGTCTGGCCGAGGCCTTCAATAAGACCTTGACAAAGATCATAAAAAAGACGGTGTCCCGAAATAAGAAGGACTGGCATGAGAGGCTGCAAGAGGCCCTTTGGGCCTATCGAACTACGTTCAAGACGGCCACGAACACAACGCCGTACGCGTTGGTATTTGGGATGGAAGCAGTGCTCCCCCTCGAGATAGAGTTACCCACTCTACGAGTGGCAGTCCACCACGAGCTGACGGACGAAGAAAATGCTCACCTTCGGCTTGAGGAGCTTGATGCCCTCGATGAAACCCGGCTCATAGCGCAACAAAATCTAGAGGCCTACAAAGCAAAGATGACGCGCTCGTACGAAAGATTGACCAGGCCGAGGACATTCCGCCAAGGCGAACTCGTACTAATGGTCAAAAGACCTATGATCCCCAATCGCGTCAAGCGGGGAAAATTCGAGCCAAACTATGAAGGCCCGTACATCATAGATAAGGTCTACCAGGGTGGAGCCTATCTACTCATGGACATGCATGGTGAAAGGCCTTTCAGGCCAATAAACGGCCGCTTCCTAAAGAAATACTACGCTTAATGAGCCACCGCCTAGGTCAATGATAGATGACGACGACTATGTCCGCTCGCTATCTTCCTAAAAGCTCAAAGCTTTATGAGTAATAGCCGGCCCTCTCCTCGACGGACCGAAATGTCCTTAAACTAATAACGGACCGAAACGTCCTTAAACTAACGACGGACCGAAACGTCCTTAAACTAACGACGGACCGAAACGTCCTTAAACTAACGACGGACCGAAACGTCCCTAAACTACTACCGCAGCGTCCTTAGGCTGACGAGATGAATAAAAAAAAGAAGAGAGAAAAAAGAAAAAATAATAAAAAATAAACACGGTATGTCCATAAGCAAAATGGGCACGGATGAAAACCCGAAAGGGCTCCGTGAGTAAAAACAGCAGGGCTACCGGCAAGTGTTCGTGAAAACCCGAAAGGGCGCGACCTTGTAAAAAAAAGAGAGAGAAAGAATTAAAAAAACGGTATGTCCATAAGCGAAAAGGGCACGGATGAAAACCCGAAAGGGCTCCGTGAGTAAAAACAGCAGGACTACCGGCGAGTGTTTGTGAAAACCTGAAAGGGCGCAACCTCGTTAAAAGACACTTACAAGATCCTCTCGACCTTGTAAGAAGAAACCACCCGCGTGGGATCCTTACGACTCACAAAGGAGCAACACACTTACGGATCCCCACGATTCCTAAGGAGAAAATACACTTGCGAGATCCTTACGACTCGTAAGGAGAATTCTCTTATGGGACCCTCACGGCTCATGAGATTTAAAAGTCTTAAGTTACAGAATCCTAAACCTGTTCTTAAGCAAATCCCCTACAACCTTCGATATTGCCCTACAAGTGGCTCAATACTGACCCTTGTATACAATCCACGGGCGCGAATAAACATTTCCCCAGCAAAGTCGCACCCGTGACTAGGGACATGTCCATATGGTGAATAACCCTTATAATTCCTCTCGACTTATAAGGAGAAAACCCTCTTGTAGGATCCTTACGACTTACAGAGGAACATACACTTAGGAATCCTCACGATCCCTAAGGAGAAAATACACCTGCAAGATCCTCACGACTTGTAGGGAGAAATACCTTTGTGAGACCCTTACGGCTCATGAAGTCAAAAGCCTTGGTCGACAGGACCCTTAACCCTGTTTACTAAGCCACCTTTGTTCAATATCGACAGAGGCAAATGATGATTCGCTCCTGGCAACATCCCAGTTGTAGCGGTGCTGATGCTGAAATCGGTATCTAAAATCCAAGCTTGCAACGAAAAAGCTAGCGAGCCACACATGCATACGAAATAGCCGAAATGATGGGGCAACTTGCAATAAAAAGCAGCAAGTAAAAATGTATGCATGACAGATAGCCGAAATGATTGGGCAGCTCACAACAAAATGCAGCGAGTAAAAAAAATAATAAATAAATAGCCGAAATGATTGGGCACCGCGAAAAATAGCCGAAATGATGGGGCAATCGCGACCTCCGCGATATAAAAGCTGAAATTATAGAGCATCGCGGAAAAAGAAATAAAATATAAAAAAAAGTTTCAATTTATGCCCTACAGGTGATGTTCCATCACACCCTGTACACAATCCAAAGGCGTAAACAAAAAGGGATCATACTTCTCCCCCAGTTTTCATCAGAAGAAGAAGCCAAGTCTAGACGGGCCAAAGGAGACCTGGAGATCGTTTCAACACTCGTTTCGTAACAACGGATACAACTCTAAGCTAAGCGGAACAGCGGGAACTCCCAGTTCCATGGCTCGGTGGTATACATATCGCCAACAGTCAAACCTCCATCCCGTGAGATGCGGATACAATCAGCAAAATTCCTGGTTACGTGAAACGCGGATAACGTCACTCTTTGATCCCGTGGAAAACGTCCAGAGCGGATCCTGGTCCTCGCGGAGCACGGCAGTGAACCCGTGTGAAGCGTCCAGAGCGGAGTCTAGTCCTCGCCGAGCACGGCAGTGAACCCGTGTGAAGCATCTAGTGCAAAATTCCTGGCTACGTGGAACGCGGATAACATCACTCTTTGACCCCGTGGAAAACGTCCAGAGCGGATCCTGGTCCTCGCGGAGCACGGCAGTGAACCCATGTGAAGCATCCAGAGCGGAGCCTAGTCCTCGCCGAGCACGGCAGTGAACCCGTGTGAAGCATCTAGTGCAAAATTCCTGATTACGTGGAACGCGGATAACGTCACTCTTTGACCCCGTGGAAAACGTCCAGAGCGGATCCTGGTCCTCGCGGAGCACGGCAGTGAACCCGTGTGAAGCATCCAGAGCGGAGCCTAGTCCTCGCCGAGCACGGCAGTGAACCCGTGTGAAGCATCTAGTGCAAAATTCCTGGCTACGTGGAACACGGATAACGTCACTCTTTGACCCCGTGAAAAACGTCCAGAGCGGATCCTGGTCCTCGCGGAGCACGGCAGTGAACCCGTGTGAAGCATCCAGAACGGAGCCTAGTCCTCGCCGAGCACGGCAGTGAACCCGTGTGAAGCATCTAGTGCAAAATTCCTGGTTACGTGGAGCGCGGATAACGTCAATCATTGACCCCGTGGAAAACGTCCAGAGCGGATCCTGGTCCTCGCGGAGCACGGCAGTGAACCCGTGTGAAGCATCCAGAGCGGAGCCTAGTCCTCGCCGAGCACGGCAGTGAACCCGTGTGAAGCATCTAGTGCAAAATTCCTGGTTACGTGGAACGCGGATAACGTCACTCTTTGACCCCGCAGAAAATGCCCAGAGCGGAGCCTGGTCCTCGCCAAGCACGGCAGCGAACCCGTGTGAAGCATCCAGAGCAAATACTGGACTATGGAGTCCTTAAAATCCATGGACAATGATGTCCTTAACCTCGACCGTAATGTCTTAAAACTAACGATCAACCACCCCGATTCCCTACGGATTCTGCCTTGGTTTAAGGGTACATCTCTTCACTCCTTTGATACCTGGCGTTGTAACTCCTCAACGTCTTCAAAGAGGTGACGGGTTCCTACAACCTAACATCGGACTGTGGAGTCCCTAAATCCACGGACTATGAGGTCCTTAACCTTGACCGTGATGTCTTAAAACTAACATCGGACTGTGGAGTCCCTAAATCCACGGACTATGAGGTCCTTAACCTTGACCGTGATGTCTTAAAACTAACATCGGACTGTGGAGTCCCTAAATCCACGGACTATGAGGTCCTTAACCTTGACCGTGATGTCTTAAAACTAACATCGGACTGTGGAGTCCTTAAATCCACGGACTATGAGGTCCTTAACCTTGACCGCGACGTCTTTAAACTACGATACCTGGAGCAGCCTCTGACCCCGTGAAACACGGATAAGGGTGACCACATCTAGCACTTACAAGTCCTCACGACCTGTAAGGAAGAAAAACTCTATTGTGAGATCCTTTCGACTCTCAAGGGAAAACCCGCTTAAGAATCCTCACGATTCTTAAGAAGAAATTACACCTATGGGATCCTCTCGACCTGTAGGGAGAAAAACTCTTTATGAGACCCTCGTGGCTCATAAAATGCAAAAGTCTTAGGAAGCAGATCTTAACCCTGAATGCTAAGCCATCGCTGTCCTGCAAGGAGATCAAGATAAATTGTCCGTAAACGCATTCAATAAAAAGGAGACACACCATTGAGAAGAAGAATATGTCTTCATTCATAAACCTTCCTTCGACAGCAATACTCGATCTAAAGCCAGCACAAACCACCCGATACGGGAGATAACAAGGAAATTTTCTTATCTATGTCCTATCAGGCGCGTATTTGCATCTGTACGAATGTTTAGAAGGAAATGTTACCCGAGGCACCGATGCACATGCAACTTAACGATGGTGCTCGCAATTAAAGAAAATTCCCATGAGAAAAACAGGCAGCTCATTTACGCAAGCAAGACACACGTACGACTATCCGACAAACATGAAAATTCAACAGAAAGAATGCAAACCGCCAATGATTAAAGGAGTACATTGATTCAAACATACTACACTAGTGGGAAAAGATCATCAAACAAGGGATCAGAGATACAAGGGTTGACAAAGCAAAACACAAAATTCTCTAGCTCCCTCTCCGCCCTCTCCAGCACGTCAAAACGACGGTTTTCGCGAGGAGTCGCTCCCCATCTGTTGGAGCCGTGCTCATCAGCGAAAGCAGACATGACGGCCCGACGGGCTCTTATCTGACTCAGTATATTAACTGAGTGATCCTTCAGAGCCTGAGTGATTAGACAAGCCTCGTGAAAGCACTCAAGCTTGTCCTCCGCCGCGTCAAGGATCGCCGAAGTCATCTCCGCCGGATGAGGGGGTATATCGGCAAGCACAGACAGGAGGATCATCCGGAGCCAAATGGAGCCCATGGGAAGAGGAGAGCCCCGACGAGTCAGTAGCTCATACATCACCGTGTCACATTGAGCGTCGGTGAGAAGGGGATCTGCCAGCCGCACAGCGAAGCGAGGGATTATCTCCTCAAGGGGCACCTCCCATGGTTGCCGACGAGCATGGGGACGATTGCAAGCCATGGCGATTGATCGGGTTCTAGAAGATGATCACCTTGAGGTATAAATGGGTTTCTCTGTGAAGAAAAGAGGTAAGGCATGGGTTCAGGTTATAAAGGAGAGCATTTAATGCTTTGCACAAAAAATGTTGTGCATTATGGGACTATTCTCAAAGCCCGGAAAGATGGGGAGAGCGTTGGAAATGAAATCCAACGACGCATTGGAATCGGATCAAGGAAATGAAACGTCCTCATCAATCAGAGTCCTGCATGCGCAACACGTGAGCACCAGCCTTGATTGAAAGGTAAAGCAGCACTGCACATACACAGCAGAGAACTAAGCTCTGAGAAAGAGAATTAAATTCTCGAAAGAAGAAAGCCCTCAAAGGAGGAGAATGAGAAAAGTGAAGGCGCTTCTGAAAGGACAATTCATCTACCCTACTCCCAAATCCCTAGAGGAATCCAACGATCACAAAAGTGACAGTGTTGCACCCACGTGCAGATACGTGAGAACAACGCTGTGGGGGCATTTGTTCCCTGATTTAAAATCAGGAAAGCCTATGGAAGAGGCTTCAGAAAAGGGTCACGTACTCACACGTGACCAGCAGTCACGTGTTGGCACGTGACATCTAAAAGCATCGGCAAGGCAAATTCAGTTTCCCAACTACATCAAAGAAAAAGGCTTCAGAAGAGGTCACGTGCTCCCACGTGATCAGGGTCACGTGTTGGCACGTAACAGTCAAAACAGCAGACTCATTCTCCGGTTAAATCAAGAAAAAGGCTCCAGACGAGGGCCACGTGCTCACACGTGACCAGTTGTCACGTGGTGGCACGTGACGGCTAAGCAGCGGAAGAAGGCAGAGCGCGAAAAGAAGAAGAGGGCTCGTTCCAAGGGGGTCACGTGCCCATACGTGACCAAGGGTCACGTGGCCACACGTGACCGGCTTTCAAAGCCTATCTGTTAACAGAATTAAATTCTGAGAAAAGACCTCTTAAATCTTTCCAAAGCAACCGATTGAATTAAAAATTTAAAGGGTGATTAAATATCATCTATTTGTGGAAAAAGCCTGAACTTGGAAAGATTTCCCCTTAAAATCTAACCGAAATAACAAAGGAGAATCTCTGGATTTAAAATCCAATGGTGAATAAAATTCACCTAATAATCCAAAGGTCCAAAACGAATGGTGAATACAAATCAAAACTCTCAATGAAAGATTCATCAAAAACTAATTGATTCGGCTACTTCTCCTACAAATAGGAGCCAAGAGACACACAGAGAGATATATAGAGAGAGAAGCAGAAAGGAATCGAGACATAAAAGAAAGAGGGAAGTCTTGATACTTTGGAGAAATTTGGATCTTCTGCAAAAGAAAACCCTAGGTAAGAAAGGGAAGGCTTTTTGAAAGGAAAAGAGAATTTAATTCTCAACAGAGTTTAACTCTGATATAAAAACAGAAGAACATAGTTCTCTCTTTGGTGGAGGATCTGTAAAGTGCACATCTCCCCTTGAGTCGAGAATTTAATTCTCAATGGGTTGAGATCCTGCCATGCAGATCCAAAGCATAGAGAGGGAATGGAAGCCTGAGAATTTAATTCTCACAGAACTATAGGAATTTAATTCCTTTAAAATAAAATTAGGGTTTAACCCTATGTTATGGGAATTTAATTCCTTCAGAATAAATAGAATCAGGGTTTAACCCTAGTTAAGAACTTAGTTTCTGTTAAAATAACAGGAATTTAATTCCCTTAAGAAAGAAGAGATTAGGGTTTCACCCTATGACAGAATCTCATTCCTTAGAATAATTCTTTAGCAGAGAGTGGGAATTTAATTCCTTAAAGCTTTTATTAGGGTTTAACCCTATGACAGAATTCAGTCCCTCACGTATATGAGGAATTTAATTCCTGCTGGAAATTTAGAGTTCAACTATATCCCAGAATATAAATCTTCAAAAAGAACTATAGGAATTTAATTCCTCTAAAATTATTGTTAGGGTTCAACCCTACGAGGAATTTAATTCTTGAAAGGGATTAACGGATCTTCTAAAGAACATACATAGAGGCAAGGTCACGTGTCACCACGTGACCCCCAAAAAGATCTACAGAAAAGCCCCTTTGAGGCAGTGGCTCACGTGACCCACGTGACCCTTGGCAGAGGCTTTAACATACAAGCATTTAGATACCCGTCACGTGATGGCACGTGATGCTCTAAAAGATGCGATATTCTCAGCAGAACAAATGAAGGGAGGGCGCCCTCACGTGCTACCACGTGACCCCTCTTGCCTTAGTGTTTAACGCTAAATTGGAATCCCTGAATCCAGTGTTAAAACACTGTTTGGCCTTAGTGTTCAACACTAATAAAAGAACTTTATTTGCAGTGTTTAACACTGAATTTCTTAGTGTTCAACACTAATTTGAAGCCTCTGCTGCTAGTGTTTGACACTGATTTGCTCTAGTGTTTAACACTAATTTGGAATCCCTGTTGGTGGTGTTTAACACCAACTGTCTTTTAGTGTTAAAACAATAACTTGATCCCAGTGTTCAACATTGTTGAATTAACGTTAGCCCAATTGGCTAAATGGCCAGAGGCAAAGCCTCTTCTTCAATGGACCAACAGGAAGCCAATATTCCAAACATGATTGGACTTAGCCCAAGGTGGCCATAAGTCCTCAATTCAGACTTAACTGGGCTAATGGGCTCATAACATAATTAATTGGTCTTGATCCCAAATTAGGCCAACGACTATTTAACCCACCCCGGTTCAAGGGTACATCTCTTCACTCCTTTGATACTTGGCGTTGTAATTCCTCAACGTCTTCAAAAAGGTGACGGGTCCCGATGACCACACATTGATACGGACTGTGGGGTCCTTAAACCCATGGACTATGAAGTCCTTAACCTTGACCGAGATGTCTTAAAACTAACAATGGACTGTGGGGTCCTTAAACCCATGGACTATGACGTCCTTAACCTTGACCGAGATGTCTTAAAACTAACAGCGGACTGTGGGGTCCTTAAACCCATGGACTATGACGTCCTTAACCTTGACCGAGATGTCTTAAAACTAACAACGGACTGTGGGGTCCTTAAACCCATGGACTATGAGGTCCTTAACCTTGACCGCAATGTCTTAAAACTAACATTGGACCGCAATGTCCTTAAACTACCCATGGACCGCAATGTCCTTAAACTATCCATGGACCGCAATGTCCTTAAACTACCTATCGACCGCAACGTCACTAAACTAAACAACAGAGCCCCCTTTTATTGCTCTCTTGTTGGATCTGAACGATCCCGTTAAGTTGATCTTAGTCTAAAAACTAGACTAACGTATCCTTAACAAACGTTTAAGTCGATCTTAGGCTCAAATGAGGCTAACGTATCCTTAAACCCAAACCCCAAACCCAAATCTTAGATAATACGGATTTGGACCAGTCCACGCCCTACGGGCGACGACATAACTCAGTCTTACAATCCACGGGCAACAAAACACAAAACAAACACACACGACACGAAGTGACCATCTGGAGATGGAGAAAGTGGTTACCGCAATACGGTAGCGTAATTAACTGCAGGGGCTTGCGCCTGCAGGGAAGAGTGTCCCCACAATCAAAAACCCCTCAAGCGAGGGGGGATCTGACGAAGTCTGCTACATCAGACGCATCCGTTCAAACCTTCGATACATGGTGCCATAAATCAACTTGGCATCTTCGGAGAGGTGGACGGATAGCACCAATTAGCATCTGCCCCGAATTTCAGGCAAGACGCCCAGTCGCGCCGTCCTTCGGAGGGAAACACTTATGTCAATTCTGACCCCGTGGGAAGCATCCAGAGCAAATCCTGGTCACGTGGAACATGGCCTATGTCAATCCTGACCCCCTGGGAAGCGTCCAGAGCGGAACCTGGTCCTTGCAGAACACGGCCTATGTCAATCCTGACCCCGTGGGAAGCATCCATAGCAAATCCTGGTCACGTTGAACATGACCTATGTCAATCCTGACCCCGTGGGAAGCATCCAGAGCGGATCCTGGTCCTTGCGGAATACGGCCTATGTCAATTCTGACCCTGTGGGAAGCATCCAGAGCAAATTCTGGTATAGTGGAACACGGCTTATATCAATCCTAACCCCGTGGGAAGCGTCCAGAGCGGATCCCGGTCCTTGCGGAACATTGCCTATGTCAATTCTGACCCCGTGGGAAGCATCCAGAGCAAATCCTGGTCTAGTGGAACACGGTCTATGTCAATCCTGACCCGTGGGAAGCGTCCAGAGCGGAACCTGGTCCTTGCGGAACACGGCCTATGTCAATTCTGACCCCATGGGAAGCATCCAGAGCAAATCCTGGTCTAGTGGAACACGGCCTATGTCAATCCTGACCCCATGGGAAGTGGCCAGAGCGGAACCTGGTCCTTGCGGAATACGGCCTATGTCAATTCTGACCCCGTGGGAAACATCCAGAGCAAATCCTGGTCTTGTGGAACACGGCCTATATCAATCCTGACCCCGTGGGAAGCGTCCAGAGCGGAACCCGGTCCTTGCGGAACACGGCCTATGTCAATTCTGACCCGTGGGAAGCATCCAAAGCAAATCCTGGTCCCGTGGAACACGGCTAGAGTCAATCTCGACCCCGTGGGAAACGCCCAGAGCAACTTCTGACTCCGTGAAATGCGGATAATGTCAATTCTATCAATCACTTACGGGTCCTCTCGACCCGTAAGGAAGAAAATTCTCTTGTGAGATCCTTACGACTCCCAAGAGAAAAACACACTTAGGAATCCTCATGTTCCTAAGGAGAAAATACATCTACGAGATCCTCTCGACTCGTAGGGAGAAAACCCTTTATGAGACCCTCACGGCTCATAAAGTTGAAAAGCCTTAGGCAGCATATCTTAACCTGCTTCCTAAGCCATTGCTACCTCTCAAAGAGTTCAAGACGGAATGTTCTCTATCATTTACAAACTACGCTTGCTAAAGGTGATATGCCAGCAACACAGAAAAGACAAGAAAGCAAGAGATAACACAAGATAGTGAGACAGAAATGTATTTTTTATTTATAAAGACAAATTGAGTAAAATTTACATCATAAGAAAGAATAAAAAATGGATACATATTATTCAAAATTTACAAATTGGTATAAAAACGACTATTGGGAGGGAAGCGTTTTCAATAGGCCAATCAGTTGCTCGCGCACTCCTATCAGCCCCTTTTCACGGTCAGCTGCCGCGGCCAACTCTGCTTCAACCTGAGCTCGTTGCTGTAAGTAAGATGAAAGTTGCTCATCAACGACCCATTGAGCTGCCACACGACTCTGCACACCCCGCTCAATGAGGTCGAGCTTCTGCCTCAGCGTTAGCCCGTCAGAAATACATCATAGAAGGCTTTCGAAGATAGCTTTCAGCTGTACGGCATTTGCGTCAACCTGAGCATGCAGCTGGGCAGATTCGCTTGAAGTCTCCTCGCGCTCCTTACGCCTCAAGGCTGCTTCTTGTTCAAGATGGGGGAAGTAGGGAGTGCTCTGCTCAACCCATGCAGCCCGCTGGGAGTTCACAGCCAGGACCTCTGGAGTGGGACGTCTGACCTCGAGCTCATGCAGACAAGCCTCAATTTTCCTACAGTGATTAACCCAAGATTCAACGACGCCCTCGCTGTGAAAGTGCACGAGCGTCGCCAGCATGGGATTAACCTCAGCAGCAAAATCTGCAGCAAGGGCAGGGGTCTCCGCGTCAAGCTCCTCGAGGTGATCGCTCAATATGCGCAGACTATTCACAGCGCCTTTTGAAGATGAACGCCTGGAAAAGGGGCCAGCTGGCATTGGGACTCGAGACTCGAACGGAGCTGAAGTCGGCGTTACTGCTGCAAAATAAATCATGGTCAAATAACGGTTCAAGAAATAGATAAGCTACATGTATAATAGAGTTTACTATACCAGCTGCGGCAGGTGGCAAGGCTGGGAGCACCGGTGGCGCAACTATTCTCTCATCTTCTCCTCCAATCTGTAGCGCTGCAATCAAAACAAAGAAGAATTAGAAACGATTTGGCTTCCCGTAAAAGAAAAGACATTAGCTAAAGGCTGTACTCACCAACGCCACTAGAAGAGACAATCTCTGACTGGAAGGAGAAATGTGGGTGCAACACCTGATACAGGTGATCAAAAAGGACTCCTGCAAGGATGTAATAATGCAATGTCAGTACATAAAGTATACTGCCTACAATGAAACTGATGGGTCACAAATCCACACCTTCCAGCATTTGAGAGGGTACGAGAGAAGGCAAAGGGGCGGCCACCATCAAAGCGGCAACTGGAGATGCTTCCTCTGATGGCACAACCTCAACGCTCACCACACCTGCATTAGAGATAAGAGAAACACAGTCAAAAGAGATTGAAAGGGATTGCAGAATAAAGGAGAAAGCAATAACCCAAAATCTGCCTGGTGAGTCGCCAATTGAAATCGCGACAAGGGCGTTACTGGGTGCAGCGACTGCTTCACCCTCTCCCATCGGAATGGTCTCTCCGCCCGTTGCTTCATCCCCCGATTCCACGAGAATCGTCGTGACACTCGCAGCGCCCGACAATGGCAAGGAGCCGCAAGGGGAAAGAGTGCCGATTGGGGCAGTGCCCGACTCTTGAGAAAGAGTGGCTACCTCAGGCTCGGCGATTGCAGCCATCTCACCTACGGCTACCTCAGGCTCGGCGATTGCATCCATCTCACCTACCGCTACCTCATCAAGACTCGGCCCTGCAGGATAAGATATATGAGAACCTGAAAATTAAAACTTTGACAAAAAGAACTCAACGTCACGTTACCTTGGGTCGGTCTTTCGACTGCTTCCCGAGCCACACGTGTTGCCTGTCTGTGGGTGGTAGACAAGGCGGTCGAAGTATCCTCTGAAGGAGTAGGGGCAGGGGTAGCAACGCTCGAACCTGCACCCGCGGCCAATGCGCGCATTCTACGCTCCCTTACTGCGCGCATTCTATGCTTCCTTTCCGCTCGGGCCGTGAGAGCGGATCTTCTCAAGACCTCCGTCAATGGGACGTCATCATCCGCGCCAAGGGTTACCTCTGTAGCCGTTATGGCATCCGTCATCGGTTGCTTAAGTGAAGCATATTTCGGCAATACTGGCGGAACTGAGACTTCGATAGCCGACTTCGGAAGCATCTCTGCACCGCCCTGCGAAGTCGGTACCACACCTGGAATAACCTGAGTAGAGGTAGTTCCTGTAATAAGATAAAAAGGAGGGGTCAGATTACCCATAAGAAACGGGAGTGGAGACGCGGTGAACCGAAATGTACCGATGCCTAAGGATGCTCGAAGTCTTTCCTCCTCCTCAAAAGTCTTGAGAGAAGATGCGAGAGCTTCTTCAGTGGAAATGCCTGTTAAAGAAGGAAAAGTGTCAGTCAAAACGTGATGATAAAAATATGATGCAATGACAAAAGGTACGGCTGATGTTTACTTGATTGCGCGAGGATGGCCAGTCCCGCTTTGTAGCTCGCTAGTCGCTCGAAACCTGCAATAGCAGCCTCGAGGTCGGTATCGTCCGGCGCTATGAATAGACTCTCGTTGGTCCCATATTCGCCCAAACCCTCACTATAAGGAGCATGAGGCTCCTGACCAAATACAACGTCGGTAGAGAGGATCGACTTCTTCTTCCTCTTCTGCGAGCGAGCTCCGGTCGCAGCTAGCACAAGCTTACGCTTGATGGGCACTTTGGGGTGACGAGTCCTGATATCTGAACCCACGCCAGACTCGGGGGAAGCTATAGTCACCGTTTTCACGGGAGCACGGGGCATCGATAGTTCGGGCCTATCATGCAGGACTTCGACCGCAGCAACTTCTCTTAAAGGAGGGCGGATAATGGTCCGTCGCTTCAGAGGGACGTTTGGATTACCGGCCGGAGCGGTACCCTTGCGATCAAGCAGCAATTGCTTCTCCTCCCTGATGACGGCGCCCATTGAATGTTGATACCAGGCCACATGCACATTCAGGACCTTCGGAATACAGCTCGGTTCGCTGATAAAGAAGTGGGACCCTGTGTTCAGGCGCATAAAATGATGCAGCGCGCTCCACATTCTCTCTTCGGTAGCAGCAGGTTCTGCCAAGAAAGCCTCAAGTGGGACACCCTGATTATAACTCAGCTGCTGGGCAAAATGATGCGGGTTGTATCTCATGAATAACGCCGCATCATTTTTCCTAAATACGAGAAAGCCCGGCCTGATGGAGTACAGATGAAGAATCTCCCGAGCTTTCAACATAGAGGCCCCGTCTTTGAAAATGTCTTGCAATGTCAGCACCGCTTTCAAAGTTTCCTGGCTGACGGTCAAGACTTTGTCAGTGAAAGACATACCATCTCCAACCGTGCGCGGACGAAGGAGCAAACCCCTAGCTTCCCGCGGTGACGGACTTACGACGGAGGCGTCGACCAGCCTCATTATCTGAGGGAACTTGCATCTGTCATAAAAGGAGGGTCTTTTATGGATACCGAAGACCCCAAGCACGTGCAACTCAAGCCATGAGGTGAAATAATGCATTGATAAGTTGGCAGGCTGCACCCCTGGCTCAGTTGTCTCCGCTGCCAAGCTGAGGCCGTGATACAGGTGGGCTAACCCAGCAATCCCGATGGCCACCTGTATCCCGGCAACCATTCGATGCGCGGGGTAGAAGACAGAAGGTCTCATGTAGCGAGGGTGCGTAGGAAGCGCGAACCAGCTCAACCATAAACTGAGAAACCCGAGAAAGAACGCTTCCTCATCAATGCCCGAAGCGGCGATTTCTGACAAGGGGACAATCGCGACGTTGGGAAGAAAGAAATCCTTTTGATCGGCTTCCAATATTGGCGAAGAAAACGGGCAATGAAGTCCGCAAAGTTGACCCCCCCCCGTCCTCCGGATTCAAGAAAGAGGCTCTTATACATATTCAACACCTTTATCAGACTTGGGAACTGGTGTTGAATGGTGTTCTCTGGGGTAAGACCCATTACCACCGATTTGGTGGCAAAAACATACTCATCCGGAGGAAGCAGCTCCTCGTAGTGCTCTCCCCTAACTGGTAAACCAGAAACCTCGGCAAATTCCTCCAAGGAAATAGAGACCTTTCGATCCAATAGGAGGAAGGTATAGGTCGGAATGTTCCACTGCTCTAAAAATGCCTTGATCCACCATGTGGGAGCTGCAGAATACTGGAACAAAGAAGCGTAGATCGCAGGGTATAAGCCAAGCTTCAGCAGCTGCGATTTCTTTGCCGATAAGATATATCGGGCCCACTGTAAGTATCCGGCCGGGTGACGGGGAGTTAGTCCGATGTTGTAGGGCTATCCCCAAGGGCGCGACTTGCCCTGACATATGCGCCGCCCTAGGGTGTCTAAAGCCACCGGAGGATACACGGGTACTGCGGCAATAGAAGGCCGAAGGAGACCTTCTGAAGTCCAATTTACCTCCTCCATAGTATAATTGATCGGGGGTGCATCTGCATAAGGGATCGCAGAGATAGGCTCCGAGCGTGTCGCACAAGAAAAGCTCCGGTGGCCTCTGATAATTTGATCATACCATCTACCCCATAGGTGAAGATTCTTGTGCTCCGGGTCATGGTCCTTGATCAGCGCAAGAACCTCTCGGTCTACGGGCGCTTCAGGAAATCCGCCTTCTGAGAGGACGAACGAAAAGGAAGTGTCGAAAGACATGTCACCTGCACAAAAAAGAACAAAGTCAACCATCAGTGCTATAATTTAAATTCTGACGCTTGGTACTTTAAAATTCATACCACACTGCAATGCAGTAAAAAGGGAACCAAAGGGGGACCCACAAAATCTAGATGACAGTTCATCATTAATAAAATAGTATCATCATTTGATGAGACTGTCAATTAAATGAGGAAATCCTCAATTGATTCTCATTTAATGAGAAATCCCTCGGGCTAAGGAGTAAATCTCCCCTTAAGAGCAGTGCTCTGTGACAGAATGACACCTGTCAAGTTCTAATAATGAAGGAATAAAAATTCCTCAAGAGCCCTGCTCTGGAAAAATTGATGGAATAATCCATCAGAGAAAATTGAAATCAATTTTTTATACATGAATGAAAAATTCTGAGATCTTCAAGATCTATGAACAAACTCTAAGAGTTCTTTATGAGAAAAGCTCTGTTCATGGGCTAAGAAACCCCAAGAAAAGATCTCTTTAAATATATGAGTACAAGAGAGCAAAGCTCCGTTGATGAAACCCTAAAAAGGGTTTTCTTTAGATCAAAGATCTATGAAGAGCAAAGCTCTGTTAATGGGTGAAACCCTAGATTATTAAAAGTTTTAATCTTTACCTAAATTTTGACAGAGTTCTGTCCTTAAGAAAGTTCTTAAGATGAAGAGCTATGCTCTGTATGAGAATAATAATTCTCATAAGGAAGAAGATGAACAGAATCATCTAAAGGGCCAAGGGTCCTATTTATAGGCACTGAAATGCCTTTTCAACTTCTGAGTTGATCCAAGGGCGCAGATGCTGCCACCGCCGCACTCACATGTGAGCCACGTGAGCGCAACGGTGGGGGGGGCATTTGTTTCCCCCAATCAGAGCAAAGCTCTGTTTAAAATTTAAATTTGAAATGAAGCAACGCTTCAGATGCAGCGCCAAGTGCGCTGCGCCCCAAGCAGCGCACTACGTGCAAAGCACGTGTGCGCTAGCGCTAGGTGCGCTACGCTCTAAGTAGCGCACCACGTGCAAAGCACGTGTGCGCTAGCGCTAGGTGCGCTACGCTCTAAGCAGCGCACCACGTGCAAAGCACGGGTGCGCTAGCGCTAGGTGCGCTGCTGTCACGACCCAAATGTGGCACATGACCGGCACTTGAATCACGTGACATCTAAAGACGTCGACGCGGTTCAAGTAAGCCGAAACTCGGAATCTAAACCCTTTAAAAATATTAGAGGTGAGTTTAAAATAGTCATCCGATGAAATCAGTTTAAATAACATGTAAATTTAACTAAGTATGTTAGAAAAGCATCTATGACATTTTGAAATCTGGCAGCACCTCCCTTGAAAATACTACATGAAAACCCGATACAACTACAATAGTAAAATAACATCCCAACGGGAGCTAGCTTTTCCGTCTAGACGACGGAGCAGCCAAACAAACCATACTAGAAGTCGACTCTAAAGAGTACGACCTCACCCACTCTAAGTCCTGCTTCTAAGTCCACAATATACCATTTCTAAGTTGATAGAGTTTCCACTAGATACCAGAATATAGGAATAATCAAGAGTGAGTATGATACAATAATAACTCACTTACCAATCAATCACCAAAAGAATATGTGCCCAAGCCGCTGATAATCCAAGCGGTGAAACCTGCAATAAACTGTCGCACAACGGGGATGAGTTGCCAACTCAGTGAATAAAAGTACATCTAAAGGTAGAAATCGAAATGCATGGCGATACCTGGGTCATAAGTATAGTCCTATCACAATCTGTACCGATATACTATATGATATGCATATGTGCAATACTAACTATCATGCAATCCCAAGTATAGTATCTCAATGTCATATGAGTCAAAATCATGAATCTATAATCCGTATTGGAATTCCCTTTTTGTCTATGAATATATGTACAAATGTATGCAGGTACTGTTCCCCCGAATCAGTCCTGATTGAATCCAATAATTAATATCTAACTGTGTACCTCATGATAATGATCATATCAATATATATATAGATGTCCAGCATCGACATCTAAATCCGAAATCTCTCGTGTCCATCATCGATACGTAAATATAGATACCGTCGACACCATCTCAACAGATGATCGCCGCCCGATACCTCTGGCTACGATCAGTATCCCCTGGATATCTGCCGTGCCCAATTCTATCTCCGGTCAGTATCCCCTGGATATATGCCGTTCTCATTCTATCTCCGGTCAGTATCCCCTGGATATCTGCCGTTCTCATTTCTATCTCCGGAATCGAGTATCCTCGTTAAGCTCCCCGCCTATAATGCGGCTATCCTGCCCCTCGGTCTCGACCGGGTCCACCATGTATCCAACTGTATGCCCCCCGACTCAGTCTGGATAAAGCATAAATCCGCAACCGTATGACCCCCAACTCGGTTCGGATATCAAAATCAGAAAACACAAAAATCATGGTGGACGTTTAACTCATCATATCAGAAATATCAAGTGAGGAATAAGAATACTTGCATAGATTATATTTGATGATATATCCATATATAACAGTGTCCCATACCATCGATATATATCATCAGGAGTAAAATACCCAGAAAATCCAAAGAATCAAATACAGCATTTATATTGGTAATATTCGTAATTTACAACAAGAATAAAGAAGACTACGTAATTACATCACATAAACATATATTTAAATTCTACTGTGACATGGTACTACTAATGATGTGTAGTGTAGCATATGCATCTGTGCTCGTGCAACATGGCAATCATTAGTATTTGTGCAAGTGTTCTACGGTGTAACAACTTATTTATTAACACATGTATATATACGCATTTATCTAACATAACGGTTCTACAGTGGCATGGCAGTACCAATGAGGTGTAGTGTAACATGTATTTACGTGCTTGTGCAGCATAGTACTCATTGGTATTTGTGCAGTGTTCTATTAGAGTGTGCGTATCGTAGAAACGTATAATATTGATAATATAATGTAAACACATAAATTAATTTAAGCGTAACTATTGTAATTACTTGCTATGAGCTATACCATTATCTTTAGAAATGAAACGAAATGTTAAGTTTGAAATAAGGAAGCCGCCCTAGATTTAAAATAGATATTCGTTTTGGAAATCGGCACCGCATCCTAGTATTTTATAAAAAGGCAACGAATCGTAGTTTTTAAAAGAATATAGCTCACACAAGCATTACATCCTAAAACGGAATA
This sequence comes from Agapanthus africanus, assembly GCA_030015575.1. Classification (NCBI taxonomy): domain Eukaryota; kingdom Viridiplantae; phylum Streptophyta; class Magnoliopsida; order Asparagales; family Amaryllidaceae; genus Agapanthus; species Agapanthus africanus. Next base: position 523,485,715 of record JASDDO010000031.1, read on the forward strand.
AAACCTAACTCTACGAGTAAAAGGATAAATTGGCTATTATTCGGCATACAATTTCCATCATTTCCAATACGTAATAATCCTTGTATCATCTTTCATCATATAGCTATATCCATATCATCTCAAGTACGGCATGATCCTTCGTACAAATCTATCAAACCATATCTATATCGTACGGACCTAATATCACGTATATATCTCATTTAAAACCACATGTGAAACTTTATGCAAATGAAGGACATACAAGATGCAATACTATATCAATATTTTGAAGAAAAGCTAAACTTAACTAGATATCATAATAATAGTTATAAGGTTGCGGGGGTACTATAAGCCATCCACCCGACTTCCTCCATAGATGTAAATTTACTCACCAACTTGATGAGCTTGCTGAATCCACGCTGCTATATTGCCAACTCCGTCTCGGAATCCTCGAATCGTACCTATAGTCGTATTTAAATCGCAAAGATGTAAATATCATATCGAAAATCAAAACAACAAGCTAAACACCCGTAGGTTAGAACCTACAACATACTTAACTCAAAAACGACAATATAATTCTGTCGTTAACGTATAAAAGTTAACGGTTCAACTGCAACATCGAAATACGAAAACTTCGTATCGTAAATATCTGAATTTTGATAAAACCATTTTTAAAACATTCACATATTTCTCTGTATGAATAATTAGACAAAACAAGCAATACAGAGACTTATAAAATACCAAAACAAAGTTACAGGAGAGAAACCAATGCCAAACTCTCAAGGGGGGCCGACGTCGCCGGAATTTGGCTATGTGTCACCGGATTTTCTAGGGTGTTTAGGGCTCGTATTTGTAGTGGTGTCTCCTAGTAGTCTTATTATACTTTTGGTCTTGTTTGAATATCTAATGATTGTACCTATTAGTTCCAGATTCGATTACAGTAGCTAAATTATCACAAAAACCTAGTTTACGACGCAGCACAGCTAAACATGCTACGTATCGTAATTAGAATTTTACCCTAATCTGATATTAGCATATATTTTTAACCTACTGAAAATTAATTTATTTAAACAATACCAAACCTACCTAAAACACCTACAGAGAGATACCCAAAAACCCACAATACCCAATTCCCTCAACGGTACGACGAGCTCGGATTTTTGCTAAGTGTCGCCAGCCAAAATTCGAGGTAGTGGGCTCGTATTCCCATGGGTTATTCTAGGTTCAATTTACAAGGTTAAGGCACTGTTTGGTTTTTCTAATTTACATCTAGACTATAGCAGATTCAAACAGAGGCTAAACTTATCAAAATACGATATCCGATTTCTATATTTAACTTTTCAGAGCTAGAATTCTAAAGAGTTTTAGAGATTATACCTTTGGAGATAGTGAAAAATGGAACACCAGCTTATGAATTTTGTGTGCGGGAGCATTTAGGTTTGGTAATGGATCAAGCTTGATGATTGGTACAAGTTGATGAAGGGATTCATTACTCTCACTCTTTGGTATGAACACTTAGAGAATTTTCTTGGTTTTGGGGCTGAAGAGTGTGGTGTTTCAGTTGGAATAGCCACTGAAAATTATAAGTATAATGTGAAAATAGGGTGAGGAGCTTTGTAGAGAAAGCATGAGGTGTGTGATGAGAGGGGGAGGTGGCATGAGAGGAAGGAGGTGGTGTCACTTGATGAAGCATGAGTGATTCATGCAAGGAGGAGGTGTTGGATTTGAAGAAGGAGGTGTAAGTTTATAAGTAAGGGTGAAAATGAGGTGTTTGTATGTAATTTAGCATAAAAGTTATATGCCATCCATGATAAAAATATAACAATAAGTAAAAACCTTCATATCATAAATCCAAATCCATATAACATTAAAGATATGAAATGATAAATCTATTACTTAATTATTATTAGCTAAATGACAAATACAATGTCATGCTAAAATAATTAAAATATCATTTTCTTGATATCACCCACTTTATTCATAATTATCAAAATAATTACATTTTTCGGATATGATTCCGATACCCAAATTCATAAGCGATATCATTTTCGTAAACTTATCAATTTCATTATTTTTATAAAAAAAAAATATAATTAAATATTCTAAATTTTCCAAAATGTTACAGCTGCGCTCCAAGCAGCGCACCACGTGCAAAGCACGGGTGCGCTGCACTCTAAGCAGCGCACCACGTGCAAAGCACGGGTGCGCTAGCGCTGGAACTAAAAGCTCCCCACCATCAGATCAAAAATCTAATAATAATGATAAATCATTAATCAATCAGAATTAAATTCTGTTAAGGAAAGATTTCTCAAATCTTTCCAAACAACATGATTGTGCTCTGTAAATCAGAGTACCGTTGGATCAATGATCCAATGGTGATTAAAAAATCACTAAAAATACAGAATAAAGTCTGTTTAGAAGATTACCCAAGCTTTGTTAAAAACAAGAAGATTACCTTCTGTAAATCAGAAGCCCTTGGATCAAAAATCCAACGATGGGAAAATTCCCAAATCAATTAGAGAAAAGATCTCTTCAACTGATTGAACTGATCAGCTTGCCCTATATAAAGGCCCATATACTTCAAGTCTGATATACAGAAGCATAGAGAGAAACCTCCCCATAAACTTTAAGAAATTCAAAGAAAAAGAGCAAGCTCTCAGAAGAAGATTTTCTTTCTTCAAGATAAAAAAAAAGAATGGTGATGAACAGAGAGATGAAATCATCTCGTAATTAATTTAAAAAGATGGATCCACTTCTTTAAAAGATCATAGAACTACAAAGACCAAAGTCTTTTCAAAAGAGATCAAAAGATCCCATCGTAAAATAAAAAGAAGAATTTACTTCTTTCTCACAGATCATAGATCCAAAAAGGCAAAGCCTTTCATCAACATAAGAGGTTGAAGAAATTTTTTTCTTAGAATCTTGAGACAAAGTCTTTTTTTAGATCACAAAATTGATCATATGCGCTTTGCGCTTTTGAACTGCGCCTCTGCGGTTTTAGACTGGCGCTCTGCGCCAAGTGTGCCACGTGTCAATCACGTATGCGCCACTTAATAACTAGCGCTTTGCGCTCTTGAAATAACGCATTGCGCTCATGAGCTGGCGCTTAGCGCCAGGCGCACCTGTGTTGGGCGCGTTTGCTGCGCATCGACGACCTGAATTCTATGAGTCGTACACTTTCCCGCGGGTCATGAGGCTGGTCGATGCTTCCGCTCCTGATCCGACCCAGTTAGGGGATCTGCGCATACTACTCAATCCGTATTCAAACGAAGGAGGGATGGTTTTCAGTGACAGATTCCTTTCTTCTCCGGCTGGGCCCATTCAACAGTTGTTCGATTTGTCGAAAAATGGAGCTACATCTTTGAAGCCCAAAGAGATCATGCATTTATATTCAATCAGGCTGAGATACTTAGTGTTCCGCCTAAATAATATTGTTCCCTTCATGCGGTATAATCCGCATCACTTCGCTTAGCAGCTGGGTTACAACTAGGGCATCCCCCTCGAAGCCTTTTTAATCAAGCCCACTCTCTCGCTAGAGGCCACTTGCGAAGTCATCCACCACTTCATGCAATTGGGTACCGGTTCCTTTTTCATGATTCCTGAGCCTGACTATCTTCCGAGGCCTGTGTGATCCTTCAAAGGCTGGTATAGCCACCGGGTTGGTCCCATCATTGCAGATGAGAGAAGGGTGCTTTTTGAATGTAAAGCTCCTGCTCCCGCTCAAGCCATCAACGCCCCGTTGCAGCCACGGTCGGTTATTTGCCTTCCTCTAAGGGATAGCGGCTCAGTGCTCATTCCTAAAGCCGCACAAGCCGAATCAACCCCCCGTACTGCTGGTATGCCGGTACGTACATGAGCCGAGACAACGACTCCAGATAAAGCACTAGCTGTGGCACCCAATAGGCAGATACTAAAGGTGATGTTGGGCAGCGCCACGTGAAAGCGCCAAAGGGGAGGAAGCGCCCCTCCACGGTGTTAGCTCAGGCTATGAAAGGAGAAAGAAATCGGTCGCCGGTCTACTCGATGCGTTGCTTGAGTCTGAGCCTCTTCACGACGAGCCCATATCTGTGCATGAACCAGACGACGGGCTCCTCTTTCCAGGAACATCTGCCGAGGAAGCCGCTTAATTGGCCGAAGCCTTGAAACGATTGTTCACCGCCGAAGACCGGAAAGACAAACATCTTGCCTGAATTTGGGGGCAGATGCTATTTGTATTTATCTGTCCACCTCTCCGAAGATGCCAGCTTGATTTATGGCACCGGGTATCGAAGGTTTGGACGGATGAGGCCGTTGTAGCAGACTTCGTCAGATTCCCTCTCGTTGTGAGGGGTTTTTGATTGTGGGGACGCTCTTCCCTACAGTCGTAAGCCCCCGCAGTTAATTACGTTACCGCATCGCAGTAACTACTTTCTCCTGCTCAAGAAGGTCACTTCGTATCGTATGTGTTTTTTTTATTTTTGGTTTCCCGTAGATTGTATACAGAGACTAATTTATGTTGTTGCCCGTAGGGCGTGAATTTGTCCAAATCCGTATATTCTTAGATTTGGGTTTAGGTAATTTAAGGACCGTTAATCTTGTTTGGGATTAAGATCAACTTAAATGTTTGTTGAGGATACATTAGTCTAATTTTAGGCTAAGATCCACTCAACAGGATTTTTGGGATCATCCAGATCCAACAAAAGAGCATTTGGGCTCTATTGTCTTAGTTTAAGAATGCTGCGGTCCGTAGCTAGTTTAAGGACGTTGCGGTCTAGGGAATTGTTGTTTGTCGGGACGCGCCACCTCTCTAAAGACGTTGAAGAATTACAACGACATATATTAGAGGTGTGGTGAGATGTACCCTGGAACCAATGAATATTCGTCAGAAGCTCGGTAGTCTTGTTTAGGACTAAGACCACTTTGGAAAATAAAGAGCCCATATGCTGGGTTGATTAGGAGTTTGGTCAAACTTGGGCTCATTCCAGTCATTTCATTTTTGAATAAAATGTTAAACACTTGCTTGGGCTTGGTCCCCTTTCTGTGCCAACGATGTTGAGCATCCATATGGGTTCTGACGCCCACACTTTATCTTACATTTCCCTTTTTTTTATAGAGTGTTAAACACTCTTTATGGCGCTCACGTGTGGAGCACATGAGGCGCTTGATGCTAGGCGCTAGGCGGTGGACACTGGTTTATGAGTGCAGAGCACTTTATGCCGAATAGCGCCCACGTGAGGGGTACGTGGGGCGCTTGACGTTGAGCATCAACCACTGAGTGCTAAGCACTCTTTATTAAACGACATCTACGTGAGGGGAACGTGAGGCGCTTGGCGCTAAGAGCAAACCATTGAGTGCTAAGCACTCTTTATTGAGCAGCGCCCACGTGAGGGGCACGTGAGGCGCTTGGCGCTGATTTTTTTCTTCGTGTATTATATTCTGAAGAGTTCAACTCTCTGTTCTTCTCTGGATCTTTGATCCTCAAGAACAAATTCATCCCCATGAGAATTAAATTCTCATTTGTGGAAAACTTGTCTCATGGATCTCGGATCCAGGGAAAGAACTATGTTCTTTTATGAAGGTTAAATTCTTAGATATGCAGATGAGATCATCTGATCTCTATTTCTTTTATTTACCTTGAAGAAAGTTCTTCTTTCTTCTCTCTTATAGCTTTTTTTGCTTGCTTTTCTTTTTTAACTTCAAGTTTATGGGGGGGGGGGTCCGCTGTACAAGACATGAAGTCTTGGGTCCTTTATATAGTGGAGGCAAGTTTGTTGATTTAGTTAAACAAATTTCTTATTGAGAGATCCTTAATTGATTTGGGGATTTTATCCACTGTTGGATCTTTAATCCAAGGAATTCTGTTTTACAGAAGATATTTTTCTTGTTTTTAACAAGATTGGGAAAATATTTTCCCATAAAGAGCTTAATCTGTAGCTTGATGATTTTTAATTACCATTGGATTTTTAATCCAACGGTGCTATGTTTACAGAGAATGATCTTTCTCGTTTAGAAAGATTTGAGGAATATTTTCTCAACAGAATTTAATTCTGTATTTTGATGATTCATCATCTCCGTTGGATTTTTAATCCAATGGCAGAAAACTTTTAGTTCTAACGCCGGCGCCCTCGTGCAAGGCACGTGAGGCGCTGCCTCAGAGTTTTTAACTCTCGGCGCCGGCGCTCTCGTGCGAGGCACGTGAGGCGCCGCCTCTTTTCAAATTTTAAACAGAGCCTTGTTCTTTTATTATTGGGGGGAAACAACGATTGCAGGATGAAAATGAGAATGTGCGCCCCAAGAAGGGAGGCTTTCCCCCTGTCGTTTTCTATGACGTTGATCCGTTATCACCTAGGCTATTAATGGGTCCTCTAACGACGGGAGAAGAACGGGCTCTGAAACAGCCCATCTCGGTCGTTTCTGAAGACAAGTCCGCTTTGAAGACGGGCATGCATTTGTTCTCGATCGAAACCTGACGAGCACAATTGATCAAAAAAGAGCAGCGACTCGAGACGGCCATACTTCAAGCTCCCTGGAGTACTAGTATGCATATATATATATATATATATTACGTCTCTTTTGGTAATTAATTGGTACTACTTTCACCTCATCTTATCTTTACAAAAATTTTGTAGGGCCTTCTGCAGCGGGCGTAGTCTTGAGCCCGGATCACGCCATGGACATAGATTCTATGAATATCTCCCGTGACACACCGGATGGTGTAGAAAAGATTACTGAAGCTGCTATCCCCGCTGTGGAGTTTCCAGTGAAGGCTTTTATTCCTCCACCAGAGATTGCCACACTGGCGATAAATCCTATGGATATCTCTAGTGATGCACCGAAGGGTGTAGAGGAGATTGTCGAAGCTGCTATCGCTGCCTTGAAGCCTCTAGCGGTAGCTTTTGTCCCTCTATTGGAGGTGTTCCCCTCCGAACGGCGGCCTGGACTCGGGCGTCCGTGCCTGAGGTTCGGGACAGATGCCAATTGGTGCTATCCGTCCACCTCTCCGAAGATGCCAAGTCGATCTATGGCACCGAGTATCGAAGGTTTAGACGGATGCGGCCGATGTAGCAGACTTCGTCAGATTCCCCCTCGTTTGAGGGGTTTTTGATTGTGGGGACGCTCTTCCCTGCAGGCGTAAGCCCCTGCAGTTAATTACGCTACCGCATCGCGGTAACAACTTTCTCCTTCTCCAGATGGTCACTTCGTATCGTGGGTGTTTATTTTGTTTTTATTGCCCGTGGATTGTTTACGGAGACTGAGTTATGTCGTCGCCAGTAGGGCGTGGACTAGTCCAAATCCGTGTTTATCTTAGATTTGGGTTTGGGGGTTTGGTTTGAGGATACGTCAGCCATACTTGAGGCTAAGATCAACTCAAACGTTTGTTAAGGATACGTTAGTCTAACGTTGAGACTAAGATCAACTTAACGGGATCGTTTAGATCCGACAAAAGAGCATTTGGGCTCTATTGTTCCAGTTTAGGGACATAGTGGCCCATCGTATGTGTGGCCGTCGGGACCCGTCACCTCTCTAACGACGTTGAAGGATTACAACAACGGATGTCAGAGGAGTTCAGAGATGTACCCTCGAGCCATAGTTAATTGGGGGGGATTCATAGTCCAGTCTGTTTGAAGGTTTAAGGATACGTTAGCCATCTTTAAGGCTAAGATCAACTTAAACGGGACCGTTTAGATCCGACAAAAGAGCACATGGGGCTCTATTGTTCTAGTTTAAGGACATTGCGGTCCATGGGTAGTTTAAGGACATTGCGGTTTATGGGTAGTTTAAGGACATTGCGGTCCATTGTTAGTTTTAAGACATCTCGGTCAAGGTTAAGGACGTCATAGTCCATGGGTTTAAGGACTCCACAGTCCGGTATGTGCTCTGGATGCTTCACACGGGTTCACTGCCGTGCTTGGCGAGGACCAGGCTCCGCTCTGGGCGTTTTCCGCGGGGTCAAAGAGTGACGTTATCCACGTTCCACGTAACCAGGAATTTTTCACTAGATGCTTCACACGGGTTCACTGCCGTGCTCGGCGAGGACTAGGCTCCGCTCTGGACGTTTTCCGCGGGGTCAAAGAGTGACGTTATCCACGTTCCACGTAACCAGGAATTTTGCATTAGACATGGGTTTAAGGACCCCACAGTCCATATCATGGGTGGTCGTCGGGACCCGTCACCTCTTTGAAGACATTGAGGGATTACAATGCCAAGTATCAAAGGAGCGAAGAGATGTACCCTAGGACCGGAATGGATTAAATAGTCCTTGGCCCAATTTAGGATCAAGACCCATTAAATATATTATGAGCCCATTGGCCCAGTTAATCACGAATTGAGGACTTATGGCCAGCTTGGGCTAAGTCCTATCATGTCTGGAATATTGATTTCTTGTGGATCCATTGAGGGAGAGGCTTTGCCTCTATCCCTTTAGCCAATTGGGCCAAAGCCTAGTGTTAAACACTTCGGAGCAATCAGTGTTGAACACTGGGAATGAGGTTGACAAGTTAGTGTTTAACACTAAAAGATAATTGGTGTTAAACACCAGCAACAAGGCTTTCAGATTAGTGTTAAACACTAAAACAGATCGGTATCAAGCATCGGCAACAGAGCTCTCAAATTAGTGTTAAACACTAAGGTAGTCAGTGTTGAACACTACAATGGAGATCTCGGATTAGTGTTAAACACTAAGGTAATCACTGTAAATAAGGTTCTTTGATTAGTGTTGAACACTAAGGCCCAACAGTGTTTCAGTACTGTGTTCAAGAATTCCAACTTAGTGTTGAACACTAAGGCAAAAGGGGTCACGTGGCAACACGTGAGAACGCCCTCTTTCCATTTATTCTGCTGAAATCGCTGCATCTTTCAGAACATCACGTGCCATCACGTGACGGGCATTCATATGCCTATGTATTAGAGTTTCTGTCAAGGGTCACGTGGGGGACTGCCTCAAAGGGCTTTCTGTAGCTCTTTTGAGGGGGTCACGTGGTGACACGTGACCCTGCCTCTATGTATATTGTTTAGAGAATCTGTTGATCTTTCTCAGGAATTAAATTCCTCGAGCTTTAAATTTTCAAAGGAATTAAATTCCTACTTCCTTTTGAAGACTCATATTCTGGAGTAGAATTGAACCCTGAATCTTCTGTAGGAATTAAATTCCTCGTTTATGTGAAGAACTGAATAGGGTTAAACCCTAATAAAAGCTTTTTAAGGAATTAAACTTCCAGTCCCTGTTAAATTATGATTAAGGGAATTGAATTCCCGTTGTTTCAACAGAACTAAGTTCTTAATTAGGGTTAAACCCTGTTTCTCTTTGTTCTGAAGGAATTAAATTCCCATGATATAGGGTCAAGCCCTAATTTTATTTTAAAGGAATTAAATTCCTATAGTTTTGTGAGAATTAAATTCTCGTGCTTGCATTCCCTCTCTATGTTTTGGATCTGCATGGCAGGATCTCAACCCATCGAGAATTAAATTCTCAACTTCAAGGGGAGATGTGCTCTTTACAGATCCTCTATCAAAGAGAGAAGAAATATGTTCTTCTGTTTTTTATTTTGTCAGAGTTAAACTCTGTTGAGAATTATATTCTCCCTCTTTCAGGAAGCCTTCCCTTTCTTACCTAGGGTTTTCTTTTTGCAGAAGCTCCAAATTCCTCAAAGTATCAAGGCTCTCTCCTTTTTCTTCCCTCTGCGTATGTCCCTTTTTTGTGTGTCTTGGCTCCTATTTATAGGAGAAGCAGCCGAATCAATCAGTTTTCGATGAATCTTCATTGAGAGATTTGATTTGCATCCTTCATTCGTTCTGGACCTTTGGATTATTAGGTGAATTTTATTCACCATTGGATTTTTAAATCCAGAGATTCTCCTTTGTTATTTTGGTTAGATTTAAGGGGGAAATCTTTCCAAACCCGAGATTTTTCCATAGATAGATGATATTTAATCATCTCTGAATCTTTAATTTGATCGGTTCCAGATAATTGCTTTCCTTTGGGAAGATTTGAATCTCTTTCAGAATTTAATTCTGTTAGCAAAATGGGCTTTGAAAGTCGGTCACGTGTGACCACGTGACCCATGGTCACGTGTGGACACGTGACTCTCTTGGAACGAGCCTTTCTCCTCTTTTGCACTCTGCCTTCTTCTGCTGCTTAGCCGTCACGTGCTACCACGTGACCCCTGGTCACGTGTGAGCACGTGACCCCTGTCTGGCGCCTCTTTCCTTGGTTCAACTGGAGAGCGAGTCTGCTGCTTTGAACGTCACGTGCCAACACGTGACTCTGGTCACGTGGGAGCACGTGACTTCTTCTGAAGCCCTTTTCCTTGACTTGATCAGGGAACCAACGTGCCCTTTTCCGCTGCTTTTATATGTCACGTGTCAACACGTGACTGCTGGTCACGTGTAAGCACGTGGCCACTTTTTGAAGCTTTTCCCAGAAGCTTTCCTGATTTTAAATCAGGAAACAAATGCCCCCACAGCGTTGTTCTCACGTGTCTACACGTGAGTGCAACGCTGTCACCTCTTGGGACCGTTGGATTCCTCTAGGGATCTGGGGAGATGAAACGTTTCCACAGCCTTCTATAAATACCTCTGTCTCTTCATAGGAGCCTTCACTTTGTTCATCTTCTTCTTCTGAGAACTTTTTCCTTGAGAATTTAATTCTTGCTTCCAGAGCTTAGTTCTCTGTCTCAGACATTTCCCAGAGTTTAACTCTGTTGATGGATCCCTTTTCCTCAGGTAATAATGTTGAACGGCCAAAGCGCCTTCGTCTTTAAAAGAACTCTTTGGATTTTAAATCCGCATTAAGGGTTTCACAGAGAACCCATTTTTCTTCAAGTTTTTCCATAAGAACAGGAAACCACCTAACTTTCGAACTGTAGATCTCTTAGGGTTTAGGTGATCTTTGGGGAGATGATGATGGCGTTTCAACTCCATGGAATTTAATTCCATCAAAAATATTCCTGGGAATTTAATTCCCTTTTTCCTAATAAGGAATTTAATTCCTATGAAGAACTCAGTTTCTTCGTATGGAGGCTTCCTGAGGTCTCCTGGCCCTAGGTGGTTCTTCCTGCAATTAATGCGATGGGGGCTTTGTAACGATTCTCGTGACTTTTATTTTAGGTATCATGGATGCCCATCTGTATAGTCTTGACGAGATCATTTCCTACGAGAATATTCGTGCGCTGGGCCGCAGTCAGAACCAGGAGTTCACCGATGCTCAGTGTGCCGAGATCATGAGCCGCTTTGACGAGTACAACCATCGGCTACTCCCCCGTCGCTCTTGTCTTCTGAGGCTGATCGTGCTGGCGATCAGGGAGGCTCTCCCTTTATTTTGTGCTGGTGTGCCGCTTGGGTCATTGGACGCCGCCGAGGATAAAGTACACTCGGTGTATCTGATGCACTTGATTTCAAAGAGAAGGCGGGATAATCTCATTGATCTCCTGCATCAGATTTTTCAGCAATCAGCCATACTTGCCGCCTACCGGAGGGTAGAGGACATTCGCGGGGACCCCGATGCGTGTGACCGTGAGAGAAAGCATACTCGGGAGGTTCGCAATGCTTGGAAGATCTTGAATAAAGTTAATTTCAAATTTCTCAACCCGTGCCCTGCGTCTGAAGCTTTGCCATTGTAAAAGTTTTCTTTTTATTTTGTATGGCCTTCTTGAAGTCTGGATGATAAGTTCTGTTGTGTCTTTGTATGTTTGCATGCTTTTTCTCTGAGATTTTATTATTTTGCTACTATTGTTGTTTGTGCTTTTTAATATGCAGGGTACTACTCCATATTTTTCCTTTTAAATGCACATCAGGTTTGGGCCTCGCGTGTTCCACACGTGGGATCTCTTGATGCGGTTGTTCACAAGATTTTCTTCATGCCATATTTTCAGTGCACAATGTTAGGTGCTGAAAAAGGGCCTTGGAAATAGTTCCATCTCCTTGATTTTCGATGCCTTTCCTTTTTTAGGCCTTGGAAATAAATTCACCATGCAAGATTTTCCGCGCTCAGCACTTAATGCACTTCATTATATATGAGGCTATAGCTTTCTTTTCCTTTCACAGAGAGATTCATATCATATATATATTTTTTCTTGAGAGAGAAACGAGTGCCATGGCTTGTAATCGTCCTCATGCTCGTCGACAGCCATGGGAAGTTTCTCTTGAGGAGATGATCCCCCGCTTTGCTGCTCGGTTGGTGGACCCCCTCCTTTCTGACAATGAATGTGACTTGGCCATGCACGAGCTCTCGATCCGTAGAGGGTCTCCCCTCCCGATGGGTTCCCTCTGGCTCCAGATGATTCTCGCGGCCGTGCTTACCGACATCCCTCCTCATCCAGCAGAGATGACTCTGGCGATTCTTGATGCGGCGGAAGAGAAGCTCGAGGGCTTTCATGAAGCGTGCCTGATTACTCAGGCCTTGAAGGACTACTCAATTCATCTGCTGAGCGAGATAAAGGCCCGACGGGCTATTATGTTTGCTTTCGCGGACGAGCATGGCGCCAACCGATGGGGAGCGACTTCTCGCGAGAATCGTCGCTTCGATGTGCTGGAGAGAGCGGAGAGGGAGATGGAGAATTTTGTTCTTTGCTTTGTTAACCCTCGTGCCATTGATCCGGTGTTTGGTGACCTTTTCCGTTAGCGTAGTGTATTTAAATTAGTCCTCTCTTTTGTATGCTTTATGCTGAACCCTCATGTAGGCTGGGTACTCGTATGCATGTTTTCGCTTGCATGAATAAACATTGTGTTCTTCTTATGAAAGCTTCCTCTAATTATCAACATTGTCATCATGTCGCATGCAAATTAATGCCTTGAATTCTATTTCTTCTTCGGATGCTCATATAATCGCGAACACATGCTCGATAGGATAAACATTGGAAATTTTCTCATTGCTTTTCATACCAGGTGATGTGAACGCGTTTCAGGTCGATTATCGCTGTCGACCGGAAGCCCATTTATGTGATCTTAAGCGTGTATGTCCTCTTTCCAAGGTTGTGGTCACGAAAGTGAGCTTACATGGCCTGACAGGGCGACACGTGGTAAGCATATTGTTGTGCGAGAAAAAGGGGCTCGGTCGCTGAGCGAGCTTCAGGCGAGTCTTACTGCCAAGGCCAACAAAGCGTATGAACTCTGGCGGGTGCTTCAGGAGTCCATAAAAGAGGTGGTGGCTCTCGATAAAGCTGCCACGTTCACTCGTGAGAGGGTCGAGGCTCATAAAGCCACCGAGAAAGAGCTCGAAGCTCGGCTTGCTTCGTATCAGGCTCAGCAAGCTCAGGCGGAGGCTCGTCTTCTGGAGATCTTGCGTCATGAAGCCGTGGCTCAGCAACAGAATGATGAGCTGGTAAAATTACTGCATCGCCCGCCGGCTTGAGGACTTGTATCTTTTCTTTTTTTTTGTACATACTCATGAGAGTATCTTTCTTTTTGTTTCTTTCATGAATCGCGCTTTGTATCCATTTTGGCTTATGAATAAAAGATAAAATTTTCCTTTCAATGGTGTGTCCCCTTTTTATTGAATGCATTCTGCGGATATTCTATCTTGATCTCCTTGCAGGACAGCGATGGCTCAGGATTCAGGGTTAAGATCTGCTTCCTAAGACTTCTGCATTTTACGAGCCACGAGGGTCTCATAAAGAGTTTTCCTCCCGGTCGTGAGGACTTGTAAGTGCTGGATGCGGTTACCCTTGTCCGTGTTTTACGGAGTTAGGGGTTTCTCCAGATATTGTAGTTTAAAGACGTCGCGGTCAAGGTTAAGGACCTCATAGTCCGTGGATTTAAAGACTCCACAGTCCGCTGTTAGTTTTAAGACATCACGGTCAAGGTTAAGGACCTCATAGTCCATGGATTTAGGGACTCCACAGTCCGATGTTAGTTTTAAGACATCACGGTCAAGGTTAAGGACCTCATAGTCCGTGGATTTAGGGACTCCACAGTCCGATGTTTGGTTGCAGGGACCCGTCATCTCTTTGAAGACGTTGAGGAATTACAACGCCAGGCATCAAAGGAGTGAAGAGATGTACCCTTAAAGCGAGGCAAAAATCTGTAAGGAATAGGGGTGGTTGATCGTTAATTTTAAGACATCGCGGTCGAGGTTAAGGACGTCATAGTCCGTGGATTTTAAGGACTCCACAGTCCGGTATTTGCTCTGGATGCTTCACACGGGTTCACTGCCGTGCTTGGCGAGGACCAGGCTCCGCTCTGGGCGTTTTCCGCGGGGTCAAAGAGTGACGTTATCCACGTTCCACGTAACCAGGAATTTTGCACTAGATGCTTCACACAGGTTCACTGCCGTGCTCGGCGAGGACTAGGCTCCGCTCTGGATGCTTCACACGGGTTCACTACCGTGCTTTGCGAGGACCAGGATCCGCTCTGGACGTTTTCCACGGGGTCAAAGAGTGACATTATCCGCTTTCCACGTAACCAGGAAGTTTGCACTAGATGCTTCACACGGGTTCACTGCCGTGCTCGGCGAGGACTAGGCTCCGCTCTGGATGCTTCACACGGGTTCACTGCCGTGCTCTGCGAGGACCAGGATCCGCTCTGGACGTTTTCCACGGGGTCAAAGAGTGACGTTATCCGCGTTCCACGTAACCAGGAAGTTTGCACTAGATGCTTCACACGGGTTCACTGCCGTGCTCTGCGAGGACTAGGCTCCGCTCTGGATGCTTCACACGGGTTCACTGCCGTGCTCTGCGAGGACCAGGATCCGCTCTGGACGTTTTCCACGGGGTCAAAGAGTGACGTTATCCGCGTTCCACGTAACCAGGAAGTTTGCACTAGATGCTTCACACGGGTTCACTGCCGTGCTCGGCGAGGACTAGGCTCCGCTCTGGATGCTTCACACGGGTTCACTGCCGTGCTCTGCGAGGACCAGGATCCGCTCTGGACGTTTTCCACGGGGTCAAAGAGTGACGTTATCCGCGTTCCACGTAACCAGGAAGTTTGCACTAGATGCTTCACACGGGTTCACTGCCGTGCTCGGCGAGGACTAGGCTCCGCTCTGGATGCTTCACACGGGTTCACTGCCGTGCTCTGCGAGGACCAGGATCCGCTCTGGACGTTTTCTACGGGGTCAAAGAGTGACATTATCCGCTTTCCACGTAACCAGGAAGTTTGCACTAGATGCTTCACACGGGTTCACTGCCGTGCTCGGCGAGGACTAGGCTCCGCTCTGGATGCTTCACACGGGTTCACTGCCGTGCTCTGCGAGGACCAGGATCCGCTCTGGACGTTTTCGACGGGGTCAAAGAGTGACATTATCCGCTTTCCACGTAACCAGGAAGTTTGCACTAGATGCTTCACACGGGTTCACTGCCGTACTCAGCGAGGACTAGGCTCCACTCTGGATGCTTCGCACGGGTTCACTGCCGTGTTCTGCGAGGACCAGGATCCACTCTGGACGTTTTCCACGGGGTCAAAGAGTGACGTTAACCGCGTTCCACGTGACCAGGAATTTTGCACTAGATGCTTCACACGGGTTCACTGCCGCGTTAGGCGAGGACTAGGCTCCGCTCTGGATGCTTCGCACGGGTTCACTGCCGTGTTCTGCGAGGACCAGGATCCGCTCTGGACGTTTTCCACGAGGTCAAAGAGTGACGTTATCCGCGTTCCACGTGACCAGGAATTTTGCACTAGATGCTTCACACGGGTTCACTGCCGTGTTAGGCGAGGACTAGGCTCCGCTCTGGATGCTTCACACGGGTTCACTGCCGTGCTCTGCGAGGACCAGGATCCGCTCTGGACGTTTTCCATGGGGTCAAAGAGTGACGTTATCCGCGTTCCACGTAACCAGGAAGTTTGCACTAGATGCTTCACACGGGTTCACTGCCGTGCTCGGCGAGGACTAGGCTCCACTCTGGATGCTTCACACGGGTTCACTGCCGTGCTCTGCGAGGACCAGGATCCGCTACGGACGTTTTCCACGGGGTCAAAGAGTGACGTTATCCGCGTTCCACGTAACCAGGAATTTTGTCGATTGTATCTGCATTTCACGGAATGGAGGTTTGACTCTTGGTGATATGTATATCGCCGAACCATGGAGCTGGGGGTTGCCACTATTCCGTTTCGCTTGATGTTGTGTCTGCTGCCATGAGACGGACGTCGAGATGATCTCTAGGCTATCTGTGAACCGTCGAGATTTGGCTTCTCCTTATGATGAAACCTGGGGAAGGAGTATGATCCCTTCTTTGTTTGCGCCCCTGGATTGTATACAGAGGTAGATGTAACATCACCTGTAGGGCGAGGATTTCACTTTTATTTTATTTCTTTTTCCGCGATGCTCTATCACTTCAGCTTTTATATCGCGAAGGTTGCGATTGCCCCATTATTTTGGCTATTTTTCGCGGTGCCCAATCATTTCGGCTATTTATTTCATTTTCACTCGCTGTTTTTTATTGCGAGTTGCCCCATCATTTCGGCTATTTTGTCATGCATACATTTTTACTTGCTGCTTTTTATTGCAAGTTGCCCCATCATTTCGGCTATTTTGTCATGCATACATTTTCACTTGTTGCTTTTTATTGCAAGTTGCCCCATCATTTCGGCTATTTCGTATGCATGTGTGGCTCGCTAGCTTTTTCGCTGCAAGCTTGGATTTTAGATACCGATTTCAGCATCAGCACCGCTATAACTGGGATGTTGCCAGGAGCGAATCGTCATTTGCCTCTGTCGATGTTTGAACAAAGGTGGCTTAGTAAACAGGGTTAAGGGTCCTGCCGACCGAGGCTTCTGACTTCATGAGCCGTAAGGGTCTCACAAAGATATTTCTCCCTACAAGTCGTGAGGATCTTGCAGGTGTATTTTCTCCTTAGGGATCGTGAGGATTCCTAAGTGCGTGTTCCTCTGTAAGTCGTAAGGATCCTACAAGAGGGCTTTCTCCTTATGGGTCGAGAGGACCTACAAGGGCTGCTCATTATATGGACATATCCCTAGTCACGGGTGGGACTTTGCTGGGAAAATGTTTATTCGCGCCCGTGGATTGTATACAAGGGTCAGTACGAGCCGCTTGTAGGGCAACATCGAGGGTTGTGGAGGATTTGCTTAAGAACAGGTTTAGGTTTCTGTAACTTAAGACTTTTAAGTCTCATGAGCCGTGAGGGTCCCATAAGAGAGTTCTCCTTACAAGTCGTGAGGATCTCGTAAGTGTATTTTCTCCTTAGGAATCGTGAGGATCCCTAAGTGTGCTGCTCCTTTGTGAGTCGTAAGGATCTCACGCAGGCGGTTTCTCCTTACAAGGTCGAGAGGGCCCTATAAGTGTCTTTTAACGAGGTTGCGCCCTTTCGGGTTTTCACAAACACTCGCCGGTAGTCCAGCTGTTTTTACTCACGGAGCCCTTTCGGGTTTTCATCCGTGCCCACTTTGCTTATGGACATACCGTTTTTTATTTTATATACTTTTTTTTTCTTCTTTTTTTTTTTATCTCGTCAGCCTAATGATGCTGTGGTAGTAGTTTAGGGACGTTTCGGTCCATCGCTAGTTTAAGGACGTTTCGGTCCGTCGTTAGTTTAAGGACATTTCGGTCCATCGTTAGTTTAAGGACATTTCGGTCCGTCGTTACGGGAAGGCCGACTGCTGCTTGTAAAGTCTGAGCCTGGGAAGATAGCGAGCGGACATAGTCGTCGTCATCTATCATTGACCCAGGCTATGGCTCATTAAGTGTAGTATTTCTTTAAGAAACGGCCGTTTATTGGCCTGAAAGGTCTTTCACCGTGCATGTCCATGAGTAGATAGGCTCCACCCTGGTAGACCTTGTCTATGATGTAAGGGCCTTCGTAGTTTGGCTCAAATTTTCCCCGTTTGGCACGATTGGGGATCATAGGTCTCTTGACCACTAGCACGAGTTCGCCTTGGCGGAATGTCCTCGGCCTGGTCAATCTTTCGTACGAGCGCGTCATCTTTGCTTTGTAGGCTTCCAGATGTTGTTGCGCTATGAGTCGGGTTTCGTCGAGGGCATCAAGCTCCTCAAGCCGAAGGTGAGCATTTTCTTCGTCCGTCAGCTCGTGGTGGACTGCTACTCGTAGAGAGGGTAACTCTATCTCGAGGGGGAGCACTGCTTCCGTCCCAAATACCAATGCGTACGGCGTTGTGTTCGTGGCCGTCTTGAATGTAGTTCGATAAGCCCAAAGGGCCTCTTGCAGCCTCTCGTGCTAGTCTCTCTTATTCCGGGAAACGGTCTTTTTTATGATCTTCGTCAAGGTCTTATTGAAGGCCTCGGCCAGACCGTTAGCTCGTGGGTTGTAAACTGAAGAATACCTCCAGTCTATATTGTGCTGCTGCGCGAAGCGGCTAATCTTATGGCTTCTGTAGGCTGGCCCGTTATCGGAGATAATCCGCCGTGGGGTTCCAAACCGATAGATGACGTGCGTCTTGAAGAAATGGAGGATATTCTCCGTCTTCACTTCCCTCAGTGGTACTGCTTCTGCCCATTTGGAGAAGTAATCAGTTGTCGCCAGGATAAAACGATGTCCCCGAGATGATGCTGGTCAATGGGGCCGACTATGTCAGTCCCCCACATCTCGAATGGCCAGCTGGCCACCGTTGGGTGTAGTGGATTCGGATGTTGGTGGATGAAGTCTCCATGAATCTGGCATGAGTGGCATTGCTTCGCATACTCGAGGCAGTCCTGGATCATCGTGGGCCAGTAGTAGCCCATTCGTTTAATCTTTAACTTCATCTTCGGGCCTGCTTGGTGAGAGCCGCAAAGTCCGTCATGAACTTCCTGAATGACTCTTTCTGCTTCGTCAGATCCTAAGAATCTCAGCCATAGAGAATCAAACGATCTCTTGTATAGAGTATCGTTGACGAGAGCGAAAGATAGAGCTCGTTTCATGAGCTGATGTCTTGAGGACGCTTCTTTGGGCATTCGGCGGGACTTAAAGTAGTCTATGAAGACTTCCCTCCAGTCCTCGGCCTTCTCCTGGTCTTTTATTTGTAGGGTCGTCTGCTCAGTCGCTCCCTCTTTATATAATTCCGGAGGTATTTCTGCCGGGGTGAGCACTCGACGGCTTTGTACCACGATTCTGACATCATCGAGGTTCTCGTCAGCCAGTTCTTTAGCAAGTTTGGCCAACGCGTCTGCTTTGCTGTTCTCCGCGCGCGGTATGTTCTCTAAAATATAGGAGGGAATTTGGGCTAACAGTTGTTGCACCTTTTCGCCGTACTTTACCAACTCCGGCTTGCATGTTTGGTAGTCACCATTTACTTGACTAACAACTAGCTGAGAATCCCCGTATATAAGGAGGTCTTCAATTCCCACGTCGATGGCGATTTCGAGGCCTGCTATCAGAGCTTCATATTCATCCTCATTTTTTGTCCTCGGCTCTGTTAAGGAGAAGGCGAAGCGCATTATCCCTCCTTGTGGAGTTGCAAAGATGATGCCTATCCCCGATTTGATCATTGGGATACCTTGTTTCTGTTTCTTTACGGAGGACGCTCCATCGAAATAGAGTTCCCATCGGGTGCTTCCGCCGCTAATCGCATCAAATGCATGCTCGTCCGGCAAATCACAATTCAGAGGAGAATCGGCCGGTATCGGGTGCTCAGCGAGGAAGTCAGCAATGGCCTGGCCTTTCACTGCCTTGAGAGGTTGATAGATTATCGAGAACTCCATCAAGAGCAGGGCCCATTTAGCGAGTCGTCCCGTCAATATGGCTTTTGACATCAGATATTTAAGAGGGTCCACCTTCGAGATGAGACAGACTTCGTGTGCCAACGCATAGTGCCTGAGCTTTGTTATCGCGAAGATTAATGCCAAGCAATGTTTTTCAATGGGAGAGTAATTGCTTTCTGCCCCCAGTAGAACTCGACTTAAGTAGTAGAGTGCTCTCTCTTTCCCCTGATCGTTCTCTTGCGCCCATAATGCGCCCAAGGAACCTTCGAGGGCGGTTGTATAAAGAATGAGGGGTTTTCCCTTGACCGGCGCAGCCAATACCGGCGGGTTCTGCAGGTACTGCTTGATCTCGTCTAGTGCACCTTGGCATTTTTGATCCCAGACGAATGGGGTTCCCTTCTTCATCAGGTGACTGTAGGGGCGGCATTTGCCTGAAAGATTTGCGATAAATCGCCGGATGTATGCGAGCTTCCCTTGGAGAGACCGCAACTGTTTGAGGGTTCTTGGCGGAGGCATTTCCATGATCGCTTTAATCTTTGACGGATCTATTTCAATACCTCGGTGTCGAACGATGAATCCCAGGAATTTGCCCGAGGAGACTCCAAACGCGCATTTGAGGGGATTCATTTTCAAATTATATTGCCGGAGGCGTTGAAACACAGTCTCCAGATGCTTTAAATGCTCTTCGTATGACATGCTCTTTACTACGAGGTCATCGATATAGCACTCAACGATGTCATGTATGAGGTCATCGAAGATCTTTGTCATGGCCCTTTGATAGGTAGCGCCAGCGTTCTTTAGACCAAAGGGCATAACCCTGTAGCAGAATATACCCAAAGGGGTCCGGAAAGCGGTGTGCTTCTGGTCTTCGGGATGCATCTTTATCTGATTATATCCTGACGAACCGTCCATAAAGGAGAAAACCTCGTGAGTGGACGTGTTATCTATCATTAGCTCGGTTACCGGTACTGGGAAATCATCCTTTGGACAGGCTTTATTGAGATCCCTGAAATCCACGCATATGCGTACCATCCCATTCTTCTTCATTACCGGGACGATATTGGCGATCCAGTCGGGATATTGAACTTCTTGAATAAATCCAGAATCGATCAGCTTCTTGACTTCGGCGTTGATGCTCATCTCTAGCTCGAGTCGCATCCTTCTTGGCGCCTGCTTGACTGGCTTGATATCTGGGGATATTGCTAATTTATGCACAGCAACCTCCGGATCTAATCCTGGCATCTCGGAGTAGTTCCACGCGAAGCAGTCTTTATGCCGTAGAAGCACGTTCTTTAACGCGGCCACCTTTTCTTCAGAGAGTAGCTCGCTGACAAATGTCGGTCGCGGGTCACCTGCCGATCCCAACTCAATCTTCCTAAGGTTATCCGCCGTAGTATGTATACCATCTTCCAGTACTTTCGGAGCGGGCGGAAATTCTGAGATCACCTCATCATCGCTGTTTTCAAAGCACCGGGGAAGGTCATCCATGTTCTCGGGCTCTTCTTTTAATATCGTAATCGTATAACAGGTGAGAATCCGCTCCCGGGACTGAGGTGGATCCGGTTCTGCTCTTGCGGCCTTGAGCTCGTGCTTTCGTGGCGGCGTTACCCTCCAGCTGTTGGATAAAGCGAATCTGCCACGTCGGTACTGGTCCTCGACCCAGTTCTTGAAGGTGAAGCAGTCTTCGGTAGGATGTCCTATGGCTTGGTGATAAGAGCAATAGCTTGAACGAGAAGCCTTGTTGGCTTGCTCAGGGTGTCTAGATTCTGGAAGCACGATCATTTGATGTTTTAAAGCGAGTTTGAGTAACTTCTCCGTCTTGTCTCGGGGGAAGGAGTACGCTCGACTCATCTTTTCCATGAGGGACGAATCCGAGCCGCGCAGTACCTGTAACCCTCTAATCCTACGTCGTTGTTGTCGGCTCTTCTTTCCGCTCCTTGACTTATTTCCGTCTCCGCATCGGGCCTTTCGCATGATGGGTTGACAAGGATGAACATCTTTGTCTTTTGCAGTCTGTTGAAATAGACGTTGCGTTCTGGCCTTCTCGTAGATGGCCATTTCGCGGTTGTGGTCTTCCCGAGCTTTCTGACCCACTTTCCTGATAGGCTTGCCCATTCGTTCTTCAAACGACGGACTTGGCGCTTCAATCGCGGGGTCTAGTTTTGATGAGGGGTCGGCATCTCCT
Organism: Agapanthus africanus; assembly: GCA_030015575.1. NCBI lineage: Eukaryota > Viridiplantae > Streptophyta > Magnoliopsida > Asparagales > Amaryllidaceae > Agapanthus > Agapanthus africanus. The sequence continues at coordinate 523,507,443 of JASDDO010000031.1, forward strand.
GACAGGGCGTCCTCTTCTTCATCAAAGGTATATATAGCGTAGCTGCTGTGGGCCCGCTCCCGTTTTCCGGTTCTCGCGTATCCAAGCCCAAGTGTTTCTATTTTCCCGTTGGGCAATTTGCGTTGGGTCCCAGGGACATCCCAAATCCTGTTGTAGAACCGAGCCTGTCGAACAGTTTGTTTTAAGGGTACCCTTTGGTGCTTCAATAGCTTCTTTAATCCATTTGTATAGTATCTGGGCAGACGGATGGGTTGGAGCCTGTCAGGTGTAGCATTTGCGCCATGCCAGATCTCTTTCTCTACTTTCGACTCAGAGGATTGGTAGAATAGGTGTAAGTCTACGCTAGCGCCCCGGCTGTCTACAGACGCCAAATGCGGAACAAAAACTTTTAAACTGGCGCTATCGTATACTTTTACCCGGATCTGCCATTATTGCTAAACTAACAAACTGTAAAGAGTGTAGAATGGTTATACCGAACGATCCGAGTCCTTCGTTCTTCAACCATCATCCCACGCTCCGTTGCGGCTGCTCCGATCTCGTCGATCTCCGATCTCCTCGTCGAGGTGGCACCACATGATCGGTTCTTTAAACGGGCTCCCGCCTCTGACTCGAGGCAACTCGATCGTCAAGTTTGCTAAAAGAGACGACCAAGAATGATGTAGAGAATGAGTAGATGACTTTGTCTCACTTCGTCCAAATCCGTGGACGATCGGTTAATGAAGTTGCCGTGGAAATCGGGTGATGGAATGAAATGATCTGTGAATTCCAAACACCCCAAATATCTATCATAATCTTTTCTCTCTTGAATCAAGTGAAGTGAATGAGAGAGAGAGAGGAGGCTATATATATCAAAGGAGGGAGGTGAGTGTAGGAGCAAGTGGTGACCATAAGCTAAAAGCTTCTCACTTCAAAATATCTTAAGCAATCCAAAAGGAATTAATCACAAAGCATGAGTCATTAGGCTAGTCATCAAAAAACCATTAATGCACTAATGAGTCATGAAGCCTAGTCATCATCTAGAACCTTCTAGAAACTTCTAGAAGCACTGACTCACCATATCTGAAGAAAAGATAAATCCGTCTTTAACCGAATGTTAAAAGACGGCTGATAGAAAACTGGAAACTGGCAACTTCCAAAAGTGATCCTGAAACAACTTTCAGGATAACCCCGAAACTGTATAAATATACCCGCATTTGTATTACGACCGAATACAAATGCAACTGAGACAAAGATATTATACCTACTCAATATAATACTCGGATCCGGCTTAATCCAAAGCCGACCAGTATTATCTGCCCGAAAAATAACACGTGCGTAAACGCACGTGCATTTTCCGAACCCTGCCATAAAACCATACGGCCTCTACAACGTTTCGCCCGAACTTGGGAAACTGCCTGTGGGGGACTCTAATGACTCGTCAGCACCCTGGCAGTGGGTTTAACCACAAACCGTCAGCGGCACTAGCAATGCATAACGGCTGCCCACGGACTGACCTTAAGGGTGGCCGAGGAGCGAACTCAAGGGAGACCGATGAGCGAACTCCTCCGAAAACCCTACTGAGCCTAACAGTGACAATGTATATACAGTCCGGTCCGTTCGTCAATGAGTATCGCATATCCGCCTAGGGGGCTAGTAACGTCAGACCCCAGAAGCAGTATAAGTCGTGTCGGAGTGAAGCCCAATAACACCCTGAGATACTACTGGAGTACCTACCAGTAAATCTCCTGCCACGGCCGTGGGCTTTGTGTAATGGCTCTCCTAGACACAGCACGACCTCGCCCCCAATACCGGGAGAGACGAATCCCCTGCCGATCCGCTCACGTGCCTCCATATGGCTCGGGACTGTACCCAAAAACTACCTGTTTGCACGACTCCTTTGAGCCGTGGTAGGGTAGAAATCAAAGCACAGTGGGAACTCACACGAGACAAATGACGACCTCAGGTCGATGAACTAACCTGTACACATGTCACCAGGGAACTGCTATCTGACGGTAGATATAATACTAACTAGCAGATTCCCGGCGAGTCCTGTCCGGTGTACTCATAACCCAATGAGCACCTGTATACATCTTAGGTGATCCAACTGACACCAGTGGCTTGTGAGACCGGCCACCGCCCCTCGTCGGGGTCTCGACTGTACACACTAGTCTACTCCGGAGTATCGATGCCCTGTCTCGAAACTCCCACGACTAGGGACCACAATTAAGGATATGCATATAAACTACCCAACTCTCACGTATATGATCGCCATCATACAGTTGGTAGTAAAGCAAGATCCTAAGGGCTCTATCAAAGTGTAACATGCAATCAGTCACCTGAACATGTACACGACTGATAAAGGCAAGCCAGATAGCATACTATCATTTCGAGTAAGACTGTCCTACCGGGATAGGTCCTCCGCAATCATTGCAATCACGTACCTGCGATCCAATAATTGACTATGAGGGCACTATCTCCAACAATCTCCCACTTGCACTCAAGGCTAATATTGCGATGTCGACTACTCACAGCCCGTGTGAAACCGAACATCCAACTCCTCTACTAATCAGTTTCACAAAGCCCGTTTGTAAAACTATCGTGTTCGAGAAATAGCCTCAGTGAGTGGATCCGCCTAGAAGTATCTTTCAATATCTCTCTAAATCTCAAGTTCGCGGAGAAAGCCATCTCCCGAATTGAGTAGTACCTGTCTTAGAATATGTCTGGATATCTGATGGGACCTTAGTTCATAAATGAACTTCATATCCAAACTTCTTAGACTGTATCGATCACTTAACCTAATCAGTATCGGGCACCTTGCTCCCCACAGTATCCTCTTGGACCACCTGTCCATAATACTGTCCCTCGTCAGAGGGAAAACTAAAACTCAGACAATCACTCTGTCATCCATGTCACCTTTGAAGCCTGGAATGATAACCGTCTCCCGAAAGAGGCTGCCGTTATCAAATCCGTAGAACATGTACCAATGTTCTAAAACTGCTTCCTTATGTTTTTCCAGGATTGGATTAATACAAACTTATTGCATCTAGTGCAAAACCAACATTTGGTGTGGTACTTGACATCACATGATTGACTCAATTGCCTAAGCAAGTGATCTGCCAATCATGCACATCCCTCTCCCCTTTAGTCTATACGACACCTTTAGAGAGGGTGACTCCATCACCTGCAGGTACACTGCCATGCTAGGAGTCAACTATTCCAAAAACCATTAGAATATTGTCAAAGTACCCACATTGGGAAACTACCCAAATCCAGATCTAAAACCATAGATCTAGAGACCAGAATGTCAAATATTATATCCATATCCTGTCTGGAGAAACAACTGTGCGACGACCACAGTACAACCGATCGTAGTATAGGAATTTTACTTCCCACTCTGTGTATGTCATCCAGATACCATGACATCACACCCTACTATCTTCTTAACTGATCCATCCCCTATTCTGATTGAAGTCAAACCTATGACTGTCACATCAAAATTAGATGATCTATCTCCGCTATAACTGCTCAAGTCTATAAATAGACATAAGCTACTTGCCCACCATGCTTCCGTTGCTCCCACTCCTACCGGGTCTCATATCCTGGAACAACAGTAGTGTCAAGTCTGGGTAGATAAGAACCTCCCTGTCACCGTCCTTGAGGCTACCGAAGTACCTCTCGGGTGTCTGAGGTTACCTACCATACCTGCGGAGTGGCTATTGGAATGTCTAACCTGATTGAATGTATAGGTCCTATTAAATTTTTCCGTAATCGTTCGCGGTTCTGGAATCACTTCCAGTTCTACCATACTCCCACTACTGTTTTCTGAAAAAGATCCATTTTTACTAAAACTGTGGCGAGTCAAGAACAATGTCACTATTGATCTTCTAAATGGTAGAATATTAACCCTCGTCAAAGCCAGGGTCAACCCACAAACAGCCATTACAGAAACGTGCCCTGAGTTATCCAGTGTCTGGTTTTAATCATAAGCTGGACAACTCCCCATACCTTAATTTCTTTTAAGGTACGAACTATTCTATATCCAATATAGAAACTTTGGCACTAATTTAATTTGGAACCATATTCAAATCCATGCATCTGTCTCCAGTGCATATCAACTTAATGGAAAGAGGTTAATCAGCATTACTCAACTTAGGAATCCATCCAAATATGAGTAACCTGAAAGAGAAAACTCGTTTCTCAAAATCATCACTATTATCTGAATACCAGTCACAAGAATCTACATCTTCGATCTCTTTGAAGAATCCCGATACTTGTGATACCTGGTTCTCTACTTTATTCTTATACCCACAACTTCTCAAAACTTAGACCTTGTATTTCTACGAAACACTTGTCTAAATACTAGAGAAGTTACAAGTAAACAGAACATAGTACGAGGACCTACCCCTTTGTCCTGATGGACACTTGGACAACATACAATACTTTGTATAAGTCCGCTGAGTTAAACAACTCAAAACCTGTGCGTCGTAGGTAGAAAACTGTACCCTGGCGATTTCCTCAAATATCACCAATTGCAACGAATTCCGATATAATGAGGATGATCACCTAATTCCCAATATCTTACTCCCACTCATCATCTGTAAAACCATACAGATATGAGAATGAAACCTGGTAAATACATACCCTTGGAGTAAGTGTCTAATCAGGAAAACAGTTTATCTTTAACAATGCACCGAAACATGAAAAATGTTTCGTAGGGGTATCCTGGTATTCATAGCAATGCCTCTTCCATATTCCAATTCATGACTTCAACCGTATATTTTATTGCCATCTCTCCAAATCCCTTTATTTGTCTTTAGTCGTTACCTTCTGTACACCATCGTTAGGCTAACTGGTTTTCTTCCTTCCCTACCGTTCGGCACCAGCCTATGGTTTGGAAGAAGACTATCCAGTAAGCATAATAGGTGTACCCTCCTAAACCAAGGAGTACTCGCATCTCGAGAGAAGGTGACGATAAAAGACAACTGAATAATACCTTATTCTTCTTAAAGGTGAAATAGGAGCGGCGATGAGTACGCGGTTTGGTCGTGAATGATATCAGTCGCAATTTACTTTGCCCTCTTTCTAATCCCTTTATTTTGTCTTTACATATTACCTTCTGCACACCCTACTTAGGCTAATTGGTTTTCTTCATTCCCTACCTTTCGGCACCAGCCTATGGTTTGGAATAAGACTATCCAATAGGCGTAATAGGTGTACTCTCCTAAACCAAGGAGCTCTCGCAACCTGAGAGAAGGTGATAATAAAAGACAACTGAATAAACCAATTCTATTTCTCCTGAACCTGGATCCATCCCCGAAGAAGTCCCTTCGAGTTCGTATATAACCATACGATGGCTCTATCCAATGGAAGTGGATATCCGTAGTAATACGGGTGTTCTGAGAAATACAAAGGGTAAAAGAAGGAGTGGCAATGACTTATGCAACTCAGACAATCCAAAAGCCAGTATTTTAAGAAGGTTCGATCAACCTGGTCACTGAGTCATAGTCTAAGGTCGGTCAAAGGTCGCTGCCAAAGAGAGCGAGAGAAAAGAAACACTCTGCGTGCACTCTAACCTAGATCAGAATGGTCATCACTTTATCTAATCCGGAAACCTCCCACTGTCCTGTCAAATTCTCCTCCAAACCTAAAGAAGAATCAATCGGGATCACCCGAAGAGTAAACCAACTCATCAGTAGGAATCAGGATCCAACTCTCATCGCATGATAACGTGATGGAATGCATCCACGTTACTCATACTCCAGAAGGTATGCGCATACTCGGCAAGTTTCAGTTTCTTTAGAAACTCCTGATATGATTTTTTTTGCCCCATGCTCTTATAACCTTGGCGTTAGGTCAAAATGTCATAAGTCACATGCCAAGTTCTACCCATCACTATCTTGTTAATTTGAACCCACCCGCACATGCCCTTGGCGTTAGGTCAAAATGGCAGAACGGCTGTCCCAAACTAACTCATCTATCTATGCAACAATTGAATACCCAGCAGCTACCAAACACTATGCCTTGGCGTTAGGTCAAAATACATAGCTTGAATACTACTGAATATCCAAAAGAAGTGACGGAGGGCTACGGCTGGTTTTTGGCGAAAAACCTTTAGCGTAGTGAACTTGATATCGCTGAAGGAACCTGATAGCTTTTTAAAATATAGTGGCGAAAACCTTTTGCTAAAGAGGTCACTCCCGGTAAAGGGATCTCGGCTCTTTCCTCGTGGAATGAGGTGCAGGATATTCCACTGAATACCGCTATGCAAAGCAACTTGTAATCGACTATAGTAAAGTTATTACTCTGACGCAAACTTCTGTCCAAGGGGTCAGTCCCGGTGAAGGGATATCAGCCCTTGCCCCGTCGAATGAGGTGCAGGATATTCCACTGAATACCGCTATGCATAACAAAAGGAAACGTCTTTGTAACAACACCTTTTAAATTGTTCCAACAACTGTATACAGGTTTGTTTTTACTTTGCGTTGATCAGAATCAACGCAGTCCCATCATTCAATCACACCAGAAAAGAACGAAAATAAAATGTACGTATATGCCATCCGCATTCGTCACTGGGTCCCGTCATCACCCGTTAGGTTACTTAACTAACGACAGAGCGGGGACTGGACTAGCGCGGGTGTAAAACATATACAACATCTAATAGTATATAAACCAATATACATAATCGCTCCAGGCGTGATAATATGCAACATTACAGAAAAGTAATAAGCATCACAGAACAATACAGATAATCTGGGATCCCCGAGTTTCACAGAGCCGCTGCTGAAACTCGACGTTCCCCTGTCGTGTGGATAGCCTGTGCAATGAAACCTAGACCCCTACGGGTGCGGCAAGTTACCCGCCAAAACCTGAAGCGAGGCAGTCCCCACAGCATAGTGAATGGAACACCCGGCACTTCACGGAATCCGGTAAATTGAGCACCCCTCCTTGGGTCAACCTGTACCCCCTACGAGTGCGGCGAATAGTCTGCCAATTCTGAAGTGGGGCCCCTCTGCCTCTCAAAGCCATGAGATGCGGACCCGTTGCTTTCCCGAACCCGGCTATCCGTGCACTCCGTCTCGGGGCAAAACCTAGTACAGTAATGAAAAATAGTACAAAAGGTACATCGACCGCAACCTGGTCGTGCCCCAAAAGAATATTATACAACAGGCAGTGACGGCAGTCCACAAGTTGGACGCTCGCCCCGCAATATCAAATGTACAAATAAACTCAAACTGTACTACCATTGCACACTGCTATCCACCACGACAAATCCGCAACATCACAGCACAACACAGAACATCAACGCGAATGTCACGTTCGCAAACCCGTCTAAAAGAACTATAGCAATCAGACGCGGTTTACCGATCAAATGACATTCCCGGTCGGAGATATAATGTAAGCACTGTAAACTAAAGTGTTTAAATTTCGATCGACCAAAAACCAAATATCAAAAAGTGGGCCCCACTGCTTACTGGTGAACAGTAAAAAAACCTGGGCCAAAACTATATATATCAAAAACCCCAAAAACCAAAGTAGAACCCACTGCAAAAAGTTGGGAGCACGTGCTCCTCACATGGCCGCGGAAGGGCGGCCAAACCATGGGTTTGGCCGCGCTTCCGCGGCAACTTAGAGGAGTCACGACCCCAAATTTCGTCGTGGGTCTTAAAAACTCCTGCATGGATTTTTGAGATATACAGAAATCAATTTTGACACCGTTTAAAAACAACAGAACTGTCAAGTGAAGAAAAATACGATTTTTGAATTTCGGTCGGATCGATGTTTTAAACTCGTTAGCACAAGTTAGTATAGCAAAATGGTGAGGCTCTGATACCACTGTAAGTCTACGCTAGCGCCCCGGCTGTCTACAGACGCCAAATGCGGAACAAAAACTTTTAAACTGGCGCTATCGTATACTTTTACCCGGATCTGCCATTATTGCTAAACTAACAAACTGTAAAGAGTGTAGAATGGTTATACCGAACGATCCGAGTCCTTCGTTCTTCAACCATCATCCCACGCTCCGTTGCGGCTGCTCCGATCTCGTCGATCTCCGATCTCCTCGTCGAGGTGGCACCACATGATCGGTTCTTTAAACGGGCTCCCGCCTCTGACTCGAGGCAACTCGATCGTCAAGTTTGCTAAAAGAGACGACCAAGAATGATGTAGAGAATGAGTAGATGACTTTGTCTCACTTCGTCCAAATCCGTGGACGATCGGTTAATGAAGTTGCCGTGGAAATCGGGTGATGGAATGAAATGATCTGTGAATTCCAAACACCCCAAATATCTATCATAATCTTTTCTCTCTTGAATCAAGTGAAGTGAATGAGAGAGAGAGAGAGGAGGCTATATATATCAAAGGAGGGAGGTGAGTGTAGGAGCAAGTGGTGACCATAAGCTAAAAGCTTCTCACTTCAAAATATCTTAAGCAATCCAAAAGGAATTAATCACAAAGCATGAGTCATTAGGCTAGTCATCAAAAAACCATTAATGCACTAATGAGTCATGAAGCCTAGTCATCATCTAGAACCTTCTAGAAACTTCTAGAAGCACTGACTCACCATATCTGAAGAAAAGATAAATCCGTCTTTAACCGAATGTTAAAAGACGGCTGATAGAAAACTGGAAACTGGCAACTTCCAAAAGTGATCCTGAAACAACTTTCAGGATAACCCCGAAACTGTATAAATATACCCGCATTTGTATTACGACCGAATACAAATGCAACTGAGACAAAGATATTATACCTACTCAATATAATACTCGGATCCGGCTTAATCCAAAGCCGACCAGTATTATCTGCCCGAAAAATAACACGTGCGTAAACGCACGTGCATTTTCCGAACCCTGCCATAAAACCATACGGCCTCTACAACGTTTCGCCCGAACTTGGGAAACTGCCTGTGGGGGACTCTAATGACTCGTCAGCACCCTGGCAGTGGGTTTAACCACAAACCGTCAGCGGCACTAGCAATGCATAACGGCTGCCCACGGACTGACCTTAAGGGTGGCCGAGGAGCGAACTCAAGGGAGACCGATGAGCGAACTCCTCCGAAAACCCTACTGAGCTTAACAGTGACAATGTATATACAGTCCGGTCCGTTCGTCAATGAGTATCGCATATCCGCCTAGGGGGCTAGTAACGTCAGACCCCAGAAGCAGTATAAGTCGTGTCGGAGTGAAGCCCAATAACACCCTGAGATACTACTGGAGTACCTACCAGTAAATCTCCTGCCACGGCCGTGGGCTTTGTGTAATGGCTCTCCTAGACACAGCACGACCTCGCCCCCAATACCGGGAGAGACGAATCCCCTGCCGATCCGCTCACGTGCCTCCATATGGCTCGGGACTGTACCCAAAAACTACCTGTTTGCACGACTCCTTTGAGCCGTGGTAGGGTAGAAATCAAAGCACAGTGGGAACTCACACGAGACAAATGACGACCTCAGGTCGATGAACTAACCTGTACACATGTCACCAGGGAACTGCTATCTGACGGTAGATATAATACTAACTAGCAGATTCCCGGCGAGTCCTGTCCGGTGTACTCATAACCCAATGAGCACCTGTATACATCTTAGGTGATCCAACTGACACCAGTGGCTTGTGAGACCGGCCACCGCCCCTCGTCGGGGTCTCGACTGTACACACTAGTCTACTCCGGAGTATCGATGCCCTGTCTCGAAACTCCCACGACTAGGGACCACAATTAAGGATATGCATATAAACTACCCAACTCTCACGTATATGATCGCCATCATACAGTTGGTAGTAAAGCAAGATCCTAAGGGCTCTATCAAAGTGTAACATGCAATCAGTCACCTGAACATGTACACGACTGATAAAGGCAAGCCAGATAGCATACTATCATTTCGAGTAAGACTGTCCTACCGGGATAGGTCCTCCGCAATCATTGCAATCACGTACCTGCGATCCAATAATTGACTATGAGGGCACTATCTCCAACAATAGGATCACCTTCTCACCCCTTTGCCTGGGAGGGACGTAAAATGTTCGCAGGTCCTGCACATTATGAGCTTGCAGCGTGTCGAGATCCTTGTAGTGTTCTCGCGGTACCATGGTGATTTGCAAGCTATGGTCATCGCCAGGAGGTGTTTGTATTGACAGCCGATTGGAGAACACAGCATTAACTTCATCCTCTGAATCACTTCCGAAGACCAGTATGGGGGCGGGCGTCCCCAGGTTGTTACGCTGAGATGGCCCTGTATAAACTATCTCTTCCTCTTCTTCGGTATCGCTTCCGAAAATAGGGATGGTGGCGGCGGATTTGTTCTCCGGGTCGCGACACCTTTCTGTATCCTCGAAATCTGGCAAAAAGTACTTCGCATCTTCGTATTTGCGGACTTCGTTCACGGAGAATGGATTTAACTCTCCTGTTACGGTATACTCGAAACCATCCTTAAAGTACTTCATACACTGATGTTGTGTAGAAGGGACGATGTTGTATTCGTGTAGCCAAGGACGACCGAGCAAGGCGTTGTAGCAGGTTTTGGCGTCAATGACATGAAATTTGATGTCTGTGACGAGAAGTCCAAAGCGTAATGTTAGTATCACAGATCCGAGAGTCCGTGACGATTGTGAATCGAAACCGGAGATAGTAATTTTGTCACGAGCGAGGTGTTGCACACTCATGCAGATTTTCTTCAACACCCGAACATTAAGGAGATTGACGGAGGATCCATTATCCACCAGGATCTTGCCTATCTTGATGTCATGGCAGTATCCGGAGACATATAGGGGACGGTTGTGGTCGCACGTCCCGAGAAGGAGGTCTTCATCACCGAAAGTGACGTCGGCCGTATGCACTTCCTCCAGTTCATCCTTCATCTTTTCAGTGGCGAGGAAGGCTTGGAATTGTTCAGGTTCTTGCAACGCCTTAATTAGTGAGTCTCGCGCTTCTTTTGATAATAGGAGGGCGTCGAGAATGTTAAGCTGAGAGGGTAGCTTCCTTAAGTGCGCGAGGATGTTATAGTCCACTTTACTCCTCCTAGGAGGGTCTCTGGTAGTTAGTTCTTTCGTGACTTGGTCATCTAAAGTGATATCTTCAATGACCTTTTCCTTTCCCTTATCTTTTCTACTCACGGGCCCGAGATTCTTTTCTAGGAGTGTGCGATTGCGCAGCTGAATGTTTTCGCAGGCTTCTAGTTCTTCCTCTTTCTCTAAAACGGATTCTTTAAAGAGAGGACCCAGAGCCATTTCTTCATCAGAGTCGCTCCCAAAGGTGAGAACTTGTGACCCCCCGACGTTAACCATGTAATAGTTGCCAGTAGTTCTGTTGTGCCCTTCGACAGTACTTCTTCGCTCCCGACGGCTCTTGCGTTTCATGCGCTTAAAATGTTGTCGACGAGTAACATATCCTTGCCACCATATCTTAAAGGCGTCCCACTCCTCTGTGGGGTGTGAGATTTTCCGATGATATGCGCAATAATCAGGATGCCTCTCCACCCCATCGTGTGTGTTTCTTTCCGAGGGTGGTAGCTTCATCCCCATTGACATGGCTTTGGTAAACCTTTTCCTCGTCTTGAATATCTTCTTGTCTACTTCGGATGCCATTCGCTCTGGCGGGGGTAGTTCAACTCTTCCGTTCAGTCGCCTGCATTTGGTTCCTTCTGACGCTGCCATCTCACGCTCCTGATCCGCTTTGCTCTTTAGCCGAATCTCGTCTAGAAAGGCATTGATCATTTCATTTGTCGGCCACGCACGCTCTGGTTCATGCTCTGCCTCCAGCTTCTTAGTGCCAGGAGTTTTCTCATCACCGGTAAACGAGTGGGAGATTACGTTACAACTCGCCACATATCCTTCGGATTCATCCGACGAGCTCTTTCCATCATCTCCCTCTTGAAAGATGTGGTTGAGAAACTCTTGTAGTGTGACAGGAGTTCGTGCCTTTTGATTGTATTCTTCCAGCGCGTCGATTTGCTTCTGCAAGTTCGTGTGCTCGTCTCCAAGTTTCGCGGGCTTCTTGGATTTCCTCTTCTTTTTCTTTGAAGATTTTGACGGTTGGGCATGAGTATTTGGGCCTTTATCCTGAATCTTCGTAGTTGTGCGGGGCTTCAACATCCCTTCGATAATTTGAGGTTCAAGAGGGTCCTTCCATTCGATCGCAGGGCACGCATGAAGGTCTCTCAGCATTCTTTTGGTTTTAGTTGATAGTACGACCTCCCATGGAGCTTCTTCAATAAAGGAGCAGGTTGCCCCCGGTGTATCTGCTTTCTTAGGAGTATGCGGTTATGACGGGTTCACCTTCCACTTTTTGGACAGTACAAACTTCCCCTGGAGGTATTGATCTTCAATCCATCCTTTGAAGACGAAGCAATCTTCAATCGGATGACTTACCGTCTGATGGTAAGGGCAATAGTTAGGGTTATTCATCTCGGTGGGTTGTGGCGGTCGCCTTGGATTTGGTAGGTTTATAAGTCTGTTGCGTATTGCCAGCTCGAATAACCGTTTCGTCTTGTCTCGTGGGAACGAGTAAGGACGCTTCATCTTTTCATTATAATACCGGCATCTTTCTTCCAATTGATCTGCCGGTTTCGGGGCGTTGGGTTGCTGTTGGGCATTCGCGACAAAGGTTGCCCTTCCTTTACTCTTGTCATTCTGAGGTTCCGACTTCGGGGGAGGTGGTCTATGACCCATCTGGTCCATCTGAGCCAACTTGTCGATTAAAGCCTGGAATGTGGTTGGCTTAAAGAACATCATGAACTGGGAAATAGTTGCGTGGGGGTCTAGGGTTCCCACGAACATGCCCACTGCGGGTGCCTCCTCAATGCGTTGCTCGCATCTCGACCACAAATTCCGCCAGCGTATAGCATACTGGACCCAGGTTTCGCCTGGTTTTACCCTGGCGTTAATCAATGCAGTTATTGGAGTGCGCTCGCTGGCACTTGCGAACCGCTGAGTGAATAACAACTCCATTTCAGCGAACGTTTTGATGGAATCGTTCGGGAGTTCCGAATACCATTCGAACGCTGTTTCTGATAAGCTGCCAACGAACTGACGGAGTAACAGTTTATCATCACCGCCGGTGTTACCGCAGAGGGCCCGGAACTGGGCGACGTGTTGATGGGGATTGCCGGTCCCCTTATACACATGGAATTTCGGTATCGTATAGCCTTGCGGGTATTTGATTTGATCGTACCAGCTCGGATATGGCCGCCCCGTTTTCACGACTTGACCAGCTGCTTCAGTCGCATGATGGACCCGGATTTGCTGGGCTATGTAGTCAGCCAAGTCAGCTTTAGAGATTGTCTCCTCCTTGGCCGTTGAGAGGGCTGGTGGTGGATTTGACGTTTCTCCCCGGTCGTCTTCCAGAACGATTGGGGGATCGTCGGCGGGTAGGTCCTGCTGGATCATCATTCCTATCATATCTTGGAAGAGAAGGCCCATACGTTGTATGTTGGCCGCTTGTTCAGCAGCCTCTTTGTCCTTTTTCTCCAGTGTCCGGCGAAGGAATTCAGCGTCGGTTTCCTCCTCCTGGCGTGCGTCTGAGGACGTTTCTGGGCTTTCTTTTGGTCCGGTAAGTGCGGCCATAGCTTCATCATTTCCTGAAGCTTTTGTTGCTGCTCCTGGGCTTTTGTCACGGATCGGGTCAGCGGTCGGTGGCCCGTAGAGGTGCGGCTTTCCTCCTTTCCAAAAGCCATATAAACAGTGTGCACCTTCATGCCCCCAGACTTAGGGCGTTTGGGCTCAGTGCTTTTAGCTGTTGTTGCATGGTGAGGGATCTTTTCTGGCCTCCTCCTTTTATGAGTCATGGAGGTTGAGGGGGCCGTTGAGGTGGGCGTCCAGATAGCCTTTCGGGGTTTAGCCTGATGACCGGCCTTCGGTTGGATTTTTAGCTTCTTGTGCTGGAGGGAGAAGTTTGGATCGACGATCGAGTCTCGGGCCTGCCGCCAAACCTTATAGATTTTGGAAGACAGCCGTTGAGGAGATCGGGGCTGTTCTGATTCTATTTCCACAACCTTTTTTAATGAGGGAGGAGACCTCTTTAGCACTGCAGTAGGGGAATTCCTTCGCACCTTATTTAGCATCTCGAAGCTGTTCCCAGTTGGAACAGCAGCATCAACTTCTGCCACCGGGGCTGGTGGAGTCAATCCGGAGGGGGAGTTTCCCCCAGCCTTCCTTATTCGGTGCCAATGACGACGTCGAGCGCGTCGAGCGGACGGCGCTGGTTCAGCGGTGAGAATGGCTTCGTCTTGCCCCCTGTGTAGGTGGGGGGTCGCTGCTGGTGTTAGCCTGTCAAAGACCGATGTCCTTCGTACAGCAGGAGCGGGAGCTGAGGCCATTAATCTTGTGAAGATCGACTTTATGGCAGGGGAAGTCGCTTTAATGTCTTCAGGAGCAGGACCGGTCATTTTCTTAGAAGCAGCCTTCTCTGAGATTGTAGGCCCTGTGATGAGTTCGCAGGATTTCCGGTCCAATCTAGAGAAGACCGAGGCGCTGACGCTGGGCGACTCGTTGAGAGGAGCCGTGGCAGGGGCAAGACGGTCAAAGACCGACTTCTTGAGAGCATCCTTTGTCATCACCGGCGCCGCGAAGCTTGATGGTGGGAGTATAGTCCCAAAGAACAATCCGGTAGTGGCTTGAGTGACCTGGTCCACCGGCATTGTGAACAACGAAGCAGCTTGGGGTCCATAGGCTATACCTCTTGGCGAGGTAAAGCGTTGGTCGTAATTGCAGTTTGAGCAGTTGGAGAATTTCGCAGAAATAGAAGCCATCGATCCTTTGCTTTCTACAATAAGCAAGACGCCAATTCTTAGTATCTTGAAACCCAAGGGCAACTATTAGCGAACCGCGATTGGTCCGCGAATCACGACACACGAAGTGTAGAGTGGAAAGAGGAAAAGGTCCCACCGGGCGTGCCAGAATCTGTTCCCCTCCGAACGGCGGCCTGGACTCGGGCGTCCGTGTCTGAGGTTCGGGGCAGATGCCAATTGGTGCTATCCGTCCACCTCTCCGAAGATGCCAAGTCGATCTATAGCACCGAGTATCGAAGGTTTAGACGGATGCGGCCGATGTAGCAGACTTCGTCAGATTCCCCCTCGTTTGAGGGGTTTTTGATTGTGGGGGCGCTCTTCCCTGCAGGCGCAAGCCCCTGCAGTTAATTACGCTACCGCATCGCGGTAACAACTTTCTCCTTCTCCAGATGGTCACTTCGTATCGTGGGTGTTTATTTTGTTTTTATTGCCCGTGGATTGTTTACGGAGACTGAGTTATGTCGTCGCCCGTAGGGCGTGGACTAGTCCAAATCCGTGTTTATCTTAGATTTGGGTTTGGGGGTTTGGATTGAGGATACTTCAGCCATACTTGAGGCTAAGATCAACTCAAACGTTTGTTAAGGATACGTTAGTCTAACGTTGAGACTAAGATCAACTTAACGGGATCGTTTAGATCCGACAAAAGAGCATTTAGGCTCTATTGTTCCAGTTTAGGGACATAGTGGCCCATCGTATGTGTGGCCGTCGGGACCCGTCACCTCTCTAACGACGTTGAAGGATTACAATGACGGATGTCAGAGGAGTTCAGAGATGTACCCTCGAGCCAGAGTTAATTGGGGGGATTCATAGTCCAGTCTGTTTGAAGGTTTAAGGATACGTTCGCCATCTTTAAGGCTAAGATCAACTTAAACGGGACCGTTTAGATCCGACAAAAGAGCACATGGGGCTCTATTGTTCTAGTTTAAGGACATTGCGGTCCATGGGTAGTTTAAGGACATTGCGGTCCATGGGTAGTTTAAGGACATTGCGGTCCATTGTTAGTTTTAAGACATCTCGGTCAAGGTTAAGGACGTCATAGTCCATGGGTTTAAGGACTCCACAGTCCGGTATGTGCTCTGGATGCTTCACACGGGTTCACTGCCGTGCTTGGCGAGGACCAGGCTCCGCTCTGGGCGTTTTCCGCGGGGTCAAAGAGTGACGTTATCCACGTTCCACGTAACCAGGAATTTTGCACTAGATGCTTCACACGGGTTCACTGCCGTGCTCGGCGAGGACTAGGCTCCGCTCTGGACGTTTTCCGCGGGGTCAAAGAGTGACGTTATCCACGTTCCACGTAACCAGGAATTTTGCATTAGACATGGGTTTAAGGACCCCACAGTCCATATCATGGGTGGTCGTCGGGACCCGTCACCTCTTTGAAGACATTGAGGGATTACAATGCCAAATATCAAAGGAGCGAAGAGATGTATCCTAGGACCGGAATGGATTAAATAGTCCTTGGCCCAATTTAGGATCAAGACCCATTAAATATATTATGAGCCCATTGGCCCAGTTAATCACGAATTGAGGACTTATGGCCAGCTTGGGCTAAGTCCTATCATGTCTGGAATATTGATTTCTTGTGGATCCATTGAGGGAGAGGCTTTGCCTCTATCCCTTTAGCCAATTGGGCCAAAGCCTAGTGTTAAACACTTCGGAGCAATCAGTGTTGAACACTGGGAATGAGGTTGACAAGTTAGTGTTTAACACTAAAAGATAATTGGTGTTAAACACCAGCAACAAGGCTTTCAGATTAGTGTTAAACACTAAAACAGATCGGTATCAAGCATCGGCAACAGAGCTCTCAAATTAGTGTTAAACACTAAGGTAGTCAGTGTTGAACACTACAATGGAGATCTCGGATTAGTGTTAAACACTAAGGTAATCACTGTAAATAAGGTTCTTTGATTAGTGTTGAACACTAAGGCCCAACATTGTTTCAGTACTGTGTTCAAGAATTCCAACTTAGTGTTGAACACTAAGGCAAAAGGGGTCACGTGGCAACACGTGAGAACGCCCTCTTTCCATTTATTCTGCTGAAATCGCTGCATCTTTCAGAACATCACGTGCCATCACGTGACGGGCATTCATATGCCTATGTATTAGAGTTTCTGTCAAGGGTCACGTGGGGGACTGCCTCAAAGGGCTTTCTGTAGCTCTTTTGAGGGGGTCACGTGGTGACACGTGACCCTGCCTCTATGTATATTGTTTAGAGAATCTGTTGATCTTTCTCAGGAATTAAATTCCTCGAGCTTTAAATTTTCAAAGGAATTAAATTCCTACTTCCTTTTGAAGACTCATATTCTGGAGTAGAATTGAACCCTGAATCTTCTGTAGGAATTAAATTCCTCGTTTATGTGAAGAACTGAATAGTGTTAAACCCTAATAAAAGCTTTTTAAGGAATTAAACTTCCAGTCCCTGTTAAATTATGATTAAGGGAATTGAATTCCCGTTGTTTCAACAGAACTAAGTTCTTAATTAGGGTTAAACCCTGTTTCTCTTTGTTCTGAAGGAATTAAATTCCCATGATATAGGGTCAAGCCCTAATTTTATTTTAAAGGAATTAAATTCCTATAGTTTTGTGAGAATTAAATTCTCGTGCTTGCATTCCCTCTCTATGTTTTGGATCTGCATGGCAGGATCTCAACCCATCGAGAATTAAATTCTCAACTTCAAGGGGAGATGTGCTCTTTACAGATCCTCTATCAAAGAGAGAAGAAATATGTTCTTCTGTTTTTTATTTTGTCAGAGTTAAACTCTGTTGAGAATTATATTCTCCCTCTTTCAGGAAGCCTTCCCTTTCTTACCTAGGGTTTTCTTTTTGCAGAAGCTCCAAATTCCTCAAAGTATCAAGGCTCTCTCCTTTTTCTTCCCTCTGCGTATCTCCCTTTTTTGTGTGTCTTGGCTCCTATTTATAGGAGAAGCAGCCGAATCAATCAGTTTTCGATGAATCTTCATTGAGAGATTTGATTTGCATCCTTCATTCGTTCTGGACCTTTGGATTATTAGGTGAATTTTATTCACCATTGGATTTTTAAATCCAGAGATTCTCCTTTGTTATTTTGGTTAGATTTAAGGGGGAAATCTTTCCAAACCCGAGATTTTTCCATAGATAGATGATATTTAATCATCTCTGAATCTTTAATTTGATCGGTTCCAGATAATTGCTTTCTTTTGGGAAGATTTGAATCTCTTTCAGAATTTAATTCTGTTAGAAAAATAGGCTTTGAAAGCCGGTCACGTGTGACCACGTGACCCATGGTCACGTGTGGACACGTGACTCTCTTGGAACGAGCCTTTCTCCTCTTTTGCACTCTGCCTTCTTCTGCTGCTTAGCCGTCACGTGCTACCACGTGACCCCTGGTCACGTGTGAGCACGTGACCCCTGTTTGGCGCCTCTTTCCTTGGTTCAACTGGAGAGCGAGTCTGCTGCTTTGAACGTCACGTGCCAACACGTGACTCTGGTCACGTGGGAGCACGTGACTTCTTCTGAAGCCCTTTTCCTTGACTTGATCAGGGAACCAACGTGCCCTTTTCCGCTGCTTTTATATGTCACGTGTCAACACGTGACTGCTGGTCACGTGTAAGCACGTGGCCACTTTTTGAAGCTTTTCCCAGAAGCTTTCCTGATTTTAAATCAGGAAACAAATGCCCCCACAGCGTTGTTCTCACGTGTCTACACGTGAGTGCAACGCTGTCACCTCTTGGGACCGTTGGATTCCTCTAGGGATCTGGGGAGATGAAACGTTTCCACAGCCTTCTATAAATACCTCTGTCTCTTCATAGGAGCCTTCACTTTGTTCATCTTCTTCTTCTGAGAACTTTTTCCTTGAGAATTTAATTCTTGCTTCCAGAGCTTAGTTCTCTGTCTCAGACATTTCCCAAAGTTTAACTCTGTTGATGGATCCCTTTTCCTCAGGTAATAATGTTGAACGGCCAAAGCGCCTTCGTCTTTAAAAGAACTCTTTGGATTTTAAATCCGCATTAAGGGTTTCACAGAGAACCCATTTTTCTTCAAGTTTTTCCATAAGAACAGGAAACCACCTAACTTTCGAACTGTAGATCTCTTAGGGTTTAGGTGATCTTTGGGGAGATGATGATGGCGTTTCAACTCCATGGAATTTAATTCCATCAAAAATATTCCTGGGAATTTAATTCCCTTTTTCCTAATAAGGAATTTAATTCCTATGAAGAACTCAGTTTCTTCGTATGGAGGCTTCCTGAGGTCTCCTGGCCCTAGGTGGTTCTTCCTGCAATTAATGCGATGGGGGCTTTGTAACGATTCTCGTGACTTTTATTTCAGGTATCATGGATGCCCATCTGTATAGTCTTGACGAGATCATTTCCTACGAGAATATTCGTGCGCTGGGCCGCAGTCAGAACCAGGAGTTCACCGATGCTCAGTGTGCCGAGATCATGAGCCGCTTTGACGAGTACAACCATCGGCTACTCCCCCGTCGCTCTTGTCTTCTGAGGCTGATCGTGCTGGCGATCAGGGAGGCTCTCCCTTTATTTTGTGCTGGTGTGCCGCTTGGGTCATTGGACGCCGCCGAGGATAAAGTACACTCGGTGTATCTGATGCACTTGATTTCAAAGAGAAGGCGGGATAATCTCATTGATCTCCTGCATCAGATTTTTCAGCAATCAGCCATACTTGCCGCCTACCGGAGGGTAGAGGACATTCGCGGGGACCCCGATGCCTGTGACCGTGAGAGAAAGCATACTCGGGAGGTTCGCAATGCTTGGAAGATCTTGAATAAAGTTAATTTCAAATTTCTCAACCCGTGCCCTGCGTCTGAAGCTTTGCCATTGTAAAAGTTTTCTTTTTATTTTGTATGGCCTTCTTGAAGTCTGGATGATAAGTTCTGTTGTGTTTTTGTATGTTTGCATGCTTTTTCTCTGAGATTTTATTATTTTGCTACTATTGTTGTTTGCGCTTTTTAATATGCAGGGTACTACTGTTGTTGCATGTCCGTGGTACCATCACGTTGGCTGATGTATTCCTCGATATGCGGTCTTTAAGCCGTTGTTCGAGTAGCCCCGCAACTGTCGTGTCTCTGATCCTTTCAAAGGCTGGACAAGAAGTCTTCAAGTAATCTCCTTAGGCTAAATGACCGTCGGAAGGGTAAGCGTTAGAAATTTGCCATGTCGCTTTTTACTTGAGGTTAGGCTCAATTTGGAGCCCCGGTGAGTCATAACCACTCCGCGCTGGTGTGGAATGATCTCCGATAGTCTCTTAGGTTTTATATAAGTTGTCGTCAAGACCCTGAAGCTGGGAATATGTCGTTGCTTCATTTTTGTTTGACGATGCCGTGCTATTTCTTTGCTGAAGTAGGGTAGACATCTGTAGGACCTCTACGCTGTATGTATTGTAGTTGAAGTCCGGAGGTAGGAATATGCCTTTGCTCCAATTTGATTTGGCTCGTTGGAGCTTTGTTGACGTCACGTCTTTACCCTGATGGAATGAGAAGATACGCCGGGATTGTCTCTATGTTGTATATGAACCGTCAAGACTCGGAGCTAGGAATTGTAGGGTTCCTAGGCACAAGCGTCGGCTTCATCGGAGAAATGGGCGGGCTAGGTCGTCGACTTCGATGCCGAAGATGATCTACGTCGAGGCAACACAAGATCATGCTCCAACTTCACCAAGCCATAAAACTTATGAAGAAAACACCCTATACTACTTGGCAAGTGGTAGATGATGAAGAAATAGGAAGTGGGTTCACTTTAGAATTGGATTTCTCACTCTTTTCATCAAGTCACCATTGATGGTTGCAAGCTTTCTTCTTCTTGAAGAGGAAGAAGAAGAAGAAAAAGAATATGATGATGATTATTGGAAAAAAGAAAATAAGTGATTCTTATCATATTAGCAACCATGGTTAAGTGTAGAGAATAAACTAGGGTTTAGCTAAATGGTTAGGGTTAAGGAATAAAACAAAATGGTCAAAGCTTTTTCAAAGCTTCATGAAGCTTCAACAAAATCCAAACAAAGCCACCATTTTATTTCAAGCCAAAAATAAATGAATAAATAAATAAATAAATAAATAAAGCAAATGAAACCCTAACCATTAACTAACCATGGTTTAATACAAACATACACTCAAGTTAGCATGTATCATCAAACATGATACAATCTTGTGCACAAAAATATATCACATATACAATGTGCACAAACAAGTGAGAAAAACATCTTAAGTGAACCAATCATTAGGCGATGCGTTAACGAAGTTAAAACCCCGATCGAACTCAAATACGACAAAATACACCCCTCTCTGGTCATTTTTTAAAATCTGGGTTTTTCAGAATTAAAAATACCTGAAAAATTCAGAAGGGAAAGCTAAGAATTCTGGTGAAAAACGAACCCCCAATTCCTTCATATGACCGCGGAACCGCGGCGTTGACCCACCATTAGCCGCGGTTCCGCGGCAATCTAAGGGTATTAGGGGCAGTACTTTGCACAGTAATTCCTTTATCTGTGTTTACTATTTTATGGGTATTTTTAATATGACACAAGTGTTGTGCATTCTGGGGTTTGTTTTGTAATCGTTGGTTCGATCGGGAATTTTAAATTCGTTATTTTTTTTCCGGGTAAATTTTAGAACATGTTAAAAAGTTTGACCGGATAGAAATACCCACTTTTTCCCCTGCCGGGAAATTTCCAAATGTTGGATTTTTCTGTGGTTTAAAGACGTTCTAAGTAGTGCAAGTAACGTGATGGACCCTCTAGAAGACAACAAACCTTAACTCGATTATGTGACCGTCTTGAACTGCCCTTTGAACCTTCGGGTTTGGGGCAGTACGGCGTGCCACATGTGAGTCGTTGGCTTGACCCTTCTACGGCTGGACCGTTGGTACTGTGGCATGAAATGGATGTTTTTGAACTTATTTCAAGAGTTTAGCTGTTATCGGGAAAACTTGGGTGTTTGGATGTTCGATCGGAAATTTTAACATTTTCTATTTATCTGGAATGGGATACAATACTTGGAATCCACAAGTAGTTATGAGATAACTGATATGAATGTTATAAACATAGCACTTTAGTCTCACTTGATCGGTTGCCACAGAATTTTGATGTGATCAAAAGTCCGTCGCAATCACGTAGCGTACGCGGATACTCATCGGTAAACTTAATAGACAGCCTTACTCCATAGCCCCGACCAAGTGACTGTAGGAGAACCCCGTCGCCGAAAGCATCCGTTCGGGTGCTCGCGGCAGCGGTGTTCCGCCTTGGTGCACTTCGTCGGCGGCATCGGGGGTGCGGCCGTCTACTGAAGTTTGCGACGAGCATTCGATCAGGATGTCGGGAATCTTGTTGAATTGCCCGACTTGATATTGAAAAGAGTTTTCGATAATAAGACTAAAATGCGGGGTTTATAATTGTTAGGCATGCGATGTCTAAAGAATTCATTTAATTAGGCATGTGATGTCTAAAGAGTTTGCGGATTCCAACTGTTGTAGTTTTACACTTTCTTTTCTGTGACCGTAAGTGTAATATGTGATATTGTCGGTTTCGTTGCTATATGTCAACGACAATTGGGATGCGCATATTTACTTACGTTGATGACATGTGATGTTATGTGTTGCTGGATATGTTATATTGGATCGTCGTGTTTGAATAGCCGGGTTTTTTTTATGTGAGATGAGTGTTTTTCATTTTCATTCATGTAAAAACTTGTATGTAATATTATTTTATTGGGGCACTTCCAGTTTGCGGAAGATGTCACCGTTTGTATATTATTTACTTTTCCGCACTAGGATAGACCCAAGGAGGAGGGCACAAGTAACCGGGTTCTGGAGTCCAGTGGGAGACCAACTTGAGGAGTCGAGTCCGGGTCTCCTAACTCTAGAATTGGTAGGGTTACTTGCCGCTCTCGTAGGGGTCTAGGGGTGTGGGTTTGGCTATTCATCACGACCGTGGAATCTGTGTTTTATACTGGCTCGTATTGAAAACACGGACGTCCTAGTATATCCAATGTTTCATATGTTTCTTCTGCTGCGATATCTGTGATGTGATCATTTGATATGTTCTGTGATAAATACTGTATATAGTATATATGATATATTATATAGGCGTTACTTATGTTTTACACCCGCGCTAGCCCTGCCCCGCTCTGCTGTTAGTTACCTAACCTAAAGGTGCACGAGGGGACATCGAGGCGAATGCGGATGGCATAAGTGTACGTCGTATTTATCTGTGTTGTTTAGGTGACTTAAATGATGGGACTTCATTAATATGATTAATGAAAGAAAAAGAAACCTAAAGATGTTGTGGAATCGAATTTTCAAAAACCAGGTAGCTACAGTTCTTGCTTTGCATCGCGGTGTTCCTTGTAGAACATCCTGCACCTTATTCGATGAGGAAAGGGCCGAGATCCCTTCACCGGGAGTGACCCCTTTAGCAATAACTGGCAGATGCTACAACCCTCGGTTTGTCTTTTGATTGCTCCTATAGTTTTTGCTTTGCACAGCGATATATATGATATATCCCGCACCTCATTCGACGAGGAAAGGACCGATGATCCCTTCACCGGGAGTGACTCCTTTAGCAAAACTAGAAAAGCCTAAAAAACACTCCATTTCAAAATTCATTCGATTCTACAACGATATCAAGTTCATTACGCAATAGGTTTTCAGAAAAACCTGTCGTAGCCCTCCGTCATTTCAGATAAGTACTAGTTAGTATTCGTGCTGCGGTTGTTTGGCCTCCGTCAAGGCGTAGTGTACGGTAGCTAACTAGTGCTTATCTGCTAGCATATGATGCGATTGGATTAGGGTATTCGTACGTCGTTGTTTGGCCTCCGTCAAGGGTCGTGCGGGTGGGTTTAATTCAATCAGGAAATGACGGGTTGAACTTGACTACCGGACTATGGGTTGTTTGGCCTCCGTCAAGGTCATAGGACGCTAGGGGCAAAATATTATCGGGAATTTCAAGTGTTGAAATTTGCAATGAGATTGCATACCTTCTATATGATAGTTGGATCCCGATACCCGCTGCGAGTAAGAGTTACTCCTGGGAGAGTTTTACACATTACAATTAGCCGATCAAGTAGGTGTTTAGAAAGGTGTTAACGAGGTTACGCCTCTGGGTAAACGAGATTTACATTAATTAGGTTCGTGCGAAAGCACGGGAGACCTCCCTCAAAGTACCGACACTGGCCTGGCTGAAAGATTGGCGAACCTGTAGCGTGTAATTAATCCCGGCTGTTCTTTCCTTTTAGGGTTTGAAGGAAGATTTGATAAAAAGCAGTGGGAGCCATCCTGATTAGATAAAATAATAACCAATCTGATCTTGCAAGAGCATACGCTGAGTGTTTTCTTCTCTCTCTCTCCGGGTAGCGACCATACCACGCCTTAATCAAGATAATAAAACGGATATATTGACCGAACCCGCTTGTTATACTGAGCTGGGGAATGTTGGTCCCGCTCCAACTTATAAATCTTATAAGACAGAGCAGGAAATTGGGGAATACCAGATTTCCCGTGCCGCCCAAATGAAGAAAGTGCATATGATGCATCATCTTCGGGTGTGTTCGTTATAAAGAACTGTTTCTCAGTATCCTCTACGTCCTGGGTATTTGATATCGGATCAGGATCCCGCATATGTAATTTGTTACATAGGGCTACAGAAAGGTAGAGAACTGAGAACGGGTGATAAGTTTCATGAGGCAGAAAACGGGGCAAGTGTTGCAGCCAAGTCTGTTGGTCACTGTCACCCTGTATTACAAATACATTGATTCTGAACGAATATTATTAGATACCGAATCTGATATACAAAATCATATCAGTCTCTTTATTAGTAAAGAAATGATAAAATTTTGTATTGTTGGATAATGTTTTGAACATTTCCTATATCAAAAGTTGATCGGTTCAGGCACGTTATCTAAAAGCATTGATGTTCTAAATCAAACTACAGTTCTTAGTATATAGAACACACACAAGAGGAAGAGTTCAGAAATGAACAAATCCTTCTTGAGGCATTATAGACTAGGTCATATCAATACGACCCGACTGGCTGAAGTTACATTTAGATGCATATTTAAATTAGTTTGAATTTACATCTTGTGAAACTTGCCAGTCATGTCACAAAGATTAGATGACCATAGCTCTGTTTATTGGAAACAGAGAAAGAGTTAGTAAACTCTTGGGACTGATACATGATGATGTATGTAAGGTCCCCTGTCTACACATGCCAGGACCGGTTCTTTGTGCTTCATTACATTCTCTGATGATCTCTCAAGATTCAGACATATGTTCCTGTTAAAACACAAGTCCGAACCTTTTGAGATATTCATAGAATATGATTTAGAAGTAGAGAACCAAAATACGGGTATAAGTATTATGTCCTTTGATGTGATCGAGGAGGAGAATACTTGAGCACGGAAATCCTGGACTATTCTAAAGGAGAATGAGATTCTCTCTCAGAATTACTCTTCCGTATACACCATAGCACGATGGAATATCGGGGAGGAGCAATAGCACCCTATGTGATATGGTGTGCTCTATGATGAGTACTACTGAATTTCCTATTTCCTTTTGGGATTTATGCACTTGAGAGGCTGCATACCTATTGAATAGGGTTCCAATCAAATCAGTTGCCTACCGCTTCATATGTGATATGGAAAGGGAAGAGCCCATATCTTAAGTTTGTTAAGATTTGGGGTTGTCCGGCCTATGTCTAAAAGCAAAATCCGGACAAGCTCGAGGCAAGATCTGTTATGTAGAACTGTAAATGTTCCATCTATACAAACTGCAGCTGATGATTTGGTAGAACCAAAGGATTCAATAGTAACCGACGAACCTCAGCCTCTCCGCCGATCTAGTAGGGTTCTCACCCACCCGAGAGATACTTCTGTTTCTCTATGACAGTGGGAGTGAGGATTGCATCATGAGATGATGACCCAACTAGTTTCGAGCTGGCCATCAGGAGTGGGACTCTGTAAGAATGGCTGGATGCTTAGCGATCTGAGATGGAATCCTTATACACCAACAAAGTATGGACTTTAGTTGCTTTATCTGAAGGGTTAAATCCCCATCAGGAGCAAGTATATCTTGAGAAGATTACTTGGTGTACATGGAAAAGTTGAGACTTTCAAAGCTAGACCTGTTAAAGGTTTTCGTCATCGACCAGGCATGGATAATGATGAAACCTTTTCTAGTGCCTATGCTTAAGTCCATCCAGATCCTACTTGCCACGGCTACATACCATGACTACGATATCTGGCGGTTGGGTGTCATGACTACTTTTCTAAATAATGATTTAGAAGACAGGGTCTATAAGTACACAGTCAGAGGGCTTCGTAAACAGTGGGAGCAGCGGAAACGTGTGTAAGATGTTTTATATGATAAAGCAGGCATCGCGGAGTTGGAACATCTGTTTTGATGAGTTAGTCAAACAGTTTGACATCATCAAAATGGTAGATGAACCTTGTATAAACGAAAAGGTAGTAGGGAGTATGGTGGTGATCCTCGTAGAGTACGTGGATGACATACTCTTGATAAGGAAGAAGTTTCCTATGCTACGCTCGGTCAATCTCCGCTTATCACAAGGATTATCCATATAGGATCAAAGTGATACCTCCTGAATCCTGGATTTTGGATCTATGAGATAGATCTAATTGGATATTAGGATACTCACTAGATGTAGTGAGATGGTATCAATTGATCCTGGGGAGAATCACTGGAAAGGTTCCAGAGTGATAAGGACGACTGAATGTCAGTCACAGGCATTGTCTTTACCTTCAGTAAAGGGACGGTATGTTGGAAGAGTTCCAAGCTAGATACCGTGGCATACTAGACGATAAAGGCTGGATACATCGCTACTTAAGATGCTACCAAAGAGGCAGTCTGGATGTATATTTGTTCATGAGATGAACTTAGTTCCTCCCATTGTGTGACAATGGAGTTGTGGCTTATACCAAGGAACGCCCGTCCCATCAGTGATCCAGACGTATTCTAAAGCAGTATCACCTGATCATGGAGATGGTTGATCTCCAAGGAGGTCGAGGTTAGGAGAGCAGACTCAGAGGACAACGCGGCGGATCCACTCACAAAGGCCTTTTCCCAGAGAGATAATTTTATAGGATGGTTGAGTATGAGATACTGCAACCACTGCTACAGATGACCCTAGTGCAAGTGGGAGATTGTTAGTTATATGTATGCCCTAGAGGCCATTACTGTACATTATATGTATATTGTAGTGGATGTTGGGACATATATAGGGAGGGCTTTTTTGCTCGACATGATAGTATGCTATCTGGTTACTCTTTACCTTAACGTGTACACTGATTGTCTCTCTGTTACATGTTGGTAAAGCCCTTAGGATGTGTACTTGACTGCCTGGACTATGATGCGGATCATACTAGTGGGGACATGGTAGTTCATAAGTACATCCTTCAAAGTCCCTAGTCGTGGGTGTATCGAGACGGGGCATCGATATACCAGAGTAGACTAGCGTATACCTTCTCGACCCATACAGATGGGCGATGGATGATCCCATATCCATTGGTGTTTGACATCAGAGATGATATACGGGTGCTCAGTGGAGACTGGGTACACTGGACGGACTCGTCGAGAACTCCCAGATGGTACTATACCTTACGTCAGATAGCAGTTCTCTGGTGACACTGGTACAGGTTAGTCTGTAGACCCGAGATCGTCATAAAGTCTTGTGTGATTCCCACTGTGCTTTGATTTCCACCTTACCACGTCCAAGAGGGAATGCAAAACGGTGGCTTTTGGGTACAGTCCCGAATCACATGGAGGCAATGAGCGATAGGAGGGGATTCGTCTCTCCCGGTATAGGGAGTTGATGTTGCACTATGTTCGATTGGCTATAACCGGAAATCCCTGGCCAGGGTTGCTGAGATTTACTGGTAAGTGTTACCAGTAGTTTCTCGAACTGTTATAGACCTCATATCGACACGACTTATCGAGCTACTGGGGTCTGACGTTTACCACCCCTAGGCAAGATATGCGACATATCAGACGACGAGACCGGACTGTACGGTAAGTGTTACTGGTTGGATTCACAGGAGTGTGAGCGGGCTTGCTCGTCGATCTTCTGATTGCTCAATACCCGGGTGGCCGTTACGTTTAGCAGACCGCTTGCGGCTTGTGGGTGTTTGATATGATCATCATCTGCTGCCGGCGTATTGACGAGTCTATAGAGTCCTACACAGAGGTTTCCTGGCTCAAGCGAAACGAAATAGGAGCGCATATGAGATATGTGCGGGACCGAGAATAATGCGTGTATGTGATACCGTATTATATTCTCTCGATGAATGTATCGCTTGGTTGTATGCGATATAACCTAGTTATCGAATCGAGGATTGATTCGATAAGTCGATACATTGGATATTAGTCGGTCATATGCGATGTGACCGGATCGTTAAATCAAGTGTTGATTTAATGATTTAATGTATAATTATATATATGATATATTACTTTACATTAACTAATATTGGTTCACTTAAGATGTTTTTCTCACTTGTTTGTGCACATTGTATATGTGATATATTTTTGTGCACAAGATTGTATCATGTTTGATGATACATGCTAACTTGAGTGTATGTTTGTATTAAACCATGGTTAGTTAATGGTTAGGGTTTCATTTGCTTTATTTATTTATTCATTTTTGGCTTGAAATAAAATGGTGGCTTTCTTTGGATTTTGTTGAAGCTTCATGAAGCTTTGAAAAAGCTTTGACCATTTTGTTTTATTCCTTAACCCTAACCATTTAGCTAAACCCTAGTTTATTCTCTACACTTAACCATGGTTGCTAATATAATAAGAATCACTTATTTTCTTTTTTCCAATAATCATCATCATATTCTTTTTCTTCTTCTTCTTCCTCTTCAAGAAGAAGAAAGCTTGCAACCATCAATAGTGACTTGATGAAAAGAGTGAGAAATCCAATTCTAAAGTGAACCCACTTCCTATTTCTTTATCCTCTACCACTTGCCAAGTAGTATAGGGTGTTTTCTTCACAAGTTTCATGGCTTGGTGAAGTTGGAGCTTGATCTTGTATTGCCTCGACGTAGATCATCTTCGGCATCGAAGTCGACGACCTAGCCCGCCCATTTCTCCGATGAAGCCGACGCTTGTGCCTAGGAACCCTACAGGAATTTGCCATGGCTCCATTTTGATTTGGCTCGTTGGAGCTTTGTTGACGTTACGTCTGCACTCTGATGGAATGAGAAGGTACGTCGGGCTGGAGCTAGGAATATGTCGTTGCATCACTTTGTTCGACCCTTGGGTCTTTATTAACATTGCGTCTACACCGAGAAGGAACGCCGGGCTGGAGCTAGGATTTTTCCGTCACTCTGTTTTTGATTTGACCCTTGGGTCTTTGTTAACGTTGTGTCTGTATCCAGTTGGAATGAGAATAACGTCGAGCTGATCTCTAGGCTGTATTTGAACTGTCGAGATCTGGCTCTCCCTTTGACGGAGCCTGGTGGGAAAATATGGTCCCCCTTTTTTATTTCCCCCCATAGATTGTATACAGGGGTCGGTGTGGACCTTCCTGCAGGGAAAAAATGTTTAGTTCTCATTTTTTAATTTTCTTTTATTTCTTTCCGTGATGCTCTATCTTTTCAGCTTTTCATATCACGAAAGTCGCGATTGCCCAATCATTTCGGCTTTTTATCCGCGGTGCCCAATCATTTCGGCTATATTTTTTTTATATTTTTACTCGCTGCTTTTTATTGCGAGTTGCCTAAACATTTCGGCTATTTTTATATGCATTTTTTTACTCGCTGCATTTTATTGCGAGTTGCCCAAATATTTCGACTGTTTTTATATACATACTTTTACTCGCTGATTTTTATTGCGAGTTGCCCCATAATTTTGGCTATTCTATATGCATATTTTTGTTTACTACTCGCCGCTGTTTTTATTGCGAGTTTGGGATCTGATACCAACCTTGGCATCAGCATCGCTACGACTGGAATGTTGCCATGAACGAATTATCATTTGCGGTGAAAATACTTGGAGTTTGACACCTGTTTAAGCATCAGCATCGCTACAACTGGAATGTTGTCAGGAGCGAATTATCATTTGCATTTATCAATTTGAACAAAGATGGCTTAGCAAACAGGGTTAGGATCCTGTCGACTAAGGCTTTTTGATTTTTTGAGTCGTAAGGGTCTCAGAAAGGTATTTCTCCCTACGAGTCGTGAGGATCTCGTAGGTGTATATTCTCCTTAGAAGTTGTAAGGACTCCTAAGTGGTATTTTCACTTGCAAGTCGTAAGGATCTTACAAGAGCGTTTTCTCCTCATAAGTCGAGAGGACTTACAAGTGTCGTTCACCATATAAGGATATTTCTTGTCATTGGTGGAACTTGGTGAAAGAATGTTTATTTATGCCCATGGATTGTATACAAGGGTCAGTATTGGAACACTTATAGGGCAACTTAGGGGATATGACGGCTTAAGAACAGGTTTAGATCCCTGTAAGCTAAGACTTTCGAATTCTATGAGCCGTGAGGGTCTGATAGGGGGAGATCTCTTTACGAGTCGAGAGGAACATGTAAGTGAAAATTTTACAAGATTGCGCTCTTCTGGGTTTTCACAAGCTCGCCGGTAATCTTGCTGTTTTTACTCACGGCGCCCTTTTGGGTTTTCATTTGTGCCCATTTTTCTTGTGGATATACCGTTTTTTTACATGACCCACCTGTTTTCCGGTGGGACGTGGGGGTGACTTCACCGCTGGAGTAGCTGTGCAGCCGATAAGACTTGAATTGCAACCTTCGTCGTTGAGACTTCGATTGCAATATAGATCTAAAGGGTGGATATCGCCGTATTTGGTACGATGTGCCGTGTTTGAAGCGAAATTTTTGTTTAAGGACATTTCGGTCCGTCGTCGCCGTTTGAGGCAATGTTTTAGTTTGAAGACATCTCGGTCCTTTGTCGCCGTATTTGAGGCTGAATTTCTAGTTTAGGGTCTTTTCGGTCCATTATCGCCGTTTTTGAAGCGACGGGTCTTTTGGATACTAATTTTAGGGTTCTGACTTGGGAAGATAGCGAGCAGAGACAAGCGTCGTCATCTATCATTGTCTTAGGTCGTAACCCGATAGGCGTACTATTTTTTTGAGGAATCGGCCGTTTATTGGCCGAAATGGTCTTTCGCCATGTGTATCCATGAGCAGGTAGGCTCCACCTTGGTAGACCTTGTCTATGATGTACGGGCCTTCATAGTTCGGCTTGAATTTCCCTCGTTTTGCACAGTTGGGGATCATAGGTCTTTTGACGGCTAGCACGAGTTCGCCTTGGCAAAATGTTCTCAGCCTAGTCAGTTTTTCATATGACCGTGTCATCCTTGCCTTATAAGCTTCCAAGTTTTGCTGCGCTATAAGGCGAGTTTCGTCGAGAGTGTCGAGCTCCTCAAGCCGAAGATGAGCATTTTCTTCATCTGTCAACTCATATTGAACCACTACTCGTAGAGAAGGGAGTTACACTTCCAGGGGAAGCAATGCTTCCATGCCGAATACCAACGTGTATGGTGTTGTATTCGTTGCTGTTTTGAACGTCGTTCGGTACACCCAGAGACCTTCATGCAGCCTTTTGTGCCAATCTTTTTTGTTTCTGGACTCCGTTTTCTTTATAATCTTCATCAGGGTCTTGTTGAAAGCTTCAGCTAGACTGTTGGTATGAGAATTGTAGACCAAAGAGTATTTCCAATCTATTTTATGCTGTTGTGCGAAGCAGCTGATTTTATGACTTCTATAAGCCGGTCCATTATCCAAGATAATTCTTCGCAGAGTGATGAATCGATAGATGACATGTGTCCTGAAGAAATGGAGGATATTCTTCGTCTTTACTTTCCTTAGTGGTACTGCTTCTGCCCACTTGGAGAAGTAGTCGGTCGTTGCCAGTATAAACCGGGGTCCTTTGGATGATGCCGGTACAATGGGGACGATTATATCGGTTCCCCACATTTCGAATGGCCAGCTAGCTACTGTTGGGTGTAGCGGGTTTGGATGCTGGTGGATGTCCCTGTGAATTCGGCATGAATGACACTGCCTTATATATTCAAGGAAGTCCTGAATCATTGTGGGCCAATAATAACCCATTTTTTTATCTCCAGCTTCATTTTTGGCCCAGCTTGATAAGAACCGCAGAGTCCATCATGAGTGTCTTGGACGACTCTGTTTGCTTCTTCTGGTCCCAGGCATCTTAGCCACAGACAGTCGAACGATCTCTTGTATAGAGTATCATTGACGAAGGCAAAAGACAGAGCTCGTTTCATGAGCTGATGTCTAAATGGCACATTTTTGGGCGTTCGTTGGGATTTGAAGTAGTCTATGAAGACTTCCCTCCAATCCTTGACCTTTTCTTCATCCTCTATTTGGAGGGCTGCTTGTTTGATCGTTTCTTTTCCTTCAGATGGATCTGTTAAATTCTCCGAAGATATTTCTGCTGGCGCGAGAACCCTGCGGCTTTGCACGATGATCCTTACGTCATCTAGGTCTTCGTCGGCCAATTCCTTGGCCATCTTGGCCAATGCATCCTCCTTGCTATTTTCTGCACACGGTATACTCTCCAGAATGTAGGAGGGGATTTGTGTCAGTATTTGCTGCACTCTTTCGCCATACGTTATCAGCTCTGGCTTGCACGTCTAATAGTCGCCATTTACTTGGCTAACGATCAGCTGGGAGTCTCCGTATATGAGGAGGTCTTTGATTCCCATGTCGACAGCGATCTTAAGACCTGCTATCAAAACTTCATATCCAACTTCATTATTAGTCCTCGGCTCCGTTAAGGAAAGGGCGTAACACATTATCCCTCCTTGTGGAGTTACGAAGATAAGGCCCACCCCGGCTTTGATTATAGGGGTGTTTTGTTTTCGCCTCTTTATGGACGATGCTCCATCGAAGTAAAGTTCCTATCGGGAATCATTTTCCTCCTTCTATCCTTCGATGGTATCAAACCCATGTTCATCCGGCAACTCACAATTTAGGGGGGAATCAGCTGATATCAGATGCTCTGCAAGAAAGTCGGTAATGGCCTGGCCTTTCATGGCTTTGAGAAGCCGATATGTTATCGAAAACTCCATCAGGAGGAGGGCCCATTTGGCGAGCCTTCCCATTAGTATGGCCTTCGACATTAAATATTTGAGAAGATCCACCTTTGATATAAGATGGACCTCATGTGCCAAGGCGTAGTGTCTGAGCTTCGTTATCGCGAAGATTAGTGCCAGACGATACTTTTCGATGGAGGAGTAGTTTTCTGCCCCCAGGAGAACTCGACTCAAATAGTATAGAGCTCTTTCCTTTCCCTAGTCATTCTCCTGTGCCCATAACGCGTCTAGAGAACCCTCAAGGGCTGTTGTGTACAGGATGAGGGGTTTTCCCTTCACCGGAGCGGTCAGTACCGGCGGGTTTGTAAGTACTGTTTGATTTCATCTAGTGTGTTTTAGCACTTTTGATCCTAGATGAACGGGGTCCCCTTCTTCATTAGATGATTGTTGGGACGAAATTTTCCCGAGAGGTTAGTTATGAACCGTCGGATATACGCGGGCATTCTTTTAAGGGATCACAATTGCTTGAGGGTCCTTGGCTTGGGCATTTTCGTAATCGCCTAGATTTTTGAGGGATCGATTTCGATACTCCAGTGCCGTATGATGAACCTCAGGAATTTGCCTGAGGAGACTCCAAACGCACATTTTAGAGGATTCATCTTCAGACTATACTTCCGAAGACATTGGAACACTATGTTCAGATGTTCCCAATGTTCCTCGTAAGACTTGCTTTTCACCACCAGGTCGTCGATGTAGCATTCAACAATCTTATGGATGAAATCATCGAATATATTCTTCATGGCCCTCTGGTAGGTAGCGCCAGCGTTCTTCAGACCGAAAGGCATCACTTTATAGTAGAATATGCCCAGCGGAGTCCGGAAGGCAGTATGCTTTTGGTCTTCGGGATGCTTCTTTATTTGATTGTATCATGAAGATCTGTCCATGAAGGAGAAGACCTCATGGGTAGATGTGTTATCGATCATCAGCTCGGTAACAGATACTGGAAAATCATCCTTCGGGCAAGCTTTGTTGAGGTCCCGAAAGTCCACGCAGATGCGCATCATCCCATTTTTCTTCATCACCGGAACGATGCTAGCGATCCAGTCAGGATATTGAACTTCTTGGATGAAGCTAGAGTTAATTAGTTTCTTAACTTCGGCGTTGATACTCATCTCGAGTTCTAGCCGCATTCTTCTTGGCGCTTGCTTGACTGGCTTGATGTCCGGCGATATGGCCAGTTTATGTACTGCTACTTTTTGATCTAATCCCGGCATCTCGGTATAATTCCATGCGAAGAAGTCTTTATATTGCATGAGCACGCCTTTTAACGTGGCTACCTATTTTCTAGATAGCAGTTCACTGACAAACGTTGGCCTCGAATCGTTTTCCATTCCCAAGTCAATTTTCCTTAGGTTGTCCGCCGTGGTGTATATCCCGTCTTCCAGCTCTTTTGGTGCCGGCGGAAATTTTGAGATCACCTCATCCTCGTCTTCATTTGTGAAGCACTTAAAAAGGTCATCCATAGCTTCATGCCCTTCCCTTTCTGAAGGTGTTATCACATGGCAGGTACGAGTTTGCTTCCATTCTTGATACCGGGCTGGTCCTATTCTTGCGATATAGGTCCTCTTTGGCTCATAATTTTGCGGTGGGGTTACCTTCCAGCTGTCGGATAAAGCGAACCTGCCTTGTTAATACTGGTCTTCAACCCAGTCTTTGAAGGTGAAGTAGTCTTCAAGGGGATGGCTTATTGCTCGGTGATAGGAGCAATAATCTGAATGATGGACCTCGTTTATTTGTTCGGGATGCCGAGACTCCAGAAGTGCCATCATTTGGTGTTTCATGACAAGGTTGAATATTTTCCTTGTCTTGTCTTGAGGGAAAGAGTATTCCTGGCCCATCTTCTTCATAAAGAACTGGTTCCAGCTGGCTTTTTCTTGAGTGTACGGCTTCTTGGATTCGTTTTGCTATTTTCGGACGTTGTTTGCTTTCTTCGCCTTGTTTTTGCCTATATTCCGGGATTTCCCTTCTGTAAGTTGATGATATGCACCGCGTGGAATCGCGGGAAGGTGGAAGGTGTAAAAAACGATAATTTTAGCATCATAACATCGACTCTAAGCCATGATCGTAATTTAAACCGTTTCAAGTAAAAGAAAATGAAGTATAAATAAAAGTACAGAAGCTTATAATAAAAGTATAGAAGCTTATACCTCAAGAAATCTGGTCCTTCTTCTCCTTATCTCGTTGTCCTCCTCACCTACACGAACTGTTCGAAATGGTACGGATGTCGTCTTCTTGTCGGCTTGCTCGAATCCTAGATGATCCACCTGAACGTTTGTGCACCAAGCTTTTCTTCTAAACCAAAGAAACTAGATCAAGTAGTTTGCTAAACTAATGATCTAGGGTGTGTAGATGATGTAGATGGATTGAGAAGTCTAATTTTGCTCAAGGTTACTCAACCCATGAGTGTTCTTGAGCTTGAGGAAATTGGAGACGGTGAAAAGAAATAGTATAAACTAAGAGATGAAGAAGGATAGGGTTTTTCTCTCCCTTGTTCTAAACTGAACTCTACACTATTAAGAATTAGAAGAACTAATTCAATAATAGATGATAGGTTCAATGGTCAAACAAATGACTCATGGGTCAATTGACCAACATATGTCCATAAAATCCAAGTCCTTATTCATGCATAATACACATCATTTCTTAATTACCTAAAATGTATTAATTATTTAAAACTAAATGATTAATACAATTAGGTCATGCCATCTACAAATACATTTTGTACAAATTACGAAAACGCCCCTCGTCCGTATATACATACCTGTATTCGTATTCCGAAAAATACGAATACCGAAGACGTCAATCCATCAGTACAATACTAGGATCCGTTTTAAACGAAATCCCACTAGTATTGTCCGTCCGACTCATCGTGCGTGCACGAGTGACGCACGTGATCGAACCCTTTCGTAAAACCATACGATATCTACACGTTTTGCCCGATGCAGGGAAACGGTCTGTGTGGGACTCTAAAGACTCGACTCTACGCTGGCAGTGGGTTTAACCACAAGCCGTAAGCGGTACTAGCTGTACGTGACGGTCCCCAGGTATTATTGATAAGAAAGCCGATGAGCATAACTCATCCGAACCCCTACTGAGTCTGTATGTGACAATCTCCGTATAGTCAGGTCTGTCCGTCTAAGAGTATCGCATATCTGGCCTGGGGGGGCGGTAAACGTCAGACCCCTGATAGCGGTATAAATCGTGTCGGAGTACGGTCCAATACACCCTGAGAAACTACTGGAGTACCTACCAGTAAATCTTGTTAGTTATATGTATGCCTTAGAGGCCATTGCTGTACATGTGATGTATATTTTAATGGATGCTTGGATATATATAGAGAAGAATTTCTTGCTCGATATGATAGTATGCTATCTGGTTTCACTTTATCTTAACATGTTAACGAATACTGTTTTGTGATTACGCATTGATAAAGCCTTTAGGATATGTACTCGACTACTAGGACTATGATGAGATCATACTAGTGGGGCCAGGGTAGTCAACGAGTACATCTTACAACTGTTCCTAGTCGAGGGTGTATCGAGACAGGGCATCGATACTCCAGAGTAGATTAGCGTATACGCATCTTGACCCATATGATGGGCGATGGATGATCCCATATCCATTGGTGTTGGACATCAAAGATGGTGTACGGGTGCTTAGTGGAGACTAGGTACACTGAACGGATTCACCGAGAACTCCTGGATGGTATTATACCTATCGCCAGATAGCAGTTCTCCGGTGACACTAGTACAGGTTAGTCTGTAGACCCGAGATCGTCATAGAGTCTTGTGTGATTCCCACTATGCTTTGATTTCCATCTTACCACGTCCAAGAGGGAGTGCAAAACGGTGGCTTTTGGGTACAGTCTCGAATCACATGGAGGCAATGAGCGATAGGAGGGGTTTCGTCTCTCCCGGTATGGGGAGTTGATGTTGTGCTGTGTTCGATTGGCTATAACTAGAAGTCCCTGGCCAGGGCTGATATATAGATTTACTGGTAAGTGTTATTAGTAATTTCTTGACCCGTTATGAGCCTTACATCGACATGACTTATCGATTATTGGGGTCTGACGTTTACCACCCCTAGACTAGATATGCAACATATCAGATGAAGAGATCGGACTGTACGGGAGTGTTACTGATTGGATTCACAAGAGAATGTACAGGCTTGCTTGTTGATCTTCCTATCGCTCAATACCTGGGTGGCTGTTACGTTTAGCTGACCGCTTGCAGCTTGTGGGTGTTTGATATGATCATCACCCACTGCTGGCGTATTGACGATTCTTTAGAGTCCTACACATAGGTTTCCTGGCTCAGGCAAAACGGAGTAGGAGCATATATGTGATATGTGCAGGACCAAGAATAATACTATATGAGATACCGTATTCTATTCTCGCGATATATGTTATCGGCCGGGTATATGTGATATAGCCGGGTCATCGGATCAAGTGTTGATTCGATGAATCGGTACATGTTCTATTAGTCGGTTATATGCGATATAGCCGGATTATCGGATCAAGTGTTGATTCGATAATTTAATGTATAATTATATATATGTGATATATTACATTACATTAACTAATATAAGCTCGCTTTATTGATTCATTTTCTCACCAGATAATACATTGATATATATGTGATATATGTTAATTGTATTATTTTCCTTTGTTACAAAAATATATTATACATGTGATATATAATATTGTAACAAGTTATGATTACAAATGCAACATGATGTGTGGAGATTAAACAAGTTAGGGTTTGATTTGGGTTAGCATTTGGGTTAGCTTTTTTATGAAGCTTCATGAAGCTTTCTTTTGTTTTTAGCTTAGATATTTTATGTTGATATTTTGTGTAGATATTTCTTAACCCAACCCAAATCATTTACCCTAGTTTATTCTCTACAAGGGTTAAGTCTTCATTCTTAACTCATGGTTGGTTTTGTAACCACAACAATAATTCATTATTCATCACAAATACTTTTCTTCTTCTTCTTCTTCCTCTTGAAAAGCTTTCTAGCTTTTGGGTTAGTGATGAATAAGTGTGAGAAAATGAAATAAAAAGAGAGCTAAATTCCTACTTCATCATCCTTATCTATTCTAGCCACTTAGATTAGGGTGTTCACTTCACTAATACTTGATTAGAGAAATGAGAGCTTGAGTTAAAGATTCTTCAAGGTAGATCATCTTCGAAAAGGATGACTTCGAGAAAGTATGGATCATTCGGCTTGTGGAGCCTCTCTAGAGTCCGGAAGTTCATGGATCGCGGCGAAAGGACTACTACTCGGAGCTTATGAAGCGAAGTAACGGACCACAAAGGTTGTAATCCCTCTCTCTTAGATGTAAAGTTGTTTACATGCTATGTTAACCTTAATTATCTAGCAAAGATCCTCACTTTAGGTTATTCGACACTTGAAAATTTTAAATTCGGTGTGGTTGATGCCTTATAGAACCTTGTGATAGTGCCTAGTAACCCAACAGTAGTATCCGAGCCTAGCTAGAGCATTAGGCGACGTGTAGACGAAGTTAAAAGTCCGATCGAACCCCGAAACGTCGTACATGAACCCCTCTCTGGATTTTTTTTTTAAAAATTGGTTTTTTCCACATTAAAAATACTCAAAAAATCAAGCAGGTAATTGTATGGATTACTGTGAAATACGAGTCACTGTAGCCTTTAAGTCGCCGCGGAACCGCGGCCGTACCATGCTTTTGGCGGCGGTTCCGCGGCCGTACTTGGGTGTCAGGGATAGTAATTTCTTGGGTTCATCCGTATGTATTACTACATGCTTCTGGGAATTTTTAATATTACTCAAGTGTTGAGTTTTCTGGAGATCTTAAGAGTTCGTTGTTTCAATCGGAAAGTTTAACATTGTCTATTTATCTGTGATGTTTATATGTTGCTGTGATATGTTATATTGGATCTTGTGTATTGAATAGCCGGGGGTTTTATGTGAGATGAGGGTTTTCTTTTTCATTCTTGTAAAATTCATTTGTTTGTAATCTTCTTTTATTGGGGCACTTCCGGGTTGAGGATGATGTCACCATTGTATATTATTTACTTTTCCGCATTAGGATAGACCCAAGACAGAGAGCACAAGTAACCGGGTTCTAGGGTCCAGTGGGAGACCATCTCGAGGAGTCGAGACCGGGTCTCCTAACCCTAGAATTGGCAGGGTTACTTGCTGCTCTCGTAGGGGTCTAGGGATGTGGGTTTGGTTATTCATCGCAACTGTAGAATCCGTGTTTTATACAGGCTCAAAATAAAACACGGATGTCCTAGTATATCCAATATTTCAAATGTTGACTTCTGCTGCAATGTTCTGTGATGAGATCATATTACTGTCTGAGACGAATGCTTATACTATATGTTGATATATAACTATTGCTGCTTTTGTTTCTTCTGTGATGCTTAGGAAGCTTATTTGATAGGTTTTATTAATGAGATTAATAAAAGAAAAGAAACCTAAAAGATGTTGTAGAATCAAAACTTTATAAAAAGGATAGCTACAGTTTTTCTTTGCATAGCGGTATATATGATATACCCTGCACTTTATTCGATGAGGAAAGAGCCGAGATCCTTTCACCGGGAGTGGGCTCTTTAGCAAAATGGGAAGATGCTACAAACTCACGGTTTAGTTTTTGATTGCTTCTATAGTTCTTGCTTTGCACAGCGGCATTTATGAAATATCCTGCACCTTATTCGATGAGGAAAGTGCTGAGATCCCTTCACTAGGAGTGATCTCTTTAGCGAAAATAGAAAAGCCTAAAAAACACTCCTTTTCAAAATCGCTTGTTTCTACAACGATATCAAGTTCATTACGCTCATGGTTTTCTGAAAAACCTGCGTAACCCTCCGTCATTTTAGGAAATAGAGTACTTAGTATTCGTGCTGCGTTTGTTGACCATAGTTAAGGCGCAGTGTACGGTAGCTGAGTGATGTTTTCCTATATAACATATGATATGATTAAATTAGGACAGTCATATGACTTTGTTGACCATAGTTAAGGGTCATGTAGGTGGGTCTAAATTAATCAAGAAATGACGGGTAGAACTTGACTAGTGCTTATGATTTGTTGACCATAGTTAAGGTCATAAGTCACTAGGGGTAAAAGCATTATCAGGAATTTCAAGAGTTGAAATTTTTAATGAGATTGCATACCTTCTATGAGATAGATGGATCCTGATACCCACTGCGAGTAAGAGTTACTCCTGGGAGAATTTTACACAGGACAATTAGCCGATCAAGTAGGTGTCTAGAAAAGTGTTAACGAGGTTATGCCTCTGGGAAAAAGATGTTTATTTTAATTAGGTCCGTGCGAAAGCACGGGGAACCTCCCTCAAAAGTACCAACACTGATCTGGCTGAAAGATTGGCGAACTTGTAAGGTGTAATTAATCCTGGCTAATCTTACCTTTTAGGATTTGAAGGAAGATTTGATTAAAACAGTGGGAGCCATCCTGATTAGATAAAATAATAACCAATCTAATCTTGCAAGAACGCACGGTAAAGTGTTTTCTTCTTTCTCTCTCTCCAGGTAGAGACCATGTCAGGCCTTAATCAAGATAATAATATGGATGTATTGACCGAACCCGCTTGTTATACTGAGCAGGAGAACGTTGGTTCCGTTCTTTCTTATAATTGTTATAAGACTGAGGGAATAGGAGAATATCCGGATTCTCACGCAGCTCAAACGAAGAATAAGCATATTGATGCATCTTCTTCAGGTGTGTTAGTTATCGAGAACTGTTTCTCAGTTCACTCTACGTCCTGAGTATTAGATACCAGATCAGGATCCCATATATGTAATATGTTACATGGGCTACGAAAAGGTAGGGAACCGGGAGAGGGTGATCATTCCGTAAGGGTTGGGAATGGTGCAAATGTTGCAGCCAAAGCTGTTGGCGAATATCACCTTGTGTTGCCAAATAGTAATACATTGATTCTGAACGAATGCTATTACATTCCGAGCATGATATGAAATATTATATCAGTTTCTTTATTGAGTAAAGAAGGATGTAATCTTGTAGTACATGATAATGTTATGAACATATTCCTAAATCAAAAGTTGATTGGATCAGGTTCGTTATTTAATGGCATATACGTTCTCAATCAAACTACAGTCCTTAATGTAAAAACACACACAAGAGAAAGAGTTCAGAAATGAACGAATTCTTCTTGTGGCATTGTAGACTTGGTCACATCAATGCGACACGACTGGCCAAATTGCATAAGGATGGATATTTGAATCCGTTTGAATTTTCATCTTATGACACTTTCCAGTCATGTCTTAAAGGCAAGATGACAAAAACTCCGTTTAGAGGACACGGAGAAAGAGTTACAGAACTCTTGGGACTGATACATAGTGATGTATGTGGTCCCATGTCTACACATGCCAGGAACAGTTCCTCATACTTCATTACATTCACTGACGATCTCTCAAGAAACAGACATGTGTCCCTGATGAAATACAAGTCTGAAGCTTTTGAGAAATTCAGAGAATATAAGAACGAAGTAGAGAACCAAACGGGTAAAAGTATTAAAATCCTTCGATCTGATCGAGGAAGAGAATACTTGAGTAATGAGTTCCGGGAC
Organism: Agapanthus africanus; assembly: GCA_030015575.1. Classification (NCBI taxonomy): domain Eukaryota; kingdom Viridiplantae; phylum Streptophyta; class Magnoliopsida; order Asparagales; family Amaryllidaceae; genus Agapanthus; species Agapanthus africanus. The sequence goes on from JASDDO010000031.1 coordinate 523,548,863, forward strand.
TATCTAAAAGAGAATGGGATTCTCTCTCATCTTACTCCTCCCTATACACCACAGCACAACGGCGTATCGGAGCGGAGGAATCGCACCCTATTGGATATGGTGCGCTCTATGATGAGCACCGCTGAGTTACCTATTTCCTTTTGGGGTTATGAACTGGAGACTGCCGCATACCTATTGAATAGAGTTCTAACTAAATCAGTGCCTACCACTCCATATGAGATTTGGAATGGGAAGAGACCATCTCTTAAACGAGTTAAGATATGGGGTTGTCCGGCCTATGTTAAAAAGCAAAATCCGGACATGCTCAAGGCAAGATTAGATTTATGTAAGTTTGTGGGATATCTAAAAGATTCCTATGGATATATCTTCTACCACGGTGAGGAACAAAATGTGTTTGTTTCTCAATATGCCACCTTTTTAGAAAAGGAATTTCTTGTAAAAAAAATTAGTGGCGAAGAGGTAGAGCCGGAAGAAGTTCCAGCAGCACAAACTACGACTGATGATTTATTGGAACCAGAGGATTCAGTAGTTCCCAACGAACCTCAGCCGCTCCGCCAATCTAGTAGGGTTCCTCATCCACCTGAGAGATACTACGGTTTTCTCATCGATGGTGGGAGCGAGGATTGCATCATGGAAGATGATGACCCGACTAGTTTCGAGCAGGCCGTCATGAGTGGTGACTCTGTGAAATGGCCGGATGCAATGCGATCTGAGATGGAATCCATGTACACCAACAAAGTATGGACTTTGGAAATTGCTCCTGAAGGAGTAAAACCCATTGGGAGCAAATGGATCTTTAAGAAGAAACTTGGTGCAGATGGAAAAGTTGAGACTTACAAAACTAGACTTGTTGCAAAGGGTTTTCGTCAATGACCAGGTATGGATTATGACGAAACCTTTTCTCCAGTGGCTATGCTTAAGTCCATCCGGATCCTACTTGCCATTGCTGCATACCATGACTACGAAATCTGGCTGATGGATGTTAAGACCGCCTTTCTAAATGGTGATTTAGAAAAGTGCGTGTACATGACTCAGCCAGAGGGCTTCGTAGATAGTGAGAGCAGGGGAAAGGTATGCAAGCTGCTAAAATCCATCTACGGGTTAAAGCAAGCATCGCAGAGTTGGAACATCTGTTTTGATGTGGTAGTCAAAGAGTTTGACTTCATAAAAAACATAGATGAACCTTGAATATACAAGAAGGTTGCAGAGAGTAAGGTTGTCTTCCTCATATTGTACGTGGATGACATACTCTTGATAGGAAATGATGTTCCTATGCTGCACTCGGTCAAGCTCTTCTTATCACAAAGATTCTCAATGAAAGATCCAGGTGATGCCTCCTGCATTTTGGGAATTAAGATCTATAGAGATAGATCTAAACGGATACTGGGATTGTCCCAATCCAGGTACATTGACACCATACTAAAGAGGTTTAGTATAGAAGAATCCAAGCTTGGGAATTTACCCACGATCTCTAGACTCACTCTCTTCAAAGAGATGTTTCCCAAGACTGGTTTGGAAAGAGCTCGCATGCAAGGGATACCCTATACTTCGGCAGTAGGCTCTATCATGTACGCAATGCTATGTACCAGACCCTGAAGGGCCCCGGCAGCGCCACGGGCGTCGAAACGCGGCCAAAATGCGGAACAAAAATTTCTGAAACCGGTGCTACCGCTACCCGAATCCTGGATCGACCTTAAACCCTAAACTAGCAAACTAAACTAAGAGTTAGAATTGTTATACCGAGTTGATCCGTGTCCTTCGGTTTTCATTCCAAGCTCCTAGCAGTTCTTTGACGAAGTTTGGTTGCCAGTCTTCCCCTATCTCCGATAATCCACCTGAAGGAAACGGCGCAAGATCCAGCCCCGTTGAACGAGACAACCGACGCTCCAAAGTCGCTAGCGATGGAGAGTGGGGGTGTATGAAAGTGTCACTACAATTTTCCTCTCTACCCATGAGCTCAATAAGAGACTCAAGAAGAAGATGAAGGAGGTGAAAGCTTTTTCATGAGCAAAGAATTGGCTAAGTATTTTGTATGAATGAGAGAGTGGGAGTAATGTGTAATCAAATGTAATATCCAACCCAAAATGAAATCAATCTCCCACCACAATAATGTGGCCGGCCCCCCCTCTCTCATCAAAATATCATTTCCAATTTCAATAAACAAATCAAAGCCATGCTTTGTAACATGCTTTGACCCATGCATATGCCACATCATCCCTTCCACCTCATTCATAAAACAAATGATTTTCCAAAAAGGAAAATCATATAAATGAGGTGGCATCTTCTTCTAGAAGCTATTCCGTACAAAATACGGAATACTTCCCGGTACATGTATAGAAATACTTATACGCGTATTCGTACAAAAATACGAATAGACGAGAGAGAAAACGAATAGTGAACAATAATATGAGAATACGTATATACAAATACATATATAAATTATTAAATCAAAAACCCGATTTAATAATCCGGCTTAATCCTAAGCTGCTAGTATTATCAACCGTCCGATTAAAGTCTGCGCAGCATGTGCACATATTTAATCGGACACCTGTATGTATCAACATACCTCATGTACACCATATCGCTTGAACCGTGAAAACCCTCTGTGTGGGACTTTAAAGACTCGTCAATACGCTGGCAGTGGGTTTAACCACAAGCACGTCAGCGGCACTAGCTGTACGTAACGGCTACCTAGGTATTAAGCGAATGGGAGGCCGACAAGCAAACTCATGCACAACCCCTAGGTATTGATCCTGAAAGTGACAATATCCGTACAGTCCGGTCTGTTCGTCTAAGAGTATCGCATATCGAGTCTAGGGGGTGGATAAAGTCAGACCCCCAACAACGCGATATTTAGTGTCGGTATGAAACCCATCATCACCTGAGAAACTATCGATCCTGGATCGATAATTCTCGTCCACTGTGGCCACAGATTTATGGTGATGGCCATCCGTACACATCGCGACATCAAGCCTCAATACCGGGAGAGACGAATCCCCGACGATCCGATCACTACCTCCATGTGGCTCGGGACTGTACCCAACCAAAACCTGTTTGCATGACTCCTTTGAGCCGTGGTAGGGTAGTAATCAAAGCATAGTGGGAACTCACACGAGACAAATGACGATCTCAGGTCGACAGAATAACCTGTAAACATGTCACCAGGGAACTGCTATCTGATAATAAGTATAATACCAACTAGCAGGTTCCCGGCGAGTCCGTCCAGTGTACTCATAACCTAATGAGCACCTGCATACTATCTTAGGTGAATAAAATAACACCAATGGCTTATGAGACCTGGCCACCGCTCCTCGTCGGGGTCTCGATCAGTATACACTAGTCTACACTGGAGTATCAATGCCCGGTCTCGATACCCCTACGACTAGGGACATTTAAGGATGTGCTTATAGACCCCAGCTCCCACATATATGATCGCCATCATAATGCTGGCAGTCAAGCAAGAATCCTATGGGCTCTATCAACATATACATGATGATAAAGGCAAACCAGATAGCATACTATCATCTTGAGTAAGACTGTTTTATCGGTATAGGTCCTCACTCAATCTTCATAATCATAAGTCTACGACTATGATAATTGCCTTGAGGGCACTATAGCCAACAATCTCCCACTTGCACTTAAGGCCAATCATTGCGATGTCGCATACTTACAGCTCGTGTGATACCGAACACCCAACTTCTCTACTAATCAGCTTCGCAAAGCCCGTTTGTGAAAAATGATTGCGTTCGAGAAATAGCCTCAGTAAGTAGATCCGCTCCAATGTTTCTTTCTGTATCTCTGTTAATCTCAACTTCACGGAGAAAACTATCTCCCGAAATGAGCAATACTTGTCTTAGAATTTGTCTGGATATCTGATGGGACCCAGTTCACAAACGAACTCTAAATCCAGCAAACCTCCTAGACTGTATCATCCACTGAATTTAATCAGTAACATGCGCCATGCCTTCCTTAGTATCCGCTTGGACCACCTGTCCAACATACCGTCCCTCAAAAGAGGGAAAACTATAACTCTGACAGTCATTCTGTCATCTAGGTCATCTTGGAAGCCTGAAATGATAACTGTCTCCTGAAGGAGACTGCCGTTACAATATCTCAAGAATATTCACTTATGCTCATAAACTGCTTCCCAATGTTTCTCTAGAATTGGATTAATATATCTGCTTATTGCATCTAGTGCAAAAGAAATATCTGGTGTGGTACTTGACATTTCATGATTAACTCAATTGCCTAAGCAAGTGATATGCTAATCATGCAGATCCCTCTCCCCTTTAGTCTGTAAGACATCATTAGAGAGGGTGACTCCATCACCTGCAGGTACACCACCATGCCAGGAGTCGTCCATTTAACGTCAAAGTACCCAGATTAGGATACTTCCCAAATCTAGATCTAAAACCATAGATCTAGTAACCAGAAACCCTGATATTACATCCATATCCTGTATGGAGAAACAACTTTATGACAACCACAATATAACCGATCGTAGTATAGGAATGTCCCTTCCTATCAAGTGCATGTCATCCCAATACCTGGACATCACTCTCTACTACCTTCTTAGCAGATCCATCTCCTATTCTAATGAAGTCAAAGCCTATGACTGTCACATCAAAAATAGATAATCTATTTCCGCTATAGCTGGTATAGTCTGTAAATAGACATAAGCTACTTGCCTACTATGCTTCCGCTGCTCCCACTGACTACAACAACCCTCTGGCAGAGTCATATACACGTGCACTTCTAAAGCTAGTTTAGAATGACGCTATACTCTTCCTCCTGCCGGGTCTTATGGTCTATAACAGCAGCAATGACAAGTCTGGGTAAACAAGAACCTCCCAGTCACCATCTCTGAGAATACCGAAGTACCTCTCGGGTGCCTGAGGTTACCCACCAAAATCTGCGGAGTGGCTAATGGAACGTCGAAACTAATTGAATCGTTAGGTTCTATTAAATCATCAGTGATCGTTTGTGGTTCTGGAATCACTTCCAGTTCTACCATACTCCCACTTTTGTTTTTCTGAAAAAATCCATTTTACTAAAACTGTGGCGAGTCAAGAACAATATAAATACTGATCTTCCTGATGGTAGAAAGTTAACCCTCGTCAAAGCTCGGGATAACCAACAAACTGCCATTACCGAAACATGCCTTGAGTTTATCCGGATTCTGGTTTTAAGCATCAGCTGGACAACTCCCTATACCTTAACATCGTCAAGATATAAATTGATTCTATATATATAATATAGAAACAAAAGCACTAATTTAATTGGAATCAGATTCAAAATCTTGCAGTTGTCTCCAGTGCATATCAACCAAAAGGGAAAAGGATAATCAGCATTACTCATCTAGGAGTGCATCCATATATGAGTAACCCGAAAGAGAAGCAAGTTCTCAAAACCATTACTATCAATGGAATACCAAACACAAGTATTTACATCTTCGACTTTCTCGAAGAATCCTGATACATATAATAAATGGTTCTCTACTTTATTCTTATACTTATAACTTCTCAAAATCTGGACCATGCATTTCAACGAAATACATGTCTAGAACTAGAGAAGTTATGAGTAAACAGAATATAGTATGAGTACCAACCCCTTTGTCCTAATAGACACTGGACAATATACAATACTTTGTATAAGTCCCCTGAGTTCAACAACTCAAACCCTGTGTGTCGTAGGTTGAAAAACTGTAGTATGGTTAAGAAGATTTACACCGCTGTTGAATGCACCTTACCTAATCACCAACTGATATAGGTAAATGTCATAGACACAATATCAAAAAGTTATATCTCATTTTATAAAATAAATGTACAGATATATCAGTTTGAAATTGGTGCATAACAATGGATATTCTAAACTAAATATTCGCCGTCTGGCAAAATCCCAGGAGATTTCCTGAAATATCACCAATTACAACGAATTCCGATATAATGAGGATCTAATCACCCAATTCCCAATATCTTACTCCCACTCACCATCTGTAATAACATACAGATGTGAGAAATTGATCTGGTAAATACATACCCTGGAGTTAGATTCCAATTGGGAAAACAGTTTTCAATTAACATCGCACAATGAAACTGAAACATGAAAATGTTTCAAAAGGGGTTAACTGGTATTCCTAGTAACGCCTCTTCCACTATCTTAATTCATGACAGTAACCATATACTACACCTGCCCTCACTCCAATCCCTTAATTATGTCTTTATTTATTACCTCCTGTACACCTTCTTTAGGCTAATTGGTTTTCTTCTTTCCCTACCCTTTGGCACCAGCCTAAGGTTTGGAAGAAGACTATCTAATAAGCGTAATAGGTGTACTCTCCTAATCCTAGGAGCCCTGGCAACCTGAGAGAAGGTAATGGGAAAAGGCATCTGAATAATCCCATTCTTTTTCTCCTGAACCAGAATCCATCCTCGAAAAAGTTCCTTCGAGTTCATATGTAACTATACGATGGATTTATCCAATGGAAGTGGATATCCGTAGTGATACGGAGTGTTCTAAAGAAAAGCAAAGTGAATGTAGGAGTGGCAGGGGTATACACGGTCTTTGTCGTGAATGATGGTGGTCGCAATTTCCTTTGCCATTATTCTAATCCCTTTATATGTCTTTACTTAATACCTTCTGCACACCACAGTTAAGCTTGTTGGTTTTCTTCCTACCTTACCGTTCAGCACCTGCCTATGGTCTGGAGGAAGACTATCCAATAGGCCCAATAGGTGTACCCTCTCCTAATCCTAGAAGCCCTCATAACCTGAGAGAAGGCAAAGAGAAAAGACAACCGAATAATCCTATTCAATCTCTCCAGAACCAGAATCCATCCTCGAATCAGATCCTTCGAGTTCGTATATAACCATACGATGGATTTATCCAATGGAAGTGGACGTTCGTAGTGATACGAGGTGTTCTGGAGAAATGCAAAGGTGATATAGAAGTGGCAATGATGTATGCGACACCGTAACATTCCAAAAGCCAAAGTGTTTTAAAAAGGTTCGGTCAACTTGGTTTATAAGTTTTAGTCAAGGGTCGGGTCATAGTCGCAGCCAGAGAGAGAGAGAAAAGAAACACTCAGCGTGCACTCTAACCTAGATCAGAATGGTTAATCATTTTATCTAATCTGGATGGCTCCCACTGTTTCCTCGAATTCTCCTCCAAACCCAAAAGGAGAATTAGTCGGAATTACCCGATGAGTAATCCTACTCATCAGTAGGAATTGGGATCCAACTATCATCGCATGATAACATGATAGAAACCACTCAAGTCACCACACTCCAGAAGGTATGCGCAAGCCTGGCAAGTTTCCTGTATGTTTGAAACTCCCGATATGTGTTTTTACCCCTAGGACCCAAGTGACCTTGACGAATAATCAACAAATCAAAAGGTCCTAGTCAAGTTCTACCCGTCATTATCTTGATTGCATTAAACCCACCCGCACGACCCTTGACGAATAATCAACAAAGTCGTACGACTGTCCTAACCAATCCACAAATCCATGCAACAGAAAAGCATTACAGAGCTACCGCACACTACGCCTCGACGAATAGCAACGACAAACGTAGCACGAATACTAAGCAATACTAATCTGAAATGACGGAGGGCTACGACTGGTTTTTGGCGAAAAACCATTAACGTAATGAACTTGATATCGTTGAAGGAATCCAAGTGGGTTTTACAAAAATTACAGTAGCGAAAACTTTTGCTAAAGAGGTCACTCCCGGTGAAGGGATCTCGGCACTTTCCCCGTAGAATGGGGTGCAGGATATCCCAAACTGAATACCACGATGCAAGGTAAAAAATAATCGACTATAGTGAAGTTATTACGTTGACACAAACTTTTACTCAAGGGGTCACTCCCGATGAAGGGATCTCGGCCCTTGCCTCGTCGAATGAGGTGCAGGATATTCCAAAATGAATACCATGATGCAAAGAAAAAGTGTACGTCTGTAATGTTAGTTTTTTAAAAACTTGGTTCCAACAACATCATATATATAGGTTTGTTTTTATCCTTGCATTGATAAGAATCTATGCAGTCCCATCAATTAATCACACCAGAAAAGAACGAAAATAAAATGTACGTATATGCCATCCGCATTCGCCACTGGGTCCCGTCATCACCCGTTAGGTTACTTAACTAACGACAGAGCGGGGACTGGGCTAGCGCGGGTGAAAAACATATACAACATCTACTAGTATATATAAATATATATATAACATTCGTCCCAGGCATGATATAAAGCAACATCACAGAAACATCACAGAAACAACACAGAATGGTGGATAATCTGGAGCCCCGAGTTTCACTTGAGCCGCAAGTGAGACCCGACGTTCCCTGTCGTGTGGATAGCATGTGCAATGAAACCTATACCCCTACGAGTGCAGCAAATAGCCCGCCAATTCTAGAGTAAGGTCCCCTCCGTCGCCATGAGATGCGAACCCGTTGCCCTCTAGAATCCGGCTATTCGTGCACCCCACCGCGGGGTAATCCTAGTACAGAAAATAAAATAATATACAAGGGTTATATCGACCTCAGCCCGGTCGTGCCCCAAAAGAATAATATACAAACTGGCAGTGACGGCAGTCCACATGTCGGACGCTCGCCCCGCAATATCAAATGTACAAATGAAATAAAACTGTACTAACATTGCACCATTGCTATCCACCGCGACGATCCAACCAACATCACAGCACAACACAGAACACCAACGTGAATGTCACGTTCGCAAACCCGTCTAAAAGACATATAGCAATTAGATGAGTTTACTGATCAAATGACATTCACGGTCGCAGATAGAAATGTATATACTGTTAAACGCACACTTGAAATATCGATCGACTAAGTTCCAAACTGGCCCCAATAGCAAAATAACACTGCACAGAAAACTAGGCCAAAACAGAATATATCAAAAACCACAATTTCACATCAGGGGGCTACAGTAAAAATTTGGAAGCCCGTCGCCACTAAGTGGCCGCGGATCCGCTGCCAATGGGGGGTTAGTGCGGCGGTTCCGTGGCTCTTTAGAGGAATCAGAGGCCTAAATTTTTCCTGCACCCATAGAATCGCCTGCATGGATTTTTAAGCTACCGCAAATAATTTTTTGAACACTTTTGAAAAACGGCAGAGAACAGAAAATTGGAATCGTGTTTTCGGAAATTTCCGTCGATCGATCTTTCAAGCACGTCTAAACAAGCTACTAAGGGGTTTAAAGGGTGGCTCTGATACCATGAAGGGTCCCGGCAGCACCCCGGCCGTCGAAACGCGGCCAAAATGCGGAACAAAAATTTCTGAAACCGGCGCTACCGCTACCCGAATCCCGGATCGACCTTAAACCTTAAACTAGCAAACTAAACTAAGAGTTAGAATTGTTATACCCAGTTGATCCATGCCTTTCGGTCTTCATTCCAAGCTCCTAGCGGTTCTTTGAATAAGTTTGGTTGCCAGTCTTCCTCCATCTCCGATGATCCACCTGAGGGAAACGGCGCAAGCTCCAGCCTCGTCGAACGAGACAACCGATGCTCCAAAGTCGCTAGTGATGGAGAGTGGGGGTGTATGAAAGTGTCACTACAATTTTCCGCTCTACCCATGAGCTCAATGAGAGACTCAAGAAGAAGATGAAGGAGGTGAAAGCTTTTTCATGAGCTAAGAATTGGCTAAGTATTTTGTATGAATGAGAGAGTGGGAGTAATGTGTAATCAAATGTAATATCCAACCCAAAATGAAATCAATCTCCCACCACAATAATGTGGCCGCCCCCCTTCTCTCTCATCAAAATATCATTTCCAATTTCAATAAACAAATCAAAGCCATGCTTTGTAACATGCTTTGACCCATGCTTATGTCACATCATCCCTTCCACCTCATTCATAAAACAAATGATTTTCCAAAAAGGAAAATCATATAAATGAGGTGGCATCTTCTTCTAGAAGCTATTCCGTACAAAATACGAAATACTTCTGTTAGGTTTACCTAGCACCCTATGAAAGGTTTGGAAGCATCACATGTCTCAAATATTATATTTTTAGAGTGCTAAGTGAACGCACAAAGAATCAATCCTAGAAAATTAGGGTTTCATAACTTTACAAGTAACAAAGACTAGGGTTTTGAGAGTACAACCTTTGTAGCTCTCTACGCTAGACTCCTTGGCCACTTGAGGGTTGGAGAAGGGTTTGCTTGAGGTCTTCTAATGTCCACGACGACCCGAAGCTCCTTTGTCCAAGCTAACAACTTCACTTGATCAAGAGAAAGAAATGAAGCTAACACTCTAAACAAGTGGGCAAGACTTGTGTAGAATGATATTCTGGTGGCTATTCTCACTTCAAAAACCTAACTTGATGAGTGTTTTGCTCACTAGAGAAATCTAGAGAGCAAAAGAAGAAGGAGGAAGAAGATGATGGCCTTTTTGAACAAGAGTGAAGATAATCTCATATGAAAGAAAATAGAAAATATATGTATATATATTTTCCACTTCTCATCTCAAACCATGGTTAAATGATAAAGATATTATTGAATTTGAGTTAAAACATAAAAGGAAAGTTAATCCATGGTTAAAAGTAGGTGAGCATGGTTAGGTCAAAGAAGGGTGTAGAAACAAACCATGAATTATCCTTTCCTTTTTCATTTTGTTTTAAAACAAATGCAATAATAATACATATATATAAAACCATGGTGTGAGTCTTATATTGCCACCATTTTCTATGTATATACAACCATGAAGGATGATGTATGTATGTATGTATGTGTGCATGCACATCCATATGTGCATGAATCAAGAAAGAATGCATACATGCATGCATACATCCAAAAATACAAGAAAGGATTTCTAGTGAGAAACTAATGGTTAAATGATAAATCAACACTTGATTTATCAATCCGGCCATATCACATACGACCTTACCAAAAGCAAGCCGCCTAATCAATATACGGTATCTCATACGCACATTTTAACCGGGTCCATGCGCATATCGCATACGCGCACCACAACGTTTCGCCTGGACTAAGTAAATTCTTTGTGGGACTCTAAGACTCGTCAATACGCTGGCAGTGGGTGATGATCATATCAAGCGCCCCCAAGCCGCAAGCGGTCAGCTAAACGTAACGGCCACCCGGGTATTGAGCGATCGGAAGAAAACAAGCGAACCTGATACAACTCCCGTCGAGCCAACTGGAAACACTACCGTACAGTCCGGTCTCTTCGTCAGATATGCTGCATATCGAGCCTAGGGATGGTCTCGTCGACCCCAATAATTCAATAAGTCGTGCCGGTGAATGGTCTATAACAGATCGAGAAACTACTGATAACACTTATCAGTAAATCTCAGCAGCCCTGGCCAGGGACTTACTGATATAACCAGTCGAGCACAGCACAGCATCAACTCCCAATACCGGGAGAGACGAAACCCCTCCTATCGCTCATCGCCTTCGTGTGTCTCGGGACTGTACCCAATGGCCACCTGTTTGCACGACTCAGTAGAGCCGTGGTAGGGTGGTAATCAAAGTACAGTGGGAGAGCACACAAGACTCTATGACGATCTCGGGTCTACAGACTAACCTGCACCAGTGTCATCTGAGAACTGCTATCCGACGATAGATATAATTCCATATAGGAGTTCTCGGTGAGTCCGTCCAGTGTACCCAGTCACCACTGAGCACCCGTATATGATCTCGATGTCAAACATCGATGAATGTGGGAACATTCATCGCCCATCGTATGGGTCTAGTATCATATACGCTAGTCTACTCTGGTATACCGATGCCCCGTCTCGATATACCTACGACTAGGGACATTCCAGGATATGCTTATAAACTACAGATGTCCCACTAGTATGATCTCCATCATAATCACAGTAGTCAAGCCGATATCCTTTAGGTTTTATCAGCATGTATGAATGAATAAAAGCATGATCAAATCAACATGTCAGATAAAGAAGAACCAGATAGCATACTATCATGTCGAGCAAGAATGTACACTGAATATATATATACATGTATGGATACATCCACTATCATATAATGGTCTCTAGGGCATACATATATCCAACAATCTCCCACTTGCACTAAGGCCAGTTATTGGCGTATCTCATACCCAACTCTCAAAAAGTCGCTCATGCTGCGGCTGAGGGAGGGCCTTGGTGAATGGATCAGCGGCGTTATTTTTTGTGTCTACTCTCCTAATCTCGATCTCGCGGCGATCTACAATCTCCCGGATCAAATGAAAGCGCCTCAGGATGTGTCTGGACCGCTGATGAGACCTGGGCTCCTTAGCTAACGCCATAGCCCCATTATTATCACAATACAATGGTATTGGATCAATAATGGTTGGAACTACTCCTAGCTCCGAGACGAACTTCTTCATCCAGACGGCTTCCTTGGCGGCATCATTTGCAGCAATGTACTCAGCCTCCATCGTAGAGTCTGCAACGGTATCCTGTTTGGAACTCTTCCAACTTACCGCCCCTCCATTGAGGGTAAATACAAACCCATAGATAGATTTGCTGTCGTCCTTATCGCCCTGGAAGCTCGAATCGGTAAAGGCCTCCATTTGGAGATCTCCATTACCATACACCAAGAACAATTCTTTAGTCCTTCGCAGGTACTTAAGAATGTTCTTCACAGCTGTCCAGTGATTCTCCCCTGGGTTGGATTGATACCTGCTTACAACACTAAGTGCATAAGCTACATCTGGGCGTGTACATAACATCGCATACATTATAGATCCTACTGCTGAAGCATAGGGTATAACGCTCATGCGAGCTCTCTCTTCATCGGTCTTTGGGCAAGAGTCCTTGGAGAGAGTGACCCCATGGCAAGCAGGTAAGGCATCCCGCTTGGAGTCTTCCATACTAAACCTTTTTAGGATGGTGTTGATGTACCTGGTTTGGGACAATCCCAATAACCTTTTGGATCTATCCCTATAGATCCTTATTCCCAGAATGTATGTGGCATCACCCAGGTCCTTCATGGAGAACCTCAGTGAAAAGAAAGATTTGACCGACTGTAGCATAGGAATATCATTTCCTATCAGAAGAATGTCATCCACGTACAATACGAGGAATGTGACAGCTCTCCCTACAGCCTTCTTATAAACCCAAGGTTCATCTAGATTTTCGATGAAATCAAACTCTTTGATGACATCATCGAAACAGATGTTCTTACTCCGTGATGCCTGCTTTAACCCATATATGGATTTAAGCAATTTACATGCTTTCCCGCTGCTCCCACTGTCAATGAAGCCCTCCGGCTGATCCATATAAACGCATTCTTCTAAATTTCCATTTAGAAATACTGTTTTAACGTCCATCTGCCAGATTTCATAGTCGTAGTGAGCAGCAATAGCAAGTAGAATCCGAATGGATTTAAGCATGGCTACGAGCGAAAAAGTCTCGTCATAGTCCAAACCTGGTCTTTGACGAAAACCCTTCGCCACAAATCTTGCCTTATAGGTCTCTACCTGCCCATCTACACCAATCTTTCTTTTAAAGATCCATTTGCACCCTACAGGCTTTACCCCAGGTGGTACAACGTCCAAAGTCCATACTTTGTTGGTGTACATAGACTCCATTTCGGATCTCATGGCATCCAGCCACTTCACAGAGTCTCCACTCGTGATAGCTTGCTGAAAACTGGTAGGATCATCCTCCTCCATGATGCAGTCTTCTCTGTCACCATCAATAAGGAAACCGTAGTACCTCTCCGGTGGGCGAGAAGTCCTACCAGACCTACGGAGTGGCCGAGGTTCTTCAGTTTCTATTGCAACAGCCGGTTCAACCAAATCGTCATTTATAGTTTGTGTCTCTAGAACCTCTTCTAGATCTACTACTTTGCCATCATCTTTATCTGTGAAAAACTCTTTTTCTAAGAATGTGGCATACTGAGAAACAAACACCTTTTGTTCCTCCTTGTGGTAGAATAGATATCCATAAGAGTTCCTTGGATATCCCACAAAGTTACACATGACTGACCGTGTCTCGAGTTTGTCCGGATTTTTCTTTTTAACATAGGCCGGGCAACCCCAAATCTTAATTCTCTTAAGAGATGGTCTCTTCCCATGCCATATCTCATATGGCGTGGTAGATACGGCTTTGGTTGGAACCTTGTTCAGTAGAAACGCCGCAGTCTCCAATGCATGCCCCCAAAATGAGACGGGTAACTCAGCATCACTCATCATGGAACGGACCATATCTAATAGGGTCCGATTCCGTCGTTCAGACACACCGTTGTGCTGTGGTGTGTATGGAGGAGTGAGCTGAGAGAGAATCCTATTCTCTTTTAGAAGTTTGCAAATTCCGTACTGAGGTACTCACCACCTCGATCTGATCGAAGCATCTTGATACTCAAGCCGGTTTGTTTTTCTACTTCTTGTTTATATTCAATGAATTTCTCGAAAGCTTCGGACTTGTGTTTTAATAAAAATACATGACCGGATCTTGAGAAATCGTCAGTGAACGTAATGAAGTATGAAAAACCGCCTCTAGCCTGTGTAGACATTGGCCCGCATACATCACTATGTATGAGGCCTAGGAGCTCAGTAGCTCTTTCTCCGTGTCCGGTAAACGGAGTTTTGGTCATTTTACCTTTGATACAAGACTGGCAAGTCGCATAAGATTTATATTCAAAAGGGTTTAAATATCCATCTTTGTGTAACTTGTTTAGTCTTGTTTCGTTAATATGACCAAGTCTACAGTGCTAAAGAAAAGCATCATTTATTTCTGAAAGTTTTCTTTTATTAGTGTGTTGTATGCTGAAAACTGTGTGTTGATTTAAGACGTATATCCCGTTATTAAGTGTACCATACCCAACCAACATTTGATTCAGGTGAATGTTCATAAAATTGTTCTGCAATACAAAATTATATCCTTCATTGTCTAACAAAGAAACAGATATTATATTACAAAGCATACTTGGTACAAAATAACATGGGTTCAAAACCAATATACACCCAGATGGCAACCCTAAGTGATACTCTCCCACTGCGACTGTATGTACATTGGAACCATTTCCAACGCGGAGAGTATGGTCACCTATCTTCAAAACCTTGCTATTTCTCAGCCCCTGCATAGAATTGCAAATGTGAGAACCTGAACCGGTATCTAATACCCAGGAAGCAGAGTTTATTGAAAAACAGTTTTCTGTCACAAACACACCTGAAGCGGAAGCATCCCCATGCTTCTTCTTGAAATTTAAGTACTCTGTACAGTTGCGCTTCCAATGTCCTGTCTTGTGGCAATGAAAACATTCCCCTTTCCCCGAGTCTCCAGCTTTGGACTTTTCCCTTCACCTTTTTAACTCCATCCTTAGGATTGGTGGGCTTCTTCTTTTTCTTTCCCTTGGACTTGGCCTTTAGGCGAGAAGAGGAAGATTGTCCAACAGTCATAATGGGAGTTTTCACTGATTTCAGTGTGCTCTCTGCACTCCTTAACATATTAAGGAGTTCAGATAGTTCCCTCTCCATGTTGTGCATGTTGAAGTTAACTATGAATTGAGCAAAGGTGGAGGGGAGGGACTGCAGAATAATATCCTTATATTGTTCGTTGTCCATCGTCCATCCAAGGTCCTCAAGCTCTTCTATAAGAGCTATCATCTTCAGAACACGGTCTCCTACTGATGTGCCAGGGGCCATTCGCATCTGAAACAATTTCTTTGATGCTTCGTATCGTAATACGCGGGATTGCTCTCCATACAACTCCTTTGTATGGAGGAATATGTCATGAATGTCCATATTCTCGTGCTGCTTTTGATGTGTGTTGTCCATCGATGCAAGCATGAGGCATTTGGCCGTGGCACAGTCAGCTTCCCATGTCTTGCGGACTTCTTTGTCCGCAACTGAGGATTTTGGACCTGGGACGGGCGGAGCTGAAGCCGTGAGGACATATGATACTTTATCATAAGTCAAGGCTATTTTCAGATTCCTCAGCCAGTCTTTATAATTGGTCCTATTCAGTTTGTTTTTATCTAGTAAAAGCTTGAGTCCAGTCATTGGTATCTGCCATTAAGAGAGAGAAAAGAATACACTCAGCGATAGCTCTTGCAAAGATCAGATTGGTTATTATCTTGTCTAATCGATGTTTCCCACTGCTTTAATCGAGTTTATCTTTCAAACCTTAAAAAGAAAACTAGCCAGGATTAATTACAGTCTACAACTTCGCTAACCGTTCAGCCAGGCCAGTGTCGGTACTTGAGGGAGGTTCCCCGTGGTTTCGCACGAACCTAATTAAAGTAAACCTCATTTTCCCAGAGGCGTAGCCCCGTTAACACCTTTCTAGACACCTAATGAGTTAGCTAATTGTAAACTGTAAAACTCTCCTAGGAGCAACTATTGCCCACAGTGGGATCGGGATCCAACCATCACATGGAAGGTATGCAATTTCATTGCAAATTTCAACTATTGAAATTCCTGATGTGGTTTTTACCCCTAGTACTTATGACCTTAACTAAGGTCAACAAATCATAAGTACCAGTCAAGTTCTACCCGTCATTTCTTGATTAATTAGACCCACCCATATGACCCTTAACTATGGTCAACAAAGTCGTATGAATGTCCTAATTAATCTGCATCATATGCAGTGTATGAAGACATCACTTAGCTACTGTACACTATGCCTTAACTAAAGTCAACAAACGTAGCACAAATACTAAGTACTCTACTTCCTAAAATGACGGAGGGTTGCGGATGATTTTTAAGAAAATCTTTAACGCTTTGAACTTGATATCGTTGTAGAATCAAATGGTTTTCAAAAGGAGTGGCTTAAGCTCCACAGTTTTGAAATGTAGCTTTTTCATAAAGAGCCGAGTAGTTTTCAAATCCGATTCTACAATATCTTTTTAGGTTTATTTTCTTTACATTAATCATATTAATGTAGTCCCATCATTTAAGTCCTTAAGCCAATCACAGAAAAGAAACGAAAATAACACGTACGCTTATGCTATCCGCATTCGCCGCAATGTTCCGTTATGCACCGTTAGGTTACTTAACTAACGGCATACCGGGACGGGACTAGCGCGGGTGTAAAACATAAGCAACGTCTACTATATAACTCATATATAATATATCATTCGTCTCAGATATCACAGAACACAGGCAGCAGAAACATAGATATAATGTGGGATATACTAGGACGTCCGTATTTAGTATTTAGCCAATAATAGAAAATACGGATTCCACAGCCGCGATGAATAGCCAAGCCTACACCCTAAACCCTTACGAGAGCGGCAAGCGACCCTACCAATTCTGGAGTTTAGGAGACCCGGTCTCGACTCCTCGAGATGGCCTCCCACTGAACCCCAGAACCCGGTTACCTGTGCTCTCCTCCTTGGGTCCATCCTAATGCGGAAAAGTAAATAATATACAACACTGGTGGCATCAACCTCAACCCGGAAGTGCCCCAAATAAAAGAATATTACATTACATTTGAATTACATGAATGAAAAATACAAAACTCTCATCTCACATAAAACCCCCCGGCTATTCAATCACGACAATCCTGCACATCATATCTCAGCAACACATAATATCATATATCATCAATGTAAGTAAGTATGCGTACCCCGATTGTCGTTGATGTATAGTAACGAAACCGGCGATATCGACATACTACACTTACGGTCACAGAAAAAAAATGTAAAACTGCAATATCTGGAATCCACATTCTCTTTAGACATTGTAAATGCGAAATATCACATACTTCGTATTTCATGTCTAGTAATATGAATTCCACACATTGCATCATATTCCAGATAAATAGACAGTATTAAACTTTCCGAACGAATGATCAAATACCCAAAATTTCCAAAGCTCAACACTTGAGCGGAGTTCAAAACTTCGGAACGTGCCACAGTAGTAGCGGTCCAGCCGTAGAAGGGTCAAGCCAACGCCTCACATGTGGCACGCCGTACTGCCCCAAACCCTAAGGTTCAAAAGGCAGTTCAAGACGGTCACATAATCGAGTTAAGGTTTGTTGTCTTCTAGAGGGTCCACCACAAAAAAAACTTGCACAGATTTCCGAAAGATTTAAACCCCGTGAAAAAGTGAGTTAATGATACTCGTTCGAACACTTTAATACTTTCTAAATTACCCGGAAAAAAACACGAAATTAAAATTCCGATCGAATCGTAGAATCCAAAACAATCTCCAGAACATACAACACTAGACTCAGATTAAAAATACCCAAAAATATATTCGAGCAATTATAAGCATTACTGTATAAAAATAACAAAATATAGCCTCTGTACGGCTGTGGAGCCGCGGCCCAAGCAAGCTTTGGCCGCGGTTCCGCGGTGGAAGTAACTGTTCATGGGCTCGTTTTTTACAGTTGTGCTTATATTTACCTGCTGAATTTTTTAAGGATTTTTAATTCTGAAAAATAACAGATTTTAAAAAATGTCCAGAGAGTGTCCCAAAAAACCGTATTTCGGTTCGATCGGAGTTTTAACTTCGCTAAAGTGTCGCCTAATGTTCTAGGTCGGCTCTGATACCAATGTTAGGTTTACTTAGCACCCTATGAAAGGTTTGGAAGCATCACATGTCTCAAAGATTATATTTTTAGAGTGCTAAGTGAACACACAAAGAATCAATACTAGAAAATTACGATTTCATAACTTTACAAGTAACAAAGACTAGGGTTTTGAGAGTACAACCTTAGTAGCACCCTACGCTAGACTCCTTGGCCACTTGAGGGTTGGAGAAGGGTTTGCTTGAGGTCTTCTAATGTCCACGACGATCCACCCTAAGGTCTTTTGTCCAAGCTAACAACTTCACTTGATCAAGAGAAAGAAATGAAGCTAACATTCTAAACAAGTGGGCAAGACTTGTGTAGAATGATGTTGTGGTGGCTATTCTCACTTCAAAAACCTAATTTGATGAGTGTTTTGCTCACTAGAGAAATCTAGAGAGCAAAAGAAGGAGGAGGAAGAAGATAATGGCCTTTTTGAACAAGAGTAAAGATAATCTCATATGAAAGAAAATAGAAAATATATGTATATATATTTTCCACTTCTCATCTCAAACCATGGTTAAATGATAAAGATATTATTGAATTTGAGTTAAAACATAAAAGGAAAGTTAATCCATGGTTAAAAGTAGGTGAGCATGGTTAGGTCAAAGAAGGGTGTAGAAACAAACCATGAATTATCCTTTCCTTTTTCATTTTGTTTTAAAACAAATGCAATAATAATACATATATATAAAACCATGGTGTGAGTCTTATATTGCCACCATTTTCTATGTATATACAACCATGAAGGATGATGTATGTATGTATGTGTGCATGCTCATCCATATGTGCATGAATCAAGAAAGAATGCATACATGCATGCATACATCCAAAAATACAAGAAAGGATTTCTAGTGAGAAACTAATGGTTAAATGATAAATCAACACTTGATTTATCAATCCGGCCATATCACATACGACCTTACCAAAAGCAAGCCGCCCGATCAATATACGGTATCTCATACGTACATTTTAACCGGGTTCATGCGCATATCGCATACGCGAACCACAACGTTTCGCCTGGACTAGGTAACTCCTTTGTGGGACTCTAAGACTCGTCAATACGCCGGCAGTGGGTGATGATCATATCAAGCACCCCCAAGCCGCAAGCGGTCAGCTAAACGTAACGGTCACCCTGGTATTGAGCGATCAGAAGAAAACAAGCGAACCTGCTACAACTCCCGTCGAGCCAACTGGCAACACTACCGTACAGTCCGTTCTCTTCGTCAGATTTGCTGCATATCGAGCCTAGGGATGGTCACGTAGACCCCAATAACTCAATAAGTCATGCCGGTGAATGGTCTATAACAGATCAAGAAACTACTGATAACACTTATCAGTAAATCTCAGCAGCCCTGGCCAGGGACTTACAGATATAACCAGTCGAGCACAGCACAGCATCAACTCCAAATACTGGAAGAGACGAAACCCCTCCTATCGCTCATCGCCTTCGTGTGTCTCAAGACTGTACCCAACGGCCATCTGTTTACACGACTCAGTAGAGCCGTGGTAGGGTGGTAATCAAAGTACAGTGGGAGAGCACACAAGACTCTATGACGATCTCGGGTCTACAGACTAACCTGCACCAGTGTTACCTGAGAACTGCTATCCAACGATAGATATAATTCCATATAGGAGTTCTCGGTGAGTCCGTCCAGCGTACCCAGTCACCACTGAGTACCCGTATATGATCTCGATGTCAAACATCGATGAATGTGGGAACATTCATCGCCCATCATATGGGTCTAGTATCATATACGCTAGTCTACTCTGGTATACCGATGCCCCATCTCGATATACCTACGACTAAGGATATTCCAGGATATGCTTATAAACTACAGATGTCCCACTAGTATGATCTCCATCATAATCACAGTAGTCAAGCCGATATCCTCAGGGTTTTATCAGCATGTATGAATGAATAAAAGTATGATCAAATCAACATGTCAGATAAAGAAGAACCAGATAGCATACTATCATGTCGAGCAAGAATGTACACTGAATATATATATACATGAATGGATACATCCACTATCATATAATGGCCTCTAGGGCATACATATATCCAACAACTTCCCGGTACATGTATCGAAATACATATACGCGTATTCGTACAAAAATACGAATAGCCGAGAGAGAAAACGAATAGTGAACAATAATACCAGATTACGTATAGACAAATACATATATAAATTATTAAATCAAAACCCGATTTAATAATCCGGCTTAATCCTAAGCCGCTAGTATTATCAACCGTCCGATTAAAGTCTGCGCAGCATATGCACATATTTAATCTGACACCTGTATGTATCAACATACCTAATGTATACCATATCGCCTGAACCGTGAAAACCCTCTGTGTGGGACTCTAAAGACTTGTCAATACACTGGCAGTGGGTTTAACCACAAGCACGTCAGCGGCACTAGCTGTACGTAACAGCTACCCAGGTATTGAGCGAAAGGGAGGACGACGAGCAAACTCATGCAGAACCCCTACTGAGCCTGACAGTGACAATATCCGTACAGTCCGGTCTGTTCATCTAAGAGTATCGCATATTGAGTCTAGGGGGGTGGATAAAATCAGACCCCCAACAACGCGATATTTAGTGTCGGTATGAAACCCATCATCACCTGAGAAACTATCGATCCTGGATCAATAATTCTCGTCCACCGTGGCTACGGATTTATGGTGATGGCCATCCGTACACATCGCGACATCAACCCCCAATACCGGGAGAGACGAATCCCCGACGATCCGATCACTGCTTCCATGTGGCTCGGGACTATACCTAACTAAAACTGTTTGCACAACTCTTTTGAGCCATGGTAGGGTAGTAATCAAAGCACAGTGGGAACTCACACGAGACAAATGACGATCTCAGGTCGACAGACTAACCTGTACACATGTCACCAGGGAACTGCTATCTGACAATAGGTATAATACCAACTAGTAGGTTCCCGGCGAGTCCGTCCAGTGTACTCATAACCCAATGAGCACCTGTATACTATCTTAGGTGAACAAACTAACACCAATGGCTTGTGAGACCTGGCCACCGCCCCTCGTCGGGGTCTCGATCAGTATACACTAGTCTACACTGGAGTATCTATGCCCGGTCTCGATACTCCTATGACTAGGGACATTTAAGGATGTGCTTATAGACCCCATCTCCCACATATATGATCGCCATCATAATGCTGGCAGTCAAGCAAGAATCCTATGGGCACTATCAACATGTACATGAATATAAAGGCAAACCAGATAGCATACTATCATCTTGAGTAAGACTGTTTTATCGGTATAGGTCCTCACTCAGTCATCATAATCACAAGTCCACGACTATGATAATTGCCTTGAGGGCACTATAGCCAACAGTCCCGATGTAGCATACTCACTAAGTGTAGTGAGTAGGTATCAAGCAGATCCTAGAGAGAATCACTGGACAGCTATGAAGAACATTCTCAACTACTTGAGGAGGACTAAAGAGTTGTTCTTGGTATATGGTAACGGAGAACTCCAGGTGGAGTCCTTTACCGATTCGAGCTTCCTAAGTGATAAGGACGACTCTAAGTCGCACTCGGGTTTTGTCTTTACCCTAAATGGAGGGGCAGTTTGTTGGAAGAGTTCCAAACAGGAAACCGTGGCAGAGTCGACGATGGAGGCTGAATACATCGCTGCCAACGATGCTGCCAAAGAGGCTTGTCTGGATAAAGAAGTTCATCACTGAACTTGGTGTGGTTCCGTCCATTGAGTATCCAATACCTCTGTATTGTGATAACAATGGAGCTGTGGCTTTGGTCAAGAAACCCAGGTCCCATTAGAAGTCCAGACAAATTCTGAGGCGGTATAACCTGATCCGGGAGATAGTTGATCACCGGGAGATCGAGGTTAGGAGAGTTGATACGAAGGACAACACTGCGGATCCACTCACAAAGGCCATTCCTCAGATACAATTTGAGAGACTCTTCGGGATGTTGGGTATGAGATACTCCAACAGCTGGCCTTACTGCAAGTGGGAGATCGTTAGTTATATGTATGCCCTAGAGGCCATTGTTGTACATGTGATGTATATTATAATGGATGCTTGGATATATATAGAGAGGACTTTCTTGCTCGATATGATAGTATGCTATCTGGTTTCACTTTATCTTAACATGTTAACGAATACTGTTTGTGATCACATGTTGATAAAGCCCTTGGGATATGTACTCGACTACTAGGACTATGATGAGATCATACTAGTGGGGCCAGGGTAGTCAACGAGTACATCCTACAACTGTTCCTAGTCGAGGGTGTATCGAGACAGGGCATCGATACTCCAGAGTAGACTAGCGTACACGCATCTTGACCCATATGATGGGTGATGGATGATCCCATATCCATTGGTGTTGGACATTAAAGATGGTGTACGGGTGCTCAGTGGAGACTGGGTACACTGAACGGACTCGCCGAGAACTCCTGGATGGTATTATACCTATCGTCAGATAGCAGTTCTCCGGTGACACTGGTACATGTTAGTCTGTAGACCCGAGATCGTTATAGAGTTTTGTGTGATTCCCACTATGCTTTGATTTCCACCTTACCATGTCCAAGAGGGCGTGCAAAACGGTGGCTTTTGGGTACAGTCCCGAATCACATGGAGGCAATGAGCGATAGGAGGGGTTTCGTCTCTCCCGGTATGGGGAGTTGATGTTGTGCTGTGTTCGATTGGCTATAACTAGAAGTCCCTGGCCAGGGATGATATGGACATTTACTGGTAAGTGTTATCAGTAGTTTCTCGACCCATTATGAGCCTTACATCAACACGACTTATCGGTTGCTGGGGTCTGACGTTTACCACCCCTAGACTAGATATGCAAGATATCAGAGGAAGAGATCGGACTGTACGGGAGTGTTACTGATTAGATTCACAGGAGAATGTACAGGCTTTCTTGTTGATCTTCTGATCGCTCAATACCTGGGTGGCTGTTACGTTTAGCTGACCGCTTGCAGCTTGTCGGTGTTTGATATGATCATCACCCACTGCCGGCGTATTGACGATTCTTTAGAGTCCTACACAGAGGTTTCCTGGCTCAGGAAAAACGGAGTAGGAGCACATATGTGATATGTGCGGGACCGAGAATAATACGATATGAGATACCGTATTCTATTCTCGCGATATATGTTATCGGCCGGTTATATGTGATATAGCCGGGTCATCGGATCAAGTGTTGATTCGATGAATCGGTACGTGTTATATTAGTTGGTTATATACGATATAGCAGGATTATCGGATCAAGTGTTGATTCGATAATTTAATATATAATTATATTTGTGTGATATATTACATTACATTAACTAATATAAGCTTGCTTTATTGATTCATTTTCTCACCGGATAATACATTGATATATATGCGATATATGTTAATTGTATTATTTTCTTTTATTACAAAAATATATTATATATGTGATATATAATATTGTAACAAGTTATCATTACAAATGCAACATGATTTGTGGAGATTAAACAAGTTAGGGTTTGATTTGGGTTAGCATTTGGGTTAGCTTTTTCATGAAGCGTCATGAAGCATTCTTTTGTTTTTAGCTTAGATATTTTGTGTAGATATTTCTTAACCCAACCCAAACCCTTTACCTTAGTTTATTCTCTACAAGGGCTAAGTCTTCATTCTTAACCCATGGTTGGTTTTGTAACCACAACAATAATTCATTATTCATCATAAATACTTTTCTTCTTCTTCCTCCTCTTGAAAAGCTTTCTAGCTTTTGGATTAGTGATGAATAAGTGTGAGAAAATGAAATAAAAAGAGAGCTAAATTCCTACTTCATCATCCTTATCTATTCTAGCCACTTAGATTAGGGTATTCACTTCACTAATACTTGATTAGAGAGGTGAGAGCTTGAGTTAAAGATTCTTCAAGGTAGATCATCTTCGAAAAGGAAGACTTCGAGAAAGCATGGATCATTCGGCTTGTGGAGCCATCTAGAGTCCGGAAGTTCATGGACCGCGGTGAAGGGACTACTACTCGGAGCTTATGAAGCGAAGGAACGGACTGCAAAGGTTGTAATCCCTCTCTATTAGATGTAAAGTTGTTTACATGCTATGTTAACCCTAATTATCTAGCAAAGATCCTCACTTTAGGTTGTTCGGCACTTGAAAAATTTAAATTCGGCATGGTTGATGCCTTATAGACCCTTGTGATAGTGCCTAGTAACCCAACAAATCTCGTTTGCCTTGGCCAGGGACTATGTGTAATGGCGTTCCGAACTTAGCGCGATATCAACCCCCAATACCGGGAGAGACGAATCCAATCTAACCGCCACTGCCTCCAAGTGCTTCGGGACTACATCCAACTACTACCTATTTGTACGACTCTGTAGAGCTGTGGTAGGGTAGTAATCTAAGAACAGTGGGAACACACTTGAGGCGAAGCAGCAGTGTCAAGTCAACAGACTAAGCTGTACTCATGTCATCTGGGTACTGCTATCTGACGATGGGTATATTACCAACCAGAAGTTCCTAATGAGTCCGTCCAGTGTAACTCACAACCTAATGAGCACCTGCATACTATCTCCAGTACGACGTACTGATGGCTGTGGGACAGACCATCTCCCAGGCTGGGAAGGGATGCGTATACACTAGTCTACTCTGGAGTATCGATGCCCTGTATCGATAATCCTGCGACTAGGGACCTGTATAAGGATGTGCTTGTAGATCAACCAGCCCCCACTAGTGTGACTGCCATCACAATGCTTGTAATCAAGCATAGATCCTAAGGGCTCTACTAATATGCATAGACGATATGTTAAAAGAAACATATGTACATATTGAAGTAGAAACAAACCAAGTAGCATACTACTATTTTGAGCAAGAATGTTATTACAACTGTGAATATCCCAAGCTTCTATTAAGTAATATACAAACTAGTATGATACAATAATGGCCTCTAGGGCATATACACTAACAATCTCCCACTTGCAATAAGGCCATGTACTAGCATATCGCAGACCTATCATCTCGAATAGCCTCTCGAATTGCGTCTGAGAAATAGCCTTTGTGAATGGATCTGCAGTGTTTTCCTCTGTAGCAACTCTCCGAACCTCGATCTCCCGACAATCCACGATCTCCCTGATCAGGTGAAACCACCTCAAGATGTGTCTGGACTTTTGATAGGACCTAGGTTCCTTTGCTAAAGCTATAGCCCTGTTGTTGTTACAATACAAAGGCATTGGACCAACAATGGACGGAACCACCTGAAGATCTGTCAAGAACTTCCTTATCCAGACTGCTTTTTTAGCGGCGTCAGAAGCAGCAATATACTCCGCTTCCATAGTTGAGTCAGCAATGGTATCCTGTTTGGAACTCTTCCAATATACCGCCCCTCCGTTGAGGGTGAAGACATAACTCGACATGGACTTAGAGTCATCCTTATCTCTCTGGAAGCTAGAGTCAGCAAAAGCCTCGATCTGGAGGTCTTTTCCGCCATACACCAAGAACATATCCTTAGTCCTTCTCACGTACTTGAGAATGTTCTTTACCGCTATCCAGTGGTTCTCTCCTGGGTCTGACTGATACCGGCTTACCACGCTTAGTGCGTAAGCTATATTTGGTCTGGTACACAATATCACATGCATTATAGAGCCTACTGCAGAAGCATAGGGTATAATAGACATGCGATCCCTTTCCAAATCAGTCTTGGGAGACATCTCTTTGGAAAGGGTGACTCCGTGACAAACCGGTAAGTTACCGCATTTGGAATCTTCCATACTGAATCTTTTCAGTATGGTGTCGATATACCTGGATTGTGAAAGTCCCAACATCCTCTTTGATCTATCACGATAGATCCGGATCCCCAGTATGTAAAAGGCATCACCCAGGTCTTTCATAGAGAACCTTTGTGATAAGAATCTTTTGACAGATTGTAGAGTAGGAATGTCATTTCCTATCAAAAGAATGTCGTCTGCGTATAATACGAGGAACACAACAGTTCTCCCTACAATCTTACTATATAAGCACGGTTCATCTGGATTTTTGATAAAGTCAAAGTTTTTGATTGTTTCATCAAAACAGATGTTCCAACTCCGTGATGCCTGCTTTAGTCCATAAATGGACTTAAGCAGCTTGCACACTTTCTCGCTGCTCCCACTCTGATTAAAACCTTCTGGCTGATCCATATAGATGCACTCTTCCAAATGTCCATTTAGGAAAGCCGTCTTTACGTCCATCTGCCAGATTTCATAATCGTAGAAGGCAGCAATGGCAAGAATAATCCGAATGGATTTGAGCATAGCCACTGGAGAAAAGGATTCATCATAGTCCAAACCAGGTCATTGACGAAAATCTTTTGCAACAAGTCTGGCCTTATAGGTTTCAACCTGTCCATCTACACCAATCTTCCTTTTGAAGATCCATTTGCAGCCAACGGGTTTTACCCCTTCTCGAGCAAAGTCCAAAGTCCATACTTTGTTAGTGTACATAGTCTCTGCTCTAAATGGCTTGCTGGAAGCTAGTTGGCTCATCATTGTCAATGATGCAATCCTCTTTATCCCCGTCTATGAGAAATCCGTAGTATCTCTCGGGCGGATGAGAAAACCTATTACTCCTGCTGAGCGGTGCGGGAATGTCCTGTTCTTTTGAATTTTCTGGTTCCACTATGCTTTCAGTAATAGCTTGTGGATCTGGAATTTCTTCCAGTTCTATTACGCTCCCACTTATCTGATTTTCTAAAAATCCAGTCTCTAAGAAGCAGGCATGATGAGAAACAAAAACCTTTTGGTCCTCTGCGTAATAGAAAAAATACCTTTTAGAGTTCTTTGGATATCCCACAAACTTGCACTGTACTGAGCGTGCCTCGAGTTTGTCCGTATGCTGCTTTTTAACAAAAGCTGGACATCCCCATGTCTTAAAATGTTTAAAATAGGGTTTCTTCCCACTCCACATCTGATATGGTGTGGTAGGCACTGTCTTAGTAAGAACCCGGTTCAAAAGATATGCAGCTGATTCTAGTGCATAATCCCAAAAAGATCGCGGTAACTCAGCATTACTCATCATGGAACGAACCATATCCAATAGGGTTCTGTTCCTCCTTTCCGATACACCATTCTGTTGTGGAGTGTATGGAGGAGTAAGCTGAGAGAGAATTCCATTCTCTTTTAAGTAATCCAGGAACTCGGCCCTCAAGTATTCACCACCTCGATCAGATCTCAGTGTCTTGATACTTTTGCCGGTTTGTTTTTCCACTTCATTCTTATATTCCTGGAATTTCTCAAAAGTTTCGGATTTATGCTTCATCAGGAAGACATTTTCGTTCCTTGTGAAATCATCCGTAAAAGTAATGAAGTAAGAATAACCGCTTCGTGCATGTGCAGACATTGGATCACACACATCGCTGTGTATGAGTCCTAAGAGCTCGCTTGCTATTACTCCTTATCCAGTGAATGGAGTCTTTGTCATCTTTCCTTTGAGACAAGATTGACAAGTTGCATAAGATTGATATTCGAACGGATCCAAATATCCTTCTTTATGCAACTTAGTCAACCGTGTTTTATTGATGTGACCCAGTCTACAATGCCATAAGAAAGCATGATTAATTTCTGGAGACTTTCTTTTGTGTGTATTCTGGATATTGAAAATCTGCGGTTGGTTTAATAAGTATATTCCATTGTTTAATGTACCCGACCCAATCAAGTTATGATTAAGGTGGATGTTTCCGACATCGCTTACAAATGCAAAATCATAACCTTCTTTAGACATTAAAGATACTGATATGATATTACAAGTCAAACTAGGTACATAATAACAGTTGAGCAAAACCAAAACATGTCCATTAGTTAATCCTAAGTGATATTCCCCCACGGACACAGCATCCATGCTTGCTCCGTTTGCAACTCTGAAGTCATATCATCCGCCTTCAAAACTCTACGGCTTCTCAGTGCCTGCTAAGAATTACAGATATGAGATTCTGAACCGGTATCTAATACCCAGGAAATAGAGTTGATTGACAGACAGTTTTCAATAACATACACACCTGAAGCAGAAGCCACAACCTGCTTCGTTCCCTGGTTCTGGGCTTTCCAGGCCCTGCAATCCTTCTTCCAATGGCCCTTCTTGTGACAATAAAAGCATTCTTCCTTCTCTACAGTTTTCCCCCAACTTTTTCTTTTCCCTTTGATTCCACCTTACCAACACCGCCTTTCGCTTTGGTGGGGGCCTTCTTCTTCTTTCCTTTGGCTTTCGCCTTGGACCTGGAAGAAGAAGTACCACCAACAAATAGAGCGGGTGTTTCCCTTGCTTTCTGCAGGGTGCCCTCAGCACTCCTCAATATGTTAAGAAGTTCCGGAAGTTCAACTTTTTTATTTTGAATATTAAAATTCAAAATAAACAGGGCGTAGGTGGAAGGAAGGGATTGGAGAATCAAGTCTGTATACAGCTCATTCTCTAACGTGGTCCCGAGGTCTGCGAGCTCCTCAATGTAGCCAATCATCTTAAGGACGTGTTCCCCGAAAGATGATCCGACGGTCAACCTTGCTTGAAACAGTTTCTTCGAAGTCTCGTATCTTGCGATACGAAATTACTCTCCATATAATTCCTTTGTATGGAGGAATATGGATTCTATGTCCATATTCTCGTGCCTCCTCTGATGTTCATTGTCCATAGAGGAAAGCACGAGGCACTTGGCCTTCTCCCAGTCAATTTCCCAGGTCTTATGGATTTCCCTATCCGCGACACTGGAGTTTGGGCCTGGGACGGCGGGGGCTTTTGTAGTAAGAACATAACCCAACTTGTTATAAGTAATAGCCATCTTGACATTCCTGAACCAATCTTTATAGTTTGGCCCTGTCAATATGTTTTTATCTAATAGCAACTTAAGGCTCGTTATGTTTGGTCGCTGTAATTAGGAGAGAGAGAAGAAACACTTTAGCATGATGCTCTTACAAGTTTAGAATGGTTTTTAGTTTATCTAAATAGGATGGCTCCCACTGTTTCTCGAATCCCTCCTCAAACCAGGAAAGAGAAATTAGTCAGGATTAATCTCACCATACAATTCTTGCTTAACCGTTCAGCCAGGCTAGTGTGGGTACTTCGAGGGAGGTTTTCCAACGCTTTCGCGAAGTTCGTTAATTACAAAACCTCTTTTCCCTGGAGGCGTAACCCCGCTAACACCGTTCTAGACACCTACTTGGTTTATAGCATTGATCGTTTAGTGAAAAAAATCACCCGAGGAGTAGCATATACTCACAGTAGGACCGAGATCTAAATATCATTGTGTGATAAAGCTGAAGGAATCCTACCAAAATTATCACACTCCAAATGGTATACAACATTAGCAAGTTTCAGTTTCTTTAGAAACTCCCGATGTGGATTTTTGCCCCATACTCTTATAACCTTGACTTTGGCCAACAAATCATAAGTCACATGTCAAGTTCTACCCGTCATTCTCCAGGTTAATTTGAACCCACCCGTACCTACCCTTGACTTTGGCCAACAAAGCAGTACGACTGTCCCAAACCAACGCATCTATCTATGCTTCATATGAATATCCAACAGCTACCAATCACTATGTCTTGACTTTGGCTAACAAACATAGCTTGAATACTATTGACTATTCATATGAAATGACGGAGGGCTACGAATGGTTTTGGTAAAACCGTGAACGTAGTGAACTTGATATAATCGAAGGAACTTGATAGTTTTAAAAAAAGGAGTGGTTTAAGCTCCACATTTAAAAGTTTGACGGAGGGCTACGAATGGTTTGGTAAAACCGTGAACGTAGTGAACTTGATATAATCGAAGGAACTTGATAGCTTTAAAAAAGGAGTGGTTTAAGCTCCACATTTAAAAGTTTGCTGTTTTTGAAAAAACCGAGTAGTTTTCAAATTTGTTCTAACGATTTAACTTTGGTTTATTTGCTTTGCACTAATCTAATACAGTCCCATCATTTACTCCTATCATTACAGAGAGAATTGAAAAAAATATCACGCCTCTTATGCCATCCGCATTCGCCACGGGGCCCCGTCATCACCCGTTAGGTTACTTAACTAACGACAGAGCGGGGGCAGGGCTAGCGCGGATGTAAAACATAAGTGACGCCTACTATATACCATATATAGATATTTTACAATCATCTCATGCAATAATAATCATTCCAGTCACAGATAAACATTTCAGATATGCTAGGAATGTCGCGTTTCGTTTAAGCCTTCAACGAAAAATGGATCCCACGGTCGCGATGAATAGCCAAACCCCACCCCAGACCCCTACGGGTACAACAAATTACCCGCCAAATTCCAGAAGTGAAGCAGCCTCCCTCAACAAAGTGAGTAGGCCACTCGGCACTTCAAAGAACCCGGTAGTTTGTGTACCCCACCTTGGGTCTATCATAGGAGCAGAAAACAGTAAAAAGAAAATAATACAACGGTGGCTACAACCTCAACCCGGATGTGCCCCGCGAAATAATATTACATCAATTTTACAATTTACATGAATGAAAGATAAAAACGCTCATCTTACATCCCCGCCTATTCATCATCGACAATCAGAAAATGTTTATATACAAAAACCAACAGATATGTGTAACCTCGACTAACCGTCGTATAGCAATTAGTCGACGTTTAAAACACATATAATAATACAGAAGAACCAATTTGCTAAGTACAATAGGAATTCGATCGAAACATATTTTCCGTATCTACCCCAAATGCAAACCAGCACTCAGAAACATACTGGGTAGAAACCAAATATTCCAAAAATCATAATACCAAAATTAAGATATAACAGAAAAAATCCGAGTTGAATCGGCCACGACTCGACCGCGGTTCCGCCGCAGAAAGATAATTCTGCCGCGGATCCGCGGCTGTCTTGGCGATTCAGAGGCTCGAATTTCTTGTGTCATCTTAGAAAACCCTGCATGTATTTTTCATAATACTGAAATAATTTTACAGACATTTTTGAAAATCGACAGAAACTGGGGTTTTCGGTATTTAGTTTTCCGGTTTTTCCGACGATCGAAATTCTACTACTTGCTAATCTGCTAGATTAGGTTTAGTTGGCTCTGATACCACTGTAAGTCGATGCTATGCACCCCGCGGAATCGCGGGGAGGCGGAAGGTGTAAAAAACAATAATTTTAGCATCATAACATCGACTGTAAGCCATGATCGTAATCTAAACCATATCTAGCAAAAGCAAATGAAGTATAAATAAAAGTACAGAAGTTTATACTTCAAGAAATCTGCTCCTTCTTCTCCTTATCTCGCTGTCCTCCTCACCTGCACGAACTCTTCGAAGTGGTACGGATGTCGTCTCTTCGTCGGTTTGCTCGAATCCTAGATGATCCACCCGAACGTTTGTGCACCAAGCTTTTCTTCTAAACCAAAGAAACTAGATCAAGTAGTTTGTTAAACTAAATGATCTAGGGTGTGCAGATGACGTAGATGGATTGAGGAGTCTAATTTAGCTCAAGGTTACTCAACTCATGAGTGTTCTTGAGCTTGAGGGAATTGGAGATGGTGAAAAGAAATGGTATGAATTAAGAGATGAAGAAGGATAGGATTTTTCTCTCTCTTGTTCTAAACCGAACTCTACACTATTATGAATTAGAAAAACTAATTCAATAATAGATAATAGGTTCAATGGTCAAACAAATGACTCATGGGTCAATTGACCAACATGTGTCCATAAAACCCAAGTCCTTATTCATGCATAATACACATCATTTCTTAATTACCTAAAATGTATTAATTATTTAAAACTAAATGATAGATACAATTAGGTCATGCCATCTACAAATACATTTTGTACAAATTACGAAAACGCCCCTCGTCCGTATATACATACCTGTATTCGTATTCCGAAAAATACGAATACCGAAGACGACAATCCATCAGTACAATACTAGGATCCGATTTAAACCAAAGCCCACTAGTATTGTCCGTCCGACTCATCGTGCGTGCCCGAGTGTACGCACGTGATCGAACTCTTTCATAAAACCATACGATATCTACACGTTTTGCTCGATGCAGGGAAACGCTCTGTATGGGACTCTAAAGACTCGACTCTACGCTGGCAGTGGGTTTAACCACAGGCCGTAAGCGGTACTAGCTGTACGTAACGGTCCACAGGTATTGTCGATAAGAAAGCCGATGAGCATAACTCATCCTAACTTTTACTGAGTCTGTATGTGGCAATCTCCGTACAGTCCGGTCTGTCCGTATAAGAGTATCGCATATCTGGCCTAGGGGGAGGTAAACGTCAGACCCCTAATAGCGGTATAAGTTATGTCGGAGTACGGTCCAATACACCCTGAGAAACTACTGGAGTACCTACCAGTAAATCTCGTTTGCCCTGGCCAGGGACTATGTGTAATGGCGTTCCGAACACAACGCGATATCAACCCCCAATACCGGGAGAGAAGAATCCTATCTAACCGCTACTGCCTCCAAGTGCTTCGGGACTGCACCCAACTACTACCTGTTTACATGACTCAGTAGAGCCGTGGTAGGGTAGTAATCTAAGAATAGTGGGAACACACTTGAGGCGAAGCAGCAGTGTCAAGTCAACGGACTAAGCTGTACTCATGTCATCTGGGTACTGCTATCTGACAATAGGTATATTACCAACCAGCAGTTCCCAATGAGTCCTTCCAATGTAACTCACAACCTAATGAGCACCTGCATACTATCTCCAGTACGACGTACTGATGGCTGTGGGACAAACCATCTCCCAGGCTGGGAAGGGAAGCGTATACACTAGTCTACTCTGGAGTATCGATGCCCTGTATCGATAATCCCGCGACTAGGGATCTGTATAAGGATGTGCTTTTAGATCACCCAGCCCCCACTAGTGTGACTTCCATCACAACGCTGGTAATCAAGCATAGATCCTAAAAGCTCTACTAATATGCATAGGCGATATGTTAAAAGAAACATATGTACATATTGAAGTAGAAACAAACCAAGTAGCATACTACTATTTTGAGCAAGAATGTTATTACAACTGTTAATATCCCAAGCTTCCATTAAGTAATATACAAACTAGTATGATACAGTATTAGCCTCTAGAGCATATACACTAACACCTTCGAGGTGAGAATGTGCATCTGGCTGAGGATGAAGGGTATTGTAGTCTTCTTTCTCCGCGGATTGTTGGTTGAGGCATTGCGTTCTGGCCTTTTCATAAATAGCCATTTCACGACTGTGGTCATCCCTGTAGGATTACTAGGCACTCTCACAAGGGTTTATAAGGTATCAACCATGCCCGATTTAAAATTTAGACGTGCCGAACAACCCTAAACCAAGATCTTTAAACTAGAGATTAGGAGAAACAAAGCAAGTTAAACACTTTAACACTAAGAGTTTGGGATTACAACCTTTGTAGTCTGGTCCTTCACTTCTAAAACTCCGTGTTGAGGTTCCTTCGCTGCGATCATCGAGTACCCAGACTCTAGAGAGGCTCCACAAAGAGAAAGATGCAAGCTTGCTTCCGATCTTTGATAACAAAGATGATCTACCTTGAAGTTTCTTTAACACAAGCTCTTACTCACTAAATGAAGTGAACACCCTAATCTAAATGGATAGGATAGATTAGAATGATGAAGTAGGAATTTAGCTCTCATTTTTTTCTTTAACTCACTCATTTTCATCACTAATGAAAAAGCTAGAAAGCTTTTCCATCAAGAACTCAAGGAAGAAGAAGAATCCTTTTGTGATGAATAATGAAAACTCTAGTGTGGTTAGAATTGCAACCATGGGTTACGTATGAAGACTTAACCCATGTAGAGATTTAACTAGGGTAAAGGGTTGGGTTGGGTTAAGGAAATATCTATGCAAAATATCCAAGTCAAAGTCAAAGCTTCAAGAAGCTTCTTGAAAGCTTCATGAAGACTTAACCCTAATCCAAACCCTAACCTCAATTAAACTCCATAAAACATGTTGCATTTATAACCATAACATGTTACAATATTATATATCACATATATAATATTTATTGTAACAAAATAAAATAATACAATTAACATATATCGCATATATATCAATGTATTACCCGAGTGAGAAAAAGAATCTTTTAGTGAGCTTATATTAGTTAATGTAATTTAATATATCAAATATATAATTATACATTAAATTATCGAATCAACACTTGATCCGATAATCCAGCTATTTCATAAATAACCGACTAATATAATCTGTATCACTTCATCGAATCAACACTTGATCCGATGACCCGGCTATATCACATATACCCGGCCGATATCTCATATCGCGAGAATCTAATACGGTATCACATATACGTATTGTTCTCGATCCCGCACATATCATATATGTGTTCCTACTCCGTTTTGCCTGAGCCAAGAAATCTCTGTGTAGGACTCTAAAGAATCGTCAATACGCCGGCAGTAGGTGATGGTCATATCAAACACCCACAAGCTGCAAGAGGTCAGCTAAACGTAACAGCCACCCAGGTATTGAGCGCTCAGAAGATCAACAAGCAAGCCTGTACATTCTCCTGTGAATCCAGTCAGTAACACTCCCGTACAGTCCGGTCTCTTCGTATGATATGTCGCATATCTCGCCTAGGGGTAGAAAATGTCAGACCGCAATAGCTTGATAAGTCGTGTCGATATGAGGTCTATAATAGTTCGAGAAACTACTAGTAACACTTACCAGTAAATCTCAGCAACCCTGGCCAGGGATTTCCAGTTATAACCAATCGAACACAGCGCAACATCAACTCCCTATACCGGGAGAGACGAATCCCCTCCTATCGCTCATTGTCTCCATGTGATTCGGGACTGTACCCAAAAGCCACCTTTTTGCACGCCCTCTTGGACGTGGTATGATGGAAATCAAATCACAGTGGGAATCACACAAGACTCTATGACGATCTCAGGTTTACAGACTAACCTGTACCAGTGTCACCAGATAACTGCCATCTGACGTGAGGTATAATACCATCTCGGAGTTCTCGGCGAGTCCGTCCAGTGTACCCAGTCTCTACTGAGCACTCGTACACCATCCTTGATGTCAAACACCGATGGATATAGGATCATCCATCGCCAATCATATGGGTCAAGATGCGTATACGCTAGTCTACTCTGGTATATCGATGCCCTGTCTCGATAGACCTATGACTAGGAACATTTGAAGGATGTACTTGGCGACTACACTGTCCCCACTAGTATGATCCGCATCATAGTCCTGGTAGTCAAGTACACATCCTAAGGGCTTTATCAACATGTAACATAGAGATAATCAGAGTACATGTTAAGATAAAGAGTAACCAGATAGCGTACTATCATGTCGAGCAAGAAAGTCATCCCTATATATGTCCAAGCATCCATTATAATATACATCATATGTACAGTAATGGCCTCTAGGGCATACATATAACTAACAATCTCCCACTTGCACTAGGGCCATCTGTTGTGGCATCACATACCCAGCAATTAGCTGTAGTTGAAGTATCTCATACTCAACCATCTCATAAAAGTCTATACTGGGAAAAAGGCCTTTGTGAGTGGATCCACGCTGTTGTCCTCTGTGTCTACTCTCCTAACTTCGATCTCTCTGGAGATCAACCATCTCCATGATCAGGTGATACTGCCTAAGAATAATATCTGGATTTCTGATAGGACGAGCGTTCCTAGGCCAAAGCCATAACTCCATTGTCACACAATGGTTGGAACGAAGTTCATCTCATGAACTTATATATCCAGACTGCTTCTTTGGTAGCATCCTTGGTAACGATG
The DNA here is from genome assembly GCA_030015575.1 of Agapanthus africanus. Taxonomy (NCBI): domain Eukaryota; kingdom Viridiplantae; phylum Streptophyta; class Magnoliopsida; order Asparagales; family Amaryllidaceae; genus Agapanthus; species Agapanthus africanus. Next base: position 523,585,104 of record JASDDO010000031.1, read on the forward strand.
TATATTGCCTTTAATCGTCTAGTAAGTCACGGTATCTAGCTTGGAACTCTTCTAACATACCGTCCCTCCACTGAGGGTAAAGACAATGCCTGTGACTGACATTCAGTCGTCCTTATCACCCTGGAACTTTTCCAGTGATTCTCCCCAGGATCGATCGATACCATCTCACTACACCTAGTGAGAATCCTAACATCCAATTAGATCTATCTCATAGGTATAAAGCTAGGATTTCGGTGGTATCACTGTGATCCTATATGGAGAATCCTTGTGATAAGCGGAGATTGACTGAGCGTAGCATAGGAAACTCCTTCCCTATCAAGAGTATGTCATCCACGTACTCTACGAGGATCATCACCATAATCCCTACTACCTTTTTGTATATACAAGGTTCATCTACCATTTTGATGAAGTCAAACTCTTTGACTACCACATCAAAACAGACGTTCCAACTCCGCGTTGCCTGCTTTATCACATAAAACATCTTGCACACGTTTCCGCTGCTCCCACTATCTACGAAGCCCTCTGGCTGTGTACTTATAGACGCTCTCTTCCAAAACATCATTTAGAAAAGCAGTCATGACACCCAACCACTAGATATCATAGTCATGGTATGTAGCAGTGGCAAGTAGGATCTGGATGGACTTAATCATAGCTTTGAAAGTCTCAACTTTTCTATGTACACCAAGTAATCTTCTCAAGATATACTTGCTCCTGATGGGAATTTAACCCTTCAGATAAAGCAACCAAAGTCCATACTTTGTTGGTGTATAAGGATTCTATCTCAGATCACTAAGCATCCAGCCATTCTTACAGAGTCCCACTCCTGATGGCCTGCTCGAAACAAGTTGGGTCATCATATCATGATGCAATCCTCGCTCCCACTGTCATAGAGAAACCGAAGTATCTCTCAGGTGGGTGAGGAACCCTACTAGATCGGCGGAGAGGCTGAGGTTCGTTAGAATCTATTGAATCCTTTGGTTCTACCAAATCATCAGCTGCAGTTTGTATAGATGGAACTCTTTCCAGTTCTACCTCATTACCACTAATTTCTTCACAAGAAATTCCCTTTCACAAAGGTGGCATGTTGAGAAACAAAACATCTTTTGTTCCTCAGTTAGGTAGAAGATATTCCCTTGCGTATGCTTGGGATATCCAACAAAGTTCTACAGATCTGACTTTGCCTCGAGCTTGTCCAGATTTTGCTTTTCAGACATAGGCCGGACAACCCCAAATCTTAACAAACTTAAGATATGGGCTCTTCCCTTTCCATATCACATATGAAGTGGTAGGCAACTAATTTGATTTGAACCCTATTCAATAGGTATGCAGCTTCTCAAGTGCATAACTCCCAAAAGGAAATAGGAAACTCAGTAGTACTCATCATAGAGCACACCATATCACATAGGGTGCTATTGCTCCGCCCCGATATACCATTATGCTATGGTGTATACGGAGGAGTAATGCTGAAAGAGAATCTCATTCTCCTTTAGAATAGTCCAGGAATTCCGTGCTTAAGTATTCTCCTCCCCGATCTCATCAAAGGACATAATACTTATACCCGTCTTTGGTTCTCTACTTCTAACTCATATTCATTGAATTTCTCAAAAGTTCCAGACTTGTATTTCAACAGGAACATATGTCCGGATCTTGAAAGATAATCAGTGAATGTAATGAAGTATAAAGAACCGATCTTGGCATGTGTAGACAGGGGACTTTCATACATCATCATGTATCAATCCCAAGAGTTCACTAACTCTTTCTCCGTTTCCAATAAACTGAGCTATGGTCATCTTATCTTTGTGACATGACCGACAAGTTTCACAAGATGTAAATTTAAACTAATTTAAATATGCATCTAAATGTAACTTCAGCTAGTCGGGTCATATTGATATGACCTAGTCTATAATACCTCAAGAAGGATCTGTTCATTTCTGAACTTTTCCTCTTGTGTGTGTTCTGTACGTTAAGAACTGTAGTTTGATTTAGAACGTCTATGCTTTTAGATAACGCGCCTGAACCCATCAACTCTTGATATAGGAAATGTTCAAAACATTATCCAACAATACAAAATTATATCCTTCTTTACTAACAAAGAGACTGATATGATGTTGTATATCAGGTTCGGTATCTAATAACATTCGTTCAGAATCAATGTATTATGATAATACAGGGTGATAACTGCCAACAGACTTAGCTGCAACACTTGCATCATTTCCAACTCATGAAACCTATCACCCGTTCTCAGTTCTCTACCTATCTGTAGCCCATGTAACAAATTACATATATGGGATCCTGATCCGCTATCTCATATCCGGGACGTAAAGGATACTGAGAAACAGTTCTCTGTAATGAACACACCCGAAGATGATGCATCAACATGCACTTTCTTCGTTTGGGCGGCACGGGAAATCTGGTATTCCCCAATTTCCTGCTCTGTCTTATAACAATTATAAGTTGGAGCGGGACCAACTTTCCCCAGCTCAGTATAACAAGCGGGTTCGGTCAATACATCCGTATTATTATCTTGATTAAGGCATGATATGGTCGCTACCTGGAGAGAGAGAGAGAAGAAAACACTCGGCGTGCGCTTTTACAAGATTAGATTGGTTATCAATTTATCTAATCAGGATGTCTCCCGCTGTTTTAGTCAAATCTTCCTTCAAACCCTAAAAGGAAAGACTAGCTGGGATTAATTACACCCTACAAGTTCGCCAATCTTTCAACCAGGCCAGTGCCAGTACTTTGAGGGAGGTTCCCCGTGCTTTCGCACGGACCTAATTAAAATAAACCTCGTTTTCCCAGGGGCATAACCCCATTAACACCTTTCTAGACACCTACTTGATCGGCTAATTGTAATGTGTAAAACTCTCCCAGGAGTAACTCTTACTCGCACCGGGTATCGGGATCCAACTATTTCATAGAAGATATGCAATCTCATTGCAAATTTCAACACTTGAAATTCCCAATATCATTTTACCCCAAGCGTCCTATAATCTTGACAGAGGTCAACAAACCATAGGCTGCTAGTCAAGTTCAACCCGTCATTTCCTGATTGAAGTAAACCCACCCGCACGACCCTTGACAGAGGTCAACAAGGTCGTACGACTATCCTAAATCAATCACATCATATATTTATACAAATAAGCACTAATCAGCTACCGCACACTACGCCTTGACAGAGGTCAACAAACATAGTACGAATACTAACTATTACTTATCTGAAATGACGAAGGGCTACGACAGGTTTTTAAGAAAACCCTTTGCGTAATGAACTTGATATCGTTGTAGAATCGAGTGACGTTTGAATGGAATGTTTTTGAGGCCTTTTCTAGTTTTTCTAAAGAGGTCACTCCCGGTGAAGGGATCGTCGGCTTTTTCCTTATCGAATAAGGTACAGGATATTTCACAAATATCACTATGCAAAGCAAAAACTATAAAAACAATCAAAAGACAAACCGAGTTTGTAGCATCTGCTAGTTTCGCTAAAGAGGTCACTCCCGGTGAAGGGCTCTCGGCTCTTTCCTTATCGAATAAGGTGCTGGATGTTCTACAAGGAACACCGCTATGCAAAGCAATAACTAGAGCTACCAGTTCTTAAACAAGTTTCTACAACATCTTTTGGTTTCTTTTATTTCATTAATCTCATTAATGAAGTACCATTTTATCATGCTTCATAAGTATCACATTTGAAACGAAATCTGCAATATAACATATATCTCATATATATAATATAAACATTCGTCTCAGGCAGTAATATGATCTCATCATAGAACATTGCAGCAAAAGAACATAGATGAAATATTAGATATACTAGGACGTCCATGTTTTAATACGAGCCTGTATAAAACACGGATTCCACGGTCGCGAAGAATAGCCAAACCCACATCCCTAGACCCCTACGAGAGCGGCAAGTAAGCCTGCTAATTCTAGGGTTAGGAGACCCAGTCTCGACTCCTCGAGATGGTCTTCCACTGGACCCTAGAACCCGGTTACTTATGCTCCCCGTCTTGGGTCTACCTAATGCGGAAAAGTAAATAATATACAATGGTGACATCATCCTCAGCCCTGAAGTGCCCTAATAAAAGAATATTACATACAAATGAATTTTACATGAATGAAAATAAAAACCCCCATCTCACATAAAACCCCCGGCTATTCAAAACGCGACGATCCAATATAACATATCACAGCAACACATAATATCTCATATCATCAACGTAAGCAAGTATGCGTATCCCGATTGTCGTTGATGTATAGCAACGAAGCCGGCGATACACCACATACTACGCTTACGGTCACAGAAAAAAGTGTAAAACTACAACAGTTGGAATCTGCAACCACCTTAGACATCATATGCCTGACCAAATGAATTCCTTAGATATCGCATGCCTAACAATTATAAACCCCGCATTTTAGTCTCATTATCGAAAAATCTTTTCAATATCAAGTCGGGCAATTCAACAAGATTCCTGACATCCTGATCGAATGCTCATTGCAAACTTTAGTAGACGGCCGCACCCCCAGATGCCGTCGACGAAGTGCATTAAGGCGGAACACCGCTTCCGCGAGCACCCGAACGGATGCTTTTGGCGACGGGGTTCTCCTACAGTCACTTGGTCGGGGATTTGGGGCGTGACTGTATATTAAGTTTAAGCGGCGAGTATCCGCGTATGCTACGTGAATGCGACGGACTTTTGATCACATCAAAATTCCGTGGCAACCGATCATCTGAGACTGAACTACTAGATTTATAACATTCAAATTAGTTATTTCATAACTACTTGTGGATTCCAAATATTGTATCACATTCCAGATAAATAGACAATGTTAAACTTTCCGATCGAATAATCAAACACCAAAGTTTTCCCAAATAGTTCTCAACACTTGAAATTAGCTTTAAAACATCCATCACATGCTGCAGTACCAATGGTCCAGCCGTAGAAGGGTCAAACCAACGCCTCACATGTGGCAACGCCGTATTGCCATAAACCCTAAGGTTTAGAGGCAGTTCAGACGGTCACATAATCGAGTTAAGGTTTGTTGTCTTCTAGAGGGTCCACCGCGTTACTTGCACGACTTAGAACGTTCTTAAACTACGGAAAAATCCAACACTTGGAAATTTTCCGGCAGGAGAAAAAGTGAGTTATTGATATCCGTTCGAACTTTTTAACACGTTCTAAAAATTACCCGGACAAACTAAACGAAGTTATACTTTCTGATCGAATCAACGAGTTCCCAAAACATCCCAGAAAACTCAACACTTGAGTATAATTAAAAATACCCAGAAATATGAGGAAACACCTACGGACATTACTGTAGGAAAATAAAACCCTAATCCCCAGAAACGGCCGTAGAACCGCCGCGCAAGCAAGGGTCTTGCCGTGGTTCCGCGGCGCTTTAATAGAATTAGAGGGTCGTATTTTACAAGCATCCTTAGAATTGCCTGCTGATTTTTTTGAGTATTTTTAAAATGAAAAAATCAACATTTTTGAAAAATTTCCAGAGAAGGGTATAAATCGGGGTTTCCGGGTTCGATCGGACTTTAAACTTCGTCTAGATTTCACCTAAAACTCTAGCTTGTCTCTGATACCACTGTAGGGTTACTAGGCACTCTCACAAAGGTCAATAAGGCATCAACCATGCTCGATTTAAAATTTAGACGTGCTGAACAACCCTAAACCAAGATCTTTAAACTAGAGATTAGGCGAAACAAAGCAAGTTAAACACTTTAACACTAAGAGTTTGGGATTACAACCTTTGTAGTCCGGTCCTTCACTTCTAAAACTCCGTGTTAAGGTCCCTTCGCTGCGATCATCGAGTACCCGGACTCTAGAGAGGCTCCACGAAGAGAAAGATGCAAGCTTGCTTCCGATCTTCGATAACAAAGATGATCTACCTTGAAGTTTCTTTAACACAAGCTCTTACTCACTAAATGAAGTGAACACCCTAATCTAAATGGATAGGATAGATTAGGATGATGAAGTAGGAATTTAGCTCTCATTTTTTTTCTTTAACTCACTCATTTTCATCACTAATGAAAAAGCTAGAAAGCTTTTCCATCAAGAACTCAAGGAAGAAGAAGAAGAATCCTTTTGTGATGAATAATGAAAACTCTAGTGTGGTTAGAATTGCAACCATGGGTTAAGTATGAAGACTTAACCCATGTAGAGATTTAACTAGGGTAAAGGGTTGGGTTGGGTTAAGGAAATATCTATGCAAAATATCCAAGTCAAAGTCAAAGTTTCAAGAAGTTTCTTGAAAGCTCATGAAGACTTAACCCTAATCCAAACCCTAACCTCAATTAAACTCCACAAAACATATTGCATTTATAACCATAACATATTACAATATTATATATCACATATATAATATTTATTGTAACAAAATAAAATAATACAATTAACATATATCGCATATATATCAATGTATTACCCGAGTGAGAAAAAGAATCTTTTAGTGAGCTTATATTAGTTAATGTAATTTAATATATCAAATATATAATTATACATTAAATTATCGAATCAACACTTGATCTGATAATCCGGCTATTTCACAAATAACCGACTAATATAATCTGTATCAGTTCATCGAATCAACACTTGATCCGATGACCCGGCTATATCACATATACCCGGCCGATACCTCATATCGCGAGAATCTAATACGGTATCACATACACGTATTGTTCTCGGTCCCGTACATATCATATATGTGCACTTACTCCGTTTTGCCTGAGCCAAGAAATCTCTGTGTAGGACTCTAAAGAATCGTCAATACGCCGGCAGTAGGTGACGATCATATCAAACACCCACAAGCTGCAAGCAGTCACCTAAACGTAACAGCCACCCAGGTATTGAGCGCTCAAAAGATCAATAAGCAAGCCTGTACATTCTCCTGTGAATCCAGTCAGTAACACTCCCGTACAGTCCGGTCTCTTCGTCTGATATGTCGCATATCTCGCCTAGGGGTGGAAAACGTTAGACCCCAATAGCTTGATAAGTCGTGTCGATATGAGGTCAATAACAATTCGAGAAACTACTGGTAACACTTACCAGTAAATCTCAACAACCCTGGCCAGGGATTTCCAGTTATAGCCAATCGAACACAGCGGAACATCAACTCCCTATACCGGGAGAGACGAATCCCCTCCTATCGCTCATTGCCTCCATGTGATTCGGGACTGTACCCAAAAGCCACCTTTTTGCACGCTCTCTTGGACGTAGTATGATGGAAATCAAAGCACAGTGGGAATCACACAAGAATCTATGACGATCTCGAGTCTACAGACTAACCTGTACCAGTGTCACCAGAGAACTGCCATCTGACGTGAGGTATAATACCATCTGGGAGTTCTCGGCGAGTCCGTCCAGTGTACCCAGTCTCTACTGAGCACCCGTACACCATCCTTGATGTCAAACACCGATGGATATGGGATCATCTATCGCCCATCATATGGGTCAAGATGCGTATACGCTAGTCTACTCTGGTATATCGATGCCCTGACTCGATAGACCCACGACTAGGAAAATTTGAAGGATGTACTTGGCGACTACACTGTCCCCATTTGTATGATCCGCATCATAGTACTGGTAGTCAAGTACTCATCCTAAAGGCTTTATCAACATGTAACATAGAGACAATCAGAGTACGTGTTAAGATAAAGAGTAACCAGATAGCGTACTATCATGTCGAGCAAGAAAGTCCTCCCTATATATGTCCAAGCATCCATTACAATATACATCATATGTACAGTAATAGCCTCTAGGGCATACATATAACTAACAATCCCGAATCTTTTGACATGCCTCTTTTATTAGCCGGTAAACCTGTTCTTCGAACGATGGGCTCAACATTCTTAGAGTGGGATCTTGTTTTGTTTCAACGTCACAGCTATTTGGAATAGCGTATCCTTCTTTACCAGAGCTGTTTATAGCGCGGCAACTGTGAAAATGTTCTCGTTTCCTGGACCGAACATATCCGAGCTCGGTTGTCTCCATCTTCCAGTTAGGTATCTTTCGCTGAGTCCCGGGAATATCCCAATTTTTTTTGTAGAATTGGGCTTGTCGAACAGTTTGTTCAAGTGGCACACCTTGGCATCTTAACAGCCTTTTCAATCCCTTCGAGTAGTACCTTGGGAGACGGATTTGTTGAAACCTGTCGAGCGCAAAATCGGCATTATGCCAGACTTCTTTTTCTACTTTGGTCTCCGTCGATTGGTAGAAGAGGATCGCCTTTTCACCTCTTCGCCTGAGAGGAACATAGAAAGTCTGTATTTCTTGTATGCTGTATGTATTGAGCGCACTGAGTTCCTAATAATGCCGAAGCGGAACCATGGTGACTTGTAAACTCTGATCAGCTCCACTAACGATTTGTGCTGACGGGCGAACGGAGAATACGGCGTTGGCCTCGTCCTCAGAGTCACTGCCAAAAACCAAATAGGAGTAGATGATCTGGTCCTGTTGCCTTGGGGTTGCCCCGAGTAGACTATTTCTTCATCTTCCTCGGTGTCGCTCCCAAAGATTGGGACAGTGGCGACGAGCTTCCGTTTATCCTCCGGCTTATGACACCTCCCTGTATCTTTGAAGTCTGGTAGGAAGTACTTTGCGTTTTTATATTTCCGGACTTCGTTTACTAAGAATGGCATGACGGTGTATTCCAAACCGTCTTTGAAATACTTCATACACTCATGTTGTGTAGAAGGGATGACGCTGTACTCATGCAGCCAGGGCCTGCCGAGCAAAGCATTATAGCAAGTCTTGGCGTCAATGATGTGAAATTTGATGTCAATGACGAGCAATCCGAAGTGTAACGTCAGTATTACGGACCGCAGCGTCCGTGACGACTTTGAGTCGAACCCGGAGATGGTAATTTTGTCTCGGGCTAAGTGCTAAACGTTCATGCAGATCTCCTTCAGCACTTTCACGTTGAGAAGGTTGACGGAGGATCCATTGTCGACAAGGATTTTGCATATCTTGATGTCGCGGCAATACCCGGTGATGTATAGAGGACGGTTGTGCTCGCACTTTCTGAGGAGGAGATCCTCATCGCTGAATACGATGTCGGTCGTGTGAACCTCTTCCAGCTCGTCCTTCATCTTTTCTTCAGCTAAGAAAGCTTGGAATTGATCAGGCTCTTGCAATGCCTTGATCAGGGAATCTCGTGCCTCTTTAGACAGGAGGAGAGCATCCAATATGCTCAATTGCGAGGGTGTTTTCCTCAGATGTGCTAAGACATTGTAATCTACCTTATTTTTCTTAGGCGAGTCCTTGGCTGCGAGCTCTTTGACAAATTGTTCATCGAGGGAAATTTCCTCAAGGATTTTCTTTTTCGCTTTGTCTCTTTTGCTCGAACCTTTGTTTGTAGGTCCGAGATTCTTTTCAGGCAGCGTGCGGCTACGCAGCTGAATGTTCTCGAAGTTTTTCTCCTCCTCTTCTTTTCCGGATGTGGAATACTTGAAAAGAGGGCTGAGGGTTGTTTCTTCCTCAGAATCGCTCTCGAAGGTAAGAACTTGGAGTTTTGCCTTTTCCGAACTGGTATCAACCATATGACAGTTGCCAGTCATTTTCTCATGCGCATTCGTCGTACTTTTTCACTGTCGACGAGCTTCACGCTTCATCCTATTGAAGTGTTGTTGATGGGTCAACGTATCCTTGCTACCACTTCTTGAAGGCACTGCATTCTTCGGTGGGATGTGTAACCCTTCGATGATATAGGCAGTAGTTCGGATATGAGTCATCTCCGTTAAGGCTTATGAACTCGAGTGTTTTTCCTTTGAGAGGTGGCACCTTCATTCCCAGTGACAGGGCTTTGCCGAACCGCTTCTCCGTCTTGATTCTGCTCTTGTTTGCCGCAGGTGTGCTTGGGTCTGGTCGGACTACTTTATGACTCCTCCTTGCCGCAGCTTGTTCATCCGGACACTGACGCTTAGCCTTTTTGTATATAGCTGTTTCGCGCTCTCAGTCAGCTTTGCTTTTTCGAAAGGCTTCGTTTAACAGCCTATCGATTGGGTATTCCGACAGTTCCGGAGATTTTGATGCCGATCCTGCCCCCAGTTCCTCTGCGTTGTTTTCTGACGCTGAGGGGGCTTCTTCGTCATTTAACGACGAATGGGAAACCATGTGCCAACTTGCTACAAAGTCTTCAGTTTCTGATGAGTCATTCTCCTCATCGTTGGCACTCTCTTCGTTCTAAATATATGCTTGAGGAACTCTTCGAGGGTGACTGGTGTCCACGCCTTCTGGTTGTACTCCTCCAGCGCGTCAATATACTTTTGTATGTTTGTGTGCTTGTCGTCATACTCGACAGGCTGCACAGGCTTCTTGGTCTTCTTCTTTTTCTTCGAAGACTTTCAAGGCTTGAATTGGGGATTTTGCCCTTTGTCGACGGTTTTTTGGTACAGGATGTGGTTTTAGCATCCCTTCAATGATTTCCGGTTCAAGTGGACTTCTCCACCTGACTACCGGACATTCTTGGAGATCCTTCAACATTCTTTTGGTTTTAGCTGAGAGAACGACTTCCCATGGAGCTTCTTCCATGAGTGAGCATGATGCCCCCGGTGCATCCACCTTTTTGGGAGTGTGCTTTTGCGGCAGGTTCACCCTCCAGTTCTCAGACAACGTGAATTTCCCCTGTTGATACCGGTCCTCGACCCAGTTCTTGAATACGTAGCAATCCTCAATTTGGTGGCTCACCATTCTGTGATAGGAGCAGTAGTTAGGGTTGTTGACGTTGCCGGGTTGCGATGGACGCCGTGGGTCTGGCAATGTGACGAGTTTGTTGTGCACTGCCAGCTCGAACAATCACCTCGTCTTGTCACGGGGAAACGAGTAAGCGCGTCCTAGCCTTTCTTCCAGGGATAGGCGCGGACATATGTTGTTTTGGTGAGCAACCGATTTCGGGTCACCCGGTTTCTGTTGAGTGTTGGCGACGAAAGCCGCTTTCCCTTTACCCTTGGCATTTCGAGGGTCCATTTTTGAGGAGGAAGGCCTGTGGCCCATCTGGTCCATTTGGGCCAGCTTGTCGTTCAGGGCCTCTAAAGTAGTCGGCTTGAAGAACGTCATGAACTGGGACACAGTCGTTTGCGGATCTAGGGTCCCGATGAACATTCCCACATTAGGGGATTCTTCGATGCGTTGTTCACACTTTGACCATAGGTTCCGCCACCGGATCGCGTATTGGACCCAGGTTTCTCCCGACTTTACCCTGGCATTGATTAATGCTGTGATCGGGGTGTGATCGCTTGCGCTGGAAAACCGCTGTGTGAACAGCAGTTCCATCTCTGTGAATATTTTGACGGAGTCATTTGGGAGCTCTGAGTACCATTCAAATGCCGTCTCTGACAGGCTGCCAACGAACTGGCGAAGCAGTAATTTGTCGTCACCTCCAGTGTTGCCACACAAAGCTCTGAATTGTGCTACATGCTGGTGTGGATTGCATGTCCCCTTGTACACATGGAATTTGGGGATCGTATATCCCGGCGGGTACTTCATTTGATCATATTAGCCTGGATACAGTCGCCCAGTTCTAACGATTTGGCCAGCCGCTTCATTTTCTTGAAGAGCTCATATTTGTTGAGCTATATAGTCATCAAGAGCAGCCTTGGAGATTGTTTCCTCCTTGTTTCTTCCTTAACGTGACCAAATTTCTACCATGTGCTTAGAAAAGCCTGCTGAATTTTCTGTGATGTGTAAAATTATTTTTAGAACCATTTTAAAATCGACAGAAACTCAGAACTGAAAAGTTGTAGTTTTTGATATTCGGTCCGATCGATGTTTTAAACGCGTTAGCACAAGTTAGTAAAGCATAATGGTGAGGCTCTGATACCACTGTAAGTCTACGGTAGCGCCCCGGCTGTCTAACAGACGCCAAATGCGGAACAAAAACTTTTTAACTGGCGCTATCGTATACTATTGTAAGTGCACGGCGGCGCCCCGGCCGTCGATCCGACGCCGGAAACGCGGAAACGAAAAACTTTGCGAAACTTGCAAACCGGCACCACCGCGCACTATCAACCCGGATCGGGTCATTAACCTAGCTACTAGCAAACTAGAAGATGGGAAGAGAGATGTTATACCAAGCGATCCGTGTCCTTCGGTCTCCACTCTGATCTCCTCGCGGAATCTCCGGTCGTCGCCTCCTCGTCGGAAAAGGCACCACGTCGCCGGATTCTTTTACGGGCTCCCACCTCTGGACCGAGACAACTCGGGCGCGAAGTTAGCTAGCCGATGCGTCCAAGGAATGCTGTAGACTAGTGTAGAAACCATTGTCTCATTTGGGTGAAGTTGCCTTTGGTGATGGAGGAATGAACAAGATATGAACTTGGGAATTTTGGTGGCAAGCTAAAATGAAATGAATGATAATTTTCCCACATGAGAAATGAACTCCCTCTCATCCTCACTAATGAAGTGGCCGGCCCCTAATTGGAATGAGGAGGGAATCAAAAAGGGAGGTGAGTGTAGGAGAGAAAAAATGGTAACCCTAAGCCAAATCAAATCCAATCACACACCATCATAATAAATGCAAGTGATAAGAAGGAAAAAGAATCTCATGATGAATAACTATCATGAAGCCACACATATGCATGAAAACCCCACCACAATGAGTTATTTGCAAACATGCAAATAACCCCCTCTATCGGAAAAGTCCGGCCGTGAAGGAACAAAGGAAAACTAGCCGGAACGGAATGCAAACTGGCAACTTCAGAAAACTGATCCTGTAATAAATTATAGGAAAACCCCGCGACTGCATATACATGCCCGCATTTGTATTCCCACTGAATACAAATGCAAAGAGACAAAATCTACACTGTACAATACTAGGATCCGGCTTAAACCAAAGCCCGCTAGTATTATCCGTCCGATCATGATCCGTGCAATACCGCACGTATCTGATCGAACCCTGCCATATCTCCATACGGCCTCTACAGCGTTTCGCCCGAAACTTGAGAAACTGGTCTGTGGGGGACTCTAAAGACTCGTCAACACCTTGGTTGTGGATTTAACCACTAGCATGTTAGAGGTATTAGCCAATACGTAACGGGCTACCAGGTACTGACCAAAAGGGACGTCGATGAGCGAACTCATCCTGACACCCTACTGAGCCTGTCAGTGACAATATCCGTACAGTCCGGTCCGTTCGTCTATGAGCATCGCATGGCGGGCCTAGGGGTTGGTAAAAGTCATACCCCCAAAAGCGGTACAGGTCGTGTCGGAGTGTAGCCCGGAACACCCTGAGATACTACTGGAATACCTACCAGTAAATCTCCTGCCTTGGCCAAGGACTTTTCATGTACTGGCTCTCCTAGACACAGCGCGACCTCACCCCCAATACCGGGAGAGACGAACCCCTGCAGATCCGCTCACTGCCTCCATGTGGCTCGGGACTGTACCCAACTAAAACCTGTTTGCACGTCTCCTTTGAGTGTGGTAGGGTAGTAATCAAAGCACAGTGGGAACTCATACGAGACAAATGACGATCTCAGGTCGATGAACTAACCTGTACACATGTCACCCGGGAACTGCTATCTGACGTCAGGTATAATACCAACTAGCAGGTTCCCGGCGAGTCCTGTCCGGTGTACTCATAACCCAATGAGCACCTGTATACATCTTGGGTGAACCAACTGACACCAGTGGCTTGTGAGACCGGCCACCGCCCCTCGTCGGGGTCTCGACTGTATACACTAGTCTACTCTGGAGAATCGATGCCCTGTCTCGAAACTCCCACGACTAGGGACCTTTTAAGGATGTGCTTATAGACCCCAGCTCCCACGTATATGATCGCCCTCATACTGCTGGTAGTCAAGCAAGAATCCTAGGGGCTCTATCAACGTGCAATAGCGACCTGTAAGGTCACCTAAAGCAGTACACGATGATAAAGATAAACCAAATAGCATACTATCATCTTGAGTAAGACTATCCTACTAGGACAGGTCCTCCCTCAATCATTGCAATCACGTGCCTGTGATCCAATAATTGACTCTGAGGGCACTATCTCCAACAATCTCCCACTTTCACTCGAGGCTAATTATTGCGATGTCGCATACTCACAGCCCGTGTGATACCGAACACCCAACTCCTCTACTAGTCAGTCTCACAAAGCTCGTTTGCGAAACTATTGCGTTCGAGGAATAGCCTCAGTGAGTGGATCCGCTATGGTGTTTCTTTCTATGTCTCTATTTATCTCAAGTTCGCGGCGAAAAGTGCAATACCTGTCTTAGAATGTGTCTGGATGTCTGATGGGACCTAGCTCATAAATGAACTCCAAATCTAAACTCCTTAGACTGTATCGTCAACTGAACTTAATCAGTATCCTGCGCCATCCTTCCCTCAGTATCCACCTGGACCACCTATCCAAAATACTGCCCCTCGTCAGAGGTAAAACTATAACTCTAACAGTCACTCTGTCATCCAGGTCACCTTGGAAGCCTGGAATGATAACCGTCTCCCGAAGAAGGCTGCCGTTATCATATCCCTAGAACATTCACTTATGTTCTAAAACTGCTTCCGATCGTTTCTCCAGGATTGGATCAATATCAACTTATTGCACCTACTGCAAGAACAACATCTGGTGTGGTACTTGACATCTCATGATTGACTCAATTGCCTAAGCAGGTGATCTTCCAATCATGCACATCCCTCTCCCCTTTAGTCTGTAAGACACCTTTAGAGAGGGTGACTCCATCACCTGCAGGTACACTACCGTGCCAGGAGTCGTCCATTCTAAATACTCTTAGAATGTTGTCTAAGTACCCTGATTGGGAAACCACCCAAATCTAGATCTAAAACCATAGATCTAGTAACCAGAATGCACGATATAAGATCCAATTCTCATGTGGAGAAACTACTGTGTGACAACCAAAGTATAACTGATCGTAGTATAGGAATATCACTTCCTACCTGTATATGTCATCAAATACCAGGACATCACACCCTACTACCTTCTTAACAGATCCATCCCCTATTCTGATGAAGTCAAACCTATGACTGTCACATCAGAAATAGATGATCTATCTCCGCTATATCTGTTTAGTCTATAAATAGACATAAGCCACTTGTCCACCAATGCTTCCGCTGCTCCCGCTGACTACGACAACCCTCTGGCAGAGTCATATAGACGTACACTTCTAAAGCTAGTTCAGAACGACGCTATACTCATCCTCCTGCCGGGTCTCACAGCCTGGAACAACAGTAGCGGCAAGTCTGGGTAAACAAGAACCTCCCTGTCACCGTCCTTGAGCATACCGAAGTACCTCTCGAGCGCCTGAGGTTACCCACTTTATCTGCGGAGTGGCTAATGGAATGTCAAACTAGATTGAATCTTTAGGTTCTTATCAAATCTTCAGTAATCGTTTGCGGTTCTGGAATACTTCCAATTCTACCATACTCCCACTACTGTTTTCTGAAAAAATCCATTTTTATTAAAACCGTGGCGAGTCAAGAACAATATCACTATTGATCTTCCAGATGGTAGAAAATCAACCCTCGTCATAGCCCGGGTCATCCCACAAACAGCCATTACAGAAACGTGCCTTGAGTTATTCGGAGTCTGGTTTTAAGCATAAGCCGGACAACTCCCCGTATCTTAACAATGTCAAGATATGAACTGTTCTATATCCATTACAGAAACAGAGGCACTGATTTAATTGAACCAGATTCAAATCATGCAGCTGTCTCCAGTGCATGTCAACTAAATGGAAAGAGGCCGATCAGCATTACTCAACTTAGGAGTACTTCCAATTATGAGTAACCTGAAAGAGAAGCAAGTTCTCTTAATCATTACTATCAACTGTATACCATACACAAGTATCTACATCTTCGATCAGTTTGAAGAATCCCGATACTTGCAATATCTGGTTCTCTACTTTACTCTTATACCTATAACTTCTCAAAACTTGGACCTTGTATTTCTGTGAAACACATGTCTAAGAACTAGAGAAGTCATAAGTAAAAAGAATATAGTACAAGGACTAACCCCTCTGTCCTAATGGACACTGGACAATATACAATACTCTGTATAAGTCCCCTGAGTCTAGTTACTCATTTACTGTGTGTCGTAAGTTGAAAACTGTACTTATGGTTAAGAAGAATTACACCGATGTTCAATGCTCCTTACCTAACCATCCACTGATATAGGTAAATGTCATAGACATAATTTCAAAAAAAGTATACCTCACTCTATAAAAATAGACGTACAGATATATCAATTTGAAATTGGTGCATAACAACGGATATTCAAAACCAAATATTTGTCGTCCGGCAAACAACTCAGGTGACTTCCTCAAATATCACCAATTACAACGAATTCTGATATAATGAGGATGATCACCTAATTCCCAATAACTTACTCCCACTCATCATCTGTAAAACCATACAGATGTGAGAATCAAACCTGGTAAATACATACCCTGGAGCAAGTGTTTAATCGGGAAATCAGTTTTCTATTAACCGTACACAGTGAAACTGAAACATTGAAATGTTTCGATGGGGTATCCGGGTATTCCTAGTAATGCCTCTTCCATTATCCAGATTCACAACTGTAACCGTGTAATTCTTTGCCATCTCTCCAAATCCCTTTATATGTCTTTAGTCATTACCTTCTGTACAACCCTTTAGGCCAAATGGTTTTCTTCCTTCCCTACCGTTCGGCACCAGCCTATGATTTGGAAGAAAACTATCCAATAAGCATAATGGGTGTACTGTCCTAATCCTAGGAGCACTTGCAATGCGAGAGAAGGTGAAGATAAAAGAAAACCGAATAAACCTTATTCCTATTTCTCCTGAACCAGAATCCATCCCCGAACTGGAACGAGTTCCTTTCGAGTTCGTATATAACCATACGATGGAGTATCCAATAAACTATGGATCTTCGTAGTGATACGGAGTGTCCTGGAGAAATACAAAGGTGATTTAGGATTGGCGAAGAAATATTTGGTTTGGTCGTGAATAGCAGTCGTAATTTACTTTGCCCTCTTACTAATCCCTTTCTTTGTCTTAACTTAATACCTTCTGTACACCGTTTAGGCTAATTGGTTTTCTTCATTCCCTACCGTTCGGCACCAGCCTAAGGTTTGGAAGAAGACTATCCAATTTGCGTAATAGGTGTACTATATCCTAAACCAAGGAGCACTCGCAACCTGAGAGAAGGTAGAAGGAAAAGACAACTGAATAGTCCTATTCGTTTTCTCCAGAACCGGAAACCATCCTCGAATAAATTCCTTCGAGTTCGTATATAACCATACGATGGTTTTGTCCAATGGAAGTGGACGTTCGTAGTAATACGGAGTGTCCTAGAGAAAAGGGTAAAAGTAGGAGCGGCAAAGAGGTTTGCAACTCTGACAATCCAAAAGCCAGTGTTCAAGAAGGTTCGGTTAATTTTGGTCACTGAGTCATAGTCTAGGGTCGGGTCAATGGTCGCTGCCAAAGAGAGAGAGAAAAGAAACACTCAGCATGCACTCTAACCTAGATCAGAATGGTTATCACTTTATCTAATCAGGAAACCTCCCACTGTACCGTCAAATTCTTCCCCAAACCTGAAAGAAGAATTAGTCGGGATCACCCGAGGAGTAAACCAACTCATCAGTGGGAATCGGGATCCAACTATCATCACATGATAACGTGACGGAATCCGCTCACGTTATCACACTCCATAAGGTATGCGCATATCTGGCAAGTTTCAGTTTCTTTAGAAACTCCCGATGTGATTTTTGCTCCATGCTCTTATGACCTTGACGAAGGCCAACAAATCATAAGTCACATGTCAAGTTCTACCTGTCATTGTCCAGGTTAATTTGAACCCACCCGTACAAGCCCTTGACGAAGGCCAACAATGCTATACGACTGTCCTAAACCAACGCATCTATCTATGCAGCAGAAAGGTAACAAGCAGCTACCATACACTATGCCTTGACGAAGGCCAACAAACATAGCATGAATACTACGTGCTACCCGTCTGAAACGACGGAGGGCTACGAATGGTTTCTGGCGAAAACCTTTAACGTAATGAACTTGATATCGTTGAAGGAACCGGATAGCTTTTTAGAAAAATATAGTAACGAAAACCTTTGCTAAAGAGGTCACTCCCGGTGAAGGGATCTCGGGTCTTTCCCCGTAGAATGAAGTGCAGGATATTCCAACTGAATACCACGATGCAAAGCAAAAGTAATCGGCTATAGTGAAGTTATTGCCCTGACGCAAACTTCTGTCCAAGGGGTCACTCCCGGTGAAGGGATCTTGGCCCTTGCCTCGTCGACAGAGGAGCAGGATATTCCAACTGAATACCACGATGCAAAACAAAAGAGAACGCCCTTGCAATAACAGCTTTTTTGAAAAAGTGTTCCAACAACATCAGAATAGGTTTGTTTATCTTGCATTGATCCGAATCAACGCAGTCCCATCAATTGATCACACCAATAAAGAACGAAAATAATGACGTACGTATATGCCATCCGCATTCGCCACTGGGTCCCGTCATCACCCGTTAGGTTAGTTAACTAACGACAGAGCGGGGACTGGACTAGCGCGGATGCAAAACATATATAACATCTACTAGTATATATATTAATATATAATATCGCTCAAGGCGTGATAAAAAATGCAACATCACAGAAATGTAATAAGCATCACAGAACAATACAGATATCTAGGATCCCCGGGTTTCACAGAGCCACTACTGAAACCCGACGTTCCCCTGGTCGTGTGGATAGCCTGTGCAATGAAATCCTAGACCCCTACGGGCGCGGCGGCAGCCCCCTTCAGCAACGTGAATGGACCACCCAGCACTTCACGAAATCCGGTAACTTGGGCACCCCTCCTGGGTCAACCTGTACCCCCTACGAGTGCGGTGAATAGCCCGCCAATTCTAGAGTGAAGCCCCCTCCGTCTCAATGCTATGAGATGCGGGCCCGTTGCCCTCTAGAACCCGGCTATCCGTGCACCCCACCTTGGGGTAAACCTAGTACAGAAAGTTAAATATACATACAACGGGTACATCGATCTCGACCCGGTCGTGCCCCAAAAGAATAATACAAACAGGCAGTGACGGCAGTCCACATGTCGGACGCTCGCCCCGCAATATCAAATGTACATATAGAACAAAACTGTACTAATATTGCATCCAGGCTATCCCCCACGACCAATCCGCAACATCACAGCACAACACAGAACATCAACGTAAATGTCACGTTCGCAAATCCGTCTAAAAGGGTTATAGTAGTTAGACAGGATTTACCGATCAAATGACATTTACGGTCGCGGATATAATGTAAATACTGTGAACTAACATGTTTAAAATTTTTGATCGATCAAATTTATCGAAGTGGGCCCCAAGCAGTACTGTAGCTCTCACAGAAAATCTGGGCCCAAAAAGAATATCCCAAAACCTCTATTTCTAACCCATAAGCCTACTGGAAAATTTTGGTACAATGAGGACACTTTCCCACCGCGGAACCGCTGCCAACCAAGGGGTTTGGCCGCGTTTCCGTGGTCGTACTAACGAATCGCTGCATTGAATTTTCCCAGAATTCTTAGAATTTCCTGCATGTGTTTCTGCAATGACCTGAAAAAATTTTAGAGCCCAAAAAATTTCGACAGAAACCTGATGCACAATGTCGGGACCCGGTTCTTGCTCACGGAGCAAAGTGCCACACGGAACAAAGTGCCACACCAAGTGTCGTGTTAAGTGGGCGGGGGCCACCTCTTGAATCCGTGGGGGCCACCTCTTGAATCCGTGGGACCCACTGCAGAACAATGGGGACTCTCCGGAATACATTCCGAAAGAGGGCAGATCTGCACTATAAATGGAATGATACCACTCTTCAATACAGAGGCGCCTTTTAAGTGAACCGGAACTACAGGAGCTTGAGAACTCCGTAGTTAAGCGTGCTCGGGCCAGGGAAGTCTTGGGATGGGTGACCTCCTGGGAAGTGGCCCCTGGTCGGGTCCGGTTCGCTCTAAAGGGAAAAACCGTGCGGTTTCGGCCAGAGCGGACAATACTCTCTGTATTGAAGATGGGGCGTGACACACATGAAATACGTTTTTGGGATTTTTGTTCGATCGAGTCTTTAAACATACTAGAGCAAGCTAGGCAAGGTTAATGGCGTGGCTTTGATACCAATGTAAGTGCACGGCGGCGCCCCGGCCGTCGATCCGACGCAGGAAACGCGGAAACGAAAAACTTTGCGAAACTTGCAAACCGGCACCACCGCGCACTATCAACCCGGATCGGGCCATTAACCGAGCTACTAGCAGACTAGAAGATGGGAAGAGAGATGTTATACCAAGCGATCCGTGTCCTTCGGTCTTCGTCTCCACTCCGATCTCCTCACGGAATCTCCGGTCGTCGCCTCCTCATCGGAAAGGGCACCACGTCACCGGATTCTTTTACGGGCACCCACCTCTGGACCGAGGCAACTCGGGCGCAAAGTTAGCTAGCCGACGCGTCCAAGGAATGCTGTAGACTAGTGTAGAAACCATTGTCTCATTTGGGTGAAGTTGCCTTTAGTGATGGAGGAATGAACAAGATATGAACTTGGGAATTTTGGTGGCAAGCTAAAATGAAATGAATGATAATTTTCCCACATGAGAAATGAACTCCCTCTCATCCTCACTCATGAAGTGGCTGGCCCCTAATTGGAATGAGGAGGGAATAAAAAAGGAAGGTGAGTGTAGGAGAGAAAAAATGGTAACCCTAAGCCAAATCAAATCCAATCACACACCATCACAATAAATGCAAGTGATAAGAAGGAAAAAGAATCTCATGATGAATAACTATCATGAAGTCACACATATGCATGAAAACCCCTCCACAATAAGTTATTTGGAAACATGCAAATAACCCCCTCCATCGGAAAAGTCCGGCCGTGAAGGAACAAAGGAAAACTGGCCGGAACGGAATGCAAACTGGCAACTTCAGAATACTGATCCTGTAATAAATTATAGGAAAACCCCGCGACTGCATATACATGCCCGCATTTGTATTTCCACTGAATACAAATGCAAAGAGACAAAATCTACACTGTACAATACTAGGATCCGGCTTAAACCAAAGCCCGCTAGTATTATCCGTCCGATCATGATCCGTGCAATACCGCACGTATCTGATCGAACCCTGACATATCTCCATACGGCCTCTACAGCGTTTCGCCCGAAACTTGAGAAACTAGTCTGTGGGGGACTCTAAAGACTCGTCAACACCTTGGTTGTAGATTTAACCACTAGCATGTTAGAGGTATTAGCCAATACGTAACGGGCTACCAGGTACTGACCAAAAGGGACGTCGATGAGCGAACTCATCCTGACACCCTACTGAGCCTGTCAGTGACAATATCCGTACAGTCCGGTCCGTTCGTCTATGAGCATCGCATGGCGGGCCTAGGGGTTGGTAAAAGTCATACCCCCAAAAGCGGTACAGGTCGTGTCGGAGTGTAGCCCGGAACACCCTGAGATACTACTGGAATACCTACCAGTAAATCTCCTGCCTTGGCCAAGGACTTTTCATGTACTGGCTCTCCTAGACACAGCGCGACCTCACCCCCAATACCGGGAGAGACGAACCCCTGCAGATCCGCTCACTGCCTCCATGTGGCTCGGGACTGTACCCAACTAAAACCTGTTTGCACGTCTCCTTTGAGTGTGGTAGGGTAGTAATCAAAGCACAGTGGGAACTCATACGAGACAAATGACGATCTCAGGTCGATGAACTAACCTGTACACATGTCACCCGGGAACTGCTATCTGACGTCAGGTATAATACCAACTAGCAGGTTCCCGGCGAGTCCTGTCCGGTGTACTCATAACCCAATGAGCACCTGTATACATCTTGGGTGAACCAACTGACACCAGTGGCTTGTGAGACCGGCCACCGCCCCTCGTCGGGGTCTCGACTGTATACACTAGTCTACTCTGGAGAATCGATGCCCTGTCTCGAAACTCCCACGACTAGGGACCTTTTAAGGATGTGCTTATAGACCCCAGCTCCCACGTATATGATCGCCCTCATACTGCTGGTAGTCAAGCAAGAATCCTAGGGGCTCTATCAACGTGCAATAGCGACCTGTAAGGTCACCTAAAGCAGTACACGATGATAAAAATAAACCAGATAGCATACTATCATCTTGAGTAAGACTGTCCTACTTGGACAGGTCCTCCCTCAGTCATTGCAATCACGTGCCTGTGATCCAATAATTGACTCTGAGGGCACTATCTCCAACAACTATAACCTGGATCTGCCATTATTGCTAAACTAACAAACTACAAAGAGGGTAGAAACGTTATACCGAACGATCCGAGTCCTTCGTTCTTTAACCATCATCCCAAGCTTGGTTGCGGCTGCTCCGATCTCGTCGATCTCCGATCTGCTCGTCTAGGTGGCACCACATCAACGGATCTTTAAACGGGCTCCCGCCTCTGACTCGAGGCAACTCGGTCGTCAAGTTTGCTAAAAGAGACGACCAATATTGATGTAGAGAATTAGTAGAATACTTTGTCTCACTTCGTCCAAAGCCGTGGACGGACGGTTAATGAAGTTGCCACTCGAAATGAAATGGAATGAGAAATGAGTTATCAAATTTCCATACATCCAAAACTATAGTCTTTTTAATCAAAATCAATCTCTCTCACTCTCTCTCTCTCAAGGGGGCCGGCCATAATATAAGAGGGGGGTGAGTGTAGGAACCAAGTGGTGAAAATAAGGATGAAGAAATATCCTAAGGTTAACAAGAAACATTAATGCTAAAGGATGAGTCACAATAACACATCATCAAGTCATTAATGCAACAATTAATACCATGATGAGTCACTAAGCCACCTCACCATCTAGAAGCTTCCAGAAGCACGACTCACCCTCATGACTCACCCGAGTGACGGAAAGATGAATCCGCATTTAACCGAATGTCAAATACGGAAACTGGAAACTGGCAATTTCCAAAAGCGACCCCGAAACGAATTTCACGATAATCCCGTAACTGTATAAATATACCCGCATTTGTATTACGACCGAATACAAATGCAACTGAGACAAAGATATTATATCTACTCAATATAATACTCGGATCCGGCTTAAACCAAAGCCCACCAGTATTATCTGCCCGAAATATGACACGTGCGTAAGCGCACGTGCATTTTCCGAACCCTGCCATAAAACCATATGGCCTCTACAATGTTTCGCCCGAACTTGGGAAACTATCTGTAGGGGACTCTAATGACTCGTCAGTACCCTGGCAGTGGGTTTAACCACAAGCCGTCAGCGGCACTAGCTGTGCGTAACGGCTGCCCATGGACTGATCTCAAGGGATGCCGATGAGCGAACTCATCCGGAAACCCTACTGAGCCTAACAGTGACAATGTATATACAGTCCGGTCCGTTCTTCTATGAGTATCGCATATCGGCCTAGGGGGCTGGTAACGTCAGACCACCAAAAGCAGTATAAGTCGTGTCGGAGTGTAGCCTAAAAACACCCTGAGATACTACTGGAGTACCTACCAATAAATCTCCTGCCACGGCCATGGGCTTTGTGTAATGGCTCTCCTAGACACAGCACGATCTCACCCCCAATACCGGGAGAGACGAATCCCCTGCCGATCCGCTCACGTGCCTCCATATGGCTCGGGACTGTACCCAAAAGCTACCTGTTTGCACGACTCCTTTGAGCCGTGGTAGGGTAGAAATCAAAGCACAGTGGGAACTCACACGAGACAAATGACGACCTCAGGTCGATGAACTAACCTGTATACATGTCACCAGGGAACTGTTATCTGACGATATGTATAATACCAACTAGCAGGTTCCCGACGAGTCCTGTCCGGTGTACTCATAACCCAATGAGCACCTGTATACATCTTAGGTGATCCAACTGACACCAGTGGCTTGTGATACCGGCCACCTCCCCTCATCGGGGTCTCGACTGTATACACTAGTCTACTCCGGAGTATCGATGCCCTGTCTCGAAACTCCCATGACTAGGGACCACAATTAAGGATATGCGTATAAACCACCCAACTCTCACGTATATGATCGCCATCATACTGTTGGAAGTAAAGCAAGATCCTAAGGGCTCTATCAAAGTGTAACAGTGATCAGTCACTTGAACCTGTACACGACTGATAAAGGCAAACCAGATAGCATACTATTATCTCGAGTAAGACTGTCCTACCGGTATAGGTCCTCCGCAATCATTGCAATCACGTGCCTGCGATCCAATAACTGACTTTGAGGGCACTATATCCAACAATCTCCCACTTGCACTTAAGGCTAATTATTGCGATGTCGACTACTCACAGCCCGTGTGAAACCGAACACCCAACTCCTCTACTAATCTGTTTCACAAAGCTCGTTCGTAAAACTATTGTGTTCGAGAAATAGCCTCAGTGAGTGGATCCGCCCCGATGTTTCTTTCTATGTCTCTCTTAATCTCAAGTTCGCGGAGAAAGCCATCTCCCGAATTGAGTAATACCTGTCTTAGAATATGTCTGGATATCTGATGGGACCTATTTCATAAATGAACTCCAAATCTAAACTTCTTAGACTGTATCGATAACTGAACCTAATCAGTATCCAGCACCATGCCTCCCACAGTATCCTCTTGGACCACCTGTCCATAATACTGTCCCTCGTCAGAGGGAAAACTATAACTCTGACAATCTCTCTGTCATCCATGTCACCTTTGAAGCCTGGAATGATAACCGTCTCCCGAAGGAGGCTGCCGTCATCAAATCCGTAGAACATGCACTTATGTTCTAAAACTGCTTCTATATGTTTCTCCAGGATTGGATTAATACAAACTTATTGCATCTAGTGCAAAAACAACTTCTGGTGTGGTACTTGACATCTCACGATTGACTCAATTGCCTAATCAAGTGATCTGCCAATCATGCACATCCCTCTCCCCTTTAGTCTGTAAGATACCTTTAGAGAGGGTGACTCCATCACCTGCAGGTACACCACCATGCCAGAAGTCATGTATTCTAAAAACTATCAGAATACTGTCAAAGTACCCACATTAGGAAACTACCCAAATCTAGATCTAAAACCATAGATCTAGAAACCAGAATGTCAGATATTATATCCATATCCTGTCGGGAGAAACAACTGTGTGACGACCACAGTACAACCGATCGTAGTATAGGAATTTTACTTCCTACTCTGTGTACGTCATCAAAATACCATGACATCACACCCTACTACCTTCTTAACAGATCCATCCCCTATTCTGATGAAGTCAAACCTATGACTGTCACATCAAAATTAGATGATCTATCTCCGCTATATCTGCTCTAGTCTATAAATAGACATAAGCTACTTGCCCACTATGCTTCCGCTGCTCCCACTGACCACAACAACCCTCTGGCAGAATAATATATACGTGCACTTCTAAAGCGAGTTTAGAACGACGCTATACTTAACCTCCTGCCGGGTCTCATAGCCTGGAACAACAGTAGTGTCAAGTCTGGGTAGATAAGAACCTCCCTGTCACCGTCCTTGAGGCTACCGGAGTACCTCTCGGGTGTCTGAGGTTACCCACCATATCTGCGGAGTGGCTAATGGAATGTCAAACCTGATTGAATCTTTAGGTCCTATTAAACTTTCCGTAATCGTTTGCGGTTCTGGAATCACTTCCAGTTCTACCATACTCCCACTACTGTTTTCTGAAAAAAAATCCATTTTACTAAAACTGTGGCGAGTCAAGAACAATATCACTATTGATCTTCCAAATGGTAGAAAGTCAACCATCGTCATAGCCAGGGTCAATCCACAAACATCCATTACAGAAACGTGCCCTGAGTTATCCAGAGTCTGGTTTTAAGCGTAAGCCGGACAACTCCCCGTACCTTAACATCGTTAAGGTATGAACCATTCTATATCCAATATAGAAACTTTGGCACTTATTTAATTGGAACCAGATTCAAATCATGCAGCTGTCTCCAGTGCATATCAACTTAATGGAGAGAGGCTAATCAGTATTACTCAACTTAGGAATCCATCCAATTATGAGTAACCTGAAAGAGAAACAAGTTTCTCAAAACCATTACTATCAACTGAATACCAATCACAAGAATCTACATCTTCGATCTCTTTGAAGAATCCCGATACTTGTGACACCTGGTTCTCTACTTTATTCTTATACCCACAACTTCTCAAAACTTAGACCTTGTATTTCTACGAAACACTTGTCTAAAAACTAGAGAAGTCACAAGTAAGCAGAACATAGTACGAGGACCTACCCCTTTGTCCTGATGGACACTTGGACAACATACAATACTCTGTATAAGTCCGCTGAGTTGAATAACTCAAAACCTGTGCATCGTAGGTTGAAAACTGTACCCAGGCGATTTCCTCAAATATCACCAATTACAACGAATTCCGATATAATGAGGATGATCACATAATTCCCAATAACTTACTCCTACTCATCATCTGTAAAACCATACAGATATGAGAATGAAACCTGGTAAATACATACCCTGGAGTAAGTATCTAATCGGGAAAACAGTTTTCCTTTAACAATGCACTGAAACATGAAAAATGTTTCGTAGGGTTATCCTGGTATTCATAGTAATGCCTCTTCCATAATCCAATTCATGACTATAACCGTATATTTTATTGTCATCTCTCCAAATCCCTTTATTTGTCTTTAGTTATTACCTTCTGTACACCATCGTTA
The DNA here is from genome assembly GCA_030015575.1 of Agapanthus africanus. Taxonomy (NCBI): domain Eukaryota; kingdom Viridiplantae; phylum Streptophyta; class Magnoliopsida; order Asparagales; family Amaryllidaceae; genus Agapanthus; species Agapanthus africanus. The sequence continues at coordinate 523,611,760 of JASDDO010000031.1, forward strand.
GGCTAAATGGTTTTCTTCCTTCCCAACCGTTCGGCACCAGCCTATGGTTTGGAAGAAGACTATCCAGCAAGCATAATGGGTGTACCCTCCTAAACCAAGGAGTACTCGCAACTTGAGAGAAGGTGATGACAAAAGACAACTGAATAATACCTTATTCTTTTAAAGGTGAAATAGGAGTGGCGACGAAGTACTCGGTTTGGTCGTGAATGATAACAGTCGCAATTTACTTTGCCCTCTTTTTAATCCCTTTATTTTGTCTTTAGTTATTTCCTTCTGCACACCCTACTTAGGCTAATTGGTTTTCTTCATTCCCTACCTTTCGGCACCTGCCTATGGTTTGGAAGAAGACTATCCAATAAGCGTAATAGGTGTACTCTCCTAAACCAAGGAGCCATCGCAACCTGAGAGAATGTGATAATAAAAGACAACTGAATAAACCAATTCTATTTCTCCTGAACCTGGATCCATCCTCGAAGAAGTCCCTTCGAGTTCGTATATAACCATACGATGGATCTATCCAATGGAAGTGGATGTCCGTAGTAATACGGGGTGTTCTGAGAAATGCAAAGGGTAAAAGAAAGAGTGGCAATGACTTATGCAACTCAGACAATCCAAAAGCCAGTATTTTAAGAAGGTTCGGTCTACTTGGTCACTGAGTCATAGTCTAGAGTCGGTCAAAGGTCGCTGCCAAAGAGAGAGAAAAGAAACACTCTGCATGCACTCTAACCTAGATCAGAATGGTTATCACTTTATCTAATCCGGAAACCTCCCACTGTACTGTCAAATTCTCCTCCAAACCTAAAAGAAGAATCAATCAGGATCACCCGAAGAGTAAACCAACTCATCAGTGGGAATCGGGATCCAACTCTCATTGCATCATAACGTGACGGAATCCACTCACGTTACTCACACTCCAGAAGGTATGCGCATACTTGGCAAGTTTCAGTTTCTTTAGAAACTCCCGATATGATTTTTGCCCCATGCTCTTATGACCTTGGCTTTGGTCAAAATGTCATAAGTCACATGCCAAGTTCTACCCGTCACTATCTTGTCAATTTGAACCCATCCGTACATGCCCCTGACTTTGGCCAATCGGCAGAACGACTGTCCCAAATCAACTCATCTATCTATGCAACAAATGAATACCCAGCAGCTACCAAACATTATGCCTTAACTTTAGCTAAAATGCATAGCTTGAATACTACTGAATACCTAAAAGAAATGACGGAGGGCTACGGCTGGTTTTTAGCGAAAAAACCTTTAACGTAACGAACTTGATATCGCTGAAGGAACATGATAGCTTTTTATAAAAATATAGTGGCGAAAACCTTTGCTAAAGAGGTCACTCCCAGTGAAGGGATCTCGGCTCTTTCCTCGTGGAATGAGGTGCAAGATATTCCAACGGAATACCGCGATGCAAAGCAACATGTAATCGACTATAGTGAAATTATTACCCTGACGCAAACTTCTGCCCAAGGGGTCATTCCCGGTGAAGGGATATCGGCCCTTGCCTCGTCGAATGAGGTGCAGGATATTCCAACCGAATACCGCTATACAGAACAAAAGGAATCGTCTTTGTAATAACACTTTTTAAAATTGTTCCAACAACTGCCAAATAGGTTTGTTTTCCTTTGAATTGATCAGAATCAACACAGTCCGATCAATTAATCACACCAGAAAAGAACGAAAATAAAATGTACGTATATGCCTTCCGCATTCGTCACTGGGTCCCGTCATCAGCCGTTAGGTTACTTAACTAACGACAGAGCGGGGACTGAACTAGCGCGGGTGCAAAACATATACAACATCTAATAGTATATATACCAATATACAATAATCGCTCCAGGCGTGATAATATGCAACATTACAGAAAAGTAATAAGCATCACAGAACAATACAGATAATCTGTGGTCCCCGAGTTTCACAGAGCCGCTGCTGAAACCCGACGTTCCCCTGGTCGTATGGATAGCCTGTGCAATGAAACCTAGACCCCTACGGGTGCGGCAAGTTACCCGCCAAAAACCTTAAGCGAGGCAGCCCCCTACAGCAAAGTGAATGGACCACCCTGCACTTCACGGAATCCGGTAGCTTGAGCACCCCTCCTTGGGTCAACCTGTACCCCCTACGAGTGCGGCGAATTGTCTGCCAATTCCAGAGTGAGGCCCCTCTACCTCTCAAAGCCATAAGATGCGGACCCGTTGCCCTCCAGAACCCGGCTATCTTGGCACTCCGTCGCGAGGTAAAACCTAGTACATAAATGAAAAATATGTACAACGGGTACATCGACCTCAACCCAGTCGTGCCCCAAAAGAATATTATACAACAGGCAGTGACGGCAGTCCACATGTTGGACGCTCGCCCCGCAATATCAAATGTACAAATAAATCCAAACTGCACTACCATTGCACACTGCTATCCACCACGACAAATTCGCAACAACACAGCACAACACAGAACATCAACGTGAATGTCACGTTCGCAAACCCGTCTAAAAGAACTATAACAATCAGACGCGGTTAACCGATGAAATGGCATTCACGGTCAGAGATATAATGTAAGCACTATAAACTAACATGTTTAAATTTCGATCGACTAAATATCACGAAGTGGGCCCTACGTACATCTGTTGTACAGTAACAAAATCTGGGCCCAAAAGAATATTACCAAAAACCACAATTTACCCAAGAGAAGCAACTGTACAAATTTGGACAATGATCCCAAAGATTGGCCGTGGATGCGCGGTCAAACCCTAGGTTTAACCGCGATTCCATGGCGGTCTTGAAGGGTCACGTGACCAAATTTCTACCATGTGCTTAGAAAAGCCTGCTGAATTTTCTGTGATGTGTAAAATTATTTTTAGAACCATTTTAAAATCGACAGAAACTCAGAACTGAAAAGTTGTAGTTTTTGATATTCGGTCCGATCGATGTTTTAAACGCGTTAGCACAAGTTAGTAAAGCATAATGGTGAGGCTCTGATACCACTGTAAGTCTACGGTAGCGCCCCGGCTGTCTAACAGACGCCAAATGCGGAACAAAAACTTTTTAACTGGCGCTATCGTATACTATAACCCGGATCTGCCATTATTGCTAAACTACCAAACTACAAAGTGGGTAGAAAGGTTATACCGAATGATCCGAGTCCTTCGTTCTTTAACCATCATCCCACGCTTGGTTGCGGCTGCTCCGATCTCGTCGATCTCCGATCTGCTCGTCCAGGTGGCACCACGTCAACGGATCTTTAAACGAGCTCCCGCCTCTGACTCGAGGCAACTCGGTCGTCAAGTTTACTAAAAGAGACGACCAAGATTGATGTAGAGAATGAGTAGAATACTTTGTCTCACTTCATCCAAAGCCGTGGACGAACGGTTAATGAAGTTTCCACTCGAAATGAAATGGAATGAGAAATGAGTTATCAAATTTCCATACATCTAAAACCATGGTCTTTTTAATCAAAATCAATCTATCTCACTCTCTCTCTCAAGGGGGCCGGCCATAATATAAGAGGGGGGGTGAGTGTAGGAACCAAGTGGTGACAATAAGGATGAAGAAATATCCTAAGATTAACAAGAAACATTAATGCTAAAGGATGAGTCACAATAACACATCATCAAGCCATTAATGCAACAATTAATACCATGATGAGTCACTAAGCCAGCTCACCATCTAGAGGCTTCCAGAAGCACGACTCACCCTCATGACTCACCCGAGTGACGGAAAGATAAATCCGCATTTAACCGAATGTCAAATACGGAAACTGGAAATTGACAACTTCCAAAAGCGATCCCGAAACGAATTTCAGGATAACCCTTAACTGTATAAATATACCCGCATTTGTATTACGACCGAATACAAATGCAACTGAGACAAAGATATTATATCTACTCAATATAATACTCGGATCCGGCTTAAACCAAAGCCCACCAGTATTATCTGCCCGAAATATGACACGTGCGTAAGCGCACGTGCATTTTCCGAACCCTGCCATAAAAGCATATGGCCTCTACAATGTTTCGCCCGAACTTGGGAAACTATCTGTAGGGGACTCTAATGACTCGTCAGTACCCTGGCAGTGGGTTTAACCACAAGCCGTCAGCGGCACTAGCTGTGCGTAACGGCTGCCCATGGACTGATCTCAAGGGATGCCGATGAGCGAACTCATCCGGAAACCCTACCGAGCCTAACAGTGACAATGTATATACAGTCCGGTCCGTTCTTCTATGAGTATCGCATATCGGCCTAGGGGCTGGTAACGTCAGACCCCCAAAAGCAGTATAAGTCGTGTCGGAGTGTAGCCTAAAAACACCCTGAGATACTACTGGAGCACCTACCAGTAAATCTCCTGCCACGGCCGTGGGCTTTGTGTAATGGCTCTCCTAGACACAGCACGATCTCACCCCCAATACCGGGAGAGACGAATCCCCTGCCGATCCGCTCACGTGCCTCCATATAGCTCGGGACTGTACCCAAAAGCTACCTGTTTGCACGACTCCTTTGAGCCGTGGTAGGGTAGAAATCAAAGCACAGTGGGAACTCACACGAGACAAATGACGACCTCAGGTCGATGAACTAACCTGTATACATGTCACCAGGGAACTGCTATCTGACGATATGTATAATACCAACTAGCAGGTTCCCGGCAAGTCCTGTCCGGTGTACTCATAACCCAATGAGCACCTGTATACATCTTAGGTGATCCAACTGACACCAGTGGCTTGTGAGACCGGCCACCTCCCCTCATCGGGGTCTCGACTGTATACACTAGTCTACTCCGGAGTATCGATGCCCTGTCTCGAAACTCCCATGACTAGGGACCACAATTAAGGATATGCGTATAAACCACCCAACTCTCACGTATATGATCGCCATCATACTGTTGGTAGTAAAGCAAGATCCTAAGGGCTCTATCAAAGTGTAACAGTGATCAGTCACCTGAACCTGTACATGACTGATAAAGGCAAACCAGATAGCATACTATCATCTCGAGTAAGACTGTCATACTGGTATAGGTCCTCCGCAATCATTGCAGTCACGTGCCTGGGATCCAATAATTGACTTTGAGGGCACTATATCCAACAGGTCGAAGTTGAAGGAGCCGTTATAACAGGCACCCGTGTGGAAGATACCCCTCGCTGTATGATGGAGGGATGGACTTTCTCTTGTCGAACCTTCATTTTCTTCAGTCGGCGAGCGTAGTCTTTGTCGATTATAGAGTCTTGGACTTTCCGCCAGATCCTGTGAATTTGGGAGGAGAGTCGTTGGTGGGACTGCTCCGGTTTGTCTGTATTATGGCTTCTGTAGGTGGGGGAGATTTCTTAAGCACCGCGGTTGGAGAGTTCTTTCACACCTTCCTAAGCAGATCAAAACTGTTCCCGGTTGGAACAGTAGCGTCGACTTCCACCATTGGAGCCGGCGTAGTGAATCCAGAGGGGGAGTTGCGCCCAGATTTTCTCACTCGGCGCCAGTGGCGACGTCGAGCGTGTCTTGCAGATAGGACCGCCTCAGTTTTGGAAGCGGCTGCGGCTTGCCCTTGGTTTTTTTGAGGAGCTCCAGCAATTGTCAGCTTATTAAAGACCGACGTCCTTCACAAGATTTGATTGTTGACGGTCAGCCTCTCGAAGACCGATCGCCTGAATGGTGAAGCACTTTTGACGGCTTCATTAGCCCCTTCGAGAATCATGGGCTTCTTTTCGGGCCCGCTTAACCTTTGGCCCAGCCTATTAAAAACTGAGACCCCCTTTTTGGACGGCTCGTTGAGAGGAGCCGTTGCGGTCGTCAGTCGGTAGAAGATTGATTTCTGGGAACATAGGGTTGCGGCGTTGGGGCACCGATGCTCATTTGTAGGAGCATGGTCCTGAAGAACAATCCAGTAGTGGCTTCTGTTACTTGCCCCACCGGTATTGAAAAAAAATAGAGGCCGCGTTGGGACCATAAGTCACTCCTCCAGTTAGGGCGGAGCAGGGTTTGCTGTTGCAGGTTGTGCAGTTGGAAACCAGTGATATTTTTCTTCTTCTTTCTGCACAGGTTCAAGACACCAAATCTTAATACCTCGAATCCAAGGGCAACCATAGCGAACCAAGATTTTGTTCACGAAACACGACACACGAAGTGTGAAGTGGAAAGAGGAAAAGGTCCCACTGGGCGTGCCAGAATCTGTTCACCGCTGGAAGACGGACCGGGACGTTAGGACGTCTGGTCTGAATTCTGGGAGCAGATGCTATTTGGACTTATCCGTCTACCTCTCTGAAAATGCCAAGTTGATTTATAGCACCGTATATCGGAGGTTTGGACGGATGCGACCATTGTAGCAGACTTTATCAGATTCCTCCGCATTTGTGAGGGGTTTTTTGATTGTGGGGACGCTCTTCCCTGTAGGCGCAAGCCCCTGCAGTTAATTATGTTACCGCATCGTGATAACCACTTTCTCCTGCTCCGGAGGTTCACTTCGTGTCATGTGTGTTTGTTTTTATTTTGGGTTGCCCACGGATTGTATATGGAGACTAATTTATGTCGTCGTCCGTAGGGCGTGGATTAGTCCAAATCCGTATATTTTTAGATATGGGTTTTGGTTGATTTAAGGACCGTTAATCTAGTTTGAGATTACGATTGACTTAAACATATGAGAGTTTGAGCTCGATTATTTTAGTTTAAGGACACCGTGGTCCATTATTGCCATGTTTGAGGCGAAATTTTAGATTTGGGATATATCGGTCCACTATCACCATTTTGAAGGAGAATATTAGTTTAAGGACATTTCGGTCCGTTATTGCCGTATTTGAGGGGCAAATATTAGTTTAAGGACATTTAGGTCCATTATCACCATTTTTGAGATGAATATTAGCTTAAGGACATTTCGGTCCAAAGTTCGACTTGCGCGCACGTGTATTTGTTACGTGATGAAGCAAACAATGATGATGTGAAATGCAACCAATTTTGGGTACGATCCGATTTGAGGTGTGCACGTCAGTTTGGAAGTGCATCAACGCGTTGTTGGTTGTTGGGACCCGCCACCTCTCTGAAGATATTGAAGAATTACAACGACATATATCAAAGGTGTAAAGAGATGTACTCTTAAACCAAATCCCATATTTGAAGGAAAAAGGGGAGGGGCTATTGTAGAACTAAGATATGTTAGTCATGTTTGAGACTAAAATTATCTTAGGAGATAAAAGATAAATAACCTTTGGGATATCATCAAAGGAATGCCACTAGTTATTTTGAGACTAGGGTCTGTTTGGGAAACCATGAGCAATATGAGCTCGGTTGATTTAAAATCACAGGGGTTTAACCTCAGGAAACTTTAGCCAATTTGGGCTGGGATTGAGTTTATATAATTACCCAACAGTGCTAAGCACAGGGATATGCTGTGCTCACGTGAGTTTCACATGGGCACTAGATTAGTGCCAAACACTAAATTCTTGTTGTGCTTACGTGTGAAACACGTGAGGCACCACAAAAATGGGCATTACCCATTAGGTTTTATTTCCCTTTTTTATATAAGTGCTAAGCACTTGATTCTTGTAGCGCTTACGTGTGAAACACATGAGGCACCACAAATATGGGCGCTGTCTATTTTTTACCGCCGAAAGCTGGGAAAGACGGACGTCTCGCCGGCACTTGGAGGCAGATACTATTTGGTTTTATCCGTCCACCTCTCCAAAGATACCAAGTTGATTTATGGCACCATGTATCGGAGATCTGGACGGATGCGGCCGTTGTAGCAGACTTCGTTAGATTCCCCCTCGTTGGCGAGGGGTTTTTGATTGTGGGGACGCTCTTCCCTACAGGCGCAAGCCTCTACAGTTAATTACGTTATCACGTAGCAATAATTTGGTTTAAGGGCCACTATGATCTTTCTCCTCAAGAAATCTCCCCCACCTGCAGAAGCCCCAGATAATTTGGTTTAAGGGCCACTATGATCTTTCTCCTCAAATCTAGAATTTGGTTTAAGGGCCACTATGATCTTTCTCCTCAAATCTAGAATTTAATCCCCCTCGTGTGTGTTTGTTTTATTTTTTGGTTTCCCGTGAATTGTATATGGAGACTAATTTATGTTGCCGTCCGTAGGGCGTGGATTAGTCCAAATCCGTATGTTCATAGATTGGGTTTGGGTTGGTTTAAGGATCGTTAATCTCGTTTGAGATTAAGATCAACTTAAATGTTTGTTGAGGACACGTTAGTCTAATTTTAGACTAAGATCTACTCAACGGGATTTTGGGATCATTCAGACCCAACCCAACAAAAGAGCAGTTAGGCTTTATTGCTTTAGTTTAAGGACGTTTTCGGTCCATAGCTAGTTTAAGAACATTGTCGTCCGTTGTTAGTTTAAAGACGTTTCGGTTCATAGCTAGTTTAAGGACGTTGCGGTCCATAGATCACCATTTGGCGGTGAGGTCGTAGTTTAAGGACGTTGCGGTCCATAACTAGTTTAAGGATGTTGCTGTCCATAGATATGTGCTCATGGGTTTTGGGTTGCACCGAAGAGCTGTTGGTTGTCAGGACCCTCCACCTCTTTGAAGATGTTGAAGAATTACAATGACATGTATCAGAGGTATGGAGAGATGTACCCTTAAACCAAATTCTAAATTTGAGGGGAAAGATCATAGTGGCCCGTCCAAGAATCATTAGTCATTTTTGAGAGACTAAGATTAACTTAGGAGATTGAGGAATCATCATTAGTTTGGGAAGTCATGAGTATAGTGGCTCGGTCTATTAGGAAATCCAAGATGTTTTAATCCTCAGGGAGACTTAGCCAATTTGGAGTTAGAGTTGGCTTCCTATAGTGTTAAACACTAATGTATACTCAGTGCTCATGTGCTCCCACGTGAGACTCTAAGGCAGTGTTAAACACTGAAATTTGGAGGAGGCTAACGTGTGGCATGTGAGGCTCTTGAAAGTTGACGTTGTTCACTTGGATTTATTCCCGTGTTCTTTTATAAGTGCTAAGCGCTATTGGGGGTCACGTGGGATCACGTGAGGCACCCCAAAATGGGAACTGTTTTGATTTATTCCCCTTTCCTTTTACAAGTGCTAAGCACTATTAGAGGGTCACGTAGGATCACGTGAGGCGTCCCAAAATGGGAACTGTCTTTGATTTATTCCCCTTTTTCTTTTGAAAGTGTTAAGAACTATTAGGGGGTCACGTGGGATCAGTGAGGCGCCATAAAATGGAAACTGTCTTTGATTTATTCCCTTTTTTTCCTTTTGAAAGTGCTAAGAACTATTAAGGGGTCACGTGACTCGATATCAGTTGTTCCTTTTTGTTCCTCAGAGGTGCTCACGTGGGAACACGTGATCTGTTACGTAGTGTTTGAATGCTAATGAATCATCAGGCTGTTCTTCTATGGTTCTGAGGAATCAAGTTCTCCTTTTGTTCTTTGCAGGGATTAAATTCTATTTAAAGGGTTAAACCCTAGTCTCAGAGGAATTAAATTCTTATACGTTTTGTTAGATTTAAACTCTTTTGAATTCAGTTCTTTCCCCTAGGTTTTGAATCTGCATGATAGAATCTTCCCGATGAGAATTAAATTCTCAGCTTGTGCGGAGATCTGCTTCTGCAGATCTTAACCAGAGGAAGAACTAAGTTCTTCGAGAAGAGTTAAATTCTTAGTTTGAGAATTAAATTCTTCTTTTGTTTTGTGGGAGCTTTTGGGAGGGGTTCCTCTTCTTTCTAGAGAATTAAATTCTCTCTCTATATTTTTCTTCCCCTCTCTGTGTGTGTATCTCCCCTTTTTCTTTCTCCTTTTCCCGCTTCTATTTATATGAGAAGAAAAAGAATCAATTTGTTAAGAAAATCCCTCATTGAGAGATCATAATTGATTCCATAATCTTTTAGATCAATCGGTGAATTTTATTCACCGTTGGATTTTTAATCCAAAGGCTCTCTGTTTAACAGAGAAGATTTCTTGTTTGTTTAGCAAGCTTATGAATATCTTGTTAGTTTTAACAAGATCAGAAATATATTTTCTTAATATAGAATTTAATTCTATCATATGGATATCTCATTAGTTTAATAAGATTAGAAAAATATTTTCTTATGATAGAACTTAATTCTACCAGATGATCACCGTTGGATCTTTGATCCAAAGGCCCTCTGTTTAACAGAGAAGATCTTTCTAATTTGAGGAAGATCAGGAAGATATTTCCCAAATAGAATTTAATTTTAAAATTTGACAGGAGCATTTTAAATTGGGGTGCTCACATACTTTGCACGTGAGTAGCAAGAGAACTCACGTGTTTAACACGTGACCCCTAGTGTGGGTTTTAGCCTGTTTATTTTCAGCACTCATATGCTTTACATATGAGCGCTCACGTGTTTTACACGTGAGGCCTGTTTGGCCACTAATTGTTTTATTTAGTTTATTTTCAGCGCCCATATGCTTTACATATGAGCGCTCACGTGTCTAGCACGTGAGGCCTGTTTGGCCATTAGTTGTTTACGTTCAGCGCTCATACGCTTTGCATATGAGCGCTTACGTGTTTTACACGTGAGGCCTAATTTTGAGGACTCTCCCTCTCTTTTTTGTAAGGCAACAAGTAGCTCTTGGCCGAAAATTTTGGTGGGAACAAATGCCCCCCACTACTTTGCCCACGTATGTATGTACGTGGGTGAAGTAGTGCAAAGTAATATGTGACCATAGAATTGATGGCCTAGGAGACAAGTTTAGGGTCCTTGTAGCCTAAGACTTTCCAACTTTATGAGCCGTGAGTCGAGACGAGTCGAGAAGTTCTCGCAGTAACATTATTTTCCCTATGAGTCGAGACGAATTGAGGTGTTCTCGCAGGGACATTATTTTCCTTACAAGTTGAAACGAGTCGATAAGTTCTCGTAAGGACACTAATTTCCTTACGAGTCGATACGAATCGAGAAGTTCTCATAAGGACACTAATTTCCTTACGAGTCGAGACGAATCGAGAAGTTCTCGTAAAGACACTAATTTCCTTACGAGTCAAGACGAATCAAAGTTCTCGCAAGGACACTAATTTCCTTACGAGTCGAGTCGAATTAAGAAGGTCGCGTATGGACACTAATTTCCTTACGAGTCGAGACGAATCAAGAATTTCTCGCAAGGACACTAATTTCCTTACGAGTCGAGACGAATCAAGAAGTTCTCGCAAGGACACTGATTTCCTTACGAGTCGAGACGAATCGAGAATTTCTCGCAAGGACACTGATTTCTTTACGAGTCGAGACGAATCGAGAATTTCTCGCAAGGACACTGATTTCCTTACGAGTCGAGACGAATCGAGAATTTCTCGCAAGGACACTGATTTCCTTACGAGTCGAGACGAATCGAGAATTTCTCGCAAAGACACTGATTTCCTTACGAGTCGAGACGAATCGAGAAGTTCTCGCAAGGACACTGATTTCCTTACGAGTTGACATGAATTGAGAAGGTCTCGCAAGGACACTAATTTTTTTACGAGTCGAGGCGAATCGAGAAGTTCTCGCAAGAACACTAATTTCCTCACGAGTCGAGACGAATCAAGAAGTTCTCCCAAGGGTGTCCTGACGTCACAGTTAACTCCTACTAATAGAAATTCGTTAGGGTCTGTGGTACTAGGGTTTTTTACCCATCGCACCGTCACGTTGGCCGATATATTCCCCGATATGCAATCTTGCTGTTCGGGTAGCCCTGCGACTGTCGTATCTCTGATCCTTTCGGGGGCTGGACAAGATGAATTCAAGTAATCTTCCAGGTAATATTGTCGCTGAAAGAGCAAGCGCCAGGGATATTCCATGTCGCTTTTTTACTTGAGGTTACGCTCAGTTTGGGAGCCCCGATGAGTCATGACCACTCCGCGCTGGAGTGGGATGGTCTTCGATAGTCTTTCAGGTCTCATTTAAGTTGCCGTCAAGACCGTGAAGCTAGGGATCTTCCTTAGCTTCGTTTGTTGACATTGTGTCTGCAATATTGCGACGACTTATCGAGGTTGTCTCTGGGTTGTCAGTGAACCGTCGAGATTTGGAACTAGGGGAATTTGTCGTGGCTCCAAGGTAGTCTTTAGGCTGTCTGTGAACCGTCGAGATTTGGAACTAGGAGACTTTGCCGTGACTCCGAGATAGTCTCTAGGCTGTCTGTGAACCGTTGAGATTTGGAATTAGGGGACTTTGCTGTGGCTCCATTTTGCTGACGTCGTATCTGCTTCTGGTTGGAATGAGAAGGAACGTCGTTGTTGATTTCTAGGCACAGATGTAGCCATCGAGATCTGGCTTCCCTTTGACGAAGCCTGGTGGGGTAATATGGTTCCCTATCCGTTTGCGCCCATGGATTGTATACAGGGGTCAATGTGATCTCACCTGCAGGGCAAAGTTTCATCGTTTTTTTTGTTCTTTCCGCGATGCTCTATCATTTTAGCTTTTTATATCGTGAAAGTTACAATTGCCCAATCATTTCGGCTAATTTTTCGTGGTGTCTAATCATTTCGGCTGTTTTTTCTTTTTACTCGCTGCTTTTTATTGCGAGTTGCCCAAACATTTCGGCTATTTTATATGCATATATTTTGCTCGCTGATTTTTATTGCGAGTTGCCCAAACATTTCGGCTATTTCATATGCTTTTTTGCTCACTGATTTTTTGCTGCGAGTATGGAACTCAAGATCTGATATGAATCTTAGCATCAGCATTACTACGACTGGAATATTGCCAGGAGCGAATCATCATTTGCCGTGAAAGGATTTGAAATTTGATACCGATTTAGGCATCAACATCGCTACCACTGGGACATTGCCAAGAGAGAATCATCATTTGCCTTTGTCGATTTGGACAAAGGTGGCTTAGCAAATAGGGCTAGGATCCTGTTGGCTAAGGCTTTTGACTTCATGAGCCATAAGGGTCTCATAAAGGTGTTTCTCCCTACGAGTCATGAGGATCTCGAAGGTGCGTTTTCTCCTTAGGAATCGTGAGGATTCTTAAGTGCGTGTTCTCTTATAAGTCGTAAGGATCTTACAAGAATGTTTTCGCCTTATATGTCGAGAGGACTTACAAGTGTCGTTCACTACATGAGGACATTCCTCGTCGTTGGTGGGACTTGGTGGGGAAAACGTTTATTTGCGCCCGTGGATTGTATATAAGGGTCAATATTGAACCGTTTGTAGGGCAAAATGGGGGATGTGATGGCTTAAGAACAGGTTCAGATCCCTGTAAGTTAAGGCTTTCAAATCTTATGAGCCGTGAGGGTCTCATAAGGGGGATTCTCCTTACGAGTCGTGAGGATCCTGTAAGTGTAATTTCTCCTTAGGAATCGTAGGGATCCCTAAGTGTGTTGCTCCCTTGTGAGTCGTAAGGCTCTCACGTAGGTATTTTCTCCTTACAAGGTGGAGAGGACCTTGCAAGTGTGCATGAATTTTTTTATGAGTCTGCGCCCTTTCGGGTTTTCACGAACTTGCCGACAATCCTGCTGTTTTTATTTACGGAGCCCTTTCGGGTTTTCATCCATGCCCATTTTGCTTGTAGACGTACCATTTTTTTATACGATGAAACTCTCGAGAATAGTTTCGGCGCATGTGACCCATCTGTTTACAGGTGGAATTTGAGTTGCAGTCCTCACCACTGAGACTTGTGGACTTGCATTCCACTATCGCCGTGTTTAAGGAGACGTTGTTAGTTTAGGGACATCTCGGTCCGTTGTTAGTTTAAGGACATCTCGGTCCATTGTTAGTTTAAGGATATCTCGGCCCACTGTTAGTTTAAGAACATCTTGGTCCATAGGGGATTTGAGGCGAGGTTTCGCTGGATACTACTTATAGAGTTTGGACTCAGGAAGACAGCGAGCAGACACAAGCGTCATCATCCATCATTAACCTGAGCCGTGACTTGTCAAGCGTAGTATTTCTTAAGGAACCGGCCGTTTATTGGCCGGAAAGGTCTTTTGCCATGCATATCCATAAGTAAGTAGGCCCCACCTTGGTAGACCTTGTCTATGATGTCTGGGCCCTCATAGTTCAGCTCGAATTTCCCTCGTTTGGTATGGTTGGAGATCACGGGTCTTTTTAAAACTAGCATGAGTTCTCCTTGGCGGAATGTTCTCGGCCTCGTCAATCTTTCGTATGAGCGTGTCATCCTTGCTTTGTAAGCTTCTAGGATTTGCTGCGCCATGAGACGAGTTTCATCGAGGGCATCGAGCTCCTCAAGTCAAAGATGGGCATTTTCTACATCCGTCAGCTCTTATTGAACCGCTACTCGTAGAGAGGGTAGCTCTACCTCCAAGGGCAATACTGCTTCCGTGCCAAATATCAACGCGAATGGCGTTGTATTCGTGGCCGTCTTGAACGTGGTCCGATAAGCCCAGAGAGCTTCATGCAATCTCTCGTGCCAGTCCTTTTTGTTTCTGGACACCGTCTTCTTTATGATCTTCATCAAGATCTTGTTGAAAGGCTCAGCTAGACCATTAGCTCGGGGGTTATAGACCGAAGAGTATCTCCAATCTATTTTATACTGCTATACGAAGCGGCTGATCTTATGGCTTCTGTAGGCCGGCCCATTATCCGAGATGATCCGTTGCGGAGTGCCGAACTGGTAGATGACATGTGTCCTAAAAAATGGAGGATGTTCTCCGTCTTCACCTCTCTTAGTGGTACTACTTCTGCCCACTTAGAGAAGTAATCGGTTGTTGCCAATATGAACCGATGTCCTTTAGATGATGCTGGTTCGATAGGCCCGATTATATCAGTTCCCCACATTTCGAATGGCCAGCTAGCCAGTGTTGGGTGTAGCAGATTCGGATGCTGGTAGATGAAGTCCTCGTGAATTTGGCACGAGTGACACTGCTTCGCTTATTCGAGGCAGTCCTGAATTATCGTGGGCCAATGGTAACCCATTCTTTTGATCTTCAGCTTCAACTTTGGCCCGACTTGATGAGAACCGCAGAGTCCGTCATGAGTTTCTTGGACGACTCTCCTTTCTTCTTCTAGTCCCAAACATCTTAGCCACAAACAATCGAACGATCTCTTATATAGAGTATCATTGACGAAGGCAAAAAAACAGAGCTCGCTTCATGAGCTGATGTTTTGACGACGTGTCTTCGGGTGTTCGATGGGATTTGAAGTAGTCTATGAAGACTTCTCTCTAATCCTTAGCCTTTTCTTCGTCCTCTATTTATAAGGTCGTTCGTTCGGTCACTTCTTTTCTTTCAGACGTCTTCGGAGATATCTCTGTCGGTGCAAGAATCCGGCGACTTTGCACGATGATCCTTACATCATCGAAGTTTTCGTCGGCCAGTTCTTTAGCGAGCTTGGCTAACGCATCCGCCTTGCTATTTTCTGCACGCGGTATGCTTTCCAGAATGTAAGAGGGGATTTGAGTCAGTAATTATTGCACTCTTTTTCCATATTTTACCAATTCTGGCTTACACGTCTGATAGTTGTCATTTACTTGGCTAATGACCAGCTGGGAGTCTCCATATATGAGGAGGTTCTCGATTCCCATATCAATGGCGATCTCGAGACCTGCTACCAAAGCTTCATATTCAGCTTCATTGTTTGTTCTTGGCTCCGTTAAGGAAAGGGCAAAACACATTATCCCTCCTTGTGGAATCACAATGAAAAGGCCTACTCCGGCTTTGATTATGGCGGTGCTTTGCTTTCACCTTTTCATAGACGATGCCCCATCGAAGTAGAGTTCACATCGGGTATCACTCCCTTCTTTCTCCCCGTCGATTGCGTCAAACGCGTGTTCGTCCGGCAACTCGCAGTTTAAGGGATAATTAGCTGGTATCGGATGCTCAGCGAGAAATTCGGTGATGGCTTGGCCTTTTATTGCCTTAGGGGGTCAATATACTATCGAGAACTCCATCAAGAGGAGGGCCTATTTGGCAAGCCTTCCTGTTAATATGGCTCTTGACATTAAATACTTGAGAGGATCCACCTTTGATATGAAATGAACCTCATGTGCCAAGGCATAATGTCAGAGCTTCGTTACCACGAAGATCAGTGCTAGGCAATGCTTTTCGATGGAGGAGTAATTGTTTTCTGCCCCCAGGAGAACTCGACTCAAATAGTAAAGAGCTCTCTCCTTCCCCTGGTCTTTCTCTTGTGCTCATAGCGTGCCTAAAGAACCTTCAAGGGCTGTTGTGTACAGGATGATGGGCTTTCTCTTGACCGGAGCGGTCAGTACCGGCGGGTTCTGTAGATATTGCTTGATTTCATCTAGTGTGCTTTGTCATTTACGATCCCAAATGAACGGAACGAACGGGGTCCCCTTCTTCATTAGATGACTGTAGGGGAGGCATTTGCCGGAGAGGTTGAATTGGAGTTTTATACCTGTTTAGGCATCAATATCGCTACAACTGGGATAGTGCCAGGAGTGAATCATCATTTGCCTTGTCGATTTGGACAAAGGTGGCTTAGTAGACAGGGTTAGGATCCTGTCGACTAAGACTTTGGACTTTATGAGCCGTAAGGGTCTCATAAAGGGTTGTCTCCCTATGAGTCGTGAGGATCTCGTAGGCGTATTTTCTCCTTAAGAATCATGGGGATTCCTAAGTGATGTCTTCTCTTGTAAGTCGTAAGGATCTTCCAAGAATGTTTTCTCCTTATAAATCGAGAGGACCTACAAGTGTTATTCACCATATGGGGATATTTCTTGCCATTTGTAGAGCTTAGCAAAGAAATATTTATTCGTGGCCCTGGATTTTATACAGGGGTCAATATGGACCGTCTGTAGGGCAATTTGAGAAATATGACGGCTTAAGAACAGGTCTAGATCCCTGTAACTTAAGGCTTTTGAATCCTATGAGCCGTGAGCGTCTCACGGGGGGATTCTCCTCACGAGTCATGAGGATCTCTTAAGTGTATTTATTTTAACGAGGTTGTGCCTTTCCGGGTTTTCACAAGCTCGCCGGCAGTCCTGTTGTTTTTACTCACGGCGCCCTTTCGGGTTTTCATCCGTGCCCGTCTTTCTTGTGGACGTACCATTTTTTTATTTTTTAGTTTTAACTAGATTACGTCCTTTCGGGTTTTCACAAGCTCGCCGGTAGTCCTGCTGTTTTTACTCACGGCGCCCTTTCGGGTTTTCATCCGTGCCCATTTTGCTTGTGGACATACCGTTTTTTTTAGCGGGGTATTCCACTAGATTGCAGGACCTATTTGTAGGGCCCTTAATATCCTTCCTGTCCTTTGAGAAGAAAGGACCATTCTACATAGAGATTCTTCTGACAGTGAGAAATATGCCCTATGTGTATATTTCTGGGAGAACGGGTACCCACGCCGTCACTATTTTAGCGACAGGTTGCTTTAGAGCCGCTTATTTTTATTGAGCGTAGACGGAAAACGCCATCTTGCCTCCGCTTTTCACTCATCATCATCGGATGAGAAAGAGTCTTGACCCATTTGATCCAATCTAGCCATTTTATCCATGAGTTCTTGGAAGGTTGTCGGCTTGAACAGGGCTGTAAATGGGAACACCTTTTGAATTTGGGTCAAGGCTGGCTATGAACACTCCCACAATTGCAGCTTTGTCAATACGTTGCTTGCATTTTAACCAGAAATTTCGCTATCGGGTAACATATTGAACCTAGGTCTCATTCGGTCTAACCCTTTCATTGACCAACGTCGTAACGGTAGTGCGTTTATTCACATTAGCGAATTTCTGACAGAAGAGCATCTCCATCTCGTCGAAGGTATTCACGGAGTCATTCGGGAGTTCCGCATACCATTCGAAGGCAATGCCCGCCAGACTGCTGACGAACCGTCAGAGGAGAAGTATATCAATCTCTCCAATATTACCGCATATGGATTTAAATCGCGCGATGTGCTGGTGAGGATTCTCGGTTCCTTTGTATATGTGGAGTCGGGAGTATGTATTCTGGCGGGTACTATATTTGATCGTAGCATGCCATATACGGTCGACCGGTCTTGATTGGCCAATTTGATGCCTCACTGGCATAGTGAGTTTTGACTTGCTGAGCGATATATGTGTCCAGATTTTCTTTGAGGAATCATTTCCTCCTCATCCGTTGATGAGGTTTGCAGAGGATTTGAAATGTCATCCTTATCTTTAAGACCGAAGATCGGCGATTCATCTGCAAGTGGTTCCGATTAAACCATCATTCCAGCCATATTCTGAATCAGGCCATCTGGTTCATTTTAGTAGACATTTCTGCCGCTTCTTCATCTCTCTTTTTCAGAGCGCGCTTTAGGAAATCAACATCCGAATCTTTCTCTACTCTTTCTTTGGGTGCGACCTCGGGATTTTCTTTAGGCGATGGATTAGTGTTTGCTGCCGCCTGAGCGAGCATCTCCTGCAGCTTTCGTTGCAGTTGAACTTTTGTCAGGGACCGAGTTTAAGGTCGGTGACTAGTAGAAGCTCGAACTTCGTCTTTGGAATTCACCACATAGACTATGTGAACTACCATGCCCCCAGGCTTGGGGTGTTTGGAATTTTGGCCTTTGGAATTTGCTTCGGGCACTTGAGCTTTATTAGGCCTCTCTTTTTTGTGAAAAGCCGCTTTGGTTTTGGAAGGAACCGTTGTATCAGGATCCGTCTTGGGATGAATCCCCCTGTATTTGAAAGGGGATTTGTCAGAATATAGCTGACGTTTAGAGGAAGAGCCGCAGACGACGACTGAGTCCTTCACCTGCTTCCACACCTTATATATAGTTGAGGAAAGTTGTTTTAGGGAGCGAACTAGTTTCTGCTCTCGTGGGATCACCATGGGCTACAGAGATTTTCTCAATATTGCGGTAAAAGAATTTTGTCTTACCCTTCGCAACAGTTTGAAGCTGTTCCCGGTTGGAACAACAACATTCACCATTGTGGTTGAAACAGGACTATACGGAGGACTGCCCTCAGCTCATTTTGTTTGATGCCAATATTGACGTCGACCCTTTCTTACGGCCGAGATTTGATTAGCCTCAGGATTTTTCCGAGCATGCCCCCCCATTTCTTTTGAGAGCCTGAATATTCTGCCCCCTGCGTCAACCTTGGTCCTTGGCATGTGCTAGTTTTTGGAGGACTGATTCTGTCGACAAAGTTGTAGCTTAGGGAACTAACTTGTGGAAGACAGACTTCCTCTAGGCTTCCTCCATCGACGTTGAGGCACAGAGGGTGGGAGGTAGGAGCATTGACCCAAAGATAAGCCCTTTGATTTCTGGAAGAGCCGAATTGCAGAGATGGATGCAAGTGGCCCATACGTGACTCCACCATATACGATAAAGCCTGAGTTGCTAGGGTGGAAGAAAATGCCATTCTTCATAAAGACGAAATGCCGGCTTCAATATCCCATCACCTAAGGGCAACCACAAACATATATACCGCGATTATCTGATCAAGGAAAAATACGACACACGAAGTGTGGAGTGGAAAGAAAAAAAGGTCCCACCGGACATGCCAGAATCTGTTTACCGCCGAAAGCCGGGAAAGACGGACGTCTTGCCTGCATTTGGGGGCATATGCTATTTGGTTTTATCTGTCCACCTCTCCGAAGATGCCAAGTTGATTTATGGCACAGTGTATCGGAGGTCTGGATGAATACGGCCATTATAGCAGATTTCGTCAGATTCCCCCTCGTTGGCGAGGGGTTTTTGATTGTGGGGACACTCTTCCCTGCAGGCGCAAGCTCCTGCAGTTAATTACGTTTCCGCGCAGCGATAACCACTTTCTCCTGCTCCAGAAGGTCACTTCATGTCGTGTGTGTTTGTTTTATATTTTGGTTGCCGGTGGATTGTATACGGAGACTAATTTATGTTGCTGCCCATAGGGCGTGGATTAGTCCAAATCCGTATGTTCTTAGATTGGGTTTGATTTGGTTTAAGGATCGTTAATCTCGTTTGAGATTAAGATCAACTTAAATGTTTGTTGAGGACACGTTAGTCTAATTTTAGACTAAGATCTACTCAACGGGATTTTGGGATCATTCAGACCTAACCCAGCAAAAGAGAAGTTAGGCTCTATTGCTTTAGTTTAAGGACGTTTTCGGTCCATAACTAGTTTAAGAACGTTGCGGTCCGTTATTAGTTTAAGGATGTTTCGGTCCATAGCTAGTTTAAGGACATTGCGGTCCATATATCACCATTTGGCGGTGAGTTCGTAGTTTAAGGACGTTGCGGTCCATAGCTAGTTTAAGGACGTTCCGGTCCATAGATATGTGCTCATGGGTTTTGGGTTGCACCGAAAAGCTGTTGGTTGTCGGGACCCTCCACCTCTTTGAAAACGTTGAAGAATTACTATGACATGTATCAGAGGTATGGAGAGATGTACCCTTAAACCAAATTCTAGATTTGAGGAGAAAGATCATAGTGGCCCGTCCAAGAATTATTAGTCGTTTTTGAGAGACTAAGATTAACTTAGGAGATTGAGGAATCATCATCAGTTTGGGAAATCATTAGCACAGTGGCTCGGTCTATTAGGAAATCCAAGATGTTTTAATCCTCAGAGAGACTTAGCCAATTTGGAGTTGGAGTTGGCTTCCTATAGTGTTAAGCACTAATGTATACTCAGTGCTCAAGTGCTCCCACGTGAGACTCCAAGGCAGTGTTAAACACTGAAATTTGGGGGAGGCTCACGTATGGCACATAAGGCTCTTGAAAGTTGACGCCGTTCACTTGGGTTTATTCCCTTGTTCTTTTATAAGTGCTAAGCACTATTGGGGGTCACGTGGGATCACGTGAAGCGCCCCAAAAATGGGAACTGTCTTTGATTTATTCCCCTTTTTCTTTTGAAAGTGCTAAGCACTATTAGAGGGTCACGTGGGATCACGTGAGGCACCCCAAAATGGGAACTGTCTTTGATTTATTCCCCTTTTCCTTTTGAAAGTGCTAAGAACTATTAAGGGGTCATGTAGGATCACGTGACTCGATATCAGTTGTTTCTTTTTGTTCCTCAGAGGTGCTCACGTGGGAACACGTGATCTGTTACGTAACGTTTGAACGCTAATGAATCATCAGGTTGTTTTTCTAAGTTTCGGACGAATCAAGTTCTCGTTTTGTTCTTTGCTGGGATTAAATTTATTTTTAAAGAGCTAAACCCTAGTTTCAGAGGAATTAAATTCCCATACGTTTTGTAAGAGTTAAACTCTTTTGAACTCGGTTATTTCTCCTAGGTTTTGAATCTGCATGACAGAATCTCCCTAATGAGAATTAAATTCTCAACTTGTGGGGAGATCTACTTCTGCGGATCTTAACCAGAGGAAGAACTAAGTTCTTTGAGAAGAGTTAAACTCTTGGTTTGAGGATTAAATTCTCCTTTTGTTTTGTGGGAGCTTTTGAGAGGTGTTCCTCTTCTTTCTAGAGAATTAAATTCTTTCTATATATTTTTCTTCCCTTCTCTCTGTATGTATCTCCCATTTTTCTTTCTCCTCTCCCCGCTTCTATTTATATGAGAAGAAAAAGAATCAATTTGTTAAGAAAACCCTCATTGAGAGATCATGATTAATTCCATGATCTTTCAGATCAATCGGTGAATTTTATTCACCGTTGGATTTTTAATCCAAAGGCTCTCTGTTTAACAGAGAAGATTTCTTCTTTGTTTAGCAAGCTTATGAATATCTTGTTAGTTTTAAAAAGATCAGAAATATATTTTCTTAATATAGAATTTAATTCTATCATATGGATATTTCGTTAGTTTAATAATATTAGAAAAATATTTTCCTATGATAGAACTTTATTCTACCAGATGATCACCGTTGGATCTTTGATCCAAAGGTCCTCTGTTTAACAGAGAAGATCTTTCTAGTTTGAGGAAGATCGGGAAGATATTTCTCAAATAGAATTTAATTCTAGAATTTGACAGGAGCATTTTAAATTGGGGTGGTCACATGCTTTGCACGTGAGTAGCAAGAGAACTCACACGTGACCCCTAGTGTGGGTTTTAGCCTGTTTATTTTCAACGCTCATATGCTTTACATATGAGCGCTCACGTATCTAGCACGTGAGGCCCGTTTGGCCATTAGTTGTTTACGTTCAGCACTCATACGCTTTGTATATGAGCGCTCACATGTTTTACACGTGAGGCCTAATTTTGAGGACTCCCCCCCTTTGTAAGGGAACAAGTAGCTCTTGGCCGAAAATTTTGGCGGGAACACCTATAAGGTTTTATTTCCCCCCTTTTATATAAGTGCTAAGCAATTGATTCTTGTGGCGCTCACGGGTGAAACACGTGAGGCACCACAAATATGGGTGCTGCCCATATGGCTAAAGTTCTTGTGCAAAGTACGTGGCTATCTCTCTTTTTTTATACTGGAATACTTTAACACTCACGTGGGAAACACGTGAGGCAGTTTTAGTTGTTCTCTTCTTTCATTTCAAGCACTCACGTAGGAAACTTGTGAGGCTTCAAAATAGTGCTAAGCACTAACGATTCTGGTTTTGAAGATTATGGATCATCATCACTGTATTTTTATGGAAGAACTAAGTTCTTTATATATAGAGAGTTAAACCCTAATTTTTTGAAGAATTAAATTCCTATATGTTCTCGTTCTTCTTCTCTCCTCTTTTTTTTATAACTTAATTCTTTTCCCCTAAATTTTCAATCTGCAGAGCAAAATCTTCCCGATGAGAATTAAATTCTCAACTTTAGAGAGATTTTCTTCTGCAAATCTCAACCGGGAAAAGAACCGAGTTCTTAAATGAAGGGTTAAACCCTTAGATAGGTAAAGGAGAGATGGTATAGTCTCTGGGTTTTTTTTACCTGGTATTTCAGCGATGGCAATCTTTCTCTTTTTTTGAGAATTAAATTTTCCCTTCTCTCAAGAGCTTATAGGAAGTATGTGTGTGTATCTTTCTCTCTTCTTCTTCTTTTTTTTAAACTCTCTCCGTCTCCCTTTCCTAAATCTCCTTTCTCCTATTTATATAAGATGAGAAAAAAAACTTGTTAAGAGAATCTCTGATTGAGAGAACATGATCAATCCAAAGTGATCTTTTGGATGAATTGGTGAATTTTATTCCCCGTTGGATTTTTAATCCAAAGGTTCTCTGTTCAACAGAGAAGTTTTCTTGTTTGTTTAACAATATTAGAAAATATTTTTCCTAGGATAGAATTTTATTCTATCAGAGAGTTCATTTGGTGATATTTTATCATAATTGGATTTTAAATCCAAGATTCTCTGTTAGAAAAAATCTTTCCATATTAGAAAGATCAGGATAATATTTCCCATATAGAATTTAATTTATCTTGCATTAGAATGCAGTAAGAAAACTCACGTGGTTAACACGTGAAGCCTGTTTGGCCCGCCAATTATTTAAATACAGCGCCTATATGCTTTACATATAGACGCTCACGTGTTTAACACGTGTATCTCTTTTAGCCCATTTGTTTTAATTGCAGCGCCTATATGCTTTGCATATAGGCGCTTACGTATTTAACACGTGAGGCTTATGCAGCGCCCATATGCTTTGCATATAAGCACTCTGTTTCCCCCAATTAGAACGAAACTCTATTTCTGGGACTGAAAAGTAAAGCAATGTTTCATAAAAGAGGCTAAGCACCAAAGGCACTTTATCCTTGCAAGAACATATGCACCTAACAATAGCAAATTAAATCATGCGATGCACAAACATAACAGAGAGCTAAAATAAAAGGGAACCCTTAACAGATAATAAAATACTTGATTAAAAAACACTTATTCATTATTATTATTACATTTAAAAAAGATCACCAAATATGGGATCAGAAAGACAAGGGTTCGCAAAGATAAGAAGAAGATTCCCCAGTTCCCTTTCTGTCTTCTCCACCACGTTGAAACGGCGGTCCTCCCGAGAGGTAGACGTCCAACGATCATCGGCACATTCATCAGAAAATATGGCGATGACAACCCGGCGAGCCCGTATCTGGCTCAGCAGATGAAAAGAGCAGTCCATCAGGGCTTTAGTGATCAAGTGTGCATCAAAGAAGCACTCGATTTTATCCTCGGCGGCATCAAGCATTGCCGAGGACATCTCTACTGGAGGAAGAGGAAGATCGGCGAGCACCAAGGCAAGGATCATCCGAAGCCAAATAGAGTGCGGAGGGAGAGGAGACCCCACACGAGTCAAAAGCTCGTGCATTGCAGCATCGCACTGCTCGTCCGTAAGAGAAGGGTCCACCAAGCGCGCAGCAAAACGGG
This sequence comes from Agapanthus africanus, assembly GCA_030015575.1. Taxonomy (NCBI): domain Eukaryota; kingdom Viridiplantae; phylum Streptophyta; class Magnoliopsida; order Asparagales; family Amaryllidaceae; genus Agapanthus; species Agapanthus africanus. Next base: position 523,635,797 of record JASDDO010000031.1, read on the forward strand.
GAACAATGTCTTGAATAGGCACTTCCTATGTTTGTCGGCGGGCATGAGGGCGGTTCCAAGCCATGATTGAAAAAGTTCTCTGAAGATGAGAGAAGGAAAGGCTCGGCTTTGGGTTATATAGACCAAGCGCAGAAAATTCTGTGCACAGAGGAATTATTTCCAAGACCCGGGAAATGAAAATTTTGGGAAATACAAGTCTGACTTGAAAAAGGAAGATGAAAAGACATCTCAAGTGAAGCAACGCTTCCGATTCCCCCCAATCAGAGCAAAGCTCTACTTTGAAAATTTAAATTTTAACAAATGAAGCAACGCTTCTGATCCTCTGCGCTGTGTGCAGGATGCCACGTGTCAAAATCTGGCACGCCGGCACGGAGAGCGCAGCGCCCAAGGCAGTGTGCCCAATGAGAGCAAGACTCTATTAAAGAACAAAATGAAAAGGCAGCAAAGTTTCAGCTGCACAAGCGCTACGCTGCGCGACACGTGTCAGCGCAGTTGCTTCAGCGCAAGCGCTGCGCTGCGCGACACCTGTCAGCGCAGTTGCGTAAGCACAGCTGCGCTGTGCGCTGCGCGACACGTGTCGCTGCAGTTGCGCTGCGTTGTGCGCTGCGCGACACGTGTCAGCGCAGGTGCGCTGTGCTGTGCGCTACGTGACACGTGTCAAGCACTGGTGCATCTGCGCCAAACAGAATTAAAATTTTAATAAGATCTTTCTGTTCTTGTTAAAACAAGAAGATTGCCCTCTGTAAAACAGAAGCCCTTGGATTAAAGATCCAACGTTGGGGAAAATTCCCCAAATCACTCAGAGAAAGATCTCTTTAACAAATTTAACAAATTTATGGGCACTATAAAAAGACCCCCAGACCCCAATTCAAATCATCATCATCATCAAGATCGAGAAGAAAAGAACTCTGAAGAATTTGAGAGAACTCTTCAAAAAAAAACAAAAAGAAAAGGTAAAAAACCTTTAGAAAAAGAGAAGATTCTCTTATGAACAGATCATTGATCTAAGAACAAGATCAATGATCTTCAATAAAAAAGAAAAAGAAATAAGAACAGTGCCTTGCACTTTTTATGAACCTCTGGTTCTTTGAAAACAAGAAAAACTTGTTTTCCTTGATCTAAAATTGATCCAAAGATAAAACAGTGCCCTGCACTTGCAAAAACTGCACTGTTGCGCTCCTGCGTTGGCGCAAGCCACCAGGGAGTGCCACGTGTCAGCAGCACAACAGCACAGCGCAGCGCACTGACACAGCGCACTGCGCTGCTGCGCTTGCGCTCACCAGAGCGCGCCACGTGTCAGCAGCGCAAGCGCAGCACACTGACGTAGCGCACTGCGCTTGCGTGACACGTGTCATCACCACAAGCGCTTGCGCTCAGAGATTAGCGCACAGCGCCTGACAAATGCAATGCATTACTAAAGGGCCAGGCCCAAATCAAAAAGGCCTAGTAGGCCAAATTAAATTGCAATGCAATAAAAGGGCAGAGCCCAAACAAAATTGATGCTCTGCATCATTTATAAAAGGGCAAAGCCCAAACAAAATAAAATGCAATAGAAGGGGGCAGAGCCCAAACAAAATTGATGCTCTGCATCATTTATAAAAGGGCAGAGCCCAAACAAAATAAGAAATGCAGTGCATTATTAAACAGGGGCAAAGCCCTAGCACAGGCCTAATAGGCCAAAGACAAATAAGATGTTAAACATTTCTAAACTGGACTTAGCCCAATCATGGCCGTAAGTCCTCAAATTAAATTGATTGAGCACGGCTGCTCTCTTAAATCAATTTACATCCGGTTCAAGGGTATATCTCCGAACTCCTCTGACACCTATCGTTGTAATCCCTCAACGACGTCAGAGAGGTGACGGGTCCCGACGGACACAAATAAAATGGACCACCACGTCCCTAAACTGGAACATGGACCACCACGTTCCTAAACTGGAACAATAGAGCCCCCCCAAATGCTCTTTTGTCGGATCCAAGCGATCCCGTTAAGTTGATCTTAGTCTCAAATCAGACTAACGTATCTTTAACAAACGTTTAAGTCGATCTTAGCCTAAATACGGCTAACGTATCCTTAAACTAAAACACCAAACCCAAATCTAAGTAAATACGGATTTGGACTAATTCACGTCCTACGGGCGACGGCATAACTTAGTCTCCGTATACACTCCACAGGCATCCACAAACAAAACAAACACACGCGACACGAAGTGAAATTCTGGAGAAGAAGAAAGTGGGTACCGCGATGCGGTAGTGTAATTAACTGCAGGGGCTTGCGCCTGCAGGGAAGAGTGTCTCTACAATCAAAAACCCCTCAAACGAGGGGGAATCTGACGAAGTCTGCTACATCGGCCGCATCCGTCTAAACCTCCAATACATGGTGCCATAAATCAACTTGGCATCTTCGGAGAGGTAGACGGATAAAACCATATAGCATCTGCCCCGAATCTCAGGCAAGACGTCCATGTCTCGGCCGCCGTTCGGAGGGGAACAGATTCTGGCACGCCCGGTGGGTCCTTTTCCTCTTTCCACTCCACACTTTGTGTGTCGTCTTCGCGAACGAATCGCGGTTTGTTAATGGTTGCCTTCGGGTTTCAAGTTACTAAGATTTGGTCTCTTGCTTGGTGCAGAAATCAAACAGCAATGGCATCCAACTGCTCGAACTGCTCCAAATGCAAATGCAACCGACGCTCCGCCTCACCTGGAGGTATAGCTTATGGGCCTCAAGTGGCCTCCATCCTTGCTATACCGGTGGAACAAGTGACTCAGGCCACCACCGGTCTGTTTTTCGGGACCATGCTCCTGCCAGCAAGCTTAACCACCCCTGCGCCCGCACCGGAAGCTTCAAAAAAGTCAGTCTTTGATCGACTTGCTACTCCTACGGCCCCTCTCAACTGGTCGTCCAATTCTTCAGTCTTCACCAGGCTGAGCTTGAACACCAAAGGGCCTATCAAGAAGCCCATAACACCTGAGGCGGTCATCCTAAAGAAGACGGCTGCTCCCGAAGTCGCCAAGGCGGCTTCTCCTGTCAAAGAGTCAGTCTTTGCAAGACTGACTATTCCCACTCCCGCTCAGAAATCTTCTTTTGACCGCTTGGACACAACTCCTCAACGGACGTCAGTTTTCAAGAGGCTGACACCGGCAACAGTCCCTCGCCTGAACAGGGGGCAAGAAGAAGCTGTCTCTGTCGCTAAACCAATACCGACAGCTCGTCACGCCCGACGACGCCACTGGCGTCGGATAAGGAAGACCGGGGGCAACTCCCCCTCTGGGATAACTCCGCCAGCTCCAACGGTGGAAGCTAATGCTGCTGTTCCAACTGGGAACAGCTTTGAGCTGCTGAACGGGGTGCGCAGAAATTTGCCAACTGCGGTGCTCAAAAGATCTCCTCCACCGGTAGAGACCGCCGTGGAAGCAGAAAAGCTAGAGCAGTATCCTCAATCGCTGTCCTCCAGGATCTACAAGACGTGGCGACGAGTCCGAGAATCGATGGTTGATCCGAATTTCTCTCACCAGCACAAGAAGTCGAAAGGGTGGCAGGAAGAAAATCCCCATGTCAAGCAACGAAAGGCGACGACCACTTGGGTGCCCAAAGCAACGGCCCCCTCAACTTCAACGGCCCATAAGAGAAGAAGGCCGGAGAAAGTCCTCACGCCGACGGCGAATATCAAAGGCGGTGAACCCAAATGCCCTAAGTCAGGGGGCATCGTAGTTCATACCGTCTACATGACGTCTGGTAAAGAGGACAGCCGTGCATCTACAGGTCATCGACCGCTTACACAGTCAGTGACCAAAGCGCAGGAGCAACAGTAGAAGCTCCAAGAAATGATGAATGTGATGGCCGCACTCACTGGGCCAAAAGAAAGCCCTGAAACGTCCTAGGATGAACGCCAGGAACAGGAAACTGACGCCGAATTCCTTCGTCGGATATTGGAGAAGAAGGATAAAGAGGCTGCTGAACAAGCAGCCAACATAAAGCGTATGGGCCTCCCGTTCCAAGACATGGTGGGGATGATGATCCAACAAGATCCTCCGGCCGAAGATCCCCCGATCGTCCTTGAAGACGATAGAGGAGAAACGTCAAATCCTCCACCAGCCCTGTCAACAGCCAAGGAGGAGACAATCTCCAAAGATGACTTGGACGAGTACATAGCCAAACAAATACAGGTTCATTATGCGACTGAAGCAGCCGGTCAGGTCGTAAAAACAGGACGACCATATCCGAGCTGGTACGACCAGATCAAGTACCCGCCGGGCTACACAATTCCCAAGTTCCATGTCTATAAGGGGACGGGCAATCCTCACCAGCATGTTGCCCAGTTCAGGGCGTTCTGCGGCAACATCGGCGGTGATGACAAACTGTTGCTTGGCCAGTTCATTGGCAGCTTGTCAGAAACAACCTTTGAATGGTATTCGGAGCTACCTAACGACTCTGTCAAAACATTTGCGGAGATGGAGCTACTGTTTACACAAAGATTCACGAGTTCTAGTGAACACACCCCGATAACAGCACTGATCAACGCCAGGATAAGGCCAGGCGAAACGTGGGTACAATACACAACACGATGGTGGAATCTGTGGTCGAAATGCGAACAACGCATCGAAGAAGCGCCAGCGGTGGGCATGTTTGTGGGTACCCTTGACCCTCAAGCGACCATTTTGCAATTTATGATGTTCTTCAAGCCGACTACCTTCCAGGCCTTGATTGACAAGCTAGCGCAACTGGATCAGATGGGCCATAGACCCCCTCTTCCAAAGTCGGACTCCCGAAATGAAAAGGGGAAGGGAAAAGCGATCGTTGTCACTAATGCTCAACAACAGCCGAGTAACTCGAAACCGGTTGTTCGTCAAAATAATATGCGTCCGCAGGTACCCCTTGAGGAGAGACTAGGACGTCCTTACTCGTTTCCCCGAGACAAAATGAGAAGATTATTCGAGCTGGCGTTGCACAACCGACTCATAAATCTGCCGGAGCCAAAACGTCCGTCGCAACCAAACGATGTCAATAAGCCCAACTACTGTCCCTATCACCGAGTACTGGGTCATCCGATCGAAGATTGCTACGTCTTCAAAAATTGGCTTGAAGACCAGTACCAACAGGGAAAGTTCGCATTATCCGATAGATGGAAGGTGAATCCGCCACAACCTCACGCCTCTAAAAGGATGAATGTGCCAGGGGCAACGTGCTCTCTCGTCGAAGAAGCCCCGTGGGAGGTTGTGCTGTCAGCCAAGACAAAGAGGATGCTGAACGATCTTCAGACATGCCCAGCGATCAAATGGAAGAACCCGTTGGAACCGCAGGTCATTGAAGGGATGTTGAATCCGCGTCCAACTCCAAAGACCGATGGTGGTGGCCCAAGCACTCACAACCAGCCGTCAAAATCTTCGAAGAAGAAGAAGAAGAAATCTAAGAATTCTGTAAAGCCTGGCGACAAGCGCACAGACCTACAAAAACAAATTGACGCGCTGGAGGAATACAACCAGAAAGCACGGACTCCCATTACACTCCAAGAGTTCCTCAACCACGTCTTTCAAGAGGAAGATGAGGAAGAAAGTTCGTCGGATGAACCTGAAGAATACACAGCGAGCTGTCATGTGATTTCCCATTCGTTCACGAATGATGAGGAGACTCCTTGCACTGGAAAGCTAGGAGCAGATCCTGAACCAAAAATTCTGGGGCCACCGGATGAAGTAATTGACGCATTCCTCGATGAAGCTCTGTTGAAAAGTAAAGCTGATCGGGAACGCGAGACGGCTATATTTGAAAGGGCCAAGCGCCAGCGACTTGACGAAAGAGATGAGACACTTCCGCTGGAGCAAAATACATCCACTACGGAAAAAAGCAAATTCAAGATGAGGAAAAGGTTTGCTAAGGCCATATCAATGGGCATGAAGCTACCATCCTCCGAAGGAAACATTACTGGTGAAGTGGAAATGCACCCCTCCTATTGCTTATATCATCGGAAGATTTCGCACCCCACTGAAGAGTGCAAAACTTTCGATAGATGGTGGCAAGGATATGTTGCTCATCGACAGCATTTTAAGAGGGAGAAGCGCAAAATTCGTCGGGAGCGGAAAAATATGACCGAAGGGCTTAACAGAATTACCGACGATTGTCGCATGGTTAACGCCAGGGGATCACAAGTGCTTACATTCGGGAGCGATTCCGATGAGGAGCTGGCTCTTAGCCATCTCTTTAAAGAGTCCATCTCGGGAAAAGAAGAAGAGCAGAAGGTTTGTGAAAATATCCGGCTGCGTAATCGTACATTACCTGAAAAGAATCTCGGACCCTCAAACAAAAAAGATAAAGGGAAAGAAAAGGTCTCTGAGGAGATCGCCCTGGATGACCAAGTTGTGGAGGAACTAACTGCCAAGGACCCGCCGAAGAGAAATAAGGTGGATTACAACGTCTTAGCGCATCTGAGGAAACTACCCTCGCAGCTCAGCATTTTTGACGCCCTTTTGCTATCAAAGGAGGCGAGAGACTCGTTAATCAAGGCACTACAGGAGCCGGAACAATTCCAAGCTTTTCTAGCCGAAGAAAAGATGAAGGATGAATTGGAGGAAGTGCACACGGCCGATGTCACTTTTGGCGATGAAGACCTTCTCCTTGGGACATGCGAACACAATCGTCCCTTCTATGTCTCAGGATACTGCCACGATATAAAAATAGGCAAAATCCTGATCGACAATGGATCCTCCGTTAATCTCCTCAATGTGCGGGTGTTAAAAGAAATCTGCATGATCGTCCAGCACCTTACTCGGGACAAGATCACCATCTCCGGGTTCGACTCCCAGTCGTCAAGAACTCTTGGGTCTGTAATACTGACGCTACGCTTTGGGCTACTCGTCATAGACATTAAGTTCCACGTCATAGACACCAAGACTTGCTACAATGCTCTGCTCGGCCGACCGTGGTTACACGAGGGCAACATCATCCCTTCTACACAACATCAGTGTATGAAGTATTTTAAGGATGGTTTCGAGTATACCGTGACGGGAGAACTGAACCCGTTCTCTGTGAACGAGGTCCGCAAATATAAAGATGCCAAATACTTCTTACCGGATTTCGAAGACACGGAGAGGTGTCACAAGCCGGAGAATAAAGCTAATGTCACCATCCCTATCTTCGGCAGTGATACCGAGGAGGAAGAGGAGATAGTTTATTCGGGTCCGCCCTGACACAACAAGCCGGGACAGTCCGCTCCCACGTTGATCTTTGGTAGCGACTCGGAAGATGAGGTCCATGCTGTATTCTCTGCTCGGCCTTCAATACAAACGTCCGCTTACAAAAAGCAAAGTCTACAAATCGCCATGGTTCCACTTAAACACCATAAAGAACTGGATGCGCTCGATACTTACAGCATAGAGGAGCTGCAGATGTTCTATGTCCCTCCCAGGAGAGAAGGCGAAAAGGCAATTTTATTCTACCGCTCTGAAGAAACCAAAGTGGAGAAAGAAATCTGGCATGGTGCGGATCCTACGCTTGACAGGCTTCAGCCCATTCGTCTGCCCAGATATTATATAGAAGGCTTGAAGAAGTTGCTGAAGCGCCAGGGGATATCCTTCAAACAGACCGCTCGAAAAGCCAAATTCTATGACAGGGTCTGGAACGTTCCCGGGACTCAACAAAAGCTGCCTAATGGGAGAATGGAAACAATCAGGCTTGGATACATTCGGTCCAAGAAACGAGGGCTACTCCATGGTTGCTACGTCGTGTATGACTTTGATGAAGAAGCGGATGCTCAATGGGAAGATGCTAATCCGGAACCAGTAAAAGTTCCAGATGCAAAAGTGCCCAGTCCGTCGTTCGAAGAACAAATGGACAAGCTTATAAGGGAAGCTGGTCAAAAAGTCCGAGACGACCATAACCGCGAAATGACCATCTATGAGAAAGCCAAAATGCAACGCCTCCTCCAGCAGGCCGTGAAAGATGAAAATGCCGATCCTTGTCAACCTGTTATAAAGAAGGCTCGACGCAGAGGCAGAAACAAGTCGAAACGTGAAAAAGGCGCTCAACAGCAACGAAGCGGGGCTCAGAAGCCACGCAAGCGGGAATCGAGCGGTTCCGATTTATCCCTCATGAGAAAAATGGGTCGAGCATACTCTTTTCCTCGGGACAAGACGAAGAAAATACTTGACCTCGCTCTAAAACATTAGATGCTTACGCTGCCGGAGTCCAAACACCCTGAACAAGCAGGCGAAGTTTCTCACCCGGACTTTTGCCCTTATCACCGAGTGATAGGGCACCCTCTCGAGGACTGTTTCACTTTCAAGAATTGGGTTGAAGATCAGTATCAGCTTGGTAAGTTCGCTCTTTCCGACAACTGGAGGATAACACCGCCACAGAAGCACGAACCCAAGGCCGCGAAAGAAGAACTAGTTCCACATTGGGATTGGAAGCGAATTCGTACTTGTCACATGATAACAATATCAAAAGAAGAGCTCGAGAACTTGGATGACCTTCCCTGGTGCTTTGAAAACGGCAACAACGAGGTGATCTCAGAATTCCCACCAGCGCCAAAAGAGCTGGAAGATGGAATCCATACCACTGCAGATAACCTCAAGAAAATTGAGATGGGAACGGCGAACGACCCGCGACCGACATTCATTAGTGAGCTGCTGTCCGAAGAGAGGGTGGCTTCATTAAAAGACCTGCTTATGCAGCATAAAGATTGCTTCGCATGGAACTATTCCGAAATGCCGGGACTAGATCCAGAAATTGCTGTGCACAAATTGGCAATATCCTCGGACGTCAAGCCGGTCAAGCAGGCACCAAGAAGAATTCGGCTCGAGCTTGAGATGAGCATCAACGCCGAGGTCAAGAAGCTGATCGACTCCAGCTTTATTCAGGAGGTTCAATATCCTGAATGGATCGCCAACATCGTCGTCGTGATGAAGAAAAATGGGACAGTGCGCATATGTGTGGACTTTCGGGATCTCAATAAAGCTTGCCCGAAGGACGACTTCCCAATACCGGTTACTGAACTGATGATAGACAATACGTCCACTCATGAGGTTTTCTCCTTCATGGATGGCTCATCAAGGTATAATCAGATAAAGATGCATCCCGAAGACCAGAAGCACACCGCCTTCAGGACTCCTTTGTGTATATTCTGCTACAAGGTGATGCCCTTCGGTCTAAAGAACGCCGGTGCCACTTATCAGAGAGCAATGCCGAAGATCTTTGATGACCTTATACACGAAATCGTCGAATGCTATATCGACGATCTCGTAGTTAAAAGCAAATCATACGAGGAACATCTCGAGCATCTGAAGACCGTATTTCAACGCCTTCGGCAATACAACTTGAAGATGAACCCGCTCAAGTATGCATTCGGAGTTTCCTCGGGCAAATTCCTGGGATTCATCGTCCGACATCGAGGTATTGAGATAGATCCGTCAAAGATCAAGGCGATCATGGAAATGCCTCCACCAAGGACTCTCAAACAGCTGCGGTCTTTCCAAGGGAAGCTCGCGTATATACGGCGATTTATAGCCAACCTTTCAGGAAAATGCCGTCCTTACAGCCACCTGATGAAGAAGGGAACCCCGTTCGTCTGGGATCAAAAATGCCAAAGCGCGCTAGACGAGATCAAGCAATACCTGCAGAACCTGCCGGTGTTGGCTGCTCCGGTCAAGGGAAAGCCCCTCATTCTTTATACGACCGCCCTCGAAGGTTCCTTAGGCGCATTATGGGCGCAAGAGAACGACCAAGGGAAGGAAAGAGCGCTCTACTACTTGAGTCGAGTTCTACTGGGGGCAGAAAGCAACTACTCCCCCATTGAAAAACACTGCCTGGCATTGATCTTTGCGATAACAAAGCTCAGACACTATGCGTTGGTACATGAAGTCCGTCTCATTTCGAAGGTGGACCCCCTTAAATATTTGATGTCGAAGGCCATATTGACGGGGCGACTCGCTAAATGGGCCCTGCTCTTGATGGAGTTCTCGATAACGTATCAACCTCTCAAGGCAGTGAAAGGCCAGGCCATCGCCGACTTCCTCGCTGAGCATCCAATACTCGCCGATTCTACTTTGAATTGTGATCTTCCAGACGACATGTGTTTGATGCGATCGACGGTGGTGATACCCGATGGGAGCTTTATTTCGATGGAGCATCCTCCGTGAAAAAGCGCAAACAAAATGCCCCTATAATCAAATCGGGAGTAGGACTCATCTTTGTAACGCCATAAGGAGGGATAATGCACTTTGCTTTCTCCCTAACAGAGCCGAGGACAAACAATGAATCCGAATACGAAGCTTTGATAGCAGGCCTCGAGATCGCCATCGACATGGGAATTGAAAACCTCCTCATATACGGAGACTCCCAGCTGGTCGTTAGTCAAGTAAACGGCGACTACCAAACGTGCAAGCCAGAGTTGGTGAAGTACGGCGAAAAGGTGCAGCAACTGTTGACCCAAATTCCCTCCTATACTTTGGAGAACATACTGCGCCCAGAAAACAGCAAAGCGGACGCGTTGGCCAAACTCGCTAAAGAATTGGCTGATGAGAACCTCGATGACGTAAGAATCGTGGTACAAAGCCGTCGGGTGCTCGCCCCAGCGGAAATATCTCCGGAATCACCTGAAGAAAAAGGAGTGACTGAGCAAATGGCTCTGCAAATAAAAGATCGGGAAAAGGCCGAGGATTGGAGGGAAGTCTTTATAGACTACTTCAAATACCGTCGAACGCCCGAAGATGCGTCCTCAAGACATCAGCTTGTGAAACGAGCTCTGTCCTTCGCCTTCGTCAATGATACTCTATACAAGAGGTCATTTGGTTCTCTGTGGTCAAGATGTCTGGGACCTGACGAAGCGAAAAGAGTCGTTCAGGAAGTCCATGACGGAATCTGTGGTTCTCACCAAGCAGGCCTAAAGATGAAGTTGAAGATCAAACGGATGGGCTACTACTGGCCCACGATGATTCAGGACTGCCTCGAATATGCGAAGAAATGCCACTCATGCCAAATCCATGGGGACTTCATCCACCGGCATCCAAATCCGCTACACCCGACAGTGGCTAGCTGGCCATTCGAAATGTGGGGGACTGACATAGTCGGCCCCATCGAACCAGCATCGTCCAGGGGACATCGTTTCATCCTGGCGACGACTGACTACTCTCCAAATAGGCAGAAGCAGTACCGTTGAGAGAAGTGAAGACGAAGAATATCCTCCATTTCTTCAAGACGCGCATCATATATCGGTTTGGAACTCCGCGATGGATCATCTCCGATAACGGGCCAGCTTACAGAAGCCACAAGATCAGTCGCTTCGCGCAACAACACAATATAGACTGGAGATATTCCTCAGTTTATAATCCGCGAGCTAATGGTCTAGCCGAGGCCTTCAACAAGACCTTGACAAAGATCATGAAGAAAACGGTGTCCCGAAATAAGAAGGACTGGCATGAGAGGCTGCAAGAAACTCTTTGGGCATATCGAACTACGTTCAAGACAGCCACAAACGCAACGCCATATGCGTTGGTATTCGGTACAGAAACAGTACTCCCCCTCGAGATAGAGTTAACCTCTCTACAAATGGCAGTCCACTACGAGCTGACGGACGAAGAAAATGCTCACCTTCGGCTTGAGGAGCTTGATGCCCTTGATGAAACCCGGCTCATAGTACAACAAAATCTGGAGGCCTATAAAGCAAAGATGACGCGCTCATATGAAAGACTGACCCGGCCGAGGACATTCCGCCAAAGCAAACTCGTGCTAGTGGTCAAAAGGCCTATGATCCCTAATCGCGCCAAGCGAGGAAAGTTCGAGCCAAACTATGAAGGCCCGTATATCATAGACAAGGTCTACCAGGGTGGAGCCTATCTACTCATGGACATGCACGGTGAAAGGCCTTACAGGCCATTAAATGGTCGATTCCTAAAGAAATACTACGCTTAGCGAGTTACCTCTTAGGTCAATGATAGATGACGACGACTATGTCCGCTCGCTATCTTCCTAAGCTCAAACTTTATAAGCAGTAGCCAGCCTTCTCCTGGACGGACCGAAACGTCCTTAAACTAAGGGCGGACCAAAACGTCCTTAAACTAATGGCGGACCGAAACGTTCTTAAACTACTACCGCAGCATCTTCAGGCCGACGAGATGAATAAAAGAAAAAGGAAAAAAATAAAAAAATAAAATAAAAATATATATATAAAAATAAAAAATAAAAAAAATTATATAAAAACGGTATGTCCATAAGCAAAAAGGGCACGGATGAAAACCCGAAAGGGCTCCGTGAGTAAAAACAGCGGGGCTACCGGCGAGTGTTCGTGAAAAGCCGAAAGGGCGCGACCTCGTAAAAAAATATATAAAAATAAAAAGAATAAAAAAACGGGTATGTCCATAAAAGGGCACGGATGAAAACCCGAAAGGGCTCCGTGAGTAAAAACAGCAGGACTACCGACGAGTGTTTGTGAAAACCTGAAAGGGCGCAACCTCGTTAAAGGACACTTACAGGGTCCTCTCGACCTTGTAAGGAGAAACCACCCGCGTGAGATCCTTACGACTCACAAGCGAGCAACACACTTAGGGATCCCCACGATTCTTAAGGAGAAAATACACTTGCGAGATCCTCACGACTCGTAAGGAGAACTCTCTTATGGGACCCTCACGGCTCATAAGCTTTGAAAGTCTTAAATTACAGAGACCTAAACCTGTGCTTAAGCGACCCCCACAACCTTCGATATTGCCCTACAAGTGGCTCAATACTGACCCTTGTATACAATCCACAGGCGCGAATAAACATTTCCCTAACCAAGTCCCATCCGTGACTGGGGTTATGTGCGCATGATGAACAACCCTTATAAGTCCTCTCGACTTACAAGGAGAAAACCCTCCTGTAGGATCCTTATGACTTACAGAGGAACATAAACTTAGGAATCCTCACGATTCTTAAGGAGAAAATATACCTACAAGATCCTCACGACTTGTAGGGAGAAATACCTTTGTGAGACTCTTACGGCTCATGAAGTTAAAAGCCTTAGTCGACAGGACCTTAACCCTGTTTGCTAAGCCACCTTTGTTCGACATCGACAGAGGCAAATGATGATTCGCTCCTGGAAATATCCCAGTTGTAGCGGTGCTGATGCCGAAATCGGTGTCTAATTCCAGGTTTACGGTGAAAAGCCAGCAAGCCGCACATGCATACGAAATAGCCGAAATGATGGGGCAGCTTGCAATAAAAAGCAGTAAGTAAAGAAAACGTATGCATACAAAATAGGCGAAATGATTGGGCAACTCGCAATAAAAAGCAGCGAGTAAAAATAAAGTAAATAGCCGAAATGATTGGGCACCGCGAAAAATAGCCGAAATGATCGGGCAATCGCGACCTTCGCGATATAAAAGCTGAAATAATAGAGCATCGCGGAAATAAAACAATACAAATAAATGAAACTTTTGCCCTACAGTTGAGATCACATCGATCCCTGTACACAATCCAAGGGCACAAACAAAAAGGGGACTACATTTCCCCACTAGGCTGCGTCAAAGGGATGTCAGATCTCGACGACCACATCTACAACCTAGAGTCAGCCAACGACCTCCGTCGCGGGAACAAGTCAGTCAATGACCTCCGTCTCGGAAACAAGTCAACCAACGACCTCCGTCTCGGAAACAAGTCAACCAACGACCTCCGTCGCGGAAACAAGTCAGCCAACGACCTCCGTCGCGGGAACAAGTCAGCCAACGACCTCCGTCTCGGAAACAAGTCAGCCAACGACCTCCGTCTGGGAAACAAGTCAGCCAACGACCTCTGTCTTGGAAACAAGTCAACCAACGACCTCCGACTCGGAAACAAGTCAGCAACGACATTCGTCTCGGAAACAAGTCAGCAAAGGACCTCCGTCGCGGAAACAAGTCAGCAATGGACCTCCGTCGCGGAAACAAGTCAACCAACGACCTCCCCGTCGGAGCAATACTCGACTCGGAAACAAGTCAACTCACCAACCACTTACGAGCCCTCTCGACTTGTAAGGGAGAAAATTCTCTTATAAGATCCTTACGACTTATAAGAGAAAACGCACTTAGGAATCCTCACGACTCCTAAGGAGAAAATCCACCTACGAGATCCTCTCGATCCGTAGGGAGAAAAGTCTCTATGAGACCCTCACGGCTCATAGAGTTGAAAAGTCTTAGGCAGCAGATCTGAACCTGCGGCCTAAGCCATCGTT